>CM071937.1:57883782-58483782 GCA_016081115.2 Rehmannia glutinosa | reverse complement strand
TACTGATCGCTACTATAGGCGACCGGTCGCTCTGAATCAAAGAAAACCTGAGATAGAAAATTTCAAGGAAGTTCTTTCAGGTACCGATTGCCTTGATGGAGACTAGACGCTATCAATTATTTAACAATCAGATTTTAAATAAATTTTTTAAGTGAAATTCAATTTTGACAGCGTCCAAAGAGCTTTATTTAGTTGAAATATAATATTTAAGATGAAATCATCAAAACTATAAATACTTTGTCTTAACAAACTCCCATTTTTTGATAATTTCAACCAAATAATGATTTTGATAGGGTTTATAGAGAAAGACTTGTAAGAATTTTAAAAAAGTTTGAAATAGCTCCCCTCATCAATCTAAATGACTTATTTCTAGCGAAATACACCATCATTTTATCAATTATCATTTTTGCTCATTTAAGAATACTACAAAAATAATGTTAGTGAAAGAAAATATCATGCATCACAATATTAATTTATCATAAGCTCAAGATCACTTTCGAAAAACATATTATCAAGGATAATCACTATATAAGTTTATCTATATAAAGACAAATATGAATATGCTTGAAAAAAATACCTTAAACCCAAATAAGCTCAATAAGCTCTTTTTCAACAACATGCCAATAAGTTCATAAGATCAATAAGCTTATCAATTTGCAGCATGCCAAAGATATATATCAAGAGCAATAAATAAGAACTTTTGTGAACAAGCACTTTAATCAATTAAGTGTTTTTACCATGGGTAACAAATAAACATTTCTCCTTATTATTATGCCAAAAGTTAACAAACGCACGATCTAACTTTTCTCCTTATTTGAATCATAAAAAAACAATTATTAGGCCTCAAAGAAATCATAGAATCAAATTACATAATATAAAAATTTATAGTGCAAGAAGTTTTGACAATAATATAAAAAAAAACATATAGAAATTCGCTTCATCGGAAGAGAAGCATGAGGTTTCTTGATGAACTTCTTAAGCTTTCTCATTTTATCATTCATCTTGGTGTTCTCCCTCTTAACTCCTTCGAGTTCCCTCCTTATAGTAACTATATGCCGATGAGTATCTTTTTTTCTTCGTTCATTTATCCTCGGGTTTTCAGTACCCTTGTTCCCATCATTTTCATCATCATTCCCTTCTTCGTTGTCACCTATATTATCCTCCAGTGCACTTTGTGTTCCCCCGGGTATTAGGTCCTTATCCTCTAAATTATTAAAGAAGTCATGAGGATGATTAGGAACTTAGGATGTGGAGGCTCGTCCTCCTGCCGATTTAGTCAGAGCTTGTGTCAATGTCATTCACATTCGAACCATTTCGAGGGTATTATCTTTGTCAAAATAATTGTGGGTTATCTCCACATTTATCGTCGATACCGCCAACCCCAATAAGTAAAGAAGTCTACAAATAATATTCTGGATAATGTAGTTCTTCTTTACTAAAGTGACGGATTCAATGAGGCACTGTACAAATACTGCCCCATAATTGACCAACTCCCCTTTCAAAATCTTGTAGGTATGGAAATAGTCAAGATTACTTGGTAACTTAATTTTCTTCCCACAAACGCAGTAAGAACAAATAAGAGAAATGATGCAATATTCTATCAGCATAGCTTGAGTAGTACAAGATGGAAAAACTTGAAAAAATGTTTTAACTTTTTCCAACGACACCCCCAAATGTCGAGTATCCCATCTAAAGTAATTTACATCATCAAACACAATGTTGGGAACCTCAAGCAATTCACAAATACGAGCAAAACTCCAAGCAAAAGTGTCTACCCTTCACAAAAGTATGCAAAATTAAAGGCTTAATACCAAGGTTGGATTCAATCTACATGTTGACATGGAACACTTTAAGACCTCATCGTCATAATGCACACAAGGATTATCCAAAAGACTAACCCATCCTTGGGTTTCAAATAATCCTCTAATTGTAGGATAATCATAACTAAAGGAATTAAACCTACAAATCCTCGTACGAACGATAGCCTTATTTCCTAATTCAAGTCCTTCATAATATTTCTCATCAAATTTATGAATAAATCAAAACAATTTCGCACGAGACAGAGTTTGAGACAAAAGATTTTTCTTACTCTTAGACCACCGGACGTGGGAAGCCGAAATAGTGCCCCTCAAATGGGCAATTTCTTCTTCCAAAAGTTGAGGATTATTCGGTTCTTCAGGTGGAGGATTTGAAGAAGAAGCCCCTTATGATCTTTTCCTTCTTTTAGGTAGGTTAGGGACGATTTCGGTTTGAGGAGGTACCATAATTGTTGTAGAGCACAAGAAATCAAGTGAAATATAAACAAGAATCACAAGAAAGGTGAATATTTGAAGTAGATATGAGAATCTTTGGGTTGTGGTTTTGTTTTTCGCATTTTGGGGTTTTAGAATGTGTTATGTGAAATGAAGAACACAAGGTTTTCCAATGTTTTAAAACACTATGGCGAACGGTCAATATGCAGAGCGACTGGTGTGGGCATCCAGTCGTTGTGCATGGCGATTGGTATCTGTTCTGTTTCTAAATATAGTTTTGAAAAACTAGAGTTTTCACCCCAAAACATATCAAACATATACAAATTATGCCTAAAACAAAAATATGTTATTCAATGTGTATTATGCCCAAACAAGCTCAAATAGAGTTGAAAGACTAGACGAGTAATGGTGTGTGTAAAGGTATCCGCTATTGATCTTGAGACTGGACAAATTCATTTCAATTTTCTGTTTTGACACAGAATCTCTTAGAAAATGATGTCAAACTTCAATATGTTTTGCTCGATTGTGATGTACGGGATTTTATGTAATCACAAAAAATAGGAATTTTTGTAAAATCTATTGTGTAATCAACCAAGGTTTGTACAACAAAAGGCAACAAAAATATATTCGGCTTCGGCCGTTGTAAAAGAAACTGAATTTTTCTTTTTAGAAAACCATGAAACAAGACAATTGCCTAAAACTCTACAAGAACTGGAAGTACTTTTGCGATCATCAATATTTTTGGCATAATCCGAATCACTAAAACCATTAAAAATAAAACTTCAATTTTTCAGATAGAATAAGCCATATGAGATAGTGCATTTTATATAATGAAAAATTCTTTTGACGACACTTAAGTGAGATTCCTTTGGATTACATTGAAAACGAGCGATTTCAGTATTGGGTCTACTAGCAGTTAAATAGAGTAAATTACTAATCAGACATCGATATTTTATTTCTTCGACCAATTTACCTTTTTCATCCTTGTCAAGCTTGATGTTTATTGCCATTGGTGTTGCTACCGTTCTTCCTTCTTCTATTCCAAATTTCTTCAGTAATACCTTAGTGTATTTAGATTGGCATATGTATATTCTTTCTTGACTTTGTTTGATTTGTAGTTCCAGAACAAAATTTAGCTCACCTATCATGCTCATTTCAAACTCACCTTGCATAAGCTTAGAAAAATTCTTGCATAAAGATTCATTAGTAGCACCAAAAATAATATCATCAACATATATTTGAACTAGAAGACTATCTTGTCCTTTTTCAAAAACTAAGAGAGTAGCATCAACTTTTCCTCTTGTAAAACCATTTTGTAAAGGAAAAGAACTTAGTCTATCATACCATGCTCGGGGTGCTAGTTTGAGACAATATAAAGCTTTTTTAAGTTTATAAACATTATTTGGTCTCGAAAATTATTTCAAACCCAGTAGGTTATTTGGCATAAAAGTTTTCTTGAATAAAACCATTTAAGAAAGTGGATTTAACATCCATTTGGTAAAGTTTAAAATTTTTGAAACAAGAATAAGCAAGTAATATATGAATAGCTTCTAAATGTGTTATGGGTGCAGAAGTCTCATCAAAATCAATACATTCTTCTTCACAGTAACCTTGTAATACTAACCTTACTTTATTTCGAATGATGTTGCCTTGATTGTCTAACCTGTTCCAAAATGCCCATTTTGTCCTGAAATAGTGAGATTAAGGACGCGCCACAAGTTTCTAAACTTCATTTTTTTCCAAATTGATTTAGCTCTTTTTACATTTCTAGGAACCAATCTTCATCTTCAACTTGCTTCCTTAGCGCTTTTGGGCTATTTTTTTGGAGAAATTAGAGCTTTTTCGACATAATTCCTTCTTGTCATGACCTTGTCAAGTGGATCCCCAATAATAAGATCTTTATAATGATCTTCTTTAAATTTTAATTCCACGGGAAGATCCGAGGTGTCACCCTTTTGTTCTTGTTGATCATTTGTTGAAGAGAAGGGTTGATCATTTTGAATGATGTTTGGAACAATTGGTTCTACGTTATCTTCATCATCACTATCTTCAGTTGGGATTCCTTGAACATCAAAGGCTTCATTGAATTTGACGTGCATGGATTCTTCGACTACCAAGGTTGTTTTGTTGTATACTCGATATACTTTGCTTTTGTCGGGTCTCCCATAAAAATTCATTCATCGGTATTGAGGTCAAGCTTATCCAAATGATCATTGGTGTTTAGAATGAAACATTTGCAACCCAATATCGTGAAGTAGCTAGCATTTGGTGTTCTTCCTTGCCAAAGCTCTTATGGAGTTTTATTCAACATCGGTTGAAGATATACTCAGTTTACCACATAACATGCGGTGTTTACAGCTTCAGCCAAACAATATTTTAGAAGTGAAATTCATTGAACATCGACCTGCACATTTCTTGAAGAGTTTGATTTTTCTTTCCTCTACTCCATTTTTATGAGTTCTTGGAGCCGAAAAATTGTGATAACTATAGTTTCAAATAGAACTTTAAATTCTCCGTCAAATTCACCAGCACGGTCACTTCTAATTGTATTAATATTATCTTCTTTTTCATTTTTTATAAGTCTACACAACTTAACACTCATAAACGACATTATTTGGACGATAAATAACCCAAGTATATCGGAGATGTTTTCGACAATAACGAATGTATAAGGTATTCCACTTAGGCTTGTTATGCCAATGTCCCTATACAAATCTAGATAAAGAAGTTGTTGAGACTTGGTTGTGGAATTTTCATCATTGGGCTTGAAATTACTTTTAACTAATTTGTTCTTTTGACAAGTGTCACATAAGCCAATATTTTCAAAATTTAACTTGGGTAGTCCTTTGACATGTTGATTTTTGTAACTGTTCTGTAAATTTTTGTATCAAGCATGTTCAAGTCGCATATGCCATGAACTAGTAAAAAAGATAAGAAATAATTTGACTAATCAAATCACATGTGCAAATTTTGTAAATATTGTCTTTCTTACTTGATTCACATATAATTTTATTATTTTTAAGTATAAGAGAGTTTTCTTTATTACAAAGAATAATATAATTTACATCAAAATGTTGGCTTATACTAAATTAAACTTAAGCCCATCTATAAATAAAACATCATTAAGAGAGAAAGAAGAATTACCAACGACTCTATTACCAAAGATTTTGCCTTTTCCCATTTCGAACATAATCATTCCTCCCTCTTGTAGCTCGGTAACAATATGTTCTTTTCTAGTCATATGGTGCGAACACCCACTGTCCACAAACCATTTGGTGTCCTCTTTAACTGTTATCACCCCAAGTACCTAAAATAAAATTATTTTTAGGTACCCTTGAGTGTTGGGGTCCATGGGTGTTAGCATTAAGACACTTGAGTCTCCAAAAATAATTAGTAATATATTTTACTCTACAAGTGCTAGTTAAATAACTATTTTTACTTCAATAAAAGCAAGTAATGATTTTAGAAGTACTAGCATGAATAAAACTTGGACTTTGTTCTTTTTCTTAAAATCAGTATGAGGGTTTATAACGAAGTCCTAATTTCAATGTTCACTTCGTTGTGCACCAAGTACATTTGTAATATTATCGATACTCAAATTAAAATGTTGCACATCCTTTTTCAAAATTTCTAATTCTTCTGCGAGCAAACCTTTTAGGAAATCAAGACTTCTAACTTTAGCAAGAGTAATAGTACGAGAATGATGAAGAGATTCATAAGAAGAAAATAAATTATCCTTTTCTGTTTTTAAACTCTTAAAATCCTTTTTCAATTTCTTGTATTTAACAATCATATTTTGCAATTTATCATAATCTTCTTGTAATTCATCGATTAAACAGGAAGAAGAATTAGACGTACCTCGTTGACTTCGTCATCGATAATCATAAGACCTTGTTTGGTTTCCTCATCATCGGATATTGTATGAAGTTCATCCCACGTCTTAGCTTCCGCATTTAAGGCCTTCTTTTTAGGAAAATATATCTTATTTTATTCTTCTTCAACCGTTTTTAGACAATCAACGATAAAACGTCTAGGCCAAACGATATAGAGCAAGATTTATCTCTTGCTTTTCTTGCCTTATTTATATTCACAAATTTGGCAAATTTCCTCACACGAGCGGCCATTTTCTCATCTTTTTTGTCACTAGGATAATAGACATTTTTGGAACTTGAGGCAAGACCTTTTTGATTAGATAGCATACACGGTTGAGAATTGGATGGTTTGAAATTCTTCCTCTCCTTGAGCTAGACATCGTAAATAAGAAGATTTTTGATAAGCTCATCAATCTTGAGTGTTTCAAGATTTTGAGCTTCCGTGGTAGCCGTTACTTTTTCTGACCAAGTATCGGGAAGAGCATTAACACTTTAGTCACCTTGTCTTCTTCGGAAATTACTTTTTCTGAAGATGTTGTCATGCCTTTCCACCACTTTTGAAATACTTTCTCCTTCAAACATAGTGAAATTTTCAAAAGCTTTGACTAACATAGTCTTTCGAGCTTGTTTCTCCTTCTTTGTGCCTTCATATATTGTTTCCAATTTTGTCCACACTTCGTGTGTGAATCTAATTCCCCTAATACAATTATATTCGGTAGAGGTAAGAGAACGATGCAAAATATTTAGAGCCTTACCATTTTAGGAGAAAGATCTCTTGTCATCATCATCAAATTCCATGAAATCAGCCAGAGCCAGCGTTCTGTCTTCTAATTTCTTTATTGGTTTAGTAACTCCATCAATGACTGCATTCCAAGTATTGAATCCTTAACCTTGTAGATGTATTGCGTTCTATCCTTAACCTTGTTGGAGTCGAAAAGAGGTGGCGTGGATGAAGCACCGGTTGGAAGATATCTCTAGTTCGTAGTCAAGGATCATTAATATCTTTAGTCGCGTAGACTCAACGAGTTGCGAAGACTTTTGCTTTGATACCACTTGCTAGTCCAAGTGGCTGCAAAAATCTAGAGAGAATGGTGAATAGATTTTTTCAATTTTCCGATTTTTCTTCTCTTTTTCGAATATTTGAGTATGAAGCTAAATGACAAGAGTAAAATGGCAAAACGAAAAAGGACACAATGATATACGGTGGCTCAACTCACTTAGAGCCTAATCTACTACAGCCAGATCTCTCGAGTGGATTTTGAAAAGAGAAAAAAGTTATTAATCGATACCAGACGATTACAACTCAGCCAGAAGAGCACCAATCTCTTCTTACACAAACAAGCGTGAAGAGTACCAAACTCTTCAATACCTAGTTTAATCAACTAAGTGTGTTCTTACCAAAAGAACACTTAAAAAGTATATCTTGTTTTGGATGATTTTGATCAATCAAGATTACACCTCAAATGAATTTATAAAACTTGAAAGTGCAAGTGTAATCAAGAAAGAAAGTTTAATAAGCAAATGTGAAAGTGCAAAACTTAGGCTATTACAACAAGAATATGAAAGTGTGAAGACTTGAGAGAATTTTGCTGAGATTATCTTGTTGTGTTGTAGAATTGTGTTGTTGTTTGATCTTTCAATCTTCTTCATCTATTTATAGAATAACTGCAAGATTTGAAATTCTTATTTGTTGCAAAGTTCATCTATTTATAAAATAATAGACAAAGATGATAAAGTGATAAAAGTGAAATTCTTATTTGTTGCAAAGTTCAAAATAATCTGATCTTAGCTAGGGAGACAGGTAGAGTGGTTGGCTGCCATATTGTAAAATTTGAATTTTTCAGAGGCTCAGTGCGATCTAATACAGGGTGCCTATCAGAGGGGCTGGCTGCCCTTGATAGTGGTCGGTCGCCCTCCATGGAGACCTATCCCTCTAGAAAAAAATTCAGGGAGATGTTTCCAGGTACCAGTCGCCCTGAATCAAAGGAATTTTGACATTGAAAATTTTGAGCAAGTTCTTTCAGGCATCGGTTGTCCTTGATGGTGAATGGTCACTGTCATTTATTCAAGAATAAGATTTTGAATAAGTTTTAAAATTGAAATCTAATTTTGACAGCGATCCAAATAGCTCGATTTTTATGAAATAAAATACTTAGTATGAATTCATCAAAACTAAAAAAAGTACTTTGTTCTAACAAATTGTCCCATGTTTGTTATCATAAACAAGTGTGTTTGTGTTATTTCAATAGACAATAATTACATAATCATTCATAAAAATGCGTCTTAATGCGCACTCTAAAGAAATCTCCTCAACCATATTACCTCTTGGATTGCTGATGTACAAGCAACATATTCAAATTCCATGGTGGATAAGGAGATACAGGGCTGTTTTTTGCTCCAAGTAATGGCAACACCTCCCAATAAGAATGCATATCACAATTAGGATTTACCCTCATCTTTATCCACTATTCTATCAATGTCACTATATCCGATTAGTTTCTAACTACCTCCATGGTAGCACAAATAAAAATTACTTGTGCCTTTCAAATATTAAGTATCTTTTCGACAGTAACCCAACGGCCGCGTCTAGGATTACTTTGATATATACTCACCATTCCAACTACAACGCACAATTCCAATCGAGTGCACATCATTGCTTACATCGAACTCCCTACTGCTCCTGCATATGGAACCTTAGCCATCTATTCTCGTTCTTCTTCTGTTTTAGGGCATAATTCTTTTCTAAGGATACATTTTTTGTCTATGAGTGTATTAATAGGTTTAGCAATTTCCATATGGAAATGTTCTAGAATCGTCTTAATGTAAATCTCTTGGACAAACACAAGAGTTTCCTAAAAGAAACCCAGTGTATCTTAACACAAAGTATGTACTCAACTTTTCCCATGTCATTTCTAACCAAGAAAATGTCATCTATATATATAGTGGTCTTTCTCAACCATTGTATCAAGAAATTCCTCCAACATCTATTGACATAAATAAAGTGGTCTTTCTCATCCTTTGTAAAGCTCATCTCGATGACATCTCAATGAAATCTATGGTACCACTGTCTTGACAGTTGTTTTAGCCCATAAATAGAACATTTTTAGTGGCATACATTGCGTTTTTGCCCCCATTCATTGAAATCCTAAAGGTTGATCCATATAGATCTCCTCGTCTAGCTCTCCATTGAGAAATGTTGTCTTAACATCCATGTGAAATATTTATGGATCTAGGCTGAGGACAAGAGTTATATAAGATGAATGAAGAAAAACCTCACTATTGGGAAAAATATTTATTTATAGTCTAGACCCTCTCTTTGGATATAACTCTTCGCCACAAGTCGGGCCTTATATTTGTCCATAGATCTGCATTGGACCTTAAAGGCCAACTTGTTCGCAATAGTCTTGCATCCAGATATAAGATCAACTAGCTCCCAGACTTAATTCTTAGCTATTGAGTTCAACTTTTCTTCCATAGCAGTTATCCATTTGCATTCATAGTGGTCAAAATTTCTTTATAAGTAGATAGCTCATTAATATCCACTAAAGCACACATGAAGGATTGTGATTCGATCAAAACACCGATGGGTTATTATGCCACATTTGCTTTATCGTATCTGTGGAATTTGAAGTCTTTTTCCAGTAAGTCACTCCCACTGAATTTCGGGTCATATACATTATCCATGTCAATAATTGGATGAGGTTGTGAAACCTCAACCTCGCTAGGAACGGGTGCACCGCCCTAAGGATTTGCAACTCGAATAGTGAAAGGTCCCATTTGACTTCACCATTGGTCAGAAAATCCTTCTCAAGAAAATTCACATCACGAGACTCTATCTCGATCATTTCTCCATTAGGGCGTTAACTATACTTCACATAACCCTTTGAGTGGTCACAATACCTTATAAACATATGCTTTACTGCTCTAATACCGAGCTCAATGCTTATGAGAAATATTGTGAACAAGCCTTGTCGATCCTTGAGGGCGCAAACCTTATAAATTAGGCTTTGTTTCGTGCCATAACTAATAAGTTGTCGAATGAGCTGATTTAGAAAGATAGACTATTTAATATGTAGGCAACAATCAAACTAGCATCCCCCAAAAAGGATATATGAAGATTAGCTTATACCACCATCAATCTTGCCATATCCAGAAGTATGTGATTCCTTCTCTCTACAATGCCATTTTATCGTGGAGTGTATGGGACCCGCAATTATCTTATGATCTCTTTTTCCTCACACATTTGTCTCTAGTCATATAAATATTCTCACCCTTTGTCAATGCATATAATTTTAAGGTTCCTTTTTTTTTCTCAACCTCCACTAGGAATTGCTAATAATATCCATATATATATATATAGGAATAGGATCAAATGAGTCTAGGGTCCCCAGATAAGAACGTAGGGACAAATCTGGACTGTTGATCTGTTATTTGGATGGTCAAGATTTATCTTGGTCTTTTTTTGTTATGTAGGCATCCTTTTGGTATATTAAAGGGTATTTGAGTAATATTATAATTAATTAGATGATTAATGGTTTTATTTTGGTAATTTTTAACCCATGTTTAAACGAAAATTCCTAATATTTATATGACAACATATCTCTCCCAAAATTATCCGCAACTTTACCACTCCAAATTTTCTCTCCTTTTTTGACCCTCTTTTATTTTTCACAGATACAAGGGTTTCTTCTCCAAATTTTCTCACATATTTTTTGATCACTTCACAAATTTTTGGCCAATTCACAGATTTTCCCCAAAACCGAAACTTGTTGGACGCCTCTCCATTCTCTGTTGTAGGTTCCCCAAAATTATTTCAAAGGTTTTGAGAGGTATTGTATATTGAAAGGGTTCAAAGGGTTCCCGAAAATTCCTCATCGACGTTTTGAAAGGGATACCAAAATTCTTTCTCGGCGGTTTCAAAGGATTCCCCAAAGTTCATTCTCTTCGGTTTCAAAGGTATTTTATCCATTTTCTTCCCTTTTATGTTTTCCTTATTGGTTTCATATTTTGAATCAATTTCTCCTAAAATAAGAGGTGTTTCTGCTTCGCAGTCGTCTTCTTCGCGCCGTGTGTTAGTCGTCTTCTCCAAAAACCACTTCTCTCCCATATTTTTCATAGGTAAGCGGTGTATTTGTGCTTTAATTTATTTTCGATTTTTAACCTAGTTTTTGATTGATATTCGAACTCTTAGTTTTTCATCGAATTTTAATTTTTCATTAGGGTTTCATGTATTTTCTTCTCTTGCATGACTTTTCAGTTTGATGTTTAGTTGAATCATATACTCAATATGACTGGAGCAGTGTATAAATTAGATGTCTATTTTCTACTGCAAAAATAAAAATCCCAGAATATTAAAACCACAAAAAAATATATAGTTTTGTTTTTGGTGTTTCGGTGTATATATTGTCTTGATAATTTTCGGAATAGTTAATGCTTAGTAGTACTATTTTTTGCTTCAATAGTTCATCTTTATTGCTTTGTTGCACTAAAGAGTTTATTTCATAGTTCATGTTTTGCGCTTTTTAGTGGTTCCATAATTTTTAGTGTTTTTATAATATTTACAAACTGCCACAATCAGAATATTCTGCATTATCACATCGTAGAAATTTGGAAGTAAATTTTGGATTCTATCATAAAGGAATTTTTTTTGGCATGATCTTGTTGTCTGTTGTGTAAATTAGGGATTGCTTCTTAGTACTTTTTTATGCTTCGATAGTACATGTTTATTACTTTCATTATGTATTTGATGATGGGTGTTTTTTTATATGGTTGATTTATTTTTTGGGTATATGAAGTTGTTTGGAGGATGCTTATTCCTTGTTGTGTTTTCTCAATTTTATAGGGGATTGATTATATGAAGTTTGGATTAGCTTCTTAGCAATGGAATTATGCTATGATGGTACGTGGTTTTTGATTTCATGGTATATTTTGATGTTTTGTGCGTTCTTAATTTCTTTTCTGGTTTTCAGGTGTTTTTAAAAGCGTTAATTGGAATGGCGAAAGGTAGCGGAAAAGAAAGATTGTTTCCAGTAGTGAGGAACACGAGGGGGGGATTACAATGATGTTGGGAGGGGGAAAGTGTTTTTATTATATACAAATATCGACTCTTTAATAGTATATGAAGTTTTGATTGCTTTCTTGTAAATAAATTTATGCTTTTATAGTATTTTTTTTGCTTTCATGGTACATAGTATATGCTTTGCTTTTTTGGAATAGTTATTGCTTCAATAGTACTGTTTTTATGCTTTTATAAGCCAAAGAAGCAAAATTAATATGATTAAAAAGCAGTTTTGTAAAACTGAAGAGCAACTAAAAATATTGATGAATAAAATTAGTTAGCAATTAAAAATTGTCAATAAAGCAAAAAACAAATATTTACGAAGCAAAAAACATTACTATCGTTGCAATGATTTATAGAGTTGCAATGAATTATGAAGTTGCAATGAATTAAAGCAAAGATAGATGAAGCAAAAAAACAATAGCAACGAAGCAGAAAATCATTACTATCGTTGCAAAAAACCAATACTAAGGAGGCATAAAATCATTACTATCGTTTTGGATGAAGAACCGTGAATGGCTAGAGGTGAGAGAAATCACAAATCTTTTCCATATCCAAAATTGTAACCGTCCATAAATAAAATCACCGTTTTTTTTTGGTTTTGACTTTTATTACCTTAATAAATAACTAACGAAGCAGAAAATCATTACTATCGTTGCAAAAAACCAATACTAAGGAAGCAGAAAATAATTACTCTATGAATGGCTAGAGGTGAGAGAAATCACAAATCTTTTCCATATCCAAAATTATAACCATCCATAAATAAAATCAGCGTTTTTTTCGATTTTGACTATTATACCCTTAATGAATAATATTTATGGGAAAAATAGAGTAAAAATTGATTTAATATCACCATAGATTGAAAGAGTCCAATGGATAGGATGTATCCCTACGTTCTTACCTGGGGACCCTGGACTCATATAACCATATCCCTATATATATATATATATATCTTATATAAAGATAAGTTATATGTAAATTCACTGAACAGATTTTCCTTCAATTTTTGTAATAAAACAAAGAAATGTTTATTTATTAACAAAAATAGAACCGAGTTAATGGGGTCACAAATCTCCAGGCTTTTTGTCGAGTTTTACTGGGTGACAATGGTTTTTTAGTCACTCGATTTAATACATAACCAGACAAGACATGTTACCAGCTCCCAAGTAAACCGATTGAACTGGCCAATCCAATCCAGGTTTTACAACATCGTTATTATGAAGTGGAGTAAAATTACCTAAATAATTTTATTACTTAGATTGTAATTTAGGTCAAAGAGTTAAAATTGCCACATGTTTTGCAAGTACTTTCCATATATTTTTGCAACGAGTGACAAAAATTGGAAGTATGTGGTGAAAAACATAAAAACAAAAAAAAATACTATATTAAAAGTAAACAATTCTCATTTTTATAACAAATAGAATACTTGTGATTTAATATAGAATTGGAGCAAAAATAAGGGTTGTTTTAACGAGTGTGATGCATGTTGAAATTGGTTTTAAGAAATTAGGTTTTGACCCAATTTTAAACAATTATTTAAGGGAGATCATTTATTAGTTTCGGAAAAAAATGATGTAATCGTAATCTACACCACATGTAGATGAAGTTTGCATTTTAAATTTCTCAAAACTAATTTCTGGTGAATGAGAAATTAATGCATAAAATTAGCCACTTAAATGCTTTTTATATAAGGAATATAAAAGGGTGGGAATATGGAAAGCCATATCCCGCATAGGAAACATATTAAATGTTTGACTAGTTTATAGAGAGCTTCACCACTAATAAGGAGTAATCAAGTGGAGCTCCTTATGGTACACCCTAGTCGCACATAGTCGCATTGGGCGCTTTAGAGGCGCACTTTGCACTTTGCACGTACGCATCATCGCGAGGAGCTTTGATGAGCCTTAAAGTTTTGACAAATCGAACCAGGGTATGGTCCAATGGCTCGGTGACGTGGCAGGGCACCTAAGGTGGCAGTGATTTGGCAGAGTCATCCGTGTGGTGACACGTGGCATGACTGACACGATTGTCTAGTGTGCAGGGCTATATGCCAAGATGTGTACCTTCATGTGGATGCAATCTGGTCCATCAGATCATGCATGTTGATCACAAGGCACGATCTGATGGTCATAATTGATCCGGACCTGGGATTGCACCCAATCTGAAGAGGCACCAGAAGCTCTATAAATAGCAGTCCCCAGAATTCATTTTGCATCAGAAAATTTCAAAATTCATCTTGCATTCTGCATAAGTTCTGAGAGTTCAAAAACACTATTATTCGAAGTGTCTTGTGATTTGTTGTGTTGCTATCACAAGACGTAAGTCGTTGTATCTTGGGAGGCGATTGTCAGATTCCGTTAACACCATGAGCAGGGCAATTTCGTCTTAAAGACAAAGACTCCAACTCTGTCCTCGACTTTCTTTCTATTACTCTGGTCAAATTTCTGCAGCAATTTGATATGCACCAACCCAATATTTCCAACAGTTTAAAACGAAATATTTTTTCGTGTTATCAAATGGCTTCAACATCATGAGCTCCAACAACATCCGTTCCAGCACCAGCATCCGGAGAAAAACTAGAGAAGTTCGGCGGTACAGATTTCAAAAGATGGCCACAGAAGATGTTGTTTTATCTTACTACTATGAACCTGGCTTGTTTCCTCATGGAGGATGCTCCAACTGTGGGGGAAGAGGATACTGATAAACAGAAGAGAATGACATTTGATGCTTGGAGTCAAAGCGACTTGTTATGCAGGAACTACATTCTCAACGGACTGGACAACACATTGTATAATGCGTACTATTTGGTAAAGACTGCTAAAGAATTGTGGAGCTCTTTAGAGAAGAGGTATAAAATGGAAGATGTCGGCACAAAAAAATTTGTTGTCGGCAAATTCTTTGATTTTAAAATGGTTGACACCAAGAAGGTGATTAGCTAGGTTCAAGAGATTCAGCTCATTCTGCACGATATAATTGCAGAAGGAATGGTGCTGAGTGAATCCTTTCAAGTAGCTGCTATTATAAAGAAGCTACCACCTCTGTGGAAGGATTTTAAAAACTACCTGAAGCATAAACGGAAGGAGATGGGGCTTGAAGACTTAATTGTCAGATTGCGAATTGAAGAAGATAATCATGAAATTAAGTCTGGTAAGCTTCCCATTAAGGCAAAGGAAAACTTGGTGAAGCTCAATGCTAGCAAGAACAGAAAGCACCCAGGAATGGTTAGAAATAGAGAAAGGCTAAAAAGTTCAAAGAGAACTGCTTCAACTGCGAAAAGTCGAATCACCATGCTAAAGATTATCGTCTTCCTAAGAAAGGTGATCAAAACCAGGTACATGTGTCCGAGGACAAAAAAGTGCCAATTGATATGTCCGAACTTGATCTCTCGGCTATTGTGTTTGAAGTCAACGGGTGCTACATGATGGATAACCCAAGAGAATGGTGGGTGGACACAGGTGATACACGCCACATATGCTCCGACAAAGACATGTTCTCAGCGTATACTACTATCAACGGAAGGAAGTTATTCATGAGAAATCATGCAAATTCTGAAATTGTTGGTCTTGGCAAGATGGTGCTGAAGATGACCTCGAGCAAGGAGCTGACCCTCGTTGATGTCCTTCATGTTCCAGACATTCGGAAGAATTCAGTGTCCGGATTGTTATTAGTCAAAGCAGGATTTAAACTAGTATTTGAGGCACAAAAGTTTGTACTTATGAAAAATTGACAGTTCATAGGGAAAGGGTACTTAGAAAATGGACTGTTCAAGATGAATGTAATGAATGTACACCAAACTTTGAAAGCAATAAAGTTAATGCTTCTTCTCATTTGCTTGATTGTTCAAATTTATGGCATGTTAGATTAGGACATGTGAATTTTAACACTTTGAAAAGGTTAGTAAATTCGGAATTACTACCTAATTTTAAAATAGATTCACATCACAAATGTTAAATTTGTGTTGAGGCAAAAATGGCTAAAACACCATTCCGCTCAGTGGAAAGAAATTTAGATACTCTAGAATTAATTCACATTGATATATGTGATTTAAAGTTTGTGCAAAATAGAGGTGGAAAAAATATTTTATTACTTTTATCGATGATTGCACAAGCTATATTTCATTTTTAAATAGATTCTTCAATCCTCAAAAATCATATTCTTTATTTAACTGCATTTTACAAAATTTCGAAATCTTAATAATCTAGACAAAAAGGAAATATATTGCCTATAAATATTGGAATCCCGATCAGTTCATTTTACACATTCAAACAAACTGCAAAAGCAACATGCATATATTTTCTACTCCACTTCCATTCATTATCGGAAAAAAAACTATGGCCCCTTTGTTCAGTCTTATTCGTGAATTGAACAATAGTAAACACTTTGGGAAATCAAATTGAGGCTCGTGCGAAAATACGAGAAACCAGCGTACTACGACAACAAATAAATATTGAGTCTCGAGCGCATTTTTCACGATGCTGCGGTAATTTATTATTCTTTGATATTTTTGGTTGCAAGTTTATTCGTGAATTTAATTATATAATAATTTTATAATTTAATTATTTTAATGTTCTCCATTACATGGTGACCGAAATTCATGGTACTCTCAGAAAGTATCAAATTCCAAATTTCCGCAAAACTCTAAAAGAAGGGCATGTTTATGTTATAAAAGATTTATCGTTGAAAAGCAAACTGATAAGTATAAAACAACTGCCACGAAATTGAAGATGATGTTCTATGGAAAAATGCATGTTTTCGAAATGTTTGACGAAACATTTCCTAGGTTCATGTACAATTTAAGAAGTTTAGCGAGTTGACTGAGATTGATAAAGTTGATGATACGATGTTGATAGGTATGTGTAAAATTCATATATTCATCTAAATATTTGCTAAATCAATTTTAATTTAATAATGTTTCACAAACTTTTTTTGTAGATGTTATTGGAATGGTGGTTTCGAAGCGCTCCATACAAAATAAGGATATAAATGATCGTCTTACCAGATTTCTAGATTTAACTTTGGAAGATCTAGAGTAAGATGATATATTTGCACATTTTTAGATACCTATTTATATGTCTTATATATATATATATATATATGTGTGTGTGTGTGTGTGTGTATATTTATAATTATTTTAATTTTACAGAAACAATCGCATCACATGTACACTTTGGGAGAATTATGCAGAGCAGATATTGCCCCATTTGGAGCAGCAAGTTTTTGAGCCGGTTGTTATCATTTTACAGATGGGTCGAGCAAAAAATTTTAAAGGTGATAAATTTTTCATTAACTTACTGTATATGATTTTCTTCTTACAATTTATTCCTGGATTTGTTACTGGAATTTAATAATTTAATATTTTTTTAATATTTATAAGATTAAGTAAAAGTATCCAATACCTTTCATGTTACAAAATTGCTTGTGAATGAGAAACTTGAGGGATACAAGACTTCAAGAAAAGGTAATATTGTTTAATAATTTTCGATTTTTTGGAATTTGAATAAGTAATTTATGTTAATTAACAATATTATTATCTAAATTAGGATATTGAGCAGCAATAATCCTACATTTTCCATTAGTCATGTTAGTTTGCCCTCCGCACGGAATTTAATAACTTACTGTATATGGCTCGAGATGAGCTTGAAGCTCCAGATGCATCCGTAAAAATTGTTGATTATTTGTATGACAGTGAAAAGGTAATTTTTTTTTATTTAATCTCTTTAATAAATTCATGTAATAATATAATAAATATTTATTTGTTTGGTAACCTTATTCGATTTATTAATTCAATATATAGTCTGATAGTTTTTGGATTTGTGAAAGAGTCGTGTCAACTTCGGATGAGTGGTGGTATCTTGCATGCACTCATTGCACAAAGAAGATGTATCCAGCAATTGATAACTTCTATTGTGTGAAGTGTGATTCGTTGTTTGAAACAGGGGTTTTGAGGTAAATTTTAATATTATTTATATTTAGTTTATATTGAATTATAGATTAGATTAAGAATTGTTTTAATTTTTTTAACATTGTTTTTCGAATTTTGGTTGAGCAGATATATGATAACTGTACAAGTTGGTAATGAAACTGCTAGCGCCACTTTACTTTGTTGGGATAGGGATTGGGAAAACCTAATTGGAAAGTCATGCACAAATTTGAGGAAGGAACATCTTGAGGTATCACCCTTTTTTAAATTATATATTATATGTTATACTTTTTATCATTTATTCAATTTTTACAATTTTTTGTAAAATTGCTTGAATAATTAATATATAATTTTGTATGAAAAATTGTAGCGTGGAGGCGAAGAGTTGCCTGAGGAACTATCCGGTCTCATCGGGAAAAAGACTGCAATCAGATGATGTTTGTGGTGATAAGGTTTTATTTGTTATCTTATTATTATCATCAATGAATTTATTATTAGTATTACTACATTATTATTAGTATTAATATTCTTTACAATGACAGTATATGGATAAATATTAACAAAACATGAACTTTGTGTTTGTAGGAAGAATCTTCGTGAGAATCGGAGGTCAATACTCCAATCAAGAACCTTAAAAAAAGGCCCTTGACGTCTGAATCTCCACTATGCAAACGTAGATTGAATGAAGATTTTTTATCATTAACAACTTCTATGAGCTGAAGAGTGTAATAAAGATTGAAGATGAGAAGAAAGATGCAGTCTAATTTAGTGTTTTTTGAACAATGATTTCATGTGTTTTGAGAACAATAATTTTTAATTTAGTTCCTTGGATTATTTACGATTTGGCCACACTTGTGGTTATTTTTGTTTTCTGCTGTTTTGTGAACAACAATTTCTAATTGGATTTTTTTCGGTTTTTTGTCCATCTAAGAACATTATTTTTGCATTAATATCTATGGATTTGGATTGTTTTATTTATGTTTGTTTTACTAAAGTAGTTTAAATGAACTTGATAGTATCCTCTAGATTTATTTATTCACTTACATAAAGGTATGAATTTTTATATTTAATTTCTATTAATCTTTAAATGTTTAGTTTTTTTTAGTTAAAACTCTGAATGTGTTAAAAAAAAAAAGTTTTCAGGTTTCTGAAATGTTTAGTTGCAGGTCCCAATGGGTGTGAGTAAGGTTTAGAAGGGGGGTTGAATAAACCTTACTAACTTTTCGATTTTAGTCCTTTTAAAACTATTACAGAGTTAACTCAAACAGTTGTATCCTTGAGGGACAGCTAAGTTGGTTATTCAGCTGAGTTAGCCACTCAATAGACTCGATAGAGCTGTTGATAGAATAACTCGGCTGTTTAACATGTACTTTAACTTGGATGTATTGGTTTTATCAGCAGAAGACTTAACACCCTTTGAATTATTTTAAGCTTGTTTTAACACTTGATTTTAGCACTTGGTTATTAATCAGTTGGATAGCAAATATGAGTTTATCAGTAGATATGATGTAAGTATGCAGAAATATAAATGTGCTGAAAAATAGTGACAGCTAATTTTTATAGAGGTTCGAAGATGGGGTAAATCTTCTAATCCTCTCTTCTCCAACTCCTGGATGAATCTACTATTTAACAGATCAGTTGACAAAGCGGTGAACAGTCTAGAGACAGCCTTTGTCACACATCTGGCTTCTCATGCGACTCAACTTCTTCACAGGGCAGCTGCCTTACTACTTCAGCTCACTTTCTCAAGCTCTTGGATTTGATCACGAAGCCCTCCAATAACTTGATACTGGTTCGACCTTGAACCTTCCTACAATCCTACTTGGAAAGTAGACCTCTTTTGATTCTTCAAAAGTTTCCTCTTCAACAGATTTGAAGTTGTCTTTCCTTCACAGCTTGTGTTGGATCGATTTCCTTCGAGTTTCAGGCTTGAGGATTTGCTTGAATATATTTGAAAATATTTCAGGTTAATAGCTTGAATAATTCTTGATTTCTCAGGTGTGCAAGGTCACCTTTTCTCAATGAATTTCCTGAGCCTTTTATAGTGAACTTTTGAAATTTTGCCCGTTGGAGAGATAGGCTGATTTCAAAAGTCATTTGTGTTCGTTGGCTTGTCTTGTTGCAGTTCTTGATGTAGACATTTCCTCGTATTTAATGTCTTGCAGCATTGCAGTGTTTCTGACACTTGGTACAGTGCTTCCATTGATTTGTTCCTTTTGCACACAACTGGAACTAACATTTTATCTCTGATAGCTTTAACATGTTACCATTCTGAGTAACATTCTTGACTTTTATCAACGGATCTCGTTCAGTTTTCTTGACTTGACTGCATTATTTTATTCCCCAGGTGACTTGGGTTAGCTTCCAATCCTTGGATGACTCATCCGTCACTTCAACTTGAGACTTGGCTTCTTGAGTTGACTTGACTGACTCTTCACACAGTTGATTCACAGCTGATACATCTTCAGTCGAGTTCTTGACTTTCCTTCTTAGCCATACTCAGCTGTCTTGCAGCGGAGCCTTCACTTCAGTCTTCAATTGACTTCTTGTATTTCTAGGCATAACTGACTTGACTCAACTTTTCCAACCCTATCTATTACAATGCAAATTACAAGGAAAATAGGGTGCCAACTTTCTAGTTTAAGTTTTACATGGTATCATCAAAATCTACAAAATAAATTTCCTAACAATTTTCCCCTTTTTGATGATGCCAAAACTTAAAAACATTCAACAAAATGTAAACAATAGAGATACATACAGACAATGCAGTAACAAAGAATGTATGCTTGAATAGATTGTTTTATTGATCATAGCATTCTTGTACTTTACATAGCTGTTTACAAATGGTATCATAACATTCTTTATCAAAACAAAACACATATTTATGCTAAGATACAAAAGTAAATACAAAGTGAAAATTACAGGGAAAATCACTAAGTATTACAGATGACTTACAAAAATGTATTTACATAAGTAATATACATGAAGGGGTTCGCAACAACACTTCAATGCCTTCGCTGCCTCCTTCTTTCTTCTTCAGCTCTGTCGAAGTCATCAGCTCTCTTTCTTTTCTTTCTTTTTATGCAGCTCTCTGCTTATTTTCATAAGCTCTTTTAGAGGCATCATCCCTCCGCTTCCTCTCGAGCCATAGCTGAGTTTGCCTTTCGTTCTCTTCTTCATGTCTTCTTACTGCCTCTGCATTTTTCCTTGCCACTTTCAGATTTTCCACTTCGTCATACCCAGCCCAGTAGATCCTCCCCTTCTTTCCGGGATCTACATATTCAATATTCTTGGGTTTTGGACGATGTCGAGAACCTCTTCCACCACCACTTCTTCCTCCTCCTCTGGGTGTGTACTGCACGGGAGTCTTCTGCTTACCAGCTGAGTGGATGCTGGTAGTCTGCTGCTTTTGAGCTTCTTCACACAATGTACGACCTTTCTCCTAGTATAGATCACAGGCTTGGGCTAGTGACATCCCTTGGAAATAGCCTTCGGATTCTAGCGTCTTGAATTCTTCAACTGATCTCGGCTCGAATCCATTGTCAGGTATAGCATCTTGATCCTTCCCTGCTGGAATGCCATCATATTGTTTCAGCACTTACTCAACGCGGGCATCCTGCTTTTTGGAGAACTCCTCAAACCCTTTTTCAATGATTCGTCTCTTCTCCAACATTGGCACAACAGAGTGCTCAATGGGTAGGGTTACGGGGAGTTTGCTAAAGATGGAGGCAGTAATTTGACCCTGCTGAAGGGTTTCAGCTATCATTAACGTAAGATCTTTCGAGCGTTCCCCCTCAGTTGTTTTTCCCTTCTTCTTAGCTGCAATCTTCTCAGCTGCAGTTTCCTTTACTCTCTCTTGTTTCAATTTCCTTAGGGACTCCTCTTCCCCCTTTTTGGCATCATCAAAGGAGAGAGGGACCCCAGGGAACATGCCTGCGAGCATGAAGTCGAGTCTGCTTAGAGCTGAATTCTGTTTGGAGTCTGTTGCTGCATAAGCTGTTCGAAATTATGAGCGAGTTGCCTTGGACTCGGCTACCACCAACTTCATTTCAGCCATGAGTAGGCCGAATTTTGCATTCATTATTTCCTCAAAGCGTAGAATTTCTTTTCTCTGGAATTCTTGTAGCAGCTCCATTTCAGTCTTGTGAGACTCATGTAGCCTTTCGATATACGCCTGCATCCTTTGCTTGAGATCAGCGTTGTCAGCCATCCAGACGAGCATTCTGCCATACAATGTTTTGAAATAATGAACTTGTTCGATTCGCATGGCAGATTCTGTTGAGACCATTCCCTAATCCGTACTACTATCCCTCTCAAGTCAGCAGTGAGGGTAGCATCCTTGTTGTCCAGTCTTAAGTCGAGTGAGGCCTGATGTCTTTCAATCTTCTTAATCTCTTCACAGATTTTCTTGAAGACCTCACGATCTCAGCTGTCTCACTTGATTCAACTGCAGGCCACTCTTCATCAAAGTCAAATTCGGCTGGAACAATGGTGTCAGTGGGAATGATTGGATCCTCTCTTACAATGAATCTTCGTTGTTGAGCGGCGGTCTCTTCTTCTAACTCTGGTAGGATCAGCGTGAAAGGAAACATCTCCTGAAAGGCATCATCGTGCACATATGGGATGGTTTGTGAGGTTTGTGCCTGCAATGACGGAGCTTGTGTAGTCGTTCCTGCTGCAGTTGTGGGAGCCTGCGCAGTTGACTCGGTTTCAGCTGGGGTTTTGGGATTGTTTTGCCCAGCTGACTGAGCCTCAGCTGTCTTAACAGCATCTTCGGTCTTAGTAGATTTTTCTAAATGAAGTACCTGGTCCTCTGCTGCAACATCAACGTCATTGGATGATGATGAGACTTGTGGGCTTGGCTCATCATCGAAATTAAATTTTTGACGAGCAGCTTTGTCACTTAGTTGGCTCTTAGTTTTGAGAACATCCTCAGTTGGGTCCTTAGGATCTGCAATTGGAGTGGACTCAACTTCATCTTTTGACCCCAAGAATGATACATCAAGGTTCTCCTGGGAGTCATGAAGTGCGCTTATCTCCTTTTCTATTTCAGCGCTTTGAACTGGAGGAATGTTCTGTATCTCTTGACCCTTACCTAGGGAAGTCTCGACCTCCCTTAGGCCTTCAATACCTCCAGCACACTCAACTGCTGCGAGGCCTTCAATGTTCCCTTCGATAGTCTCAACTGTCTTAGGGTCTTCGATATTCCCATCGACAGTCGCAGCTGTCTTAGGGTCTTCGACCATGGCATCCATAAGAGTCTCAACTCCTTGGATTGCACTTTCATTGCCCAGAGTGTTAACTCCCAGGGCATCTCTATCATGTTCCATGACTGTAAGAACAGTCTCATTAGCCTTCAAAGCAGTTGCTTCAGCTAGGACAGACTCAACTATTCGAGCTTCGTCAATGTCACTCTGCTGTGGTTCTTTTTTTGTTTCCACTTCGCCTCCTTGCTTCAAGTTAGAGTCTTCCACAGCATCCTCCAACCCTGATGTGGTGGAGAGAGCTTCCCCCTCAGCTGGTGCACCAGCTGAGTGACTAAAAGTGGGGTCACTCTGCTCCTGACTCGCGGCCTTTTCCTTCGAGTGCTCAGTCGCTGGGGCAGGTGGTAAAACACCTTCTTCAGGGGTTGGCTCAACTTGGGAGCCCAAAATCCCAGTGGCATTGCTAGTGCCCTTGGATCCATCCTCCGATTGCTAGCGACGACTGAGGCAATGTGGTGTACCACTCCCAGAGGATCGGTCTGCAGGAGAGATTGAGATGACTCTCCTGTTCTTCAAACAATTGTTGCTCATGCATAAGCCTAGATTCCCTCAGAGCCTGCTGCATGTCTGACTTCTCTGTTGCAGCAGTGGGATCCTCATCACTTTCAGAGTACACATCGAGATGTGTATGAGTGTGGTCGAGAGAACCAGTAAACTTGCACATTTTGGCTTTCTCAAGAGTTTGTGCTTCCTCGGCTGCTTTTTCTTTTTCTTTCTCCCTGATGATGTGAAGAATATCCATGCAATTTTCTTCATCAAGGGCCTGTAGCACAGTGTTAACTCCGAGAAATTGCAGCAATTCCTCTTCTTCATCGATGAACTCAGGGTGAGCGAACTGCACCCTTGAGTGATCAAGTTTCCATGCCCTCCACTCTCGTGGCGTCTCTGGATATCTGGATATAGTGGAGAGTATATGATTATATCGTTGTCGTCATATTTGTCTTCTTATCCTCCTTTTTCAGGAATTGAAGGCAAGAGACTCTGTTGCTCCTCGCCTTCAGCAGCATCAGTAGCAGGTGGAGAGACAACCTTTTCAATTGTAGGTTCAGTTGTCTCTGTTGCTTTACTTCCCTCAGTTGTCTGACGTACAGATGTGTCTTCAACTGGTATCTGATGATCATCCTCAGCAGACTTCCGCAATTCATCAATTACTTCAGAAGACTGCTCTTCCTGAGTGTTAGCAGTCTCCGATTTTTCTCCAGCTGAGTGGCAGATTTAGCTGTCTTCTCCAATTCAGACTGCCTAACCAGTCGTCTACTTTTGGGTAGGGGAACCTCTTCCTCAATGTTTTTTGTTTCCTGGAAGGAGATAGCTTTCGCAGTTGCCTTTCTTGTCTTGGTAGTACGCTTCTTCTTTTTAACAGCAGGAGAAGGAATATGGTGTTCCTCCTCTCCCTCGGCTGCGGGGGCAGGTGATCTAACTGCATGGGCAGGAGTCTCGTCTGCTCGGGCAGGGGACTCAGCTGCAGGGCCAGTGCTTTCTTGGACGTTGCTGCGGGAGCCTTCTTTGTCTTAGCTGTTGGGGCAACTTTCTTCTTCGGGGAAGGGGTAGCAGTTGTGTCTTCGGGGTTAGTTGATTCCCTCTCACTTGTGTCAGCTCTCTTCGCATGAGCTCTCTTCTGGGCACCTGAGAGGTTTGCCCGGAACATTCTCTTGTTCACGTGAAATGGTTTGCCATGGCGAAGGGCAACACCTTTCACTTCCAGCAAGTGGCCAATTACAAGACCATATCCAAGTGATCCTCCAAAGGATCCATCCTCCTTAAAGGTCTTGTTCATCACATTCAGGCATAGTCTGTTGTACACGAACGCAGCCCAGTTAACCTTTTTGCCCTGCATGATCGCAGCCATGATGATCAGCTTAGTTTTTGACAGCTGGTTGAAGCTGCCAAACTTCATGTCTACACACTTGGAGACGACATCCATCAGCTTATGATAGTCGTCCTTCAGCAGTTTCTTGTCAGCTGTGTAGACTACCTTTACAGCACACTCAGGTTTGGCTACTTCTTTCCATGCAGCAGCCAAGTCTACATCAGCTTCATGTATCTCCTTTATGCCTTTCGACGGCAACAAGCAGTGCTCATCTAGGTCCTTAACACTTAATATGATGTCCTTGTAGTGGATAGAAGACTTGATTCCTACGTCCTGCACTTCCGCGTTGACATAGAACATTGCTACCTCCTCAAAGTAGGTGTGGGAATACTCTATGGTTAGAAAAGCCTTGAGACCAGACTTTTCTAAGCATTTCTACGATTTTAAGAATGAGGGTTTCATCAGAACCCTGCTTCACCATTCCTTCGAAGTCAACTGATGATCCTGAGTGGATTTGCTTGGAGAGCTTGACATAGTCGATCTTTGGTGCCATTTTCAGAGAGTTTTACCGATTAAAAACTGTAGAACGTGCTTGAGAATACTTAGGGTTTCCGAGAGAAAAAAAAAGAACATGCTTGCCTTATGCTTTGAAGATGAATAGTTTCAGTAGGGAAGAGAGAAGACTAAAAACCGTATATATAAGGGTTATGAAAGAACATGACTTCGGATTTTGAATTTTGATCGCAATCAATGGCTCAGATTATAACGTCAAAACCACATTTAATTCCTTACATTTAATGCGGCAGCATTTATATCCAATCATATGCTTATTGTGCAGTTTTTTACTGTACCCGTCATTATTACGCTGACGTCATCCTTAAAAACATTCCCGCTCATTTGAAACGACTGCGTTTTGTCACTTAGTTCATAAATGACTCGTCTTATATCAAATATGATTTAACTCTGCTTCTCTCTTTTTATTAAGTGACTCAGCTGTCAGCTAACTCGATACAGCTGACTTTCCGACATGGCTGTTTCAGTTGGCTGATATGTGAAACTTGCTCATTTCTCATTTTCTTATCGACTATCTCTGATGATTGAGTCTTTTGACTGTTAACTCAGCTCAATTAACCCTAGCTCATTCTTAAGCTCTTCAAATCTTGATTCACATAGGGGCTTAGTGAATATGTCAGCTAACTGCATATCAGTTGAGATATATTCCAAAGTGATGTCTTTCTTTTCAACATGATCTCTTATAAAATGATATCTGACATCAATGTGCTTTGTTCTTGAATGTAACACAGGATTTTGAGTGATTGCAATAGCACAAGTGTTATCACACATAATTGGAATCTCTTTTTCTTCAATCTCATAATCTCTCAGTTGTTGTCTCATCTATAAGACTTGGGCACAACAGCTGCCCGCATCTATGTACTTTGCTTCAACTGTGGATGTGGCTATTGAGTTTTGCTTTTTGCTAAACCAGGAAACCAATCTATTTCCAAGCATTTGGCATGTAGCAGAAGTACTCTTCCTATCAACTCTACATCCAGCATAGTCTGAGTCTGAGTAACCAATAAGCTTGAATCCACCTTCATTTGGATACCATAAGCCAACTTCCTGGCATCTTTTCAAATACCTTAGGATTCTCTTAGCTGCAGTCATGTGACTCTCCTTTGGTGCAGATTGTAGGTCCCAAGGGGTGTAAGTGTAAGGTTTAGAAGGGGGGGTTGAATAAACCTTACCAAATTTTTGATTTAGTCCTTTTAAAAGTTCAGAGTTGATACTACACAGATGTGTCCTTGGTGGACAACCAATTTAGTTAATCAGTAGAGTTAGTCTCTCAACGGACTCAACCGAGCCGTTGATGGAATAACTCAAATTGTTAAGTCTAAATTAACTCAACTATGGTTTGTTTTCAGTGGAAGACTTAACACCCTTAAGTTTGGTTAAGTAGAGTTTTAGAGCTTGATTTAGTACTTAGAGATTATCTAATGGATAGCAAATATGTCAGCAGAATTAAACAAATATGATGCAAGAATTAAGGTGCTGAAATGTAAAAGACACAATAAGATTTTTATAGAGGTTCGAAGATGGGGTAATTCTTCTACTCCTCTCTTCTCCAACTCCTGGAGGAATCCACTAGGTATTGATCGGATACAAAGTGGTAACAGTCCGGATACAAGTCTTGATCACATAGCCGACTTGATCCTTTGGGACTCGATCTAGAGACGCCTTGATCACTCGGCTAGCTTCTCGTGCGACTCGCTTCTTCACAGGGCGTGCCTTGCTACTACAGACCCACTTGCTCAAGCTCTTTGGATTTGATCACGAAGCCCTCCAAAAGCTAGAGACTTGGTTCGACCTTGAACCTTCCTACACTCCTTCGTGGAATGTAGACCCCTTGATTCTTGATAATTTCCTCTTCAACCGATTGAAGTTATCTTTCCTTCACAGTGAGTGTTGGATTGATGTTCTTCGTAGTGTAGGTTTGAGGATTTAGCGTTTAATAACTTGAGAATATTTCAGTTACTGATTCTAATAATTGCTTGAATGTTTTTGGTTCGATCTATCTACTGGTAACACCTTCTCAAATAAACTCCTCGGCCTTTTATAGTGATCTTTCAAAAATCGCCCGTTGAAGAGATAGGCTTATTTTTGAAAGTCACTTGCGATCGTTGGCTTGTCTTGTTGCGATCCTTGAAATTGCCATTTTCCTCGTATGAATTGCTCTTCACCTTTTTCGAGTTCGACACGGTGTAGTGATTCCCATTGGTTTATTCATTTTGCACGCTTCGGGATCGAGCACTTCGAGAAAGGTAGTATGGAGATATTACTTGTTTAGGTAATTCTCTTGATTTACGTACAACGGATCTTTTTCATTATCTCGACTTGATCGCATTTCCTTGCTTTCCCAGGTGACTTAGAGTCGACTTTCAATCATTGGATGACTCTTCCGTCACTTCAACTTGAGACTTGGCTTTTCCCGAGTTGACTTGATCGACACTCCACTCACCGTATCTCACCGCTTCTTCATAGAGTTCCCGTCTCCTCTTCTTTGCCATACTCGGCCTTTTGCAGTGAGTCTTCCTTCTAGTCTCCAGTGTCTTTCTTGCATGTTTGGGCATAGTGACTTAACTCACTTGACCAGCCCTATTTATTACAATGCGTTTACAACCAAAATGGGGTGCCAACTTCCTATTCTAAGTTTTACATGGCATTCATCAAAATCTAAACAATAAATTTCCTAACAATTTCCCCCTTTTTGATGATGCCAAAACTTAAATCATTCAAAAATGCAAATAGCAAAGATACATACAGATAGTGTATTCACATAGAATGTATGCGTAGAATCAATCCTTTTATTGATCATAACATTCTTGTTCTTTTACACAACTGTTTACAAGGTGTATCAGAGCAAACATTTGTCTACACAAAAAATGAAGAATTTATAGCTTTATTACAGAAGACTTACATAGTATGTATTTACATAATAAAATACATGAAGGGGTGGACAACTACACTTCATCTTCTTCGTTGTCTCCTTCTTTCATCTTGTTCAACATCTTCTTCTCTTCTTCTATTTTTCTCATCGTCAGCCGCCTTCTTCTTCTTTTCATATGCCTTCCTGGCAGCTTCATCTCTTCTTAATCTTTCTTGTCTTTCCTCCCATAGCTGAGTTTGTCTCTTGTTTTCTTCTTCTATTCTTTTCGCATACTCAGCATTACTTTTAGCCACTTGCAAATTTGCTACTTGGTCAAGGCCGGCCCAGTAGATCCCTCCTTTCTTGCCTGGATCTACGTACTCAATGTTTTTGGGCAGAGGCCTAGGTCTGAAACCTCTTCCTCCACCACTACTTCTTCCTCTACCTGCCTGGGCGTGTATTGTCTTTGGGGTCTTCTTCTTTCCAGGTGAGTGACCCGGCGGAATGACCAAAGAGTGATCCGGTGTCTACTACCCTTTTCCCAATCAAGTCCCAAGCTTGAGCCATAGACATATTTGCAAAGTATCCTTCGGATGCGGCGTTTTAAATTCATCAAATGATCGTGGCTCGTCCCGACATCCGAGATGGCATAAGTGTCTCTGTCTCTTTGGAATGCCTCCATGTTGTTTCAAGATGTTCATAACTCGGCATCCATTCTTCCTTCCACTTCTTCCATCCCTGCTTCAATTGTCTTTCTCTTTTCACCATAGATATAGCAGTGTTGGAGTGGCGAGTCACGGGGGAGTTTGTCACGATAATGTCACCGTGACAAGACCTTGTTGGGGGGTTTGTGCAATCATCAAGGTCACATCTTTCGATCCTTCCCCCTCAACGGACTTTCCTTTCTTTTGTTTTGATACTTCCTCAGCCGTCTTTCCCTTTACAACTGCTTCTTCCTTCTCAGCTTCAGATCTTTTTAGCGCTTTCAAGTATTCCTCTTCCCCCTTTTTGGCATCATCAAAGGAGAGATGAACGCCTGGAAACAAACCGGCAAGCAGGAAGTCGAGCCTGCTGATAGTCGAGTTTTGTCTCGAGTCTGCTGCGGAGTATGCGGCACGAAATTCAGATCGAGTAGCGTTGGACTCTCCTGAAATTAGCTTCATTTCAGCCATGAGAAGGCTGAATTTTCTCATATTTGCTTCCAGACGCTACTCTTATTTTGCTCACGCAGCGACTTTATCTCGCGAAGTGTGAGCTTCATGCAAGTGCTCAATGTGTTCTCTTAATTTCGTCTTTGCATCGATTCTCACCGCCATACCAACAACTTGTTGAACAATGTCCTGAAGTATCTAACTTGTTCCACACGCATTGTTTGTTGTTGTTGCCACCATTCCCTTATCTCGATTATGCCTCTCAAGTCGGCGATGTAAGGTTGGCATCTCTGTTGTCGAGTCGCATGTCCATAGAGGCCTGGTGCCTCTCCATCCGTTCAATCTCAGAAATAATGCTTTGAACACCTCCCGAACTTCAAATTGTTTCTTCCGATCGGTGATGGCCACGCAGCGTCAAAGTCATAGTCACCGAACGATGGTGCCTGACGAGATGACGGAGCTGGTGCAGTGGAAACGTGCGAGCTCGTTCTCGACTCTTCGGGAGGTCGGGTACCTCCCGAGAGAAAGGAAAAGATTCTATAAAGGAATCATCACGGCCAACCGGTATTTGTTCAATGATGAGAGGTGCGCGTAAAGTTCCTTTTGAGTCGAACTCTGCTGCAGCTTGGGAGCTGCGCGATGGACTCTGTTTGGTGGGTCTGTTGTGTGGGACCCGACTTTTGCCGAGCCTTTAGTTGTCTCAACCTTCGTTGGTCTCACTGGTTTCTCCAATTGAGTGGATGGTCCTCGGCCTTATCGAAGCATCATCGGACGATGATGAGATTTCCATTGGTGGCTCATCATCAAAATTGAAAGTTTGACGAGTAGTCTTGAGATCGAGACTTGCTCGTCTTTGGGAACATCCGCACCGAGTCTTTTGGATCATCACGGGGATGACTCGGCTTTTCTTCGTCGCCTCCGATCCCGAGAAAGGTTACATCGGGATTATCCTGGGAATCATGAAGCGCTTATCTCCTTTTTCGGATGGATCAATGATAGCGGGAGGGATGTTCTCTACTTGACTTTTTTACCCCGGAAGTCTCAACCTCCCGTGGGCCTTCATTACCTCCTATAGTCTCAATCGCTGCGGTGAGGCCTTGGACCTCCCTTTCGATAGTGTCGGTTGTCTTAGGGTCTTCGTGGTGGCATCCATTGGAGTCTCAACCCCATGGATTGCACTTTCATCGCCCGCCAGTGTTAACTCCCGTACATTCTGTTCCTTCATGTGCCTCGATCATCGGCGTCGTCATTAGCCTTCGTAGCGCTTGGCACCTCGGTGAGACAGTCTCAACTATCCGAGCTTCGTTGATGGCAACTTGTTGTTCGTTTGGTGTTTGTACTTTTTCCACTTCGCCTCCTGGATTCGTTGTGGAGTCATCTCGCAAAGATTCTCCGACCTTGCCGCAGCGGTGGAGGGAGTTTCCCCCTCGGGCGCACGCACCGAGTGACTTGGAATGGTGTCACTCGTCTCCAAACTCCCGGTTGTTTTTCTCGAGTGTTCAGCCGTTGGGGCGGTGGTAAGACACCTTCATTAGGGGTTGGCTCAACCGGGGTCCCCACTAACCCATTTTCATCGCCAGATTCCTTGATTTTTTCTTCCGAGTGAGTGGGGAAGTGGTGGCAAGAACAACGGTGGCGATTTGCTTTGAACCACTCCCATTGGATCAATTTCACCGTGTTTTGGAGGACTCTCCTGGTCCCTCCATCATGCTCTTCTCATGAAGAATTCTTGATTCATGCATTGCTCGCTGCATTTGCAACTCTTCGTGGCGGCGGCGGGGGTCCGATCCTCATCACTTTCTATAGAATATCGAAGTGAGAATGCGTATGTTCTGTGGTTACAGTGAGAGGGCCGATGCTAGCCTCTTTGGCCTTCTCTCTTGCCTCGGCTTCTTCTCGCGATCGCTCTTTCTCCTTATCCTTGAAGATCTACGCAGGATATCGTGCGATTGTCTTCATCCATCTTTGGATCACAGAGGTCAGTCCAAGGAAGTTCAACAGTTCCTCTTCTTCTTCTATAAACTTGGGCCGTTGGAACTGTTCCCTGGATCGACTCAATTTCCATTTCCTCCACTCTCGCAGACGATTTTGGATGTCCGGGTAAGGTGGGGATAGGATCATCACATCACTATCGGCTCTATCTGCTTCTTCTTGTGTCTCATTGCGCGGACTACGCTACTTCTTGATTTGCCTCTGCCTCTGATCGCCTTGACAGACTTAGATGTTTCATCTATAGTAATCGGAGACTCTACTTCTCCAGCGAGCCTCCGATATCTGCTCGGTGAGTGGTGACTCGGCCCGTTTCTCAAGCTCGGAGTGCTTGATGATTCTTCTTCGTCTCTAGTTTGTACCGGAGGGATTTCTGGTTCGAGAGACGATTTCTTCGAGTCTTGGGCGGCGGGGGCGTCTTTGTGTTTTCTTCGAGGAGCTGGCCGTCTAGGTTTGTCGAGATCTCCTCTTTTTGACGATCGGAGAAGGTAGTTGAGAGTCCTTCTCGACCGCTATTCTGGCCGGGCGGGAGACACGGCTGCGGGCGGTGACTCGGCTGCGGGCGGGAGCGGTTTGACTTTCTTTCTTTGCGGGAGCAGCGGCAATCTTCTTAGCTTAGCAGGGGGCGAGCTTTCTTCTTGGTGGAGAGGAAACATTTGTATCTTGAGTGGTCACTGATTCTCCCTCACTCGTGTCGCTCTCTTGGCGTAGGCTCTCTTAGTGCGCCCAGAGGGTTTGATCTCGAACATCCTCTTGTTTACATGGAACGCCTTTCCATGTCTAAGAGGACTCCTTTCACCTCCATCACCGGCCGATCACCGTGCCATATCCTAGGGATCCTCCAAATGTACCATCTTCCTTGAAGGATTTGTTCCCTACATTTTGGCATAGTCTGCTTTGTAGACAAACTCAAATTTGATTTATTTTCTTTTCTTCAATGATCGCCGCCATCACGATCAACTTTGCTTTTGACTTGGTCAAACTCACCAAATTTGATATCAATACATTTGGCAACTATGTCCAACAACTTGTAATAATCCTCCTTCAAGAAATTCTTGTTTCTTTGTGTAAACTATTTTATCGGATAGTCGGGCTTGGCTACTTCCTTCCAAGCGGCGGCCAGGTTTACATCAGCTTCGTTGATTTACGATGCTCCTTCCGCGGTAGTGCGATGTTCACCAAATCCTTGACAGAGATGGTGAGCTTCTTTCCGTGAATGATGACTTTATCCCTTCATCGTGAATTTCAGCATTTACGTAGAATTGTGCGACCTCCTCCACAAAGGTCGCCGGATATTCTAACGTCGAAAAGCGTTTCAGCCGGACGTTTCCAATTTCTCAAAGAATTTTCTTCACTAGGGTGTCGTCGGACCCTGTTTCACCATGCCGTCGAAATCCACAAGTGACCCGTGTGGATTTGCTTTCCTAACTTGACAAAGTCATAGGTTGGTGCCATTTTTCGAGATTTCACCGAAGAAAACTTAGAGATTGATTTGAAGATAGATAGGGTTTTGAGAGAGTTTTGCCTTTGCTTCCGAGAGAGAAAATGAACAGTTTTGGTAGTGTGTGAGAGAAACGGACAAAAATGGTTTAAGTATGGTTTATGAAAGGGCGTGCGGGTGGTTTTGAAATGTGATCGAAATCAATGGTTTAGATTTTGCACGCCCGATTTAGCATTTAATGTCTCGTATTTAATGCGGCAAAGATTTATATCCAATCATAAGCTTGGTGTGCGGCTTTTGCTGTACACGTCATAATTATCTTTGACGTCATTCTTAAAAACATTCCCGCTTAGTAAAAACGATGCGTTTTTGTCACTTTTCTCATAAATGATTCACTTTTACCCTCACCGGTTTAACTCTTCTTCTCACAAATCCTCTTTGTGACTCAACCGTCACCGACTTGGTATAGTTTGTCTTTTCCGATCTGGTGATTTACTTAGCTGATTTGTGAGTTTTTTTTTTTTTTTTTTGTGTTCCATTTCTTTTCTTTGATTCTTCCGAGTGTCACCACCTCAATTAACCCTAACTCATGCTTGAGTTCTTCAAATCTTGACTCACATAATGGTTTTGTGAAGATGTCGGCCAATTGTTTATCGGTTGAGATATATTCCAAGATGATGTCCTTCTTTTCAACATGATCTCTTATGAAGTGATATCTCGACATCGATATGCTTTGTTCTTGAGTGCAACACAGATTTTGAGTGATTGCAATTGCACTTGTGTTATCACACATAATTGGAATCTCTTTTTCTTCAACTTCATAGTCTCTCACCGTTTGTCTCATCCATAGGACTTGGGCACAACAAATGCCCGCATAGCCTATGTATTCTCGCTTTAGTCAGTAGAGGTGGCTATTGAATTTTGCTTCTTGCTAAACCAGAAATCACTGTTTCCTAGCATTTGACATGTGCCTGAGGTGCTCTTCCCGTCAACTCGCATCCAAAGATAGTCGTCTGAATAGCCAATTAGCTTGAATCCACCTTCCTTTGGATACCTTAATCCAACTTCTTGGCTTCCTTTCAAGTATCTCAAGATTCTCTTAGTTCTTTGTCATATGGCTCTCTTTTGGAGCAGAAATCTTGCACATACACCTATAGCAAAGGTGATGTCCGCCCGCTTGCTTTGTGAGATAGAGCAATGATCCAATAAGTGCTCAGTATCTTGTTTGATCTACAGGCTTGCCATCTGCATCCATGTCCATTTTGATGATGTATTCATTGGTATTTTCACGAAGACTTCTCCTCCATACCAAATTTCTTCATTAAATCTCAAATTTGTATTTTGTTTGACTTATGAACGTTCCATCCTTCATTGTTTCACTTGGAGTCCAAGGAAGAATGTCGACTCTCCCATCATGCTCATTTCAAATTTACTTTGCATGAGGTTTGAAAATTTTTCACCACGCTTCTTGGTTTGTGGATCCAAAAATGATGTCATCCACATATATTTGAACAAGCGGATACTCTTTTTTGTCTTGGATTACTCAAAAGTGTTCTATCTACTTTTCCTTTTGTGAATCCATTTTCGATTATGAATTGTGACAAGGTATCATACCATGCTCGGGTGCCTGTTTCAATCCATACAAGGCTTTCTTGAGTTTGTATACCTTATCTCCAAGAGTCTTCTGCTCAAATCCTGGAGGTTGTTCAACATACACTTCTTCTTCCAATAGACCATTTAGGAATGCACTTTTTACATCCATCGATATACAAAGGAAATTCTTGTGAGCAAGATAGGCAAGAAATATCCTTATTGCTTCCAATCTTGCTACAGAGATCAAATGTTTCATCAAAATCTATTCCTTCTTCTTGGCAATATCCTTGGCTACTAGTCTTGCTTTGTTTCTTACCACGAACCTTCCTCGTTCATCTTGTTTCGAACACCCATTTAGTACCAATAACGTTTTGATGTGTGGGTCTTTGAACTAATTCCCATACTTTATTTCTTTCAAACTGATTCACTCTTCTTGCATAGCTTGAATCCAATGTGTGTCATCCAATGCTTGTAACACATCTTTGGTCTCTATTTGTGAGATAAAGCATGTGAACATAGCTTCTTGTTGAGTTCTGGATCTTGTTTTGACACCTTCTCTTACATCTCCAATGACAAGTTACTCGTGGATGGTCTCTCGGCCATCTTACATCGATTGAAGTAAGTTAGCTGGGTTCAGTTGTCTAGCAGTTGTGTTGCTTTGATCAGCTCTCTCGCACTCACTTAGCTGCAAATTTTCCATCATTTTGTGAGACTCAGCTATCTCATCTTCATCTGAGTTAATAGTTCCAGGCTTGACTTCAAAGATAGGGACTCTTTTGTATGGTTGGATGATTCACTTATCACCGACTCTTCAATGTCTTCTCTATTTACATTTGGCTCATCGAATACCACATGAATGGATTCTTCGCAACCATAGTCCTTTTGTTGAGTACTTTGTAGGCTTTGCTTTCAAATTTGAGTATCCCAAGAAGATACCTTCATCTCGCTTTAGCATCAAAGGCCTTTAGATTGTCTTTTCCATTGTTGTGGATGAAGCATTTACATCCAAATATTCTAAAATATGCAACATTTGGTTTTCTTCCAGTCCAAATCTCATAGGAGTCTTTGTCACCGTATGTTTATCATACATCTATTTTGAGTGTAGCAAGTTGTGTTGATTGCTTGACCCAAAATCTTTTTGGTAACCCCCGTTGACTAACATGGTCCTTTGCTTCTTTTTTGAGAGTTCTCTGTTCCTTCTTTCTCGCAACTCCATTCTCATTGTGGAGTCCTTGCTGCGCAGATAGTTCATGACCAATACCATTTTCAATACAATACGAGTTATTATTCCATTGACAAACTCGGTTCCTCCGCATCGATCTTATTTTGATAATGGTTTGGCTCTTCTCGTTTTGAATCCTCTTCATCACCGTGGTAGTTTCGTAGAGTTTCTTTCTTCTTACACATGAATATTGTCCATGTATATCTTGAGTAGTCATCTACTACCACCAAGGTGTATTTCTTTCCACTTATGCTAGTTTGGTTGTCTTTGGGCCAAATAGATCCATATGTAGCAGATGCAATATTCTTGTTGAAGATGGGCATGTCTTTTCTTTGAATGATGATTTGATTTGTTTTCCCTTCGACATGCATCACATATACTCTCCTTCTTGTATCTTTCACGGAAGTCCTTCCACAAGATTACTTCTTGCAAGCTTGTTAATCGTTTTGAAATTCAGGGTGACTCGACTTTTTGTGCCACAACCAACTTGATTCAAATTTGTGCTCTTTGCTAATAGACAGTCTTGGGTGTAGCGGTTGACCAATCTACTACATACATGTTCTTTTGTCCGCATCCTTGCAACACAACTTCATTAGATTCACTCATCCTCCTGATTTGGCATATACCCATGTTAAATCCAACATTATAGCCCTTGTCACGAGTTGGTGATGCTTAACAAGTTGAAGTTGAGTCCTTCAACATATGCAACATCTGTGATTTCTAATCCGTTCCTCTTGATAGATCCAATGCCTCTTATTTCACCTGAGCTTCATTTCCACCAAATATGACTTTTGCTCCTTTAACTTCCTTGAATCTTGAGAGATTTTTCTTGTTTCCTATCATATGTCCGGGCGATGCCAATGTCCATGTACCAGGTTCCTTGGCACTCACTGTTCCTTGAACCCGCAATCAAGGAAATTAAGTTTTAGGTACCCATATTTGTGCAGGTCCTGAGGGGTTAGAGTTGTAAGATGATCCAACCAACTTATAGCCAAAATGATTTGACTCTAAGGGGTTGCCATCTATCGATGCCATAATCATAATTAATCTTGGCAAATTGCTTGGGGATTTTAGGTTCATACAACTGTCTCTTTTGTCGTATGTCGTGTATAAGTTTTAGCAATCGCTTCTTTGGGTAATTGTGGTGTCTCTGAGTGTAGTGCCTAGGTGCATTTTTGTCTTTGATGAAAGCTCTTATACTTTTGGAATGGCCTTTCTTTGAGTTCTAGGCCTTTGCCATTTGGGCTTATATTCCATAAGTCTATCTTTGATAGTTCACATCATTCCAATCGGCTTGGCTTGGATATTTTCTACCATTCCCATCATATGTATTTCTTTTATAGATTTTCTGGGTTTTTGGTAGCTCTGCTTCTTCTTTACTGAGTATTTTCTGTTTGGAGTTTGCTTTGAGAACTCGATCAATCTCTTCTCATTGTCCTTTTCAGCCGCACTCAACTCGGGTCATTTTTTCCTTTTCCTTTATAACCAAGGCCGGTTTGCTTGTAATTGTGCTTTGGAGTGAATGTGTGTGCAACATTTAGAGTTTTGGATTTTTAGACTCTTCATTGCTTGAAGATCCTTTTTCCAAAATCACTTTTGGAGTTTGACATAGCATAGAGGAATTAAATCCTAAGCTGTCTTGTCTCCACATTCTCTTTGACTCATAATAAGATCATCCAATGATTTAGATGCCTTAGTGAATGATGCAATCACATTTTTGAGGTCATTCTCCTCTTTTCTATGGCAACTATTTACTCGCTGTTAGCTTAGCATTTTCAAATTTTTAAACTTTCATTCTCATCGACTATTTGATTTAGAGTACTCGGCTCCTTAGTCACCGTGAGTTTTGGCTTTTGAGTAGGTTGTTTTCCTCATTTAGTAGTGTGTGTGAGGATTTAATGTGTTCAAAATCTTTCATCATTTTGCCTAATGAATCATAAAGATCGAGTGGGTGATGAAGTGTGTGTGTCACGATCACTATCACTAGAATCCGAGTTTGATGAGTTTGAGTGTACCTCATCTTCTTGGTCAGTTGATCTTGTTCCTTGGCCATTAAATAGATCGGGCTTCTTCTTCGTAGTCACTTGAGTAGTCGACTTCACTTTGCTCTTTGAATCGATTGTCTCTCTTGACTTGGTTGTCTCGGCCGATCTCTGCAGCCATCATTGCCTTTTTCTTTTCTTGTCTTCTTTCTCTCAAGACCTTTCGTTCTTCTTCATTCCTGTATTTGTTGACTACGAGGATATGGGCAATCAATGGCATAGTGACCTGGTTGTCTACATTCCAAAGATAGATATTCAACCTTTTGATCGACTCTTTCCATTCTTGGATTGTCAACCCTTTGATATTCAGACTTTTTGATGATATTGTTCTCTTGGTTGGCCTATCTTCCCTTGACTTGGAGGGAGTTGAGTGTCTTCTTACGGAAGATTCACCCTTGCCTCTCTTGTAGTTCTTATTGAAGAACTTGTTGAACCTTTTAACCATCGGGGCTATTTCTTCCGGATCAATGACTTCTTTGACCTCGGCTCTCTTTCCATCCTTAACAATTAGAGCAAAATTGTTTTGGGTACAAATTGTCTCTTCCTCGATCTTTTCTTCTCGGCTCAAATTCGTAGGCTTTGAGATCCGAGAATAGTTCATGGTTGGAGGTCTTCGATAGGTCCATGGAATGTCTTAGTGCCATGACCTTCATTTCCCATTCAGTTGGGAGACTTTTTAAGATCTTCATACATATTTCCTTCTGTGTATATTCCTTTCCAAGTGCAGATAGCTCGTTGGTGATTTCTGTGAACCGAGCATCCAGTTGATCCAGGTTTTCTCCTGAGATCATTTTGAAGTTCTCAAATTTCTCAGTACGGCCACCGATATTTTCTTTGATTTGCTCGAGCCTTCACAAATCGGTGTTAGTTTGTCCCATTTCTTTGGCCGTTTTGCATGATTTGACTTTATTGAACATGGCTTTGTCAAGGTTTTGTAAAGGATGTCCTTGGCTACATTGTCCAGGTTGTATCTTTTTTGTCATCATTTGTCCATTCGGTTCTTGGTTTTTCAACCATGGCGGTCCGGGAGCAATCCTCTTCACCCTCACCGCAGCTCTTCTTACAACATTGTGTTCACCTTTAAGATTTGCGGTGGCCCATCCTCTATCACTATCCACATTTCATCATGTAATGCTTTGATAGATGAGCACATATACGAATTTTCCAATCATCAAATTCTTCAATTGTGAACATAGGGATGTGTGTCAAATTTGCTTCCATGATAATAAATTTTAATGGTAAAAAGAGTTTTGAAAGTTTAAGTACTAAAGCGGACTTTGAAAAGTTTGGAGATCTAGTTCGAGAACCGGTCGGGAAGGCTCAATGAACCAACCGCTCGATACCACTTGTAGGCTCAATAAACCAACCTTACCAAATTTTTGATTTAGTCCTTTTAAAAGTTCGAGTTGATACTACACACCGTGTCCTTGGTGGATGACCAATTTAGTTAATCAGTAGAGTTAGTCTCTCAACGCACTCAATCGAGTACATTGATGGAATAACTCGGTTGTTAAGTCTAAATTAACTCAACTGTGTTTGTTTTTCATTGGAAGACTTAACACCCTTAAGTTTGGTTAAGTAGAGTTTTAGAACTTGATTTAGTACTTAGAGATTATCTAATGGATAGCAAATATGTCGTGAAATTAAACAAATATGATGCAAGAATTAAGGTCTTTGAAATGTAAAAGACACAATAAGATTTTTATAGAGGTTCAAAGATGGGGTAATTCTTCTACTCCTCTCTTCTCCAACTCCTGGAGGAATCCACTAGGTATTGATCGAGTATAAAAAGTGGTAATAGTCCGGATACAAGTCTTGATCACACAACACTTGATCCTTTGGGACTCGATCGAGACGCCTTGATCACTCACCGTGGCTTCTCGTGCGACTCGGCTTCTTCACGGGGCGGTGCCTTGCTACTACCCACTTGCTCAAGCTCTTTGGATTTGATCACGAAGCCCTCCAAAAGCTAGAGACTTGGTTCGACCTTGAACCTTCCTACACTCCTTCGTGGAATGTAGACCCCTTGATTCTCTGATAATTTCCTCTTCAACGATTGAAGTTATCTTTCCTTCACAGGTGAGTGTTGGATTGATGTTCTTCGTAGTGTAGGCTTGAGGATTTAGCGTTTAATAACTTGAGAATATTTCAGGTTACAGTTCTAATAATTGCTTGAATGTTTTTGGTTCTGATCTACTTGGTAACACCTTCTCAAATAAACTCCTCATCCTTTTATAGTGATCTTTCAAAAATCTGCCCGTTGAAGATATAGGCTTATTTTTGAAAGTCACTTGCAGTCGTTGGCTTGTCTTGTTGCAGTCCTTGGAATTGCCATTTCCTCGTATGAATTGCTCTTCACCTTTTCGAGTTCGACACGGTGTAGTACTTCCCATTGGTTTATTCCTTTTGCACGCTTAAGGGATCGAGCACTTCGAGAAAGGTAGTATGGAGATATTACTTGTTTAGGTAATTCTCTTGATTTACGTACAACGGATCTTTTTCGATTATCTCGACTTGACCGCATTTCCTTGCTTTCCCCAGGTGACTTAGAGTCGACTTCCAATCATTGGATGACTTTTCTCATCACTTCAACTTGAGACTTGGCTTTTCCCGAGTTGACTTGACGACACTCCACTCACCGTATCTCACCGCTTCTTCTTGATAGAGTTCCCGTCTCCTCTTCTTTGCCATACTCGGCTGTCTTGCAGCGGAGTCTTCCTTCTAGTCTCCAGTTGTCTTCTTGCATGTTTGGGCATAGCTGACTTAACTCAGCTTGACCAGCCCTATTTATTACAATGCAGTTTACAACAAAAATATGGTGCCAACTTCCTATTCTAAGTTTTACATGGCATTCATCAAAATCTAAACAATAAATTTCCTAACACAGATTGAAATCTTCCACATACACCTACTGCAAAAGTGATGTCTGGCCTGCTGGCTGTTAAGTAGAGCAATGATCCAATAAGTGCTCTATATCTAGTTTCATCTACAACCTTGCCATCTGCATCCATGTCCATCTTGACTGATGTGTTCATTGGTATTTTCACATAAGACTTCTCTTCCATACCAAATTTTTTCATTAAATCTCTGGTGTATTTTGTTTGACTTATGAAGGTTCCATCCTTCAATTGCTTGACTTGAAGTCCTAGAAAGAAAGTCAGCTCTCCCATCATGCTCATCTCAAATTTACCTTGCATGAGGTTAGAGAACTTATCACACAGCTCTTTATTTGTGGATCCAAAAATGATGTCATCCACATATATTTGAACAAGTAGTATACTCTCTCCATCTTGAATTATGCCACTTTGCCTTTGGTGAATCCATTGTCAGTTAGAAATTGAGACAATGTATCATACCATGCTCTTGGTGCCTGTTTCAATCCATATAATGCTTTCTTGAGCTTGTACACCTTATCTCCAATAGTCTTCTGCTCAAAACCTGGAGGTTGTTCAACATAGACTTCTTCCTCTAGCAGTCCATTTAGAAATGCACTCTTCACATCCATTTAATACATAGTGAAGTTTTTATGTGCAGCATAGGCAAGAAACATCCTTATTGTTTCCAATCTTGCAACAGGAGCAAAGGTTTCATCAAAATCTATTCCCTCTTCTTGGCAATACCCTTTCGCTACCAATCTTGCTTTGTTTGTCACCACAGATCCTTCTTCATTCATCTTGTTTCTGAAAACCCATTTTGTGCCAATAACATTTTGATGGGTTGGCCTCTGCACCAATTCCCATACCTTGTTCCTTTCAAAGATTCAGCTCTTCTTGCATGGCTTGAATCTAATGTGTGTCATCCAATGCTTGAGACACATCTTTTGGCTCTATTTGGGAAATAAAACAAGTAAATATTGCTTCATGATGTGCTCTGGATCTGGTTATTATGCCATCTCTAACATCTCCAATAACTAACTCTGGTGGATGGTCTCTCAGCCATCTCACATCAGGTTGGAGCAAGTCAGCTGGATTAAGCCGCCTCTCAGCTAAGTTATCTTGAACAACTCTTTCATCTTCCTTCAGCTGTAGACTTTCCAGCTGTCTTTGAGATTCGCTATCTCATCTTCATCTTGGTTGATTGCTCTTACTTCAGCTTCAATATTAGGACTCTTCTGTGACCATAGTCCTCTTGTTCGACACTCTATACCTTCATCAGCTTTAGCATCAAAAGCCTTCAAATTATCTTTGCCATTGTTATGGATAAAGCATTTGCATCCAAATATCTTGAAGTACCCAACATTTGGCTTTCTCCCTGTCCAAGTCTCATAGGGAGTCTTGGTTAATTGCCTGTTAATCATGTATCTATTTTGAGTATAACATGCAGTGTTAATGGCTTCAGCCCAAAATCTCTTAGGCAATCCAGCTTCAGCTAACATGGTCCTTGCAGCTTTCTTGAGAGTTATATTTCTTCTTTCAGCTACTCCATTCTGCTGTGGAGTTCTTGCTGCAGATAACTCATGAGCAATACCATTTTCAACACAATACTGGGTAATTATCCCATTGACAAACTCAGTTTCTCTATCAGACCTTATCTTTATAATGGTTTGGCTCTTTTCATTTTGAACTCTTTTCATCAGTTGAGATAACTTCTGCAAAGTTTTCTTCTTTTTGCACATGAAGATTGTCCATGTATATCATCAATAATCATCTACCACCACTAAGGTGTATTTCTTTCCACTTATGTTGGCTGGTTCAACTTGACCAAATAGATCCATATGCAACAGATATAATATCCTTGTTGAAAAATGACTTGTCTTATCCATGAATGAAGATTTTATTTACTTTCACATCTGGCATGCATCACGTACACTTTCTTTCTTGTACACTGAGTCTGGAAATCCTTCCACAAGATGACTTCTTGCAAGCTTGTTGATTGTCTTGAAGTTCAGATGACTCAGCTTCTTGTGCCACAGCCAACTTGATTCGGCTGTGCTCTTTGCTAACAGACAAGTGTTTGGTGTAGCAGTAGACCAACCTACCACATACATATTTTTCTATCTTGATCCTTGCAGCACTATTTCATTTGATTCAGCATCCTTGATCTGGCACACTCCCATATTGAATCCAACATTATAGCCCTTGTCAAAGAGTTGGCTGATGCTTAGCAGGTTGAAGTTGAGACCTTCAACATAAGCAACATCTGTGATTTCCAATCCATTCTTCTTGATAGATCTTGTGCCTTGGATTTCCCCTAAAGCTTTATTTCCTCCAAATATGACTTTTGCACCTCTAATCTCCTTGAATCTAGACAGTTTTTTCTTGTTTCCTGTCATATGTCTAGAACAACCACTATCCATGTACCAAGTTCCTTGGCACTCAACTGTTCCTTGAACCTGCAATCAAGGAAATTAGTTTTTAGGTACCCATACTTGCCAGGGTCTGAGGGGTTAGTGTTGTAAGATGATCCAACCAACCTATAGCCAAAGGACTTGACTCTAAGAGGTTGCCATCTATCGAGTGCCATAATCATAGTGCACATTTGCAAATTGCTTGGGGGTTTTAGGTTCATACAGCTGTCTCTTTTGTTTGTATGTCTCTGTGTGTGTGTTTTAGCTATTGCTTTCTTGGGATAGTTGTGATATTTCAGAGTGTAGTGCCTGGGTGCATATGTGTGCTGATAATATCTCTTTTCCCTTTGGAATGACCTTTGTTGAGATTTAGGTCTTTGCCATTTAGGCGTGTATTCCATTAGTCTTTGCTGATATTTAACATTGTACCAATCAGCTTGGTTTGGATAGTTTCTACCATTCCCATCATATGTATTTTTTTGATGAAATTTCTGGGGTTTCTGGTACCTCTGTTTGCTCTTCACAAAGTATTTTCTGTTTGGAGTTTGCTGAGGAACTCTGCTGGATTTCTTCTCAGTTGTCCTCTCAGCATACTCAACTGGCTGTTATCCTTTCCCTTTATATCCAAGGCCAGTTTGTTTGTGATTGTGCTTAGGAGTGAATGTGGGTGCAACATTTGGTGTTTTGGATTTTTGAGATGCTTCATTGCTTGAAGATCCTTTTTCCAAAATCACTCTTGGAATTTGACAGTACACAAAGGAATTGAATCATATGCATGTCTTATCTCCACATTCTTTTTGACTCATGATAAGATCATCCAATGATTTGAGCCTTTGTAAATGAGGCAATCACATTTTTGAGGTCTTTTTTCCTCTTTTCTATAGCAGCTATTTCTGCTATCATTTTGGCATTCTCAGCCTTCAGCATTGTGTTCTCATCAGCTATGTGACTTAGAGTACTCAGCTCCTTAGTCAGTTGTGAGTTTTGGCTTTTTAGTTGGCTGTTTTCCTCATTTAGAAGTGTGTGTGAGGATTTAATGTGTTCAAAATCTTTCATTATTTTGCCTAATGAATCATAAAGATCAGTGGGTGATGAAGTGTGTGTATCACAATCACTATCACTTGAATCTGAATGAGATGAGTTAGAGTGTACCTCATCTTCTTGGTCTGGTTGATCTTGTTATCTTAGCCATAAGGCAGATCATGGATTCTTCTTCAGAATCACTTGAGTAGTCAGCTTCACTACTCTTGAGTCTGCTTTGCTTCTTTAGACTTATCTGTCTCAGCAGTCTCAGCAGCCAACATGGCTTTCTTCTTTCATGTCTTCTTTCTCTGAAGACTTTTCTTTCTTTTTCATTCCTATATTTGTTGACTGGTAGATAGGAACAATCAACTGCAAAATATCCTTGTTGTCTGCAGTTCCAACACAGGTTCTCAGCTCTTTGATCAGCTCTTTCTGTCCTTGGGTTATCAGCTCTCTGATATTCTACCCTTTGATGCTCGGCTCTCTTGGGTGACTTGTTGAATCTTTTAACCATTAGGGTAGTTTCCTCCTGGTCTATGGCTTCCTTTCGTTCAGCTCTCTTTCCATCCTTGACTATCAGTGCAGCTGTCTTGGGTACAGTTGTCTCCTCTTGATCTTTTCTTCTCAGCTCAAACTCATAGGCTTTGAGGTCTGAGAATAGCTCATGGTTGGATGTTCTTGAGAGGTCCATTGAATGTCTTAGAGCCATAGTCCTCATTTCCCATTTAGCTGGGAGGCTTCTTAGGATCTTCATACACATTTCCTTTTGTGTATATTCCTTCCCAAGAGCTGAAAGCCCAATGCTTTAGTTCTGTCATTTAATATTTCATTATGGATGAACCAATTAATATTGATGCCCGTTATTTCATATGTCACGACATGCCGAACCAAAATTTGTGATTTCAGTGAATCTTGCATCCAGCTGATCCATGGTTACACCTGCAAACATTTTGAAATTTTCAAATTTTTGAACAGCAACAGACAATTTACTTTCTTTAATTTGCTCTAATCCTTCACAAATTAAAGTTAGCTTATTCCAGATTTCTTTGGTTGTTTTGCAGGATTTGACTTTGTTGAACATCGCTTTGTCCAAAGTCTTGTAAAGTATGTCATTGGCCACATTGTCCAAGTTGAATCTCCTCCTATCCACATTAGTCCATTCAGTCCTTGGTTTTTCAACCATGGCTGGTCTTTCCTCTGCAGCTTCTTCTCATTCAGCTTCAGCAGCTCTTGTTACAGCCGTGTTCACTTTCAATATTTGCAGTGGCTCATCCTCTATTACGAACCACATTTCATCGTGTAGAGCAGATAGATACATACGAAATTTTCCAATCATCGAATTCTTCAACAGTGAACATAGGAATGCGTGTCAAATTTGCTTCCATGATAATAACTTGCTAAATATGAAAGATTTTGAAAATGCAAGTGTTTAAAACTTTTTGAAAAGATAAAGATCTAGTTCAGTAACCAGTGCGGAAGGATCGATGAACCAACCGCTCTGATACCACTTGTAGGTCCCAAGGGGTGTGAGTAAGGTTTAGAAGGGGGGGTTGAATAAACCTTACCAACTTTTCGATTTTAGTCCTTTTAAAACTATTACAGAGTTAACTCAAACAGTTGTGTCCTTGAGGGACAGCTAAGTTGGTTATTCAGCTGAGTTAGCCACTCAACAGACTCGATAGAGGTGTTGATAGAATAACTCGGCTGTTTAACCTGTACTTTAACTTGGATGTATTGGTTTTATCAGCGGAAGACTTAACACCCTTTGAATTGTTTTAAGCTTGTTTTAACACTTGATTTTTGCACTTGGTTATTAATCAGTTGGATAGCAAATATGAGTTTATCAGCAGATATGATGTGAGTATGCAGAAATATAAATGTGCTGAAAAATAATGACACAGTTAATTTTTATAGAGGTTCGAAGATGGGGTAATTCTTCTAATCCTCTCTTCTCCAACTCCTGGAGGAATCCACTATGTAACAGATCAGTTTACAAAGCGGTGAATAGTCTAGAGACAGCCTTGGTCACACATCTGGCTTCTCATGCGACTCAGCTTCTTCACAGGGCAGCTACCTTGCTACTTCAGCTCACTTTCTCAAGCTCTTGGATTTGATCACGAAGCCCTCCAATAACTTGATACTGGTTCGACCTTGAACCTTCCTACAATCCTCCTTGGAAAGTAGACCCCTTTTGATTCTTCAAAAGTTTCCTCTTCAACAGATTTGAAGTTGTCTTTCGTTCATAGCTTGTGTTGGATCGATTTCTTCGAGTTTCAGGCTTGAGGATTTGCTTGAATATATTTGAGAATATTTCAGGTTAATAGCTTGAATAATGCTTGATTTCTCAGGTGTGCAAGGTCACCTTTTTTCAATGAATTTCCTCAGCCTTTTATAGTGAACTTTTGAAATTTTGCCCGTTGAAGAGATAAGTTGATTTCAAAAGTCACTTGTGTTCGTTGTCTTATCTTGTTGCAGTTCTTGATGTAGACATTTTCTCGTATTTAATGTCTTGCAGCATTGCAGCGTTTCTGACACTTGGTATTCATAAGCCATTCACCAGCAAAGTTGAACTACTGACATAGAACATAGCAGGTAAAATGATTAATTGATAAACATAATCCATTTATATAGAACACATTCATCTTATCAATTTTTTAATAAACTACAATTTAAAAAAATTGAGATTTATCTGTCTATGTTAATTCTATAAATATACTAAAGTCAAAGAAGATACCATTTACTTATATATAGAGATACGGTTTCCATGGAAATAGTTTTAGATATTGTATTTTATATGTTTGCCTTTTTTTTTATTAACAAAATCTTTAAATTTCTTCAATAATTCAGATACCTAATATAATTCTAAAGTCAAATTTTATTCTATGTATTTTTCAATAAAAATAAATAATAAAATCGGATTCAAGATACTATAGAAATTCTCTCATTCAATTATATGCACATACCAAAAACAATTACGTTTTTTCCAGTTTATAAAGAGTTCACAGACAATCTCATTCAACACGTTCTTTACAATCTATCAAAGCAAACGACACTGAAAAGCTTCACACAGCTCGATCAACTTACAAAGTTTATTCATATATATGATAAGACACCCTATTCTTCACAATAAGGAAGCTCACGTGTCACAATATAGTTGGCAATAAGCGGAAAATTGGTAGCTTATATGACCAAGATAATATATGTTCTAAGTTTCTAGAATGATTTAGATATTCTTTTTGTTTGTGTATTTGTTCTTATTTTATTTTATATAATTATCATTAAATAGATGTATATCATTAATCAAATCAATTTTCAATTGATAGTTTGATGTAAAATACTTATCTTTAAATGTTGAATTCCATGTGTATGGATTTGTTTGCATCAGCAATCAATAATATTGAACCTGCATCAAATCAGAAAAAAGACAGCTAATAGTCATATATGTATTTTGTAAAATTACTAAAGGCTTTAGTTTGATTCATGTTTTAATTCACATAGGTCGAATAATTAAGTTGATATCATAGGTATAATATATTGAAAATGTTATACTTATCTTTATAGATGATGTCATTCTGAACTTGTTTTTTGTTTAATGTATTCTCACATATCTACATTATTTTTTAAAAAAACAATATTAGTTGTTGAGATATAGTTAAACTTATTCTAGTTAAAAGGAAGAACGAACTTATTTTTCCACTTTCTGAAGTAAAATACTTATCTTCATATCAAACCTTGCCATGATAGATTCTTTATCATCATTCAATGTGAGACCCCAGATTTTTCAATGGTGGACGACACGATCGCGGGTATTATTGTTATTTTTTTTCTATCCTTTTTCCGATACAGTATTAAATATTCCGATAATTTATTTTTATATTTACTATTTGGTTTGCAATTCATATTATGATAATGAATTTAGCATCGGTTATCTATTTCATCTTAATGATCTTTGAAAACTATCTACTCCTAAATTAGTATTTTAAAAATACAATACCTTTGCCTTGAAAGATCATTTAGTAAACATTATATTTTCAAAACAATAGTACTTGAGATTTACATTATACAAAAAATACAACTTTTATATTGAAATAGCAAGTGTCTCATACTTTATTTTGTTAAATTACCTACTACTTGACTTAACTAGTAGATACATCATTATACTTGGAATCATTTTTATTTTATGGGGTATACTAATAACACCTATTTTCACTTCTTTCACGATTGTCGATTTCTTTCAACTTTTAATGTGTTACATTGATCGATTGGATTTCTTTTCTTAACTACTAGCTATTAATTTTCTTATAGTAAAATAAATATTCATTTATATATACATATATATTTTTTTAATTTTCGAAAATTATATTTATATATTTTTTTTTAATTTTCGAAAATTGTATTTATATATATATTTGTTTTTATTTTCGAAAATTGTATTTATATATTTCAAAATAATTTTATAATTTAATTAATTGCTTGATTGATATTTTTGACTTGTGCAATTGGTTTTAATTTTATTTAGTACCTTAGAAGATAAGTGATGATACTACTTGGGAATTATTAAACACCTTATAACTTAGATGATTTATTACATAAGTGATATATAGCCTATAGAATAAGGAGCTTGACTTATGATAAGTGATTGTGGGATTAATAAGTGGATTTTTGGACTTGATAATCTATACCAGTTATTATCAACTTATGGACAAAAAAAAAGGAAATTGAGAGCATTGCCATGAAATGGACGTCCATGGTGAAATTTAGGGGACAAAATACAAGCCAAACTATTTTTTTTAATACTCATTCAAACATTAATATGTGTAATATTCCCACTTACTCATTCTTTACTCTCTTCAATTGTTTAATGTCCCACCTTCTCTATTATTTATCCCATTCAAACCTCCAAACTTGACCAACCAATTCCCTTGACCCATTTTTGTCCCCCATGCAAGACACACCAACAAGCTAGTAGGACAAAAAAAATATAGAAATTGTGTGTGTTTATGTGTAACTTTCGGTCAAGGCAAGGAGAAGGGGAGGATAATTCATTTTCATTCCCTCATCCACTCTCTCCACTTCATTCCAACACTTAGACATATTTCTCATCTCAAACAACAAACAAAGGCTTCTCTATTTTTGAGCAAAAGGACCAAAAATACCAAGTACATAGGTATGAGAATTTATTTTTTTCATCTTCATCCAATTCATCTCTTAAAATCTTCAAGCCTACCTCATTCCCTACTAATTTAAGTTTGTTTTTCATTTTGAGGTTTACTTAGAAGTTTTAAGTTGGAGTCATTAAGAAGATTGGAGACAAGCTTGAAAGGACTTTCAACCATCATTAGAAAACAAGATATCAAGGTAAAATTGGAGCATTGTCACCTTCTTCTTCTTCCCTTTTTATTTTCGAATTTTGACACCAAAATTTCATTTTTGAAGTGATTAGAGGCTGACCTTGGAGCCTTGGCTAAGAAGTGATCAAATTTATTTTAGAGACTCTCCATATTTTGATTACAACTTTCAACTACACAAGGTAAGTGTGGTACCTTTGGCCTATTCCTTCTCTTTTTTTTCCTCCTTATTTCAATTCTTCATTACTAACTCAAAAATTCTTGTATATTTTGACTTAGGGGCTGACCCAAGTGACCTTGTTACCAAGTGTGATTCTCCTTCTTTTTTTTTCACCAACAATTCAATTTATAAGGTGGGTGGAAAAATTCTTTCAACTTCTAGGTGCTTTTGTTAAAATGCATGTAGAATTTTGATCATGAGCCCTTGAGATATATAATTTATGTAATGCATGTCAATTTTATGTATCAAGTCATGAAAATTCTCAAAAGTTGCTCAAAATTGCTATTTATTGAACTTTAGGTGCATGCATGTACAATTTAAAGTTCTATGTGATGGATTCTTGTATGAATTGGACATGCATGTGTATGAACTTTGAAATCCATGTTTTGGATGACTTATAACCTGGACAAGTCGAGCATAATTGATTAAATTTCAATTTTGGACTTAAAAATACAAAAATGGAAAGTTGGTGGACTAAATTGCAAGAAAATAAAACTTAAAGGACCCCTCTGCAAATTTCGAATTTTGGGACTGTACTCAAGTTCAAAAATGACTTTTGGACATTTTAATAAATTTTTAAGAATTTTAAGATAAATAAAATCAACCTTTAAAAGCCCAAGGACTAGATTGTAAAATTTTAGAAGTTTAAGGGCTACTTTAAAATTTTTGAAACTGTACCAGACCTTAATTTTAAAATTTTAAATTTACACTCTTAAGGGACTGGAAATGACATATTTTAAATGTGTTCCAAAAGTCCAAGTGTTTAGAGCTTGGAAAGTAATTTTACTAAAATTGAGGGACTAAAGTGTAAAAGATTAAACTTGAGAACCCAAATGAAATTTCTAGGACTTATGCAGCCCATGCACCTGGAAATACTAATTTAACTATAACTTAATTATATTTTGGACCCAAGGTTCAAATTTCATAACAATTGGACCCCTAAAAGCCTTAAAGGCAATTATTTCAAAATGGGACAAAAATGAGATTTTCAAAAGTTAAGGGACCTACACTTATTTATTTTAAAAACTGCTTTTGTCCCAATATCCTACTAACCTTAGTGCCATTTTCCAACTGGAATCACATTAAAAGCCCTTCTGGTTTGTGAGTTCCGATTATTTTAAATTTAAGGCCCGAAATGACAATTTTAACAAATTTGGGGCCAATGTGAGAATTTTATAAACATTCGACCTCAAAACTTTAAAAACCTGAATCTATGAACAATTTGGAGAATTTAGGAACTAACCTCATAATTTTTCAAGGTCGGGATATTTAATTATTCAAATTTTAACCCAAAAGTATTGGTTTTTACAAAACGGGGCTAATTGTAAATTTTCTTTTTATCAAGGACCTAATTCAAATTATTTCCCTTTTACTAAAACAGCCCTGGACCCTCTGATTTTAATAATTAATTAAAATATTTTATTTTCTCAAAAAATCCGTGGCTTATCGGATCGTTTTGACCGATTAATACCCGATCGCGGGGCGACTTCCTTGTCTTTCGATTTCAAATCCATAACGGGACTTATGTTCCACCATATTTTTCAAGATATAGAAGATTGCTTATCATTCCGATAATCATCTTCATCCAACAACTCCACCAACGCCATAATTGCCACTCACGTTTTTCGAAAATTTTCCTGAACTGCTTCCCTAAATCAATAATACTCGACTGCCTGGTTGATTACCTGAACTTGTATTTACTTTCCTGCCTGAGTCAACTTGGTGTGTCGAGCTCACAGTCGGAATGGATACGTCGGGGATGGAACCGGGCAGCTCGGCTGCTATTCCACTCTTCCGGCCCCATCGTCCTAATCCCGCAACTGAGGGACGGAGTGTCCAAGGGAAGAGGGTCGTAGTACTTGAGGTATAATCATGATTATGACAAATCCGAGACTTGCAAGCTCTACTGTGGATTTTGTCTTTGCCTACGGAGCGATAAGGTGACAGGTCTTGGACCATCTTGCTCGGGGAGTTACAAGGAAGAACGAAGGAATCGCTGTCTGATCCACACGATTCTGGAGTTAATCGGACCCATTTGGTTGGCGCTACAAATCCATACGCAACCGCTACTTGTATTGCATTGGTTGGCGCTACAAATCCGTACGCAACCATTATTTGTCTTGCATGGGATTGGCGTTACATTCCTTACGTAATTCTACATGTCTTGCCTGAATTACATAGTGCTTGTGTGACCACGAATTGTTTTCTCGAACTGTATAAGTATATTACTTAAATATATTTATCACGACGCTTGTGGACTGTGTGTGAATTCATGCATCATACTCACGCATTTTCATATAACTGTTTTCTCGCATTAACTATATATCGCCACACTTGCACACGATCACCCCATCCATTGAGATTTTTGTCTCATCCCCACCTGTTTTCTAACCTTTAGATGAGGACTTCGTTGAAGATGCTAAACCGACTACGAATTGAGCCCTTGTACTCCGCTTGTTGGATTTACTATCTTTTGTTGTTGATGTCGCTGGACTTGTTACTATTATTTGATGTTGGACTTACTACTTCTTGTTGTTGTTGTTGGACTCTTTTCTTGTGTTTGTTGTTGGACTATTTTATTTTCTTTTCATTTTGGTCTGTAACTGAAGGGCGTAGGACCCTTTGACTATTAAGTTGTTATCTTTGATTGATTTCGGGGATGTAATTTTGGATATTTGTGAGACTGTAAGTTGTAATTTGTACTTGTTCTTTATTCCGCTGCTATTTGACTCTGTTTCATTGGGTGCTCGATGATATTCATCTAGACTGTTGGTTATTTGTATTTAAGTTGTGGATCGTCGTCGCGTCCCGTTTGGGGCGTGATAGATAGAGTGGTATCAGAGCTTGGCTAGTAAGATAGAAACTTACACCGAACTGACCCAGGATAGGTTCCTCTGCCTTGGATTGGGTACCACTACTAGATGGCGTAAGTTGAATCTTGGACGACTATTTGAACTCTTTTGGGTTTCCATAGTGTTAAAATATCCATATATTTCTCGGTTTGGGCGTAGGTGATTTAGAAATTCCTTGATTTGAAGGCTAATGCCCTGTTATGATGAGACTTAATGGATATAAGGTTATCACTTGACAATATATGATTTGGTTATATGATATATTATGGGATCTAGATACCTAATGATATTACTTTGAAGAATGATAGTGTGAGAATAACTAAGTACGATTTATCGATGATGCCTTTGCGTTATACATCCAAAATACTTGTACAAGCTTAAGTATGGGACTCTGACTTGTGGTTTGGGTATCACAGATAAGATACATTAAGGATGTGAATATTATAAGACCTCGAATGGATGTCGCCACATAGTATTTCGTAAGTTATAATGTCTAAGTTATTAACTATGTTTGTGTGATGATTATGTAGGATTATTCGGGGTATTGTTGCGATTCAGACACTTATGTCATACTTGAATTGGTTAATTAAATGAGTTGGTTGACTGTGACTTAGTTGTCGATTATTTAAGTATTGATTAACTAATGATGGAATGGACACTCGTACTTTATACAAGGTATTTAAGAAGCGTGACATTATCCGAAATAATGAAGGTCCTTATGGATATGAGGATTTGAGATCACTACAAAGGTTTTATTAGGAACGACTCCTATACGATTTTGGAAATGATTGATGAGATCTTGACTAATAATACCAGTGGATAGAAATTTTGGGTTGATCTTGCACTTTTAGCGATGAAATCTACTATCAATTGCTCGAGGAAATATACGACGATATAAATAGGTGTCGACTATTTAGTTAAATCGACTCTATTATAATGAGTATCGCTTTCTTAGGTAAATGAAATATTGACTAGATGTGACAAGCAAGGATATATTCGGGATTGGATTATGAGAAGTATGTTTCGGGATAATAATTAAGGGAATAGTACATTAGAATGATATGTGGAGTAGAAATGATTGGTTAAGTGATAATCGAATAGTGGTGCAAATGTTACGGATCACATGAATAGGGTACTATGAATAATGTCTATTACAAGGTGATGACAAGAAATTTTGCGTACCACTAAGGTTGTTAGAGATATTTTTGCAGAATGATTATTGGAAATTGGTTGATGGGAATTTGGATCGAATATAAGCGCCTCTAGGCCACCTATGTTTTGATATTGAGGATGGGATAGATCCTTCATGAATAGATACCATAAGTATGAATCTCCTCTAGAATTTGAAAGGAATTATTCAGAAGAGAATTTGGGGACCAAATTCCTTTAAGGAGGGGAGGATGTGAGACCCCAGATTTTTCAATCGTGGACGACACGATCGCGGGTATTATTATTATTTTTTTCTATCCTTTTTCCGATACAGTATTAAATATTCCGATAATTTATTTTTATATTTACTATTTGGTTTGCGATTCATATTATGATAATGAATTTAGCATCGGTTATCTATTTCATCTTAATGATCTTTGAAAACTATCTACTCCTAAATTAGTATTTTAAAAATACAATACCTTTGCCTTGAAAGATCATTTAGTAAACATTATATTTTCAAAACAATAGTACTTGAGATTTACCTTATACGAAAAATACAACTTTTATATTGAAATAGCAAGTGTCTCATACTTTATTTTGTTAAATTACCTACTACTTGACTTAACTAGTAGATACATCATTATACTTGGAATCATTTTTATTTTATGGGGTATACTAATAACACCTATTTTCACTTCTTTCACGATTGTCGATTTCTTTCAACTATTAATGTGTTACATTGATCGATTGGATTTCTTTTCTTAACTACTAGCTATTAATTTTCTTATAGTAAAATAAATATTCGTTTATATATACATATATATATATTTTTTTTTAATTTTCAAAAATTATATTTATATATATTTTTTTTAATTTTCGAAAATTGTATTTATATATATATTTGTTTTTATTTTCGAAAAGTGTATTTATATATTTCAAAATAATTTTATAATTTAATTAATTGCTTGATTGATATTTTTGACTTGTGCAATTGGTTTTAATTTTATTTAGTATCTTAGAAGATAAGTGATGATACTACTTGGGAATTATTAAACACCTTATAACTTAGATGATTTATTACATAAGTGATATATAGCCTATAGAATAAGGAGCTTGACTTATGATAAGTGATTGTGGGATTAATAAGTGGATTTTTGGACTTGATAATCTATACTAGTTATTATCAACTTATGGACAAAAAAAAAGGAAATTGAGAGCATTGCCATGAAATGGACGTCCATGGTGAAATTTAGGGGACAAAATACAAGCCAAACTATTTTTTTAATACTCATTCAAACATTAATATGTGTAATATTCCCACTTACTCATTCTTTACTCTCTTCAATTGTTTAATGTCCCACCTTCTCTATTATTTATCCCATTCAAACCTCCAAACTTGACCAACCAATTCCCTTGACCCATTTTTGTCCCCCATGCAAGACACACCAACAAGCTAGTAGGACAAAAAAAATATTGAAATTGTGTGTGTTTATGTGTAACTTTCGGTCAAGGCAAGGAGAAGGGGAGGATAATTCATTTTCATTCCCTCATCCACTCTCTCCACTTCATTCCAACACTTAGACATATTTCTCATCTCAAACAACAAACAAAGGCTTCTCTATTTTTGAGCAAAAGGACCAAAAATACCAAATACATAGGTATGAGAATTTATTTTTTTCATCTTCTTCATCCAATTCATCTCTTCAAATCTTCAAGCCTACCTCATTCCCTACTAATTTAAGTTTGTTTTTCATTTTGAGGTTTACTTAGAAGTTTTAAGTTGGAGTCATTAAGAAGATTGGAGACAAGCTTGAAAGGACTTTCAACCATCACTAGAAAATAAGATATCAAGGTAAAATTGGAGCATTGTCACCTTCTTCTTCTTCCCTTTATATTTTCGAATTTTGACACCAAAATTTCATTTTTGAGGTGATTAGAGGCTGACCTTGGAGCCTTGGCTAAGAAGTGATCAAATTTATTTTAGAGACTCTCCATATTTTGATTACAACTTTCAACTACACAAGGTAAGTGTGGTACCTTTGGCCTATTCCTTCTCTTTTTTTTCCTCCTTATTTCAATTCTTCATTACTAACTCAAAAATTCTTGTATATTTTGACTTAGGGGCTGACCCAAGTGACTTTGTTACCAAGTGTGATTCTCCTTCTTTTTTTTTCACCAACAATTCAATTTATAAGGTGGGTGGAAAAATTCTTTCAACTTCTAGGTGCTTTTGTTAAAATGCATGTAGAATTTTGATCATGAGCCCTTGAGATATATAATTTATGTAATGCATGTCAATTTTATGTATCAAGTCATGAAAATTCTCAAGAGTTGCTCAAAATTGCTATTTATTGAACTTTAGGTGCATGCATGTACAATTTAAAGTTCTATGTGATGGATTCTTATATGAATTGGACATGCATGTGTATGAACTTTGAAATCCATGTTTTGGATGACTTATAACCTGGACAAGTCGAGCATAATTGATTAAATTTCAATTTTGGACTTAAAAATACAAAAATGGAAAGTTGGTGGACTAAATTGCAAGAAAATAAAACTTAAAGGACCCCTCTGCAAATTTCGAATTTTGAGACTGTACTCAGGTTCAAAAATGACTTTTGGACATTTTAATAAAGTTTTAAGAGTTTTAAGATAAATAAAATCAACCTTTAAAAGCCCAAGGACTATATTGTAAAATTTTAGAAGTTTAAGGGCTACTTTGAAATTTTTGAAACTGTACCAGACCTTAATTTTAAAATTTTAAATTTACACTCTTAAGGGACTGGAAATGACATATTTTAAATGTATTCCAAAAATCCAAGTGTTTAGAGCTTGGAAAGTAATTTTACTAAAATTGAGGGACTAAAGTGTAAAAGATTAAACTTGATAACTCAAATGAAATTTCCAGGACTTATGCAGCCCATGCACCTGGAAATACTAATTTAACTATAACTTAATTATATTTTGGACCCAAGGTTCAAATTTCATAACAATTGGACCCCTAAAAGCCTTAAATGCAATTATTTCAAAATGGGACAAAAATGAGATTTTCAAAAGTTAAGGGACCTACACTTATTTCTTTTAGAATCTGCTTTTGTCCCAATATCCTACTAACCTTAGTGACATTTTCCAACTGGAATCACATTAAAATCCCTTCTGGTTTGTGAGTTCCGATTATTTTAAATTTAAGGCCCGAAATGATAATTTTAACAAATTTGGGGCTAGTGTGAGAATTTTATAAAACCTCGACCTCAAAACATTAAAAACCTGAATCTATGAACAATTTGGAGAATTTAGGAACTGACCTCATAATTTTTCAAGGTCGGGATATTTAATTATTCAAATTTTAACCCAAAAGTATTGGTTTTTACAAAACGGGGCTAATTGTAAATTTTCTTTTTATCAAGGACCTAATTCAAATTATTTTCCTTTTACTAAAACAGCCCTGGACCCTCTGATTTTAATAATTAATTAAAATATTTTATTTTCTCAAAAAATCCCTTGGCTTATCGGATCGTTTTGACCGATTAATACCCGATCGCGGGGCGACTTCCTTGTCTTGCGATTTCAAATCCATAACGGGACTTATGTTCCACCTTATTTTTCAAGATATCGAAGATTGCTTATCCTTCCGATAATCATCTTCATCCAACAACTCCACCAACGCCATAATTGCCACTCACGTTTTTCGAAAATTTTCCTGAACTGCTTCCCTGAATCAATAATACTCGACTGCCTGGTTGACTACCTGAACTTGTATTTACTTTCCTGCTGAGTCAACTTGGTGTGTCGAGCTCACGAATCGGAATGGATACGTCGGGGATGGAACCGGCAGGCTCTCGGCTGCTATTCCACTCTTCCGCCCCATCGTCCTAATCCACAAATCGAGGGACGGAGTCCCGGGTCGTAGTACTTGAGGTGATAAGGTGACAGTCTTGGACCATCTTGCTCGGGAGTTACAAGAAAGAACGAAGGAATCATTGCCTCCGATCCACATGATTCCGGAGTTAATCGGACCCGTTTGGTTGGCGCTACAAATCCGTACGCAACCGCTACTTGTATTGCATTGGTTGGCGCTACAAATCCGTACGCAACCATTATTTGTCTTGCATGGGATTGGCGTTACATTCCGTATGCAATTCTACCTGTCTTCCCTGAATCACATAGTGCCTGTGTGACCACGAACTGTTTTCTCGAACTGTATAAGTATATTACTTAAATATATTTATCACGACACTTGTGGACTGTGTGTGAATTCATGCATCATACTCACGCGTTTTCATATAACTGTTTTCTCGCATTAACTATATATCGCCACACTTGCACACTATCACCCCATCCACTGAGATTTCTGTCTCATCCCCACCTGTTTTCTAACCTTTATATGAGGACTTCGTTGAAGATGCTGAACCGACTACGGATTGAGCCCTTGTACTCCGCTTGTTGGATTTACTATCTTTTGTTGTTGATGTCACTGGACTTGTTACTATTATTTGATGTTGGACTTACTACTTCTTGTTGTTGTTGTTGGACTCTTTTCTTGTGTTTGTTGTTGGACTATTTTATTTTCTTTTCATTCTAGTCTGTAACTGAAGGGCGTAGGACCCTTTAACTATTAAGTTGTTATCTTTGATTGATTTCGGGGATGTAATTTTGGATATTTGTGAGATTGTAAGTTGTAATTTGTACTTGTTCTTTATTTCGCTGCTATTTGACTCTGTTTCATTGGGTGGTGCTCGATGATATTCGTCTAGACTGTTTGGTTATCTGTATTTAAGCTCTGGATCATCGTCGCGTCCCGTTTGGGGCGTGACATTCAATATTATCATGGAACCTGCATCAAATTAGGGAAAAGACAATATTAGGACGAGTATTTTTTGTGCCCATTCTCACTCAAAAAAAATATAATTCGAAAATGAAATCCCTATCTTAATTTGTGCTTCCTTTTTTTTTTTTAATTAGAAAAGATATTTTTAACAAAGAAAATGTATGTCAAACAACTATTTATCTATACAGGCACCAACAAGATCTTAAAATAAATGAACCTTCATAAAACATATATTCAACAATGTATAATGGAATAACATTGTTATTTGTTCATGTAAACAGATATGTATTAAATTTGTTTTTTAAATTTTTATTTTAAAATTTTCAGATTGTTGAAAATTGTATTAGTTAATTTTCAATTCTGGTTAAAATTTTATAGAAATTAATGATTGTAAGACCACAAAAAAGTACAGGATATCTGGTTCAATATCAAAAAAAAATTAAAACCTTTTTTACTGTATTCGAAAGGAAACAGAACAAATTTCAGAGTTTTATTAAAAAAATGAAAATCATAGAAATATTAGAAAAAATATGCTAAAATAATAGGATATTTTTTTAATGTATAGTTTTGTTTTTATTTTCAGTTTCACCGATTTTTTCATATAACATAAAAAAATAAAAATATAAATAAAAACTTATCTTTTTTTCTCCATCGGCACCACATATGAACTTCATCGAGAGGAAATCCTATTTTCACAAAATCACAGATGTACTAATTTTTTCGATGTTCACAAAATCACAGATCTACTAATGTGTCCACATCTATAGCCACTGTTACAATAATATATCTCAAGATTAAAAACTTAGTGTTTTCGATGTCAAGAAAACCCTAGATCTAAAAAGGTTTTCAGATATAATCCCACTGTTAAACTGAAAAATGAGGAATAAATCTTATGGTTTTCGCATTAAACAAAACCCTCAGTCGAAAAAAAAAATAGATCTTATTATTAAAATTGTCTATTTTCAGCAAAACAATTCACTATAAAAAAATTGAAATTTAGTGAAATATGTTTGGTGAAATCATAGATCTGTACCTTTTAGTGTTTTAAAAAATATATAAGGCTTATAAAATTCAATCGTAAGTTTTTAAATGTAAATCTAGAAATATAAAAAAAATTATCGAATTTAACCCGTGGAAAAAGTTTAAAACCGTCGATTCCACCATTAAATTCGAAAGCCTTATATTTTTTTGGCCTTCGTAAATACTAAAAAAATGTAAAAAAATAATTAAAAGAAATTTTTAGCTCTGTATATATGTAAAAAAATAGCATAAATCGAAAACCTAAAAATCAAACCGTGGCAAGGTTTAAAATCTCCATTTCCACCGTTAAAATCAATAACATAAATGATATGTTCTGCAAATCTATAAAACAAAAAACAGAAATCTATGAAACAAAAAATAGAAATGCGAAAATATATGACTTTTTGAAATATTTTTTGTAAGAAACAAAATGTTTCTCAAAAAAAAAATCGATTGGCCGAAAAATTATAGTAACAATCGAGAAGAATATATTGATGATTTGTTAATCGATAAAATAAAAAAAATATTGGGTTGAAATTTGATTTTCTGAAACATATTTTGTAACAAATGAAAAATCACCGTGAACCTAGTATTTTTTTGTAAGAAACGAAATGTTTTTGAATCGATCAGCCGAAACAATATGTTAATAATCTAGAAGAATAGTTGAAGATCTGCTAATCGAAGAAAGAAAAAATGGAGAGGTTTTGTGTTTTCAGATTTTCGGCCGATAGAATTAGAATGGGAGAAATGAATTCTCCACCAAACCCTAAAGCGTCGATCAATCTTTTTCCTTTTACTGAAGAAATCTCAGCCCTTTATTTAGACACGTGTCAAAATCGTGTTATCCCATCCCATCTATTGTAAACCCTATCTGATAGAAGATTCTAGAGATGGGCTAGGACCGAAAATGGGCTATATTGTGGGTTTGATTTGGGCTTGGACTAAAATATCAAATTAATGTCTGAATGGGCTTTTATAGTATATTTGGGTTTTGTTGTTGTGTATTTATTTGTATTTGATGTCTATTACAAATTCTTGATAATTCTATTTATTAAATATATTTAAAATTAAATTTAATTGTTTATTTGTTTCATAATCATTATCATTATTATATAATTATTATTGAATATATATATTTAATATAAATATTATCTTTTTCCGCAATATATTTATTTATTTATTATATATATATAGATATTGTTGTTATCTTATTATTATTTATTATCATTATCGAATTTAAAATATAACCATTTTATTATTATTATTATTATTATTATTATTATTATTATTAGGTTATTATTAAATTATATTATTACTTTAGGCGTAATATTACTAAATAATTTATTTATTATATATATAAATTATTATTATATTATTTTTACTTATTATTATCTAATATTATCTAATTCAAAATATAACCATACTATTATTAATATATTTATTATTATTGTTGTTGTTACATTGTTATTATTATATTATTATAGTATAGTAATCAATATTTTTACATATTATATAAGTTTAATAATTAAAAATATATATTATTATATTATTATCTAATTCAAAATATAATCATATTATTATTAATATAATTATTATTATTGTTACATAATTATTATCATTATATTATTATAGTATAATAATCAAATTTTTAACGTATTATATTAGTTTATTATTATCGATATACATATAATTATATTATTGTTATTTAATTTAATATATAATCATTCTATTATAGTTTGACTTTAATAATTTTGTTTCAGGAAATATATTATTATCTGAAAGGACGTCTTTTGAAAAAGGCTCATCAAGTACAATGGTTCATCCATTTTCCAACAGTCCGCTTAGCGATATCACGAATGGTATGTTCAATAATTTTTTTATTTTATTTTTTTGTATAAAAATAAATATACTTTTATATAGATAATAATAATAATGATAATATTTTAAAATAATTATAGTTTCGGGCACACGATTACTCTCTGGAAGAAATATCATTGATCATGGTGTATCTAATTATGGTACATTGGGGACACTCTCTTCGATGAGTTCAAAAAATGTTGTAATAATTGATCTCACAGAATATGAACCAAATAAAGCCCAAGTGACTTAAAACAATAATACAGTCTACCAAAACTCAGGGGTTAACGTGAGTGATATTGAGCTCAGTGACGTGTTAAATTCTTCAACGGATAGTTAGTGATATTTTTTATATATGTTAATTTCATATATGAATTTATTAATATTATTTAATATAGTTCCATGAATTAGTGCAATTATTATTTTTTCAGAGTATTGGGATGTAGGGGATGCGAGTTATAAATGTGAATTTTGTGGAGTATTATTTTGGTTAGAAGAAAGACTATCCTCCTATCCAAAATCAAAGTCTCGCTACTCTTTGTGTTGTGGCCACGGAAATGTTCAATTTCCTCCAATAAAACAACCACCAATTATTCTTCAAGATCTATTGTTTGGAGATGGAAATAAAAGCAAACACTTTCAAGAGAATATAAGATCTTATAACAGTATGTTTTGTATTACATCTATGGGAGACAAGATTGACACAGATGTAAACAAAGGTAGAGGTCCTCCGATTTTTCGAATGTATGGGAAAAATTACCACCTGATTGGAAGTTAGTTGTCGCCGGATGGATCGACGCCCAAATTCGCACAGCTATACATATATGATACGGAAAATGAAATAAGTCATAGATTGAATTATGACAGGGTTTTTTTTTCCAACTATTTCGTGTCTCTTTAGTATTATTTTATCGAATATTTTAAACGCAATTTTTTTAATTTTTAAAAAACAATGTTTAAATTTGTAGGCAAGGGAGTGATAACAATAATTTGCACGAAGTTATTGTGTCTAAATTGAAGCGAATGTTGGATGAGAACAATGTTTTTGTCAAATCTTTCAGAATGGCAAAAGTCAAGATTCGAGAACATGGATTTTCAGACGTGAAATTACGTTTGATTGGTAGAAGGAGTACGGATGCTAGAAGATATAATATGCCAACGAGCAGTGAAGTTGCCGCTTTGATTGTTGGTGATTTTGATCGTGCTTTAGGCGATGGGGATATTGTTGTTGAAACAAGATTTGGACTTTTATAGCGGATAAATGAATTGAATGCCTCATATTTGGCCTTGCAATATCCATTATTATTACCTTATGGTAAGGACAATTATAGAGAAAATATACCATTTTCAAGCCTTAAGACAAACAGTACTGGTGGTAGAAGAACAATTAGGGTGCGTGAATACTTTGCATACAGATGACAGAGATTATGAATCGTCCATTATTTTGTCATCTCGGAGATTGTTTCAACAGTTTGTTGTTAATGCATACACAATGGTTGAGTCCGCTCGATTGAAATGTATCCGTTTGAATCAAAAAAAGTTGTGTTGCGATATTTATAAAGGCTTGACTGATGTTGTTTTGAGTGGCGACATTGATCCAAGTACTCAGGGTAAACGCGTTATATTACCTTCAACTTTCACCGGAGGTGCTCGATATATGATATAGAATTATCAAGATGCGATGGCTATATGTCAATGGGCGGGTTGTCCGGATCTATTTATAACATTTACTTGCAATCCAAAATGGCAAGAGATCATTAGTTTTCTTCAGAAAAAAAATCTAAATCCTAAAGATCGTCCAGATATTGTTTGCAGAATCTTTAAACTGAAGCTAGATTCTTTGATCAAAAATCTTCGGCAAAATAAGCTATTTGGGAAAGTAATTGCAGGTTAGCATTTATTTTTTAAAAATTTTTATATATATGTTTACTAATATATTAAAAATTTATTTCTTCTACTATATTATCTCAAATTCTTATTATTGTTTTATTATATTGCAGTTATTTATACTCTAGAATTTCAAAAGCATGGTTTGCCTCATGCCCATATATTGTTGTTTCTGGCGAAGGAAGACATATATCCAACTGAAGATGACATAGATCGAATTATAACAGCTGAAATACCTGACGAAAAAATTGATCCATGTTATTATGATGTAGTAAGGGATCATATGATTCATGGTCCATGTGGTGATGTCAGGAAAAACTCACCGTGTATGGCTGATGGTCGTTGCACTAAACATTTACCCAAAACATTTATGGATGCGACTACTATTGATGAAGAAGGTTATCCGCGTTATGGACACATAAATGATGGCCGGATAGTTGAAAAAAATGGTGTGCCTCTGGACAACAGATATGTAGTGCCTCATAATCGTCAGTTGTTACTCAAATATGGAACTCACATAAATATGGAATGGTGTAATCAGGCCAGATCTATCAAGTATCTATTCAAGTATGTCAACAAAGGAAATGATCGTGTTACAGCATCGTTTTATACAAGCACCAACGATGAGGACTCGGGGAAAACCATTGATGAAGTGAGCATGTATTATGATTGTAGGTATATATCGTCATGTGAAGCTTCATGGAGGTTATTGGGATTTGAGATTCAATACAAATATCCTTTAGTCAAACGACTTAGGGTGTGATTGGTTGTGAAAAGTTTTCCAAAATTTTCATTTTAGAGCGAAAAATGTTGGTGAAAGTGTGATTGTTTGTGGAAAGAAAGAAAAAATTTCAAATAAAACCTCATTTCTCTCCAAAATTAACTCATTTTTTTCTTTCTTCTCACACTTCTCAATACCCACTTATACTATTTATTTCTCTTTTCTCCCCCCATTCATATTAAGAATTCCGATATTTTCTTTAATTTATTACTACTTTGATTATTATTATTTTCTTAATCTTGATAACAAAAAGTATAAAATGAGATCCATATTGCCCATTTTTGAATCAACTTTTTTATATTTATTCAATTTTATTGCATAATATTTTACACTATTTGTTCCTCAAAATTTTTCACAAACAATCAACATCTCTAAAAGATTATATATCACATCAACACAATCATTACTTTTTCTCTACACATTCAACTTTCACTTTTAAAAACAAATTCACAACTATTCTCTCAAAGAATGAAAGTGGATGGAATAAAATTACAACCAATCACAACCTCAACTTCCATCTTTCAAATGAGCAGAGTGTCATTTCGATGATAATGAGCGAATAGACGATGTGCTTAATATAGATTCAGTTAAAGAGAGCATGTTTTTAGCATGGATGGAAGCAAACAAAATATATCCTAAAGCCCGTGAGCTAACCTAGCTATGCTGAAGCCCTAACAAAATTCACATGGAAATCAAAAGTCAGAAAGTGGATGCCAAGAAAAATGGGAAAATCAATAGGTCGAGTGTTTTTCGTCCCTCCAAGTGTTGGTGATATGTACTATTTGCGGTGTCTTATCAATATTGTCTGTGGGACTACGTGACATGATGACTACAAGAAGGTCAATGATATTCAACACTCTTCATACCGTGAAGCTTGTTATGCTCTTGGTTTGTTAGAAGACGATAGAGAATATATTAACGCCATCACTGAAGCTAGCCACTGGGCTTCTGCAGAGAGTCTTAGAAGTTTGTTTGCGTCATTGCTCTCATCCGAATCTTTGAGCAGACCAGAAACAGTATAGGATAAGTGTTGGCAATATCTTTCTGATGATATTCTATATAGACGACGACGTCTTCTCCAACATCAAGGTATTAACTAAAGTATTATTATATGTTAAATATGATAATTTTTTTCTAATAACATTATTTTATATATCTTATTATTTTCTATTATTTATTGAAAGTCGTATAATTTCTCTTACAGAATTGGTATTGAGTGATAATGAAATAAAAAATCTTGCTCTGTTGGAAATTGAAAAATTTTGAGAAGTCGTGGCATGAGTCTATGTGATTTTGATACGATGTCGTTTCTGGATACGGACAATACTGGGAATAGCCGAAATAGATTGATATATGATGAGTTGCGTTATGAGCGTAAGGCTCTTTTGGTAGTGCACAAGAACCTCATTTCCAAACACAATGAGGAACAAACAAATATTTACTCTAAAATAATGACCGCGGTGGAATCAAATAAAGGTGGTATGTTCTTTGTATACGGATATGGGGGCACAACTTAAACATTCTTGTGGAGAGCTTTATCTGAAGCTTTGAGATCGAAAGGAGAATTTGTGTTGAACGTGGCATCGAGTGGAATAGCGTTCCTCTTGCTGCCTGGTGGAAGGACTGCACATTCTCATTTTGTTATTCCTTTAAACCCAAATCAAGACTCAACCTGCAATATCAAACAGGGGAGTCCACTTGCTGAGTTGATTATTCGTTCTAAACTTATAATCTGGGATGAAGCACCAATGATGCACAAGTATTGCTTTCAAGCACTGGATGAAACTTTACGATCTCTTTTAAAATTAGTCAACCCAAGAAATGAACATTTACCTTTTGCAGGGAAAACTATTGTGTTTGGGGGGACTTCAGACATATATTGCCTGTTATACCTAAGGGAAGTCGATAGATGTAGTCAATGCCACGATAAATTCATCGTACTTGTGGAAAGATTGTACAGTACTGAGATTGACTAAGAACATGCGTCTTCAAAGCCTCAATCAAGCAGACGATTATATGGATTTGGCGCAATTCTCAGAATGGATAGCAAGCATCGGAGATGGAACAATCAGAGGATCTAATGATGGTTGTACTAGTATTGATATACCTGAAGATATTGTTCTCGAATCATCTGGTGATCCGATTGAAACAATTGTAGAAAATACTTATCCAATGTTTAAAGACGCCATTGATGGTCCTACCTACTTGAAAGAGAGGGCGATACCCGCACCAACTCTTGATGTTGTCAAGTCCATAAATCATATGACGTCTTTAAATTCATCGGAGGGGTAGACTTATTTTGAGCTCAGATTGTACGAGTAAATCTGATGCTAATATTGACTTCTTGCATGATCTGCATACGCCAGAATTTTTGAATGGTATAAAATGTTCTGGCGTTCCTAATCATGAGTTGCATTTGAAGGTTGGGACTCCAGTTATGTTCTTAAGGAACATGGACCACTCGACTGGATTTTGTAACGGACTAGATTGGTTATTACGAGGCTCTCCAGACGCGTACTTGAAGCTAAAATTCTCACTAGAACGCATGCAAGATACTCCGAATGACACTAACACCGTCGGACCTTAGAATTCCATTCAAGTTTCAACGTATACAGTTTCTATGCAAGGACCATAAACAAGAGCCAAGGCCAATCTCTCTCCAATGTTGGTTTGTATTTAAAGAATCCAGTATTCAGTCATGGCCAACTATACGTTGTTGTTTCCCGAGTCACCAATCGGAAGAGACTAAATATATTGGTGTGTGGTGAAGATGAATCAAAAAACAAACAAACGCAAAATGTGGTGTACAAAGAAGTTTTTCAAAATTTGTAGTTATTAATTTATTCGAGACGATGTTTGTACATTTTCTATTTTTATTTAATATATAATTAATTTTATAGACATCCAATCTATATGATCGGATCCAACAAACCCAATATCGTAAAGCACAATAAACTTCATAGTGTCCGACATTACATTCACCGTGCATCGCACGGGTAAAGCACTACTTTCTCTAAAAGATATCCATTTCGTTAGTCCAACATTAGGGGCCCTAATGAGTCGTATGACATGGGCCACTCAACACAACAAGAACCATTCCTCAAATGTCTAAATATAGGGAAAATTACATAAAATACCCTCTTTTTGGTAAACATACCATAAAATACGCTCCTATCACTTTTGTACCTATTTTTTTCCTTTTATACTTACGTTTTTTCTTTTTTACGCTCCTGCATATTTTTTGATTATTTTTATTTTTATTTTCGTTTTTTTTTGGTTCTGTATTGTTTTATATGTTATATATTTTGTTTTGATGTTGTTTAAATTTGTTTCTATGTTGTTTTGATGTTTTAAAATAACTTTTACCTATTTTTTATACTATTTTTTGTTCATGTATTAATTTGCACATTGTTTCTATTGTTTCGGTGTTGTTCTGTAATATTTTTAATATTGTTCTAATAATTTTTTTGTTGTTTCCATGTAGTGCTCAATGTGTGAACACGATTTTTACCTATTTTTAAGCTCTTTTTATTCATGTGGTATTTTTAATATTTTTTACGTTATTTTTGGGTTATTTCCATAACGTTTTTAATGTTGTTCCGATGTTTCTTTATTGTTTTCATGTAGTTTTCGATGTTTAAATACAATTTTTACCTATTTTTAACTCTTTTTGCAGATATGGTGTTTTCTATTTTGTTTCTGGTTTGTTTCTATATTGTTTCCTGGTTGTTTCCATGTTTTTTATGTTTTCATGCATTGGATCAAAATTTTAATTGTGTTTTTTTATTCATGTTGTTTCTATAATATTTTTAATTTATTTTGTTTTAATATGTGTTGTTTTATATGTATATTTCTTGATTTTTTATAAGACTTCGAGTATAAAAATGGATTATTTAACGAGGACAAAATTTATTTTTTCACTGAAATTTTATTAAAAGAAACATGTTTGAAACATGTTAGAAACTGTAGTACCCAACAAATTGGGGGAAAATAGAAATTAGGGCTTGATTGTTTAATAATTAGGGATTTTAAAATTTTGGGGGAAATCTGAAAATTATTATTATATTTGGGCCTAATAGATTTATTTTAGACTTTATTTTATATTTTATATATTGGCCCACTAGAAATAATGTTAGACCCATCACCAAGCCCAAGCCCATGTCATCTATCCAAATATGGTAGCACCAATAAAAAAAAATTATCCTAAAAATCTTTAATTAATATTTTATTAACAACCAAATTAATTTATGATAAATTCCAACAAATCAGTTTTATATCCCTACTAATCAGCGCATTTCCTCAATCAATTAGAAATAAAAATTCTGGCTAAAATTTCTAACTTTCCAAACTTCAAACCAACAGCTACTACCTATATATACTCTTTCTGAAATAATGGAATCCCACGAGCTAATAATACATAAAGGTAAGAATTCTCTTTTTCTCTTTTCGCCCTCCACTGTCAATACCAACAATTCAAAAAAAAAAAGAAATACAGAGAGAGAAGAGAAATCGGAACAGTAGGCAGAAGAATAACCTCAATTCTCCAATCGCTACTGCGCGCTGCCGGCCGTTGGCCGCCGTTGTACACAACATAGGCGTGGTGGTGTGTGTTTTTGGAACTCTTCCTCGAACTGTTGATACTCCTTTTGCCCTTGCCTTATCCACTACGTCCCTTTATTAGTAGAAACTGAGGGAAGACTAAACTTTATCCTTCAAGTGAAAAGAAAAAGTCTCTGCTTAATCAAAAGCTGGAAAATCATATGCTAGTACACTTGCCCTGTATGCCCCATCATGAGATCAGTAGTTGGTGGACTTCTTCAAAGTCATTCCGCAGAGAGCACAAAAGCTGATTAATTAGGAAAGAGCAGCTAAGAGGGATGACTCGCCCTTAGCCCTCGTCTAAAACCTAGCAAAGAGACCGTTGTAAACCAAAATCAGGTGAACTAGAGCGAACAAGAGAAGCAAGCAAATAGCTGCCAGTTAAGAAGAAGAAGGAAAGAGGCGTGGAGATGGGTAAGGATTTGAGGAAAAGAAAAGAAAAAATTGAGTTTAATGGAAAAGAGAAAAGAGAGATGGCGAGAGAGGGAGATGTTTGCTGGTAGAAGGAAAAGGGAGGGATTTGGAATTTTTTTGAGAAAATGGGGGGATTTACGTGAGGGGTGGCAGAGGATGGGGGTTGGGGATGGGAACAAGCAAAGAAAAATAGAAAAAGTAGGCAAAAAAAAAAAGAAAAAGAGAGAGAAATACATGTGGGTGGGGGAACTTACGGAAAAAAAAAAAAAAGAAAGAAGAAAGAAGGGGGAGGGGCTGGGGGGTGCTGGGGTTGGGGTGAGGTATAGGAGGTGAAAAATGTGGGTTTAGTCTTGAGTTTAGGAAATTGATCCATATCCTAATTTTTACTCAATTCATTTTTAGCCCTTACATTTAATTCCTATTATATATATATATATATATATAAATTTTATATAAAAGTTATAAAACATTAATACTAGTTTAAATTTAATTGTAGGCAATAAGAATTTTCAGGCATAGAAATTTTGCACTCTTCGACACACTCTACTCTACGCTACTTTTAGAGGTAGGGGTTGCTTTTCTAAATTCCGCTTTTATTTGTCCATTTTAAATGCCCTTTATATGTTGCTTGATAATGTTGCTTCTACGTGCTACGTGTTTATAGATGTGTGGGACCATACAGAGGTCCGGAGCATAAAAGTTCCCTCCGGTGAAATCCCGGCAGTGCGAACCATGGTTTAATTCCATAGCTACAGTTATATTTTCAATGTTAAGCATGTTATTTGTGATATGTATTGTGTATTTAGCTTGGACAAATATGCCCCTACTTAGCCGTTGAATGCTCACCACAAAATATATTTCTATTTCAGATGAATGATGGATTTGGTGGGACACGTGGAGGCGGGGACCCGAATAATAAAAATTCGAATAGTAAACTTTATTTTTTTTAATTTTTCTTGATGGATATTTCTAATGTTTAGTTTTAAAAATTTGTTTATGGAATAATTCTTGGAATCATTATCTAACAGTTTTTATATTATCATTTTAAATATAAAATAATCTTTGGAAAATTCACGTTTTATTATAAAATCACATTATCACTTTATAAATCATGTTTCATTTTAAAATTGTGAAAAACGGGATGTTATAGAAATAATCTTGAAACAAAGCGTAAAAAAGTCCGGAATTTTGGCAGGAGCGTAACATTGTGTAAAAAAAGGATGGAAGTATAAATTTGGGTAAAATAATAGCAGAAGAGTAAAAGGCTGACATTATCTCAAAAAAATGAAACATTTATGCCAGTTGCCGCTAAAGATACCCCAATAGGTCATCCATTTTAAAGTAGATAATTTTTTGGGGTAAATTGCAATTTTAGTCCTGTAACTTTGGGGTAGTTGCAATTTTAATCCTTTATCTTTAAAAGTTGCAGTTTTGGTCCTGGACAATTTTGCCCTTGTGGCTAAATAACATTTTTGGTCCTTTATCTTTTTAAAATTAGCAATTTTATAGGGATGGCAATGGGGCGGGTTGGCTAGAACCCAGACTCGCCCCGTGCCGAGAGCGGGCGGGGCGGGTCGACTCGCTACAAGTCTCGGGGCGGGGGGGAGGGTCTATCCGTTCTGCCCCATTTTAAATTAAATTAAATTAAAAAAATGAAAAAATATATATTTATAAAATATTATTTACAAAATTTATTATTATCAATTTATAAATATTAAATATAATATAAGGATACATAAAAATATATTATAGTATATATTATATATGCATCATATATATTAAAATATATTTTAAAACTGAAAATTCTAGGCAGGGCAAGGCGGGTACTCGCGGAGCGGAAGTGATAACAACATGCTGCTTGTTTTCCGCATTGTCTCAAGGTTTCCTTATCGGCTCCTGCGAGTTCTTTTCAACATATTGATTATCCCAATATGGTATCCCGTCCTGGTGTTCTTGTGCATACATCGTCAAAATTTGATGATATTTCCTGTAGGGTATACATCTTGGACACTCGTCCAGATCCATTTTCTCGGAGAAAATTCTCCTCACCAATTGTTAATTATATAAAATAATAAATATAACTTAAAATTCTTAATAAACCTGGCTCTGATACCATTTAAGGCAAAGCACTTAGTCAAATAAGCCAATTATGTGCATAAGGGTATTCTTGGTACTTTGAAAATATGAAATAGCCCCAAGGGACCAATTTTGCAACAACTTGAAAATTACAGGACTGAAATTGCTTAGGTATAAAACATATAGGACCAATTTTGCAAAAACTTTCAAACTTATAGGACCAATTTTGCAAACTCAATAGTTACAGGACCGAAATTGCAAACTGCTTACAGTTATAGGACCAATTTTGCAATTTTCCCTAATTTTTTGCATATTTATGAGCTCTTCGTTTTTTGCGATATATTTGTCTATGGAATTAACTTGAGCAGAAGGGTTTTTTAACAATCTTGGTGCCTATAACAACTTGTATGTTACGAACACAGCCCACGTAGTAAAAACATTACAGCTTCATGTTTACAATTGGAGATGATATCACGTCAGAGAAAAAAGAAACAAATGTTTAAACTATGAAATTTAAAATTTTGAAAGATTTTCAAAATTAGTATGATCAACCTAAATGAGATTCAAATAGTCATTCAATTTTTTTGTTAGAGGAAATTATACTAAACCCCTGTAATATTCGCGTATTTACACTTTACCATAAAAATTATTTTTTGTTACACGTTACCATATGAACTATGTAAAATTTTGAATTTTGCCCTATATGGACAATTTCACCCCTAAAATTTTATTTTTCTTAAATTCATACAATATTTGATTGGAATATTTTAGGGGCAAAATTATCTATATAGGGCAAAGTGCAAAAATTTATATAGTTCATATGGTAAAGTACAACAAAAAATAATTTATAAGGTAAAAGGTAAAAACGTGAATAGAACAGGGTGTTTATTGTAAGATCCTCTTTTTGTTATTTAAACCTTTCTTTTCATGTTCATGAAGTTTCTCCTAATAAGCACATAATACTCATTTGGATTTATGTTTTTCATCAAGTTCTCGTCATTAATCAAATACTTGCATGATCTTCATTTCTATGATGTATTTGCTATTCTTACTTTCGTTCATATTCCATTTCAATTTGGAGAGAACCTTTTTTATGAATGAGTACTAAAGTAATATTCTTCCCATTTTATCCTTAGAAAATACTATAATAACCAAATAGAGCATGATCCACATTTTTTTACAAATATACCTTAAAGTTGGGTCCGACTCGAATTGCTGGCCATTGATCATTGTCATATGTATACACTAAATCTCCTTATCAAGACAATTTTCTCAATAAGGAGTCGTGCTCATGTCTCACCAACTTGATTTATTACTATAACTAATTCCTATTTGATCTTGTGATATTGTGACTTTAATGGCTTAAATGTTAGATGTAGTTAGTCAGAAATAACACGATGAGTCTTATGTGTGTTTCTATTATATCTATTGGAGATTACATCCATATCTTTTAAATAAAGAAACATATTAAGGATCCTAATTGATTAGCATGTTTTTTGGGATTGCATCTCATATGAAAAGATCCAATTATAATAGGGATTGAGATATATTGTTTTATATTTTCTTCCTATATGATTAGTAGTAGAGACATTAGACGTCTCCTACGGAATATCAGAAATCTCTCTCCTAAAATTTCTCTCTACGGAAAATCTCTCTCTTCGTTTTTCTTCTAGTAGCATCAACAAAGTTCTCCAATGGTTTAACATCAAAATGGTACCAGCCGTACTTAATAATAGAGGTGTGCATAATCAAGTAAATAACTCTAGTAATTTATTTACACCAACGAGAAAGGCGGTTCGTGATCTTATTCGTGGTTCAACCAATCTATGGGGTTGGTTTGTTGTTCGGGGTTTAACAAAAGAGAAGGTTTGTAGATGGCTTAATCATGGATCAAAAGGAGGCTTGTAGATGGGCTTAATCTTGACTATGTGGATCGACAATTCCACTGCAAATAGGTATACGCGATCCACCTCTATACGTGCAAATATGTGATTTATATTTTTGCCCATATATATTTCCTAACAGGGGTATCAGAGGCATTAGGGCTCGATCTCGCATATGCGATGCGCTTGAGTTTGATGGTACATATGATTTGATTTTTGTTAGGAAATTTATTTGTTAGATTTTGACGATACTATGTAAAACTTAGACTAGGAAGTTGGCACCCCATTTTCCTTGTAATTTAGTATTGTAATAGATAGGACTGAAAGAGCTGAGTGAAGTCAGCTAAGTCAAGAATGCAAGAAGTCAACCGCAGACTAGAGTGAAGACTCTGCTGTGTGTCAGCTGAGTATGGCCATGAAGGAAGACAAGGACTCGACTGAAGGAGAATCAGCTAAGGAACAAATGTGTGAAGTGTCAGTCAAGTCAATGAAAGGAGCCAAGTCTAACAGTTGAAGTGATAGTTGAGTTAATCTTGTGATTGGAGCTGACTCAAGTCACAAGGGGTAAAGGCAGCAGTCAAGTTAAGACAACTGACATTGATCCGTTGGAAGGAAGTCAAGAATATTACTCGATATAGTAATATGTCCAAGCTGCGAGGTCTTAAAGTGTTTGGCCCAGAAACATGAAAAGGGAATAAGCCAATGGGAAACACTGAAATTGTGTCAGAACCTGTATAGCTGCGAAGTCATTTAATACGAGGAAGGGTCAACATCACAAGTGTTGCAGACCAAGAAAAGACAAGCTAGCGAACAAGAAGTGTCATTTGAAATTGGCCTATCTCTTCAACGAATAAATTTCAAATGAGCACTATAAAAGGCTGAGGAAGCAATTGAGAAAAGGTTACCTTGCATACCTGAGAAATCGATCTTACAAGCATTATTCAAGCAAATATTAACCTGCAATACTCTCAAAGCTTATCATAGAATTCCTCAAGCCTAAAACTCGAAGCAACTCGATCCAACACACGATGTGAAGGAAAGATAACTTCAACCAGTTGAAGAGGAAATATTTGAAGAACAAAAAAGGGTCTACTCTCCAAGTTGAAGGAGTTGTAGAAAGGTTCAAGATCGAACCAGAAGATTCAAGTTTGTTGGAGGGCTGTGTGAACAAATCCAAGGACTTGAAAGTGAGCTGAAGTAGCAAGGCAGCTGCCTCGTGAAGTAGTTGAGTCGCAGGAGATGCCAGCTGTGTGATCAAGGCTATCTCTAGACTGTTCACTACTTTGTAACTTGATTTGTTACTTAGTAGATTCCTCCAGGAGTTGGAGAAGTTTGGATTAGAGGAATTACCCCATCCTCGAACCACTATAAAAATTACTTGTGTTATTTCACTTTCAGCACTTACTTTCTTGCATATATTTTTATATCTGCTGTTAGTTTATTTGCTAATCCAACTGATAAATAACAAGTGCTAAAACAAGTGTTAAAAACAAACTTTAATCAATCAAAAAGGGTGTCAAGTCTTCCGCTGTTAAAAACCAAATCAACTAAAGTTAAGTGTTAGCTTAAGCAGCCGAGTTATACTATCAACAGCTCTATCGAGTTTGTTGAGTGGGTAACTTAGCTGAATATAGCCAACCTAGCTATCCCCCAAGGACACAGATGATTTGAGTCAACTCTGTTGAAAATCTTAAAAAGGTTAAAAATGAAAATTTGGTAAGGATTATTTAACCCCCCTTTCTAAACCTTACACCACACTCCTTGGGAGCTACAAGTGGTATCAGAGCGGTTGGTTCATTGAGCCTTCCGCACTGGTTACTGAACTAGATCTCTATCTTTTTCAAAGGTTTTAACACTTGTGTTTTTCAAAATCCTTCATTTTAAAGCAAGGTTATTATCATGGAAGCAAATCTAACTCGTATTTCAGTGTTCACTGTGGAAGAGTTTGATGATTGGAAGATTCGTATGCAGGCTCATCTATCCGCTTTACACGATGAAATGTGGCTTGTGATAGAGGATGGGCCATTGGAAATATTCAAAGTCAATATGGTTGTAAGAAGAGCAGCTGCAGCTGAAGAGAGGAAGCTGCTGCTGAAGCTAGACCAGCCATGGTTGAAAAACCACGCACTGAATGGACAAATGAAGATCGAAAGAGATATAACCTGGACAATGTGGCCAAGGATATACTCAACAAGACGTTGGACAAGGCAATGTTCAACAAAGTCAAGTCGTGCAAATCAGCCAAATAAATCTGGGATAAGCTAACCCTGATTTGTGAAGGATCAGAACAGATTAAGGAGAATAAATTAACTATTGCTGTTCAAAAATTTGAAAATTTTAAAATGCTTGCAGGTGAGAGTCTGGATCAGCTGGATGCCAGATTCACAGAGATAACAAATGATCTTTCAGCTCTTGGGAAAGAATACACTCAGGAGGAGATGCGTATGAAATATTAAGAGCCCTCCCAGCTGAATGGGAAATGAAGGTCATGGCCCTGAGACATTCAATGGACCTCTCAAGAACATCCAATCATGAGCTATTCTCAGACCTCAAAGCTTATGGGTTTGAGCTGAGAAGGAAAGAGTAAGAGGAAACAACTGTACCAAAGACAGCTGCATTATTGGCCAGTGATGGGAAGAAAGCGGAGCCAAAGGAGACCATTGGCCAGGAGGATATTGCCTTTATGGTAAAGAGATTCAACAAGTTCTTTAACAAGAACTATAAAAGAAACAAGGGTGAAACCTCCAGAAGACATTCAACACCTTCCAAAGCAAGGGAGGACAGGCCGCCCAAGAGAGCTGAGCATCAGAGACCTGATTATCAGAGAGCTGATAATCAAAGGACCGACAGAGCTGATCAAAGAGTTGAATACTTGTGTTGGAATTGTATACAACCAGGACATTTTGATGTTGGTTGTTCCTATCCACCAGTCAACAAATATAAAAATGAGGAAGAAAGAAGAATCTTCAGAGAAAGAAGACTAGAAAAGAAGAAAGCCATGTTGGCTGCTGAGGCTGCTGAGCCAGCCAAGTGCAAAGAAGCAGCAGACTCAGATAGTAGTGAAGCTGACTACTCAAGTGATATAGAGGAAGAATCTTTGATCTGCCTCATGGCCAAAGAACAAGATCAAGAAGATGAGGTACGCTCTAACTCATCTCATTCTGATTCAGGTGATAGTGATTATGATACACACACTTCATCACCCACAAATCTTTATAATTCATTAGGCAAAATGATGAAAGATTTTGAGCACACTAAAACCTCTCACACACTTTTGAATGAGGAAAACAGCCAGCTTAAAAGCCAAAACTCACAGCTGACAAAAGAGCTGAGTACTCTAAGTCACGTAGCTGATGAGAATACTAAGCAGAAGGCAAAAAATGCCAAGATTATAGCAGAGTTAGCTGCTACAGAAAAGAGAGAAAATGATCACAAAAATGTGATTGCCTCATTTACAAAAGCATCCAAATCATTGGTTGAACTAATTATGAGTCAAAAAGAATGTGGAGACAAGACATGCGTAGGATTCAATTCCTTTGTGCGTAGTCAAACTCCAAGAGTGATTTTGGAAAAAGGATCTTCAAGTAATGAAGGAATCCAAAAACCCAAAACACCAAATGTTGCACCCACATTCACACCAAATACAATCATAATCATACTAGCCTTGGTTACAAAGGAAAGAATCCAGTAGAGTACGCTGAAAGGACAGCTGAGAAGAAATTCAGACAGGTCCATCAACAGACTCCAAACAGAAAATACTCTGTAAGAGCCTAACAGAGCTACCAAAAGCCCCAGAAATTTCATCAAAGAAATAGATATGATGGGAATGGTAGAAAATATCCAAACCAAGCTGATTGGAATAATGTGAAACATCAGCAAAGACTTATGGGATACAAGCCAAAATGGCAAAGACCTCAACCTCAGCAAAGGCCATTCCCAAGGCAAAAGAGCTATTATCAGCACACTTATGCACCCAAGTACTACACTCAGAAATTTCATAACTATCCCAGGAAAGCAGTTGCTAAAACAAACACACAGGCATACAGACAAAAGAGACAGATGTATGATCCTAAAACCCACAAGCAATTTGCTAATGTGCATTATGATTATGGTACTGATAGACGGCAACCTCTTAGAGTCAGATCATCTAGCTATAGGTTGGTTGGAACATCTTATAGCACTAACCCCCCAGGACCCAAGCAAGTATGAGTACCTAAAATCTGATTTTCTTGATTGTAGGTTCAAGGAACAGTTGAGTGCCAAGGAACCTGGTACATGGATAGTGGTTGTCCCAGACATATGATAGGGAATAAAAGAAATCTGTCAAGATTCAAGGAGATCAGAGGTGCTAAAGTCATATTTGGAGGAAATGAAGCTCCAGGGGAGATCAAAGGCAGAGGATCCATCAAGAAGAATGGACTGGAGATCACAGATGTTGTTTATGTTGAAGGTCTCAACTTCAACCTATTAAGCATCAGCCAACTCTGTGACAAAGGCTACAGTGTAGGGTTTAACATGGGGGATATACCAGATCAAAGATGTTGAATCTAATGAAATTGTGTTGCAAGAATCAATGCAAAAGAATATGTATGTGGTAGATTGGTCTCTCTACACCAAGCACATGTCTGCTAGCAAGAAGCACATCTGAGTCCAGTTGGCTATGGCATAAGAAGCTGAGTCACCTGAATTTCAAGACAATCAACAAGCTTGCAAGGAGTCATCTTGTGGAAGGATTACCAGACTCAATGTACAAGAAAGAAAGCAAATGTGATGCATGCCAAATGGGAAAGCAAATCAAATCATCATTCAAGGATAAGCCAAGTCCTTCTTCAACCAGGATATTGCATCTGCTGCATATGGATATATGTGGTTCAGTTGAGCCAGCTAGCATCAGTGGAAAGAAATACACCTTAGTGGTGGTGGATGACTATTCAGGATATACATGGACAATTTTCATGTGTAAAAAGAAGAAAACACTGCAGAAATTGCCTCAGCTGATGAGAAGAGTTCAAAATGAGAAGAGTCAAACCATTATAAGGATAAGATCTGACAGGGGAACTGAGTTTGTCAATGGGATAATAACTCAGTATTGTGTTGAAAATGGTATTGCTCATGAGTTATCAGCAACAAGGACTCCACAGCAGAATGGAATAGCTGAAAGAAGAAACAAAACTCTCAAGGAAGCTGCAAGGACAATGTTAGTTGAAGCTGGATTGCCTAAGAGATTTTAGGCTCAAGCCATAAATACAACATGCTACATCAGAATAGATGCATTATTAACAGGAAATTGACCAAGACTCCTTATGATTTGGACAGAGAGAGCCAAATGTTGGATATTTCAAGATATTTGGATGCAAATGCTTCATCCACAACAATGGCGAGGATAATTTGAAGGCTTTTGATGCTAAAGCTGATGAAGGTATCTTTTTGGGATACTCAACTGAGAGTAAAGCCTATAAAGTGCTGAACAAGAGGACTATGGTCACAGAAGAGTCAATCCATGTGGTTTTTGATGAACCTAATGTAAATGGAGAAGACATTGACGAGTTAGCTGATAAGCAGAATCAACCAACTATGTAGAAGAGTCCTTACATTGAAGTAGATGTGAGAGCACTCAACCCTAATGATGATGAGATAGCTGAATCTCAAAGACAGCTGGAAGGTCTACAGCTGAATGAAGATGAAGAAGTTGTTCAAGACAACTTAGTTGCGAGACGGCTGAATCCAGCAGACTTACTCCAACCTGGTGTGAGATGGCTGAGAGACCATCCACCTGAGTTAATCATTGGAGATGTTAGAGATGGCATAAGAACCAGATCCAGAGCACAGCATGAAGCAATGTGCACATGTTTTATTTCCCAAATAGAGCCTAAAGATGGTCTCAAGCATTGGAAGACACACATTGGATTCAGGCCATGCAAGAAGAGCTGAATCAGTTTGAAAGAAACAAAGTATGGGAATTAGTTCAAATGCCAACCCACCAAAATGTTATTGGTACTAAGTGGGTATTCAGGAACAAGATGAATAAGGAAGGAGCTGTTGTATGAAATAAAGCAAGATTGGTAGCTAAAGGGTATTGTCAAGAAGAAGGTATAGATTTTGATGAAACATTTGCTCATGTTGCCAAATTGGAAGCAATAAGGATGTTTCTTGCTTATATTGCACATATAAACTTCATTGTATATCAAATGGATGTGAAGAGTGCATTTCTAAATGGACTGCTAGAGGAAGAAGTCTATGTTGAACAACCTCCAGGTTTAGAAATTATAGGCATTAGCGATATCCAAAGACTTGACAAAATAAGATTTGACTGAAAAGAGAACTTCGAGTGCTACGAGTGCATCTTGATAGACGAGGAGAAAAAGGTTCAATCAAATTAATGGAGCCTCAAAATTGTTAGATTTCCTGGAGTGAAACTAAAACGTACTAGGATTTAGATATTGGTTTTTAAGAGCCCACTCTTCCCGCAAAGATGCAAATTTCTTTAATGGGGCACCTGAAATGAAACACGAGTGCACTAGAGTTCACATTGACTAAAGCAGCACCCGCTAAAATAAATCCAATGGGGATGAATTCAAATGGTTTATAAATATTCCAAGAGGCCACTAGATGGGCTGCATGGTTGAGATTTGAGAACTAAACTAACATTAAAGGTAGATCTAGAGGGAGAGGCTAACTAGATTTTATAAAATAACTGGTCCTCGTAGTTTAAATCTAGATATAATCGTTGATGGACGAAACAAAAGAAAAATTCCATGCAGCCAAACGGCCCAAACCAGATAAGCTAAGATGAGGCTTTACTGACTTCATTTTATGTACATTACTTACTAAACAAAAGAATTTTAGAATTCAAGTATAACTTCAAGTCCAATAAAGAATAATTGAGATATTGTTACTAAACCAACTCCATAAAACATCTGAACATGAACCAACTCCATAGAACACATACACATAATAATTCAAACTAGTTTTTTGAGATAGATCCACTTAGAATAACCCTACCACTGGGGGTGGAAATTTAAAGGAGCATATATCATATAGTTTATTCACCAGCATGTAGGCATCCGTACTATCAATTAAGAATTGGTGTCAGACATAACATATTAGAAAATGATGTGGTCAGATATTGAGTCTATTATACGAGTTAGCGTGATAATATTGGAAAAACATACAATGCAGCTATTAGAATAAGATAGTTAATGTTTGTAGTTTTTAACTTTTTTTTGCTAGTCATGTTTTTGCTAGTAAAGGAAAATGCTTTTTTTAGTTCTATTCCTTAAGAAAAAAAAGTGCACACAATCATTGAAGAAATGCATGTCTTGGAAAACATCACAAAACTTTTACTCAATGTAATAAATATCACACATGAAGAAAAACGTAGTTTCATGTTACCTTGTTCGAATGGGCATCGGACTGGATCTTCACCAAAATATAGAGCCAATGCATCTGCATTTCATCCCTGTCGGACGATAAACAGAATTATAATCAACAAAATATAATCTAATTCTATTTGTTTGGGTAGATTTATACTTTTGCCAAATCTTCACCCTTGAAGTTATCTATAGTACTTAAAAACTATTCACCTAGTAGAAGATAAATATGAACCATTGAGGCAGTTTCCAAGCTAACAAGATCTTGATGAAAGTCTAAAAGAGCTGGCATCTTTAAAGCTAGAACCTGAGAAACAAAAAGGAGAATATCAAAATAAGGGGAAATGATGTTAAAAACAAGGATCATATTCTTCTGCCTTTGGGCTTACAAATGTACATTTAGCATAATGAAACTATTAGTAACAATAATAATATCAACAAACAAAAATAACCAACAGAGATACAAACAAAAACTATCATCATGTCAACATTATACAGTGATCGAGTGGCTGAATGTTTCCATTCTCACAAACATTTAAAACTCATACCCACCTCATCTCTCTGTTTGATAATGCCAACAAGCTGAGTCTTGTCCTCTTCTTCCATTCTCAATATCCTCTGCTACTGGAAATAAAAAAATACTATCAGCACCACCATTATCACGGCGGAGCGAAAACTCAAGAACACCAAAGTTTCATAATCACCAAAACTAATCACACCTTTTTTCCATGACTGTATTCGTCACTCAGTAAAATTCGAATATTAACCATGCCATGAACGTATATATTTCAGTTCAAAAAAAGTCATCAGATTCGTTTCCCGATTTACAGAGCATAGTCTAAGTAATACACCAAGATTTGAAACCAGGTACAAAAAATATGACTAAGAAAAGCATTAATCAAAATCTGGAAGAAAGAAAAGGGATGAAACTAATTAACATCAAATTAATTTAGTACATACTTCAGTAAGTATTTTCCAAGAATTTTTTTTTAGCTAGCTCATCACAATTCACAAGAACTGATTTAGTGTTTGCTAAACTTAAAAGGCACCAAGACTTTTATCATTTATTGAAACGTTACCTATCAGAATGAAAATAGAAAATCGAACAACTATCACTATCATAGTACTCATATCATATCCAGTTTAAAAATGAGAGCAAATTTATGCTATATTATTACCTAACATTGGAGCTTCTGAAGATCAAGGGGAAGATTCTTGGAGAGCCTAGTATCGAGCCCTTCCAATATGAGAAGGCCTTCTTCATTTAGCTACATTAACAAGTGTAATCAAGCATAAACCAGGACATAGCCATTAGAAATAAGCTATATATAACATAAAAAGATGTTTTACAGGGATCAAATATCCTTTTTTTCATTACTTGGTGAAAAACCTTGCATGAATCCACATCGAAATTTTTTATTACTTAGTGAAAAATCCTTTACTACCTTTCTTCTCCCCAAATGCGATTAACCTGCAAAACTGGCACTACCAATGCAGAAGAATTTTTGCTATGACAACTGCATCAAAAAACTGATCCCTCTACTGGTTTACTCCTCTAGAAACCACCACCACCAAGAACTTCCTCTTTTTCTTGGAGCAGAGCAATAGATAAGAAAATTAACCAATTTTGGATAACCTAAAGCAAAGCAGAACGTAAATGTGAATAATCCAAACAGAATGAGTAATTTTGAAGCTTGGAACTTAGAAATAAGTATTTCTCTCACCTCATCATCCTATTTTGCTTTTGTCTTCTACACTGTCTCTTCTTCAGCATTAGTTCAGCAACATATTCATTAAATAACAACTGATTAATGAGATAATTATAGGACTATAAAAATAATTCATCAAAGTAGAAAGCTAATTACAGATGTCGAACACTTCATCTTCTGAACCATAAACCATAACAATAATGCTTTGACTAAAATTAAAACAAAATTAAGAAAAAGGAACCTGGGGACAGTGGAACCGGCATCGGGCAGTCGTGTCTTCGGGCGGCAGCAAGTGGTGGACGGACGGTTGGAGATTAGTGGTCGGAGTAGGTGGAGAAGGATTTCCAAGACCTCGAAAGTGACGAGGGCAACAAAAGATGATGGTGGTGAAGGTTATTGAATTAAATCCTACTACGTAATTTCACCATTTAAGGATAAAATGAACCTAAGGCTAATGTTTTTCATGTTACTTCCATTCAACAGGTAAAGTACACCAATTTCTGGGACAAGCAATTGCCAAAACTACAAGTTTTCAGCCAAACATCTAAAGCACAACGTCTATAATTCTCCCTTTGTCTCAAGACAGATTCAGGAGGAAATAGTGATTTTGGTTAAAAGAATACAAAGAGGATACATAGAAATAGAGATCAGAACTTATTACTCAAATGTCAGTGTCTTCATGAGGGGGATAAGAAAAACAAGCATCAAGGATGGATGAAGATCCCAAAATGTTTGACAAGTTAATCTATAATAATCGAGTCAAGAAGGGCACGTTTTTTCATCTATTTCCATGGCAATTAGTTGAACAATAGAAACCACCATTCACGTCCCACCTTGTCACTCTCTCTCTCTCTCTCTCTCTCTCTCTCTCTCTCTCTCTCTCTCTCTCTCTCTCTCAAATCTCTGCAACTACTCTTCTCTCAGTTCTTCATCAAAAGCCCATCTGAAATAAAAGAAAAAACCACAAATTCTGCCTCAAAACACATAAAAACACAGTCTAATCCATTTTCTGAAACCTTTTACAACCCTTAAAAAAAACCACAGAACAACAAGGATTTTACCTGGAACAAGAAACTACAAGAAAAAAAGCAGAGGGGCTTACCTGAAGAGCAACAAGGGTTTTAGTTCGATGAGCTGCCTGAGGAAGAACAGAGGTTCAATTTCCGACCATGTTTCGGAGGTGTGGGTTTGAGGCGAAGGCTGTTGGAGAACTGGATAAGTTCAGGGGTTTTTTGCTGAGAATTTCAGAGTTTAAGTGTGGAAGGTGAGATGTGGTGTTCGGCCGCGAGTCTGTGAAGGGCTTAATTTGGGGAAAATCCTCTCAAAAAAAAATTTAATTTGGGGAAATTAATTTTATTTTACTTTAAAATAATAATTGAGTAATAACATCAAATTTCACGCAAATGATGTTAACAGTGATGTTATAAACAAATAAAGGATGGACAAAGACATCTGTTGGAATAACCGATCTTAAAATTGATGTGATAAAGCAAGAAAGGGGCGGCCAAAGACATCGGCTCCTAAAAACGATGTGTAATAGCGAAAACATCCTGTCATACACATCGCTTCACTTAAAACATGATGTTGTATACTATAAGACATAATTCGTGAAACTGATGTCTTTTAAATGATGTCTTTGAGCATTTTTCTTGTAGTGAGTCTTTCAAGGTATAAATGTAAGATATTGCATGAGGCATGCATTCATGCATGAGAATACTTGTTGAGCTCCTTTAGCTCATTCCAAGAATGTTGAATGTTTTCAGATGAGGAAGGAGATGGCACAACGCGCAGGACTCAGAAACCCACGTCTTTCAGGATTTCATGTCTTTCAGTTTCTCTTATTTATAAAGTTTGACTTTTTAATTTATTAAATATCGAATGTCGTTTTATTTTCAGAATGAATGTTTTTGGACAGGTAATTATTTCAGTTATAAGCATTTAATTCCGCTGCAAAATTTTCAAAAGAAGTAAGATTTTTATTGTTCCGTATATTAAAGCATTTTTCAGAGTATTTCTATTTTAATTTTTAATTATGCATTAATATTCAAGCAAGCTAGAAAGGAGCACTACAACTTACATAATTTGTTATAGTCGCGTGTGTATAGATATATAGTTGGAAATTGGTTTTAATAAGTTTGGGTGATAACCCAAATTTGACTAATTTTTTAGTGACTAATTATTCAATTCTAGAGGAATTAAATATTAAAATAATAATATACATTTCGAATAGATATGTGTAGTATATTTAACTTCTCAAAACCAATTTTTGGTGAGTGAGAAACAAAACACACAAAGTAGTCACTTGAAAGTGGGATAGTGGATGTTGGAAATTTGAAAAATCACTCATCCCACAAAGGGATTTGATATTAATTAAATTCAATATATCAATAAGTGGGTATGAAAGAGTGTACGAGATGATAGAACTATATACATATCATATGTGGTGGATTGGGCCACACGCGCGCATACCCGCCCCACGTCAGACCGTGGCCGAAGGCCCGTGCCCAACTGATTGGGCCTTAGTTTTGCACAAAATACTTTTGTATTGTCTGAAAAAAATAAAATATTATAAACATTTAGCTGAAAAAGGCTAAAACTGTTAACACACTAATTATATTAGTTAGTCGTTTGTCCACTACCTGGAAGTTACAGCCCACTACCCATCATGGTCATTGATGCCTAACCACTACTTTGAAGTTATAATCCACTACCAATGAATTACTGCCCACTTCTGCAGAATTAATCCCTCATCTGATTGGGAGTCCTATAAATAGGATTGCATTGAGTTGTTCAGATATAAGCAATTTCCCTCATTTTCTTCTTCCGTCATATTGCATAAGTATACTCAGTTTTTACACAGTCCAGTTCGTCGAACTATTAACGTTGCTATTGTATCTTTGGGGATAATAAGTTTGTTCCGTCAGCACTATATGAGGCGTGCTTATCTTGCGGATAGAGTCTAACTTGCCTCATCAAACATCAATTCTGATTCTGTTTTTATACCTTTGTAATAGATAGTCTATTCTGCAATCCATTATTTACAAAATACATTTTTAACTCAACAATATATATATATATATATATATATATGTGTTCATATAGAAAGCTAATATCTTACACAGAAGAGAAGTATTGCAAGAAATGTTCACAGACATATTGTAACATTTATGAAATAAAATATATAATTAATTAATTAATCAATTATAATTAATTTGTGCATATTTTCATAATTTTGGAAGTATTAAAATACTTATTCAATGTATTTCGTAAAGATGCATGTACTATGTTGAAATTAAAGAGATTATTGTTTTTGTCTTGACAAGGATTCGATTACTATAACATAAATAATATTAGGCAACACAAAAAGGCGTGTTATGTAACACATTTTACATTATAATATTTACGTGACAGTACTTTTGCAACATTTTATCAAAATATAACATTTATGTGTGACATTTTTAAATAAGTAACATTTTTTCAGTATTATTTTTTATTTTTTATATGTAACACAAGTAATTATCTCTTTAATTAAACAAAACTCTAGATAACACTGTATTTAATTAATTGTAACACTTTTTAGCTATATTTTGGTAACAGAAAACTACGTTGCTTTAATTACATATCGCAAACAATTTATTATTATTAATATTTAATTTATTTAATTTTTACCAGAGGAAATTAACCTTTTTTATTTTTTTTAAAAAAAGTTACAAAAATTGATGTCGTCGGTAGTTACTTATGAATTTTTCCCATTAGTATACTTTTACATTAGTTATTTATTATTTATTTTTTATCGTTGGAATCTTTTAATCCATCGGTAAATTAATTTTCTATTTTATACTTTTTTTTAATTTCTACCGATGGAAAATCAATTATTTATTTTATATTTTACATTTATTATTTTTATTATGTTCTTTAATATATAATATGTAATATGATTCATAATATATAGTATATAATATAGATTTATATATAGTGTATAATATAATTTTTAATACATATAGTATATAATATAATCTTTAATTTATAAATTTTAATATATATATCGGCATATATATATATGTACATATAAAAATCAAAGCAAAATATGTAATAAAAATTAACTTAGCTTAGTGGAAAATTGCCACCTCCAAACAACACATGTCTTGGGTTCGAAGCTCATTGTATGCATAATCATAAATTTTGTGCACATCATTTGTCAAGATACACATTACAACGAAGAATGACACAAGACTTTTCGTATCTACGAAGGCACAAGAGTTCAAGACTTTGAAAAAGGATCCATCCTCACAATAAAGGTTCTATCATCATAGTTTAGATCTTTTGTTTTGTTGTTAATTCGATGTCAAACTATTTGATTTCAATTTTGTCTATGAATTTGTTTTCAAATATGTTAGACTAAACTTCTTGATCCTAGTTGGGCATGATCAAAACTGTGAATTCATGTTAATTCTAATTTGATTATCTTCTTAATTAGTTTCTTGTGTTCTATTTATAAATTTGAGTGCTTATTTTTTGTAGATTATCCGGCCAATAATTTGCATGTCTTATTTGTTAGTTCAAAATTCGAGAGATGAGATCGAACTTAGAAAAAACAAATCAATAACATAAACGAGGATTGAGTCGGGAGACCCATAATTGTTTGAGGGGGTTACTTCAATTCTAAGAGCTTTTGGGAGTTAATACTAATTGTATGAGTAGGGATACCTGCAATTCTTATTAATCAACTGTTTATGTGCCACTCAGTATAGGGAATAAACTACGTAGTGATTACAAGCATTTCCACTATTCAGACACACTCTCTATTATTGTGAACAATGTCTTGTTAGTTTGTCTTGTTTGATTAATTGATCAATTTGCGTCCAAGTCAGCATCTTAATCATTAAATTCTGTAAAATAAAGAATTTTCTATTTCGGTTGGTCCGTGATGGACATGTCAGTAAGTCCGATTGTTTAAGTGACGAATTTAGTTTTAATGTCATCAAAATACACATTAGTGACGACATCTATGATGTCTAAATTAGTGGTCATCATAATAGAAAATGTAATAATGATGAAATATTGTAGTCACTAATATGCCATTTGATTAGTGACAAATGTATGACATTGTAATCAAAAGGAATTTTTTATGACATCAAATATCGTCATCTATTACCATTCCTTTGTCATCGAATGAATTCTCTCCACAAAGTAGGTGCGAAATTCTGCCTCCAAATATTTATGTGACGAATTTAGTTTGAATGTCATAAAAAATACACATTAGTGACGACATCGAAGAGTTATAATGACGAAAGTAGCGGTCGTGTCGTCGCAATAGAAAATTCAATAATGCCGAAATATTGTAGTCACTAATATATTCATGTGGTCAATGACAAAAGTATCACGCTGTCACCAAAAAGAATTTTCTATGACATTAAATATTGTCATCAATTACCATTCATTTGCCATTGAAAGAATTCCCTCCACAAAATAGGAGGGAAATTTTGCCTCCAAACATTTATATAACGAATTTAATTTTAATGTCATAAAACATACATATTAATGACGACATTGAAGAGTTATAATGACTAAAGTAGCGGTCGTCACAATGAAAAAGGCATTAATGACGATTTTATAATTTTGTCATTCTGAAATAACAAATGGAGACAAAATCAATTTCGTGGAATGAAATTTCATCATAAAATATATGATTTTTTGTGTTGGGAAAATTTATGTATAGATTTTGATGATAACATGTAAAACATAGATTAGGAAGTTGGCACCCCATTTTCTATGTAATCCAACTTGTAATAGATAGGGTTGTATAAGCTGAATTGGAGTCAGCTAAGTTGAAGATTACAAGACTCGACTGAAGATCAAAGAGAAGACTCAGTTGTGTGCCAGCTATGTAAAGAGAAGAGAAGTTCCAGTCAAGTGACAGAAAAGATGTCTCAGTTAGCTGACTGACAGCTAAGTCATTCCAAAATGATTGGAATCGAATGTCAAAGGGGTATGCAGCAGACAAGACTTGAAGAAAGATTAAAAAGATCCGTTGTCGAGACAAGTTAAGATTTTGCTGGAAATATGCACGTGTCAGACTGACAGCAATAAAGTTGTTTTGCTGAAAGAGTGCAAAAAGAAGGGAACCAATGAGATGTACCTGAAAACCTGCAGAGATTAAGGAAAGGCTGCAGAGCAATTAATTCATGGTACGATCTACATCAGTGCTGCAAGACAAGAAAAGGTAACCACCTACGAGTGTGATTTGAAATTTATGTTTATCTCTTCAACGATCATATTTTCAAATGTACACTATAAAAATCTGAGGAAGCAAGTGAGAGAAGGTAACTGAGTTCAACAAGCATACAAGCAATCAAGCAATAACATGCAAATATCTCACAAGTTTTTCAAAGAAACCCTCAAGCCTAATTTCAAAGGAATTCAATCAACACACTCAGTGAAGGAAAGATTACTTCATCAGTTGAAGAGGAAAATTGTTTTCAAGAACAAAGGGGTCTACTCTCCAAGGTTGAAGGAGAAGTAGTGAGGTTCCAGATTGAACCGATGCTTTGAACCTGTTGGAGGGCTAAGTGATCAAGTCCAAGGGTTTGAAGGAGGCTGAAGTAAACAGATAGCTGTCTTGTGAAGAACCTGAGTCTCAGGAGCAGCAGGTTGTGCGATCAAAGCTGTCTCAGACTGATAACTGCTTTGCAACCAAGCTTAAGTTACTTAGTGGATTCCTCCAGGAGTTGGAGAAGAGTGTACTAGAGGAATTACCCCATCCTCGAACCTTTATAAACTGCTTGTGTCTATTTACTTTACAACACACTTTATTTCTTGCTTTATTTTATAATTATTGTTAAGTTAAACTTGCTTTAAACTGCTGATAATAACCATTGCTAAAACAAGTGTTGAAATACGAGCTTAAAATCATAAGGGTGAAAGTCTTCCGCTGACAAAACCAAATCAACTGCTTTTCTAAGTGTTAGCTGAAAACAGCTAAGTTCTATTATCAACAGCTCAGTCGAGTCTGTTGAGTGGGTAACTTTGTTGTGTAAGCCAACCTAGATGTCCCTCAAGGACTTATCTTATTTGAGTTAACTCTGAATATATTTTAAAAGGACTAAAACGAGAAAGGTTGGTAAGGTTTATTCAACCCCCCTTCTAAACCTTACACATCACCCATTAGGACCTACAAGTGGTATCAGAGTGGTTAGTTCATTGAGCCTTCCCCACTGGTTACTGAATTAGATCTCATTCTTTTTCAAAGAATCGACACTTGAGTTTTTAAAACTTTTATTTCAAAGGCAAAGTTATTATTATGGAAGCAAATCTAACTCGTATTCTAATGTTTACTGTGGAAGAGTTTGATGATTGAAAAATTCGTATGTAGGCTCATCTATCAGCTCTACATGATGAGATGTGGCTAGTGATTGAGGATGGGCTACTACAAATCTTAATGGTCAACACTTCTGTAAGAAGGGTAGCTCTTGCTGAAGATGAGGATACTGCATCTGCAGAGCCCAGACTGCCATGGTGGAAAAGCCACACTGTGAATAGACAAATGATGATCGAAAATGATACAACCTTGACAATGTTTCCAAGGATATATTTTATAAAACTCTTGATAAGGCTATGTTTAATAAAGTTAAATCTTGTAAAACATCCAAAGAGATTTGGGAAAAACTCACTTTGATTTGTGAAGGGTCTGATCAAATCAAAGAAAATAAATTGACAGTTGTTGTTCAAAAATTTGAGAATTTTAAAATGATTGCAGGTGAAAGTCTGGATCAGTTGGATGCCAGATTCACAGAGATCACCAATGAGCTTTCAGCTCTAGGAAAGGAATACACACAGAAGGAGATGTGTATAAATATCTTAAGATCTTTCCCAGTTGAGTGGGAAATGAAGGTCATGGCACTGAGATATTCCTTGGATCTCACCAAGACGTCAAACCATGAGTTGTTTTATGATCTTAAGGCCTATGAATTTAAGCTGAGAAGAAAAGAACAATAGGAGGCAGTTGTACCCAAGACAGCTGCACTCATGGCTGGTGAAGCAAACAGAGCTGAATCCAAGGAGACAATAGACCAAAAAGAGATTGCCCTGATGGTGAAAAGATTCAACAAGTTCTTCAATAAGAACTACAAAAGAAACAAGGATGAATCTTCAAGACGACACTTAGCACCCTCCAAATCAAGGGAGGACAGACCACCTAAGAGAGTTGAACATCAAAGAACGGAGTATCAGAGAGCTGATAATCAGAAGACTGATAGAGCTGACTTGCAGACAGTTGAGAACTTATGTTGGAATTGCAGGCAACCAGGACACTTTGTTGTTGTTTGTCTTTATCCACCAGTCAACAAGTACGTAAACGAAGAGGAAAGAAAAGTCTTCAGGGAAAGAAGACAAGAAAATAAGAAAGCCATGTTGGCTGCTGAGACTGTTGAAACAGCCAAGTGCAAGGAACCTGCAGACTCAAACAATAGTGAAGCTGACTACTTAAGTGATATAGAGGAAGAGGCTTTGATATGCCTCATGGCCAAAGAATAAGACTCCAAAGATCAATAAGATGAGGTACACTCTAACTCGTCTCATTCTGATTCAAGTGATAGTGATAGTGACACAAACACTTCATCACCCACATATCTTTATTATTCTATGGGCAAAATGATGAAAGATTTTGAGCACATAAAAACCTCACACACACTGCTAAATGAGAAAAACAGCCAGCTTAAATGCCAAACTCACATCTAACTAAAGAGATGAGTACTCTAGGTCATATAGCTGATGAGAACACAAAGTTGAAGGCTGAAACTGCCAAGATCCAAGCAGACTTAACTGCTACAGAAAAGAGGGAAAATAATATTAAAAATTTGATTGCATCATTCACTAAGGCATCAAAATTATTGGATGAGCTTATAATGATTCAAAAAGAAAGTAGTGACAAGACAAACATTGGATTTAATTCCTTTGTGCATGCCCAAGTCACAAGAGTGATTATGGAAAAAGGATCCTCAAGCAATGAGGGAATCCAAAAATCCAAAGCACCATATGTTGCGCCAACACCCACTAAAAATAGAATCACAACCATGTTGGCCTTAGATACAAGAGAAAAGGCAAGAAGCCAGCTGAGTATCTTGACAGACAGTGAACTAAATTGAAGAGTCCATCAAAGAGACTCCAAAAAGAAATACTCAGAAAATCCAAACAGAGCTACCAAAAATCCCAGAGATTTCAGCAAAGAAAATCACATTATGGGAATGGTAGGAATTACCCAAGCCAAGCTGATTGGAATAACCAAATGAGATATCAACCAAAACCAATGGGATACAAGTCCAGTGGCAAAGACCTCAACCTCATCAAAGGTCATTCCCAATGCAAAAGAGCTACAATCAGCACACATATGCACCTAGGCACAAAACTCATTATGCACAGAAGTTCCAGTATTACCCCAAGAAAGCAAATGGTCAAACAAACACACATGAATAAACACAAAAGAGACATCTATATGATCCTAAAGCTTCCAAGCAATTTGCTAATGTGCATTATGATTATGGAACTGATAGGTGGCAACCACTTAGAGTCAGATCATCTAGCTATAGGTTGGTTGGAACACCTTATTGCACTAACCCCTCAGAACCCAGGAAAGTATGGGTACCTAAAAACTAATTTTCTTCATTGCAGGTTCAAGGAACAACTGAATGCCAAGGAACCTATTACATGGATAGTGGTTGTTCCAGACTGGAGAAAAATCAAAGAAAAATCTGTAAAAATTCAAAGAAATCAAAGGTGCTAAAGTCATACTTGGAGGAAATGAAGCTCCAGGAGAAATCAAATGCACGGGATCCATAAAGAAAAATGGACTAGAGATCACAAATGTTGCATATGTAGAAGGCCTCAACTTCAATCTACTGAGCATCAACCAACTTTGTGACAAATGATATATGTTGGATTCAACATGGGTGTAAGCCAAATCAAGGATGTTGAATCAAATGAAGTTGTGATTCAAGGATCAAGGCAAAAGAACATATATGTAGGGGATTGGTCAACTGCTACACCAAGCAAATGTCTACTAGCAAAGAGTACAACCGAATCAAGTTGGTTGTGGCACAAGAAGCCGAGTCACCTGAATTTCAAGACAATCAACAAGCTTGCAAGTAGTCATCTTGTGGAAAGATTGTCTGACTCAGTATACAAGAAAGAAAGCATTTGTGATGCATGCCATATGGGAAAGCAAATTAAATCATCTTTTAAGGACAATCCAAGTCCTTCTTCAACCAGGATATTGCATTTATTGCACAAGAATTTATTTGGTCCTGTTAAACGAGCCAGTATCAGTGGAAAAAAATACACCTTTGTGGTGGTGGATGATTATTCAATGGACACATGGACAATCTTTATGTGTAAAAAGAAAGAAACCTTGCAGAAATTGCCTAAGCTGATGAGAAGAGTTCAAAATGAGAAAAGTCAAACCATTATAAAGATAAGGTCTGACAGGGGAACTGAGATTGTCAATGGGATTATAACTCAATATTGCTTTGAAAATGGTATTGCTCATGAGTTGTCAGTTGCAATAACTCCACAATAGAATGGAATAGCTAAAAGAAGGAAGATAACTCTCAAGGAAGCTTCAAGAACCATGTTAGCTAAAGCTGGTTTGCCTAAGAGATTTTGGGCTGAAGCCATCAACACTGTCTGCTACACTCAGAATAGGTGTATGATTAACAAACAATTGTCCAAAACTCCCTATGAAATTTGGACAAGGAGGAAGCCAAATGTTGGATATTTTCAAATCTTTGGATGCAAATGTTTCATCCACAATAATGCAAGGACAACCTAAAAGCTTTTAATGCCAAAGCTGATGAAGGTATCTTGTTGGGATACTTAGCTGAGAGTAAAGATTATAGAGTGCTGAACAAAAGGACTATGGTCACAAAAGAGTCTATCCATGTGGTTTTTGATGAACCAAATGTTAATGGAGAAGACATAGATGAGTTAGCTGAAAAGAAGAATCAGCCAACTATTCAGAAGAGTCCCTATGTTGAAGCAGATGTTAGAGCACTCAACCCTAATGAAGATGAGATAGCTGAATCTCAGAGACAGCTAGAAGGTCTGCCGCTGAATGAAGATGAAGAAGTTGTTCAAGACAACTTAACTGTGAGACGACTGAACCCAGTAATCTTACTCTAACCAGATGTAAGATGGCTGAGAGACCATCCACCTGAGTTAATCATTGGAAATGTTAGAGATGGAGTAAGAACCAGATCCAGAACTCAACATGAAGTTGTGTTTACTTGTTTCATCTCCCAGATAGAGCCTAAAGATGTGTCACAAGCATTGGATGCCACACATTGGATTCTAGTATGCTGGAAGAGTTGAATATGTTTGAAAGAAACAATGTTTGGGAATTGGTTCGAAGGCCTACCCACCAAAATGTTATTGGCACTAAGTGGGTATTTAGAAACAAGATGAATGAAGAGGGATCTATAGTAAGAAACAAAGTAAGATTGGTAGCCAAAGGGTATTTCCAAAATGAAGGTATAGATTTTGATGAAACATTTGCTCATGTTCATAGATTGGAAGCAATTAGGATGTTTCTTGCTTATGATGCACACAAGAACTTCAATGTTTATCAAATGGATGTGAAGAGTGCATTTTTGAATGGACTTTTGGAAGAAGAAGACTATGTGGAACAACCTCCAGGTTTTGAGCAGAAAACTATTGTAGATAAAGTCTACATGCTCAAGAAAGCATTGTATGGATTGAAACAAGCACCAAGAGCTTGGTATGACACATTATCTCAGTTTCTTATTGACAATGGATTCACCAAAGGCAAGGTTAACAGAACACTCTTCAGAATTCAAGATGGAGAGAGTATATTACTTGTTCAAATTTATGTGGATGATATCATCTTTGGATCCACAAATAAAGAGTTGTTGTGACAAGTTTTTGAACCTCAAGCAAGGGAAGTTTGAAATTAGCATGATGGGAGAGTTGACTTTCTTTCTAGGTCTTCAAGTCAAGAAAATGAAGGATGGAACCTTCATAAGTAAAACCAAATATACCAGAGATTTAATGAAGAGATTTGGTATGGAAGAAAGGTCATCAGTAAATATTTCAATGAACACATCAATCAAGATGGATATGGATGCAGATGGAAAAGCTTTAGATCAAACTAGATATAGATCCCTTACTGGATCATTGATCTATTTAACAACAAGTAGGCCAGACCTCACCTTTGTTGTAGGTATATGTGCTAGATTTCAATCTATACCAAAAGAGAGTCATATGACTGCAGCCAAGAGAGTTCTAAAGTACTTGAAGGGATGCCAAGAAGTTGGCTTATGGTATCCAAAGGATGGAGGATTCAAGTTAGTTGGTTACTCAGACTCAGACTATGATAGATGTAGAGTAGACATGAAAAGTACATCAGGTACCTGTCAGATGCTTGGAAATAGATTAGTTTCTTGGTTAAGCAAGAAACAAAATTCAATAGCCACATCCACAGCTGAAGCAGAGTACATAGATGCAGGCAACTATTGTGCCCAAGTGTTATGGATTAGGCAACAGCTGAGAGATTATGACATAGAAGAGAAGGAAATTCCAATTATGTGTGATAACACAAGTGCTATTGCAATAACCCAAAACCCAATATTGCACTCAAGAACCAAGCACATTGATGTCAAATATCACTTTATAAGAGATCATTTGGAAAAGAAAGACATCACTTTGGATTATATATCAACTGATAAGCAGTTAGCTGATATATTCACTAAGGCTTTATGTGAATCAAGGTTTGAAAAGCTTAAAAATGAGCTAGGATTGATTGAGCTGAGTTAGGAGGCTCATTAGACTCAATCAGCAGAGTCAAAGAAGAGAGAATTGAAAATCAGCAAAGTTTCATCTTTCAGCCAAATGAAATAGTCAATATGGTTAGTCAGCTGTAACAAGTTACCTGGACAGCCGAGTGATCATTATGTGAAGAGAGAAGCAGAACTAAGTCACTTTTGGATGATAGTTGAGTCATTTAAGAGCTAAGTGACAAAACACAGTCTTTTTCTACGAGCAGGAACATTTTTGGGAATGACATCAGCAGTAATTATGGTGTCAGTGAAAAGCCTATACTCGTTTAGCCTATGATTGGATACAAATGTTGCTTCATTTAATGCAGGGAAATTAATGCAGTTTCAAGATTTTAATGTCAACCGTTGATCGTGATCAACCGTTTTGAATTCTAAAACCGTCCCCTCACATCCCATATATACCTTATTTTATTTTCTCTCTCCTCACTTTACACTCATCTCTCTCAAAGCAAAGGTAAGACTTTCTCTACAATATAAGCAAATAACCCTAGTTCGTACTTCGTTCAAGTTCGAGTTTCCAAGTTTCATTCTCTAAAATGGCTCCTAGTTATGATTTCGTGAAAATGGCTGAGAAGATTCACTTAGGTTCGACGATGGATTTTGAAGGAATGGTGAAGTAAGGGGTTGACAAAGCCCTTGCTTAGAAGATTGCTGAGAAATTAGAGAAATTTGGTCTTAAGGGATTTCTCACGATGGAGTATTCGCACACCTATCTTGTAGAGGTAGCCATTTTCTACGTGAACGCTGAGGTTCTTGATAGAAAAATCCATTCTTCTGTCCACAACACCGACATAAAGATAACTGCTGCGGATTTGGCTACTCACTGCCACCTTCCTTCTTTTGGATTGAAGGAAATCACTGAAAAGGACATCATCCTGTTTGCGGCGTGGAAGGAGATCGCCAAGCCAAAATTTGCTGCTAAAGATGTTTACACAGCTAAGAAGTCTCTCATAAAAGAGGACTAACACAAGCTCATGGACGTGGTTTCCAAGTGCGTTGATATGAAGTTTAGCAGTTTCAATCAGATGTCGAGGACTAAGCTGATTGTCATGGCTGATATCATGGAGGAGAATAAATTGAACTGGGCTGAGTTCATCTTCAGCCGAATATGCCAGAACGTAATGAACAAGACCATTAATGATCTGGTCTATTCATCAGTTCGCTGGGGTATGGCCTGCTGATTGGCCATTTGATAGAGGTGAAGGGTATTCCTCTTAGGAATGGGAAACCCTTCCACGTTAATAAGAAGATGTTCAAGGAGAACCTCTCAACTGCTCAAAGGAAAGCCCATGTAAGAAGAGCTGACACCAGTGAAGGTGAGTCAGCTGATCCTATCCCCGAGGACACTGCTGCAACTGCAAAGGCTCATTCTCCAAAGCATGTGCAGAAGAAGAAGAAAGTTGCTGCAGCAAAGCTTGACCCTGCCCCTACAGCCATAGAAGACCCTGCACCTGCCCCAACAGCTAAGACTGAGAAGGATTCCCCTGCCCCTTCTCCTATCGTCAAGAAGAAACGCTCAGTTCTACTTCAAAAGCCAGCTACAGCTAAAATGATAAAAATGGCGGAGCCAGCTGCCATTGTAGAAGAAGAAGAAAAAGAAGAAGAAGAAGAAGAAGAGGAAGAGATTCCTGTTGTCTGAACAAAAAGAAGGCGATTAGTGAGAAGATCTTCCTTGGAAGTGCCAGTCGAATCTGATACTGAAGTTGTGAAAGAGACTGCCGAAGTTGAGGAGCAGCAGTCTCAACAAGCAAAAATTGGTGAGGAGACTACTGCATAAGTTGAAGAGTTGAGACAGATGTTCGTGAGATAGCTGAAGCAAAAGAGGCAAGCATAGCTGACCAGCCTGAGGAGTTAGCTATTTGCTCCCCTCAAACCGATGCCCGATCAAATGAGGAGAAAAGGGCTCCTCTTGTGCCCAATGTTGGAGACAATGAGGATGATGATGTGGACATGCTATCTCCAGCATACCCAGATGTACAAGAGAGGCTGATGGTATGGAAGAATTGGAAGTTAAGCTATGCCAGAGCTCAATTCCAGCATCCAGAGTTCGAATAAGAGGAATAAGAACTTCTGGATTTCCTAGGGAACATTCCAGTCCATTCTGCCCTAGACCCTGATTTCTGCATCACCATCCTCTTTGAAAAGAAGGATGAGGATAAGCTCAAGGCAAAGGGTAAGGCCATTGAGGAATCAAAACAACCTAAACCCTGCCCCTTTGAAGGAGTGCCTGAAAGTGCCTTCGTGCATGCTAGCAGCATCGACGATGAGATGGACCCTGCTAAAGCAGTGGAGAAAGCTAAGCTGCAGCAAGCACTAAAAGAATCCAAAGAGCTGCACGAGCACATATTGCAAAAGAGCAATGGAGAATCTTCTTCCATTATGATCACTCCTAGCCTAGATATCATGGACATGGTGAGGACAATTGATGCAACCACATCTCATGTGCACTCAGAGGAAAAAAATACCAGGAAGAATAGCGATGAAGCTAAGGATGGAGTTGAAGATGGCACCTTAGCCAAGCCAATCCCTGAAGAAGGTGTTGAGACGCTTGCCCTAACGGCTGATAACTCAAAAGAAAACACAGCCTAGTCTCAGGTTTCGAGTGACCCCACTGCTCGAGACTCAGCTAATGCGCCAGCTGAGGGGAAACTCAAACCACCACAGCCGGGTCAGAGCAGGTTGTGGGAAACAAAACCAAAGAGAAGTTTGGAGGCGAAGGTGAGACTATAATTGGACAACAGATTGGGATTGATGAGGCTTAGACAGTTTCGACTGTCTCAGCTGAAATCCCAGCTACCATGTAGGCCAATGTAGCTGTTGATGTAGCCAAGAAAAGGGATGGAAGTGAGGCCATGGGAGTTGATACTCTTGACCCTGAAAGTGCAATCCAAGGAGTTGAGACTCCGACGGATGCCACTGAAGACCCCAAAGCAACTCAGTCGGCTAAAGGATATCTGTTGAAGACCCTGCTACAGTTGAGACTGCAAAAGGCATGGCCCAAAGCCCGTCAGCAGTTAAGACTGCTGAGGATAAAGAAGGCCCAGAGGAGGCTGAGACTTCCCTGGGTAAGAAAGTCGAAGAACATGTGCCAGCCCCTCATGAAAAATTCATGGAAGAAGAAGAGATAAGTGCTCTTCATGATTCTCAAGAGAATGTTGATGTTGAATTCTTGGGAATCGTCAAATGAAGCTAAGTCCAGTCCTATTGAAAACTCATCTGCGGACAAAGCGATTGAGAAGGTCCTGGCAAAGAGGAGGCAAGCCCATGACAAGGCTGCTCCTATAAACTTCACATTGGTTAATCGCCCACCTCCCATGGTGCCATCACCTTCCCATGACACTGATAAGTCAGCCGAGGAACATTCTACTCAAAAGGAAGACTCCACTGATGCCAATGAAGTTGTTAAGACAGCTGAGGGTCAGTCAACTCTGCAGGCTAACACAGCTGCACCAAATGTCAATGACGCTGAGAAAGCCAAGGCACAGAGAGCTGAAGATTTAATGAAGGAAAAGAGTAAGGCTCCACAGGCAGAGGATGTAGAGATCCCTATTTTCCAGAAGACTTATTTGCTGACTACTTTTCTTTCGAGGCTCATGTACCCTTGGAAGTAGAGTCAGCTGCTGAATGTGAAAAAATACACCGTCCAAGTCCCAGCTGAAGAACTTGGAACTCCTGTTGAAACTACAATGGTGCCAATTGGATTTGACTTTGATGTTGTGGCCATAAGAGTAGTCCGTTGATGCAGCCGACTTCTGAAAAGCCTTCAAAGCCATCTGTAATTAAATTGAAAATTAGGATCGAGGATTCGCAGCACTCAACCAACGACTTAATAATAGAGATGCAAATATCACATGAGACATCTGAGGTACGGTCATAAGGATCATGGAATAGATTGGGCAAACTAAGGCACTAAGGCGTGAGCATGTCATATACTTTAAATCTCTTTTTGCCAAAATGGTGACCTGGAGCTCAGAAAATGCCAAATTTTAGCTGAGGCAGAGGGAGCATATCCTCAGGATGGATCAATCGCATAAAAATGACATGGAGTTGTTCAAGGCCCAACACAAGGCAGAACTTTAGAAAATAGAGGCCAACATGCGTATGGAGGTTATGATGCTCCAAACAGAATTGAAGTTGATGGCAGCTGAGACAAAGGCTTTGCGATCCGAATTCAGATCAGCATACTCCAAGAGTCATGATAAGATGGACATGACCAATAACAAGATTGATCTACTCCTTGGAGAAGTATTTCGTCAGCTGGCTCTACCCCTTGGTGATGATGCCAAAAAGGGAGAAGATGAAAGTAAAAGGCAATGAAGTAATAAGGATGGTGGAAGTAAAGGGAAACAAGCAGCAAGGGGGAAGGCAGTGAAATGAAGAAGCCGTCCTTGAAGATTATGCTTGGTAAGACCCCTCAGCAAGGTGAAGTGATAGCTTCTATCCTCAGTCAGTTGCCTCTAAATCTGAATATTGATGAGAAAGTTGATTTGGCCTTCAAGAAGTCTCCAGAAGCCATTGAAGCTGAATTTGAAAAAGTAGCTGAGAAACATCACGGGAGGATTGAAAATCTAAAGGCAACGTGTGAAGGCCCCCCAGCTGGATTGTTAAAAGATTCCCCAGCTGTGAGACCCCCTCGTGAGCTTACATTGCCTGATGTAGGATCTGAGCAAAGATACTTAGAGAAATTTCAAATTCTAACTGCAGAAGGATATTTCAAGAATATAACTCTACCCCAAACGTGGGATCTGTATTGGGAGAAAGGAATCGACTTGTGTAAATCAGTTAAAAGGCGTGAGTTCAAGTAGTCGTGAGACTACCAAGGCACCGTGATACACTCTAAGAGGAGGAGGAGCCGAGTCGCAGCGAGGAATGGGAAGGTTTGGCTGTGGTGGAAGAGGAAGAGGTACTGCATCACAGCTAAAACCTAAAGATGCTCGGTATGTTGATCCGTAGAAGAAGGGGATAAACTATTGGGCTGGGATAGATACTCTGGGAAATATAGAAGTTGAAAGAAGTAATGAAGAAACCATGAGGAGGCAAGAAGAGGGAAATGAAAGGCTCAATGGTGAATGGGAAGAAAGGCAGAGAAGAGAAGACCTTTCAGCTAAAAGAGCCTATGAGAAGAAGAAAAGGGAGGAAGAAAATAGAAAAAGGAGAAGAAGATAGAAGAAGAGCTGAGGAAGATGAGAGAAGAAGGAAGCAGCCGAGGCGTTGAAGACGACTGAACCCCTTCAAGATGTATTTTTACTTAATTGTAAATACACATGATTGTAAGTATTCTTGAATGCTCTGATAATTGTAATACTCTGATACATTTGTATAGATACATGAGTATAGCTTAGATACATTGTATAGGTTATACTTTGTAAAAAGCTCTGTAAAGTGCAACTGTAAAGTACAAGAATGATATGTTCAAATAAAATTGACATATTCTACACATTCATTTTATGTTACTGCACTATTTTCTTTGCTATATTCATTTGAGTTTTGGCATCATCAAAAGGGGTAAATTTATGTACAGATTTTGATGATACCATGTAAAACTTAGATTAGGAAATTGGCACCCCATTTTCTATCTAATTCAACTTGTAATAGATAGGGTTGTATAAGCTGAGTTGGAGTCAACTAAGTTGAGATTACAAGACTCGAATGAAGATCAAAGAGAAGAGAAGTCTCAGTCAAGTGACAAAAAGTTGTCTCAGTCAGCTGACTGACAGCTAAGTCATTCTAAAATGATTGGAATCTAATGTCAAAGGGGTATGCAGCAGACAAGACTTGGAGAAAGCTGAAAGAGATCTGTTGTCAAGACAAGTCAAGACTTTGCTGGAAATAGTCATGTGTCAGGCTGCCAGCATTAAAGTTATTTTGTTGAAAGAGTGCAAAAGGCAAGGAACCAATGAGATATACATGAAACCTGCAGAGATTAAGGAAAGACTGCAGAGCAATTAATTCATGGTACGATCTACATCAATGTTGTGTGACAAGACAACCCAACAATCTACGAGAGTGATTTGAAATTTATGTTTATCTCTTCAACGGACATATTTTCAAATGTGCACTATAAAAGGCTAAGGAAGCAAGTGAGAGAAGGTAACCGAGTTCAACAAGCATACAAGCAATCAAGCAATAACCTGGAAATATATCTCAAGTTTTTCGAAGGAATTCAATCCAACCCACTCAATGAATGAAAGATTACTTCATCAGTTGAAGAGGAAAATTCTTGAAAACAACAAAGAGGTCTACTTTCCAAGGTTGAAGGAGAAGTAGTGAGGTTCCAGAATGAACTGGTGCTTTGAACCTATTGGAGGGCTAAGTGATCAAGTTCAAGGGTTTGAAAGAGGATGAAGTAACAAGACAACTGTCTTGTGAAGAAGTTGTGTCCCAGGAGCAACAGGCTGTGTGATCAAAGCTGTCTTGGACTGATAACTGCTTTGTAACCAAGCTTAAGTTACTTAGTGGATTCCTCCAGGAGTTGGAGAAGAGTGGACTAGAGAAATTACCCCATCCTCGAATCACTATAAACTGCTTGTGACTATTCACTTTACAACACACTTTATTTCCTACTTTATTTTATAATTGTTGTTAAGTTAAACTTGCTTAGATAAGCTGATAATAACCATTGCTAAAACAAGTATTGAAAAACGATGGAACCTTCATAAGCCTAACCAAGTCTACCAGAGATTTAATAAAGAAATTTGGTATGGAAGAGAAGTCATCAGTGAAGATTCCTATAAATACATCAGTTAAGATGGACATCGATGCAGATGACAAAGCTATTGATCAAACCAGATATAGAGCCCTCATTGGATCATTGCTCTATCTAACAGCAAGCAGGTCAGACATCACCTTTGCAGTAGGTGTATGTGCTAGATTTCAATCTGCACCAAAATATAGTCACATGACTGCAGCTAAGAGAATCATAAGATATTTGAAGGGATGCCAAGAAGTCGGCTTATGGTATCCAAAGGAAGGAGGATTGAAGCTGGTAGGATACTCAAACTCAGATTATGTTGGATGTAGAGTTAACAGGAAGAGTACATCTGGTACATGTCAAATGCTTGGAAATAGATTAGTTTCTTGGTTCAGCAAAAAACAAAATTCAATAGCTACATCCACAGCTGAAGCAGAGTACATAACTGCGGGCAGCTGTTGTGCCCAAGTCTTATGGATGAGACAACAACTGAGAGACTATGATATTGAAGAAAGAGAGATTCCAATTATGTGTGATAACACTAGTTCTATTGCAGTCACTCAGAATCCAGTGTTGCATTCAAGAACAAAGCACAGTGATGTCAGATATCATTTTATAAGAGATCATGTTGAAAAGAAAGACATCACCTTGGAATACATCTCAACTGATAAGCAGTTAGCTGACATATTCACAAAGTCATTATGTGAATCAAGGTTTGAAGAGCTCAAGAATGAGTTAGGGTTAATTGAACTGAGTTAGGATACTTAGAAGGCTCAATCAGCAGAGACAAAAGAAGAGAAAATGAAAAATAGGCAAGTTTCACATTTCAGCGAAGTGAAACAGCCTAGTCGGAAAGTCAGCTGTATCGAGTTAGCTGACAGCTGAGTGATATAAGGTGGAGAGAGAAGCAGAGTTAAGTCACTTTGGATGAGAGTTGAATCATTTATGAGCTAAGTGATAAAAACACAGTCATTTTATTCGAGCGGGAATGTTTTTAAGGATGACAAACGCTGCACACTAAACCATATGATTGGATATAAATGTTGTTGCATTTAATGTGGGGAAATTAATGCGGTTTTGAAGAGTCAATCCTGACCGTTGATCTTGATCAAATTTTTCAAATTCCAAAAACCGTCCTTTCGAGTCCCATATATACCAAAATTCATTTTCTCTCTCCTCACACAAACACTCTCGTCTTCAGCAAGCAAGAAAGAACTCTCTCTATAAACCGTTCGAAACCCTACTTTCAAAAGTTAAAGTTTTTCACGTTTTTTCTTCGTTCAATCGCTCTGAAAATGGCTGCTACTCATGATTTCGCAAAGCTTTCTGAGGAGATCCACTCTGGTGCTTCAGTGAATTTCAAGGGGATGATCAAGCAGGGTGTTGATGAAGCCCTAGTGAAGAAGATCACAGACAATCTTGAGAAGTCCGATCTGAAGGACTTTCTCTCTATAGAGTTCACGCACACGTGTTTGGAAGAGGTGGCGATGTTTTACATGAACACCGAGGGTCATGACGATGAGATTTGCTCATCCGTCCATGGCAAGGTCATCAAGATTACTATTAAGGACCTTGCTGAACACTGCTTCTTGCCGACGGAAGGTTTGAAGGATATCGCTGAGAAGGATGATAAATTTGCTGCAGCTTGGAAGGAAGTTGCGAAGCCCGAGTATGCTGCGAAAGCTGTGTATACAACTAAGAAGGATTTTATCAAAGATGATTACCATAAGTTGATGGACATTGTGTCCAAATGTATGGATATGGAGTTTGGGAGCTTCAACCAGCTATCATGGACAAAGCTGATTGTGATGGCTGCGATTATGCAGGATAAGAAAGTGAATTGGGCTGAGTTCGTCTTCAGCCGAGTATGCTAGAATGTGATCAACAAGTCCTACAAGGAAGATGGGACTTTTGGTTGTTCCCTGGGATATGGCCTTGTCATTGGCCATTTGATGGAGGAAAAGGAAATTGCATTACGCCATGGGAAGCCCTTCCATGCGAATAAGAGGATGTTCAAAGAAAACCTCTTTGGAGCATAGAAGAAAGCGCATGCAAGGAAAGTGATACGATACGATGGGAGAATCGGTGACGAAGAAAGAAAAAAACAAACGTCGCTCGGCTCTCTCTGCCTAAGCTCATTTCAAAGAAGAGAGTTGTGGCATCTAAACCTGCACCTTCCCCAGCAGCCAAATCCAAAAAGGCACCTGCCCCAGCAACCAAACCCCAAGCACCTACCCGAGCAGCCGAAGCCCCTTCCCCCTCAGCCGAGACTGAGGAGGAACCCCAAATTCTTTTCTCTCCAGTCGTGAAGAAAAAGCGCACTACCAAGTCTCGCAAGGCAGCTGCGTTGAAAAAGAGTGATGTTGAAGAAGAAGAGGAGCCAGAGATTCCCTTGGTTCCCACCAAGCGCAGAAAGCTGGTTTGGATGTCGGAGCTGGAGAAGACAGCTGAGTCCGGTACTCAGCCAAAAAGCCCGTTAAGACTGCTGATGTTCAAGAAGAGCAGTCTCAAGAGAAGATTGATGAGACTCTGAAAACTGCTGATGTTGATCAGCAGAGTGTTGAAGACCCAGTTGTCCGAGAAACAAATGTGGAGGCAGAATGAGCTGAGACAGCCAAGACCCATGATGAAAAGGTTGCCTCACCCCCTCAGACTGATGCAATTGAACCTGAGGAGGAGCAAGCTCCATTGGCTACTATTCCAGAGGCCGGAGAGGATGATGACGATCTAATTATGTACTCTCCAGTCTATCCGGACATCCAGCAGAGGCTATGGAATTGGAGAAGTTAGAAGCTAGATTACTCCAGACAGCAGTTCACTCGTCCGGAGTTTATCGATGAAGAAGAGGAACTTCTAAGCTTCCTAGGGAATGTTTCTGTCCAATATGCCCTGGATGAAAATTTCTGCATGGAGGCCCTCCGTACTATCAAAAAAGATGAAAAGGAGAATGCCCAGGAAAAAGCTAAAGCCTTGGACAAATCCAAGATGTGTATGCAGACTGGAACCCATGAACATCTCATGGAGTCCACTAACAATAGCGATTTGGAGGAGATGGACCCTGCTGCTGCAGACGAAAAGGGCGAGTTACAACAGGATATTAGAGAATCCCGAGCCATGCACGAGCAACGTCTTCAAGAAGGTCTGGGAGAGTCTTCCAAAATCTCTCCTCAATCAGACCCATTGGGAGTGGCGCAGGAGATTGCAACCGTCATTGCACCGACCATGTCCCCCGTGCATTCTCAAGATGGCTCTCAGGGGAACGGCGATGAAGCTGGGAACATGGGCACCCAAGCCAAGCCTACCCCCGTAGAAGGTGTTGAGACACCTGCCCCAATGGCTGACTACTCAACAGGAATCACAGTCGTGTCTTAGGAGCTGAGTAACCCCACTATCGTTCACTCAACTGGTGCCGCAGCTGAGGGAGAAACTCTCTCCACCACAACAAGGTCGGAGGACGTTGTGGGAAACAAAACTTTGCAGTTTGGAGGCAAAGGCGAGCAAACTACAGATAAGTAGAGTGAAATCAACAAAGCTGAAATGGTTGAGACTGTTCCAGCAGAGGTTTCCTCCGAAATGCAGGTCGATGATGCTGATGATGCAGCTAAGGCAAAGGATGGAAAGGAGGCACGGGAGTTGAGACTCTTGGCCATGAAAGTGCAATCCTAGGAGTTGAGACTCCAAAGGATGCCATTGAAGACCCCAAGATAGCTGAGACTGTCGAAGGAATGTAGAAGACCCCAAGACAGTTGAGTTTGTCAAAGGGATTGTAGAAGGCCCTACAACGGTTGAGACTGATGGGGGTAACGAAGGCCTAAAAGAGGTTGAGACTTCCTTAGGTAAGGAACCATAACAGGAGAACATTCCTCAAGTTGAGGGAGCTGTAGCAGAAGAGGAGATCAGCGCCCTTCATGATTCCCAAGAACATACTGATACATCTTTTTTGGGATCCGAGGATGAAGTCGAGTCCACTCACAATGAATATTCTACGATGGACGAGGCTGAGGATGTTCTTAACTCACAGAGTAATGTTAGTGATAAGACAGCTCTGATGAGATTTAACTTTGATGATGAGCGATTGCCTCAGGCCACATCACACTCCGAGGATGCTGTTAAGACAACTAAGGATCTGTTACCTCAAAAAGAAAAACCTACTGAGACCGACGAAGCTGTTAAGACAACTGAGGCTCAGTCAACTGAGCAAACCAATACAAATGCTCCAGCTGAAACATAGTCAGCCGCAAAGGCTACCACAGCTGCAGTAGTAACGACTCAATCAGCTCCATCGCAGGCTCCCACAGATGCGTTGAATCGCCGATGATGCTAGCTCAGTCGAGGCACAGAGAGCTGATAAATTGCAACAAGTACAAGGAAAGGCCCCCAAGCGTGGACCTTTGGGGATTCCTTTTGTTCGCGATGATGTCTTTGGAGACATCTTTCCGTTCCATGTTGAATTGCTTGACATGGAAGCTGATTCTGCACGTGAACAAGAGAAATACACCGTGCAGGAAGAGCCCATCATTCCAACTTATACGATTGTGCCAATAGGTTTTGATTTCTATGCAGTATGGTCAGAAGCAGCATCGGCTTCGACAACCGAGTTCCAAAATGCTTTCAAGAAAATTTGTGATGAAATTAAGAAGATGGAACACCACCACACATCATTGGATCTTCGCTTGGACAATCATGATGCAACCCTCAGTGCATATTTGAGAGGAGTTGCCTTACGCATTAGGGAATGGGCTGCACAGCAGACTCCATGCGCTCAGAGCAAGTCCGCTACTTTAAGGCCTTATTTGCAAAGATGTTGGTATGGAGTGTGGATACGTCAAAGTTTCAGCAGAGAATGAAGGAATACATGGTCAGAATGGAAACCTTACACAAGTTGGACATGGAGTTTCTTAAGCTGCACCACCAGAGAGAAATTACACGCCTAGAGGACAACATAAACCAGAAGTTGTCTTCTTATGGCAGAGATGAAGTTGGTGGCAGCTAAGTCGAAGGCTACTCGGTCAGAGTTCCGAACAGCCCACTCCAAAGCAGATATCAAGCAGAATTCAACCATCAGCCGACTGGTTTTCCTTATGAGCGGATTGTTCCAGAGCCTAACCCTTTCGTTTGGTGATGATGCCAAAAAGAGGGAAGATGAGGCCTTAAAGAAAGTTCGAAAGGAGGAGAAAGGGAGTAATAAGGAGGCGAAGAGAGGTGACACAACTGAGGGGGAAGGGAGTTTGAAAAATCTTCCTTTGAAACTCATGTATGATGAATCCCCACAGCAAGGAGATGTCACTGCTTCTATTCTCAGCAAGTTACCGAAAGAGCTGACTGTTGAACAGAAAGCTGAGATGGCCATGAAAGAATCGAGGAAGGCCATTGAAGCTGCATTCGAGAAGGTAGTTGAGAAGCAATAAGCGCGCATCCAAGATATCAAGAAACAGTATGATGGTCCTCCAGCCGGAAAGGATTATCCTGCTATAAAGCCCCCAAGAGAATTTGATATGCCCGATGCTGGATCTGAGCCCAGATCTCTAGAGGAATTCCAGACTCTAAAAGCAGAAGGTTATTTTTCGAGATATGACTCTACCTCAAGCCTGTGATCTGTACTGGGAGAAGGGAATTGAGCTATGCAAGACGGTTGATAAGCAGCCAAGTTCCAGCAGTCACTCGGCTGGAAAATCAAAAGCTCTAGTGCAATATACTCCCAGTGGAAGGAAAGCTGAGTCAGGAAGGGGTAAACATGGTGGCAATGGGAGAAGTAGTCAACCACGGACAAGACAGAAGATATCAAGTATGTGGATCCACAGAAGAAGGGACTCATATACTGGGTTGGATATGATCATCTTGCTAACATAGAAGTTGCACGTAAGATTGCTGAAGCAAAGAAGAAGCAAGAGGCAGAGAATGAGAGACTGAATTGCGAATGGGAGGAGAGGTAGCAAAGGGATGACCCTGCTTCTAAGCGAGCCTATGAAAAGAAGAAGAAGGAGGAAGAATAAAGGAAGAGGAGGAGAGCTGAAGATGACAGGAGGAGAGCTGATGAAGAAGAGAGAAGAAGGAAGCAGCAAAGGCGTTGAAGACAGCTGCGAACCCCTTCACGTATTTTACTTAGCTATAAATACATAGCTGTAAGTTTTCCCTGTAATAGCTCTGAGAATTTCCTTGTAATGTTCATTCTTCTTGTAACTTAGCTTAGATACACGTTGTAAAGTTATACTTGTATAAATCTCTGTTATCTATTGTAAACAGCTTTTTAAAGGATAAGAATGATATGATCAATAAAATTGATTATTCAAAAGCATACATTCTTTGTTACTGCATTGCTTGTGTTTGTTGTTTACTTATTTTGTTTGTTTTAAGTTTTGGCATCATCAAAAATTGGGAAACTGTTAGGAAATTTATTTGTTAGATTTTGATGATACCATGTAAAACTTAGACTAGGAAGTTGGCACCCCATTTTCCTTGTAATTTAGTATTGTAATAGATAGGACTGAAAGAACTAGGTGAAGTCAGCTAAGTCAAGAATGCAAGAAGTCAACTGCAGACTAGAGTGAAGACTCTGCTGTGTGTCAGCTGAGTATGGCCATGAAGGAAGACAAGGACTCGACTGAAGGAGAATCAGCTACGGAACAACTGTGTGAAGTGTTTGTCAAGTCAATGAAAGGAGCCAAGTCTAAGAGTTGAAGTGAGAGTTGAGTCAATCTTATGATTGGAGTTGACTCAAGTCACAAGGGGTAAAGGCAACAGACAAGTTAAGACAACTGACATTGATCCGTTGGAAGAAAGTCAAGAATATTACTCGATATAGTAATATGTCCAAGCTGCCGGGTCTTAAAGTGTTTGGCCTAGAAACATGCAAAAGGAATAAGCCAATGGGAAACACTGAAACTTGTGTCAAACCCTGTAAAGCTGCGAAGTCATTTAATACGAGGAAGGATCAACATCACAAGTGCTGCAGACCAAGAAAGACAAGCCAGCAAACAAGAAGTGTCATTTGAAATTGGCTTATCTCTTCAACGGGAAAATTTCAAATGAGCATGTAGGTCCCCAGGGGTGTGAGTAAGGTTTATAAGGGGGGTTGAATAAACCTTACCAACTTTTCGATTTTAGTCTTTTTAAAATAATACAGAGTTAAGTACACAGCTAAGTCCTTGAGAGACAGCTAGGTTAGTTAACCAGCAGAGTTAGCCACTCAACAGACTCGATTGAGCTGTTGATAGAATAACTCACTGTTTAGTCTAAACCTTAACTTGGTTGTGATGAGATTTTATTGGAAGACTTAACACCCTTGAATTTGGTTTAAGTTTGTTTTAACACTTGGTTTTAGCACTTTGTTAATTATCAGTTGGGTAGCAAATTATCAGCAGATATAAAATGATATGCAGAAATTAAATGCTGAAATGTAAATGACACAATAATTTTTATAGAGGTTTGAAGATGGGGTAATTATTCTACTCCTCTGTTCTCCAACTCCTGGAGGAATCCACTAAGTATTGATTAGAGTACAAAGTGGTTATCACCCGGATACAAGTCTTGATCACACAAATTGACTTGATCCTTTGGGACTCGATCTGGAGATGCCTTGTCACGCAAACTGGCTTCTCGTCCGACTCGCTTCTTCACAGGGCGGTTGCCTTGCTACTTCAGCTCACTTGCTCAAGCTTCTTGGATTTGATCACGAAGCCCTCCAATGACTTGAGACTAGTTCGACCTTGAACCTTTCTACAATCCTCCTGGAATGTAGACCCCTTTTGATTCTTCAAAAGTTTCCTCATCAACAGTTTGAAGTTGTCTTTCCTTCACAGCTTAGTGTTGGATCGTTTTCCTTCGAAATTTAGGCTTGAGGATTAGCTTGAATAACTTGAGAATATTTTGCAGGTTACAGTTCGAATAATAGCTTGAATGTTCGTGGTTTAGGTGTTCAAGGTAACCTTTTCTCAAAGTGATTCCTCATCCTTTTATAGTGAACTTTCAAAAATCTGCCCGTTGAAGAGATAGGCTGATTTTCAAAAGTCACTTGTGTTCGTTGGCTTGTCTTGTTGTAGTCCTTGAAGTTGACATTTCCTCGTATTAAATGAATGTTCAGCTTTTCAGAGTCTAACACGCGATGCAGTGTTTCCCATTGGTTTATTCCTTTTGCACGCTTCTGGGACTGAACACTTTAAGACATGGCAACATGGAAGTATTACTTGTTTAGGTAATATTCTTGACTTCTGTGCAAACGGATTCTTTTGATTATCTTGACTTGATTGCGATTCTCTAACTTCCCCAGTGACTTGAGTGAGCTTCCGAAATCAATGGATGACTCATCTCATCACTTCAACTTGAGATTGGCTTCTTTAGTTGACTTGATGACACTTCACACAACAGATCCCATCGGTGATACTCCTTCAATCGAGTTCTTGTCTTCTCCTCCTTGCCATACTCAAATTGTTTCACAAAATGCCGAAGTCTTCATTTCGATCTTGATTGACTTCTTGTATATCCAGGCATAGCTGACTTGACTCAGCTCGTACAGCCCTATCTATTACAATGCAAAATTACAAGGAAAATGGGGTGTCAACTTTCTAGTCTAAGTTTTACATGGCATTCATCAAAATCTAAGCAATAAATTTCCCAACAATTTCCTCCTTTTTGATGATGCCAAAACTTAAAACATACATACGAAATGTAAATAGCAAAGATACATACAGACAATGTAGAAACAGAGAATGTATGCGTAGAATCAATCTTTTTATTGATCATAACATTTTTTTCCTTTACACAGCTGTTTACAATGTGTATCAGAGCAAACATAGCATTCTATATCTACGCAAAAATATAGAAATTACACAACTTTTATTCATCGTGCAGAAGACTTACATATACATGTATTTACAATAGTAAAATACATGAAGGGGTGGACAGCAACACTTCATCGTCTTTGTTGTCTCCTTCTTTCCTCTTTAGCTCTGTCGTCCTCTGCTCTTTTTCTCTTCTTTTCATCTTCAGCTGCTTTCTTTTTCTCGTAGGCTCTTCTGGCAGCTTCGTCTTTTCTCCTTTATTCTTGCCTTTCTTCCCACAACTGATCTTGCCTTTTGTTTTCTTCTTCAATTCTTTTGACATATTCAGCATTCTTCCTAGCCACTTCTCGGTTGGCTACTTCGTCATATCCAGCCCAGTAGATCCTTCCCTTCTTGCCCGGATCTACATATTCAATATTTTTGGGTAGAGGTCTAGGTTGAAAACCTCTGCCTCCACCACTCCTTCCTCTTCCTCTGGGCGTATATTGTACTGGAGTCTTCTTCATTCCAGCAGAGTGACCAGCAGAGTAACTGCTAGTGGTCTGCTGTCTGTCAGCTTCTTCACATAGCTTTAGACCCTTCTCCCAATACATGTCCCAGGCTTGGGCTATGGACATATTTTTGAAGTATCCCTCGGATTCGAGCGTTTTGAATTATTCCACTGATCGTGGCTCGTCTCCATCGTCTGGAATGGCATCAGTGTCTTTTCCTACCGGAATGCCTCCGTATTGTTTCAATATTTTCATCGCACGGGCATCCATTTTTCTTTCGACCTCCTTCATCCCTGCTTCTACGATTTTTCTCTTCTCAGACATAGGTACAGCAGAGTGTTGGAGCGGCACACTTACTGGAAGTTTGCTGATTATGTCAGCTGTGACAAGGCCTTGTTGAGGGGTTTCAGCAAACATTAGGGTCATGTCTTTTGATCCTTCCCCCTCAACTGCTTTTTCCTTCTTCTTCTTCTCAACAGCTGTATATTTCCCCTCTGCGACAGCTGTTTCCTTTTCCTTCTCACCAACCGTCCCCTTAAGCATCTTCTGGTATGCCTCTTCCCCCTTTTTGGCATCATCAAATGAGAGAGAAACCCCTGGGAACATACCTACAAGCATAAAATCTAATCTGCTGATGGCTGAGTTCTGCTTGGAGTCTGCTGCGGAGTATGTTGTTCGAAATTCTGAGCGGGTGACTTTGGATTCGGCTGCCACCAGTTTCATTTCAGCCATAAAAAGGCTGAACTTTTCATTCATATTCTCCTCTACGCGCAGAAGCTCTTTTCAATGAAATTCTCGCAGCAGTTCCATTTTAGTGGTATGAGAGGCATGCATCCTATCAATATTTTCTTGCATCCTCCTCTTCATGTCAGCATTATCGGCGCTCCAGATCAACATTTTGTTGTACAATGCCTTAAAGTATCGAACATGTTCGATCCGATTGTACTCTGCTGCTGACACCATTCCCTTATTCGTACCACAATCCCTCTTAAATCTGCTGTGAGGGTGGTATCTCTACTGCCCAGTCGCATATCAAGTGAAGCTTGGTGCCGTTCAATCTTTTCAATCTCACGGGGTATTATCTTGAATACCTCACGTACCTCAGCAATCACCTCGGTTTCAACTGGCGGCCAAGCAGCATCGAAATCAAAGTCTATGGGGACAATGGAGTCGGTGGGAATTACTGGATCTGGTCGAACGTTGAAACAACACTGTTCACGGGTTGTTTCTTCTTCAAGGTCGGGCAGCTCAATCTCGAAAGGAAAAGTTTCTTCAAACGCATCATCACGCACATATAGAATTGAGGATTTAGCTGTTCATACTTGTGATGATTCAAGTTGAGTCGAGCCTGCTGCAGCTTTGGGAGCCTGCGCAGATGACTCGGTCTCAGCCGGGCCTTGGTGAGATGATTGGCCAGCTGACTGAGCCTCAGTTGTCTTAACAGCTTCTTCGGCCTTAGTGTTTTCTGCTAAATGAATTTTCGGGTCCTCGGCTGCACTATCAGCGTCATCGGAAGATGATGAGTCTTGAAGACTTGGCTCATCATCGAAATTAAACATTTGTCGAGCAGTCTTGAAGTCTGGCTTGCTCGTACTAGGAAGAACATCCTCAACTGAGTCTTTTTGATGTGCAGTTGGGGTAGACTAAGCTTCATCTGCAGATCCCAGGAAGGTTGTATCAGGATCATCCTGGGAGTCATGGAGAGCACTGATTTCCTCTTCTGAATCGGAAATTATGGTCTGAGGAATGCTCTTGTCTCCTTGATTTTTACCTAGGGAAGTCTCAACCTCCCTTAGGCCTTCATTACCTCCTGCAGTCTCAACTGCAGCGGGGCCTTGTTCAATCCCTTCGACAGCGCACTGTCTTGGGTCTTCTGCGATGGCATCCACAGGGAGTTTCAACTCCGTGGATTGCTCTTTCAGTGCCCAGAGTGTTAACTCCCGGGGCAGAACCATCTTGTGCCTCGACTGCATCAGCAGCGTCCATAGCTTGCAGAGCAGTTGGCACTTTAGCTGAGACAGATTCAACTGTCCGAGCTTCATCAGTGACAACTTGCTGTGTTTCCTTTTCTTGTTCCTTCTCCACTTCGCCTCCTAGATTCAGGGTGGAGTCAGCTGCAGCATCCTCCGACCTAGCTGCAGTGGAGGGAGTTTCCCCTTCAGCTGGCACACCAGCTGAGTGACTTATGTTGGGGTCACTCTGCTCCAGACTCCCGGCTTTTTCCTATGAGTGTTCAGCCGTGGGGGCAGGTGGTAAGACACCTTCAATAGGGGTTGGCTCAACTTGGGTCCCCAAGTTCCCAGTTTCATCGCCAATTCCCTTATATTCGTCTTCCAAATGAACTGGGGAAGTGGTTGCAGCAATAACGGTGTCAATCTGTTGTACCACTCCCAATGGATCAATCTCCAGCTGAGATTTGGAAGACTCTCCAGGTCCTTCCGTCAGCTGTTGCTCATGCATCATCCTGGATTCCCGCATGGCTTGCTGCATTTCTATCTCCTCCATCGCAGCAGCAGGATCCAAGTCCTCATCACTTCCTGAAAGAACATCTATATGCGGATGAGTGTGATCACTGGTTCCAGTAAGAGGACAGATGTTGGCTTTCTCACGCGCCTCTGCTTCCTCAGCTGCTCTAGCCTGTTCGTTTTCCTTCCGAATTTGCAGTATATTAATACAATTATCCTCACCTAGAGCTTGCAGCACTGTATCAACTTCGAGAAACTTGAAGAGTTCCTCTTTCTCATCAATGAACTCTGGGTGTTCAAACTGCACCCTAGAGTGACTCAGCTTCCATGTCCTCCATGCTCTTAGACGATTTTGGATGTCTGGGTACAGTGGAGAGCATATGATTACATCATCATCCTCATCCTCTCCCTGTTGCCCTTCCTTTTCAGGAATGGAGGGTAGCAAGTGTTTGATAAATGGTTTTATCATGATTTTGATGATTTTGTTTTTATACCAAAACAATGGTTTTAAAGTTTGTCCAAATACTCCTAAATGATTTAAAATGGTTTTAATATTTTCCGGAGTATTTCTTAAAGTTTTATTTTCGATAAAAATTGGACAACACATTTAATGATTTTGTATCAATGGGTTTTTACATCCAAACAAGGTTCCTAAATGTTGTCTAAATACTCCCGGTTGGTTTAAAATGTTTTTACTAAATTTTCGGAGTATTTATTGAGTTTTATTTTCGATAAAAATTGGACAACATTTCTGTCTCGAGGTCAACCGGTCGCCGTAGAGGGCAACCCGTACCTGAAGATGAATTTTGGGACAAAAAATGAGATGGAAGGGAAATTGGCCAGGTCGGCCGGTCGACCGGTGACGTCGACCGGTCGACCCCCATCGACCGGTACCTGGGAGAAAAAATTGAAACAGAACAATTGCTCTTTGAAAATCCATGAGGGGGACCGGTTGGGGATGAGGTTGACCGGTCGAGGTCCACGTCGACCGGTCGCCCTGTGTTATTTTGCTGAGTATTTTTCAAACGTCTATTTCTGTGTGACCGGTCGCCCTATGTTTTGACAGCAAAATTCTAATTGTTGTGCTGTAGACAGCTTTTCCCTAATTTGTGGGATTGATTTCTAACATTGTAATCTTGATTTTAATTGCAATTTTTTTGTAGATATCAGATTCCAAGAGGAGCCTATCAAGTATCAATCATCCCCTATAAATAGAGGAAGATTTGAAGCACAACAATAAGAGAGAAAACTACAACATAACAAGATACAATCAAGAATACACTTGTTCTTACATTGTCTTATTTCTTGTTGTAATTTGCCTAGCTATTCACTTTCACATTCTTGAGGTCTAGGCTATTCTTGATTACACTTGCACTCAATTGATAATTCATTATCGAGTTGTAATCTTGAATTTTTGGGTTATCATTCAACACAAGATATCCTTGTGAGTGTGCTTGTGGTAAGAACACACTTGGGTGATCTAGGTGTTAGGTGTAAGAAGATTGTGGTAATCTTCTTGTCGAGGTGTTGAAGAGTGTGGTGCTCTTCAAGGTTGAAGATTGTGGTAATCTTCACAAGGTGTCGTTGGAGATTGTGGTAATCTTCAAGAGAGATTGTGTTAATCTCAAAGGTGGTGTTGAAGAAGAGTGTGGTGCTCTTCAAGGTGTTGTTGTAAGTTGGTGTTGTATTAATTTTGGTAATTAATAAAATCTTTTTTCTTTTTGAAATCCATCCCGGATATACTGGAGTGGTATAGGATTAGGCCCTAGGTGGGTTGAACCTCTATAAATCGACGTGTGTTGTTTACATTCCGCACCTTTATTATTGTCTTTGAGCATTCGGTTTGAAAAAGAGGGCAAAATCGAAAAGATGGAGATAATCTATTCACCCCCCCTCTAGATTATCGTAGCTGCTTGGACTTACAAGTGGTATCATAGCCAAACTCTTTGGCAAGCTCATTTCACATCGCGAGTGAAGAGGAACGATCGTCGGCTACGAACGAAGCTCAACTTTCCGGCACCTCCACCACCAAGCCACCTCTATTTGATTCCAAAAATTATATATTTTGGAAAGAAAGAATGGAATGTTATCTACAAGGTTGCGGGTTCGATATTTGAAACATCATCATAAATGGAGAATCCATTCCGATGAAAGACACACCACACACCTCCAAAGGCCTCAAAGAGCTAAATGATGAAGAGAAGAAAATCATCTCCTTAAATGGTAAAGCTCTCAATATTTTATATTGTTCACTTACTAATTTGGAATTTGATCATATCGTAGGAATTCGATCGACTCATGGAGTATGGCAAAAATTAGAAGCCATTCATGAAGTATATGCAAATGATAGGAGCAACTCAAAAGCATCCACTTCTCAAAGGGATACAATGTCAAATCTAAGGAACAAGCCTCTTACAACTTCCAACTATGAAGAAGTTGAACATTGTTTTATGGGCATCGAAGAAGAAAACGAGGTATGTCTTAAACCCTCTACTTCCTATGATATTGTTATTCAAAATTATTATAGTGATTTGCAAAATGATTTTGATGATCTTCAAAATGAATTCCAAAATTTACTTGTTAAGTACAAAAATTTGAAAAAGGAATTCAATGTTTTGAAAAATGAAAAGGATAGTTTATTTACTTCCTATGAATCACTATCATGTGCTCACACCACCACACTTGACAAGGTTAGAAACCTTGAAAAAGAAAATAGTACTCTTGTTGAGGATATTAATTGCATGAAAAATGATTTATCAAAATCCAACTTGAGTACCAATAAATTGCCCAATGTTGTGAATGTTTATGATTGTGATAATTTGAATAGTAAACTTGATCATGAGCCTAATGGTATAAATCATATGAAAAGAAATCGAGTTCCTATGCATATTAGTGATGTTACTTGCTTTTATTACGGTAAGAAGGGTCATACGGTAAATACTTGTCGGGCTAGAAATAGCTCTAATTATTGTTGGAGACCTAAAAGTCTCAAGACTAATCCCAAAGGACCCAAGCACTTGAGGGTACCACAAAACAATGTCATTTTAGGTACCCGGCGGATTAATAATCGAAGAAAATTCATGCCGCCAAGGAGACATCAAATGAACATCTCATTTGATCAAAGAAGGAGAAAACAATTTCAACAAAGTAAATTTCCAGGAGGAGGATATAATCAAAAATGAGAAGAACACAATCCTTGGAAATGGCAAAGACATCATCAACAAGATGATTTTCCAAGAGAGAGACATTATCAACAATGGGGAGGACATAATCCTTGGAAATGGAGCAATAGGAAGAGTTATCATCAACAAAATGACTTTCAAAAGGGAAGATACCATCAACAATGGGAACGGCACAACCCATGGAAATGGCGAAATTGGTAAACCGTATCTCCCTATTTAAATATGCATTTTGTTTTTTTTATGCATGTTTTTTTTGTGTCTAAATTGCAAAATGGGTTTTCATATTTCTTAAGAATTTAGGTCTTCAATATATTTGTGAGTTTCAAAATTTTTTTAAAAAGAAGACCTTGCATAATGTTTTTAAAACTCTTGAGCATTTGCTTTAACTATTGTGTTTTATAATCTCCTATGGATTCTCTTGGCACAAGCATACTTATGGCATACATTGTTTTTATCCTACAATGTATCATGTTGCTTTGTGCTAGAGTTGTTTTAGATATATGTAGGATATATATTTCGTCATTCTTTTCAAGAGATGTTTTAACTATCGAAGTACGCTCATCATTTGTATTTATCTTATAGACTCGATATATTTTTGTCATATGCCTATGTGCTTATACAAAGTGCCATTAAGAGGATGTTTTGATTTTTGAAAAGGCATTATTTGACATAGCTTGTTTTATCCAAGATTTGTAAAGGATTATATTTTGTTTTGATAAAACAATTGATCTTCTAAGTTATGCATTTTATAGCACATATAAATGTCACTATTCTTGGATACTTATGTCAAACCTCTTGTTCATATGATTCTTGTAAATGAGGTCTCAACTATGTGCTCTCTTATTGTCAAATTTCAAAAGAGACCTTATGTAGCTTTCTTAAGCTTATTTGAACTTGAATGATTTATTAGACTCTTGATGATGCATAGTATGTGGTGCTTAAAATAGTGTATCTATTATTCGATATTACTATGCTTGTATGCAAAATATCTTGTTAAGATTTTGCAGAAATTTGTGATATTTCGCAACAAGTTTGATGGACAAGACAAGGTTAGTAGCTCAATGATATTGTCAAGAAGAATATATTTTTCCAAGTCAATGCAAGGTGAACCAAAGATGATCATGATGAGGGAAGCTCAAATTTGATCATTGGAATTCAAGTTCAACAATGCCAAGAAGGTGATTATATTCCACACTCAAAAGAAGAAGTGGGACATTGAAGAAGAAAGAACCATTTCAACCTATATGGCCACAAATGTGAAAATTGACAAAGGTTGAGGTAGGCATGTTGATTGACAAACGAATTTGAGGTATGTTTATTCGTTTATTACTCCTTAGACTCGACATTCTATATGCCTTATGTCTATATGCTCGACTTAAAACAATCCCAACGAATCTCTTTAAAGTGTCGTTAAAAGAAATTTTCAAATACTTGTAAGGCACTTCTTCTTATGACTTGTTCATCCAAAGTTTTAAAACGTTATTATTTTTCGGGATAACAAGTCCAGTGTAAACTTTATTTTTCAAAATATGGTTCGTCATAATTGAACTAAACATATTAAGATTCGATATTTTTTTTAAGGGATTGCATGATTTAACAAAAAACTTGAGATGTGTTTAATTCCGTCTCAAGGATAACTCGCGGACTTTTTAATCACTCACCGCCGAGTATTTTACCTCATTTCGAGCTTGATTATGACATAATGTATATTGAATGAGGTCTACGTTTGCATTTTGCACGTTTTTAAAACTGAGGCACGGAAAATCGGATTTTTGGATTAAATTTCGGACTTTCAAAATAGAACAGAACCAGTGGGCTGCCAGGGCAGGGGCCGACTGGTCGCCCACTAGCTCGATCGGTTGCCCTATGCCCCGACCGACTGCCGCCCACCCACGAATTTTGGTTAAAACCGTCTTTGCTCTTGCATTTTGGCATTTTGATGTTTTTCTTCCCCATTTCGACCCCTTTGACATTTTCACACACAATTCACTTCAAATGTATTTTGTTGCATAAAATTCATATTTTGGGGATTACCTAGCTCGATTATCATCATCATTGCTCGTCTTGAAATGGTAAGAATTCTACTCCTTTATCTCAATTGGGTGGAACCCTTGAGAAAATGCCTATGTATTGATTTTTGTTGGAATTCTTGCATATTTACGTTCTAAATAATGATTGTTGTTGGATGATGGTTGTAAAATTGCTTTTGGTGATGAAAAACTTGTCTTCATTACATTTACAAGGGCTATATACATAGTTTTTATTTTTTTGTCGCCCGCCAAGTGTTCGGTAAAACGTTTAAATGAAAAACTCATCACCTATATGATTCTCTCGATTTCAAAAGTCTTATATATTTATAGAGATCATATTTTGCAAATCAAATGAGTTTTCATAAGCTTCTACAAGTCGTATGATCGACTTTTCCCTCCCATTTGGCCTATAAGCTTCATTGTTCAAATAGCTCGATACATCGGTTTAGTTGCGCACTTTGATATGATTATCTGATGTTTTTATCGTGCTAACATTCTTTTTGATGATTCCAAAGGGGGAGAAACAGGTTATAAGCTCATTAGCTAATAAAAGCTAAGTTAAGCTAAACAAAAGAAACTATAAGCTATGACTTCTTAAAGTCATAAGTTGTGCATTATACTTTTTTTTTTTGATCGGAAGTTGTGCATTATACTTAGTCCAATTATTGTATGATGGACTCATATACTTGTCTACTGATGTTTTGTTGACAGGGGGAGCTTATAAGCTCTTGAACTTAAGATCAATATGTAAAAGCTAAGCTTTTAGCTTGTGGTTGATTGCTTTTACATTATTCTTGTTGTGCATTTTGATAGGGGGAGCTTTTGCTATATGTGTTCGAATATCTTTACTCCCATCCTTGTGATTATATTGCTTGGAATGTTGTCGCTCACAACGGATAGTTCCTTTTAACCGGTAAAATTGTTTTGTTTTCAAAATCGACCTCGTTAAAATTGTTTTGGTTTGTAACCATCAAAAAGGGGGAGATTGTTTGATAAATGGTTTTATCATGATTTTGATGATTTTGTTTTTATACCAAAACAATGGTTTTAAAGGTTGTCCAAATACTCCTAAATGATTTAAAATGGTTTTAATATTTTCCGGAGTATTTCTTCAAGTTTTATTTTCGACAAAAATTGGACAACACATTTAATGATTTTGTATCAATGGGTTTTTACATCCAAACAAGGTTCCTAAATGTTGTCTAAATACTCCCGATTGGTTTAAAATGTTTTTACTAAATTTTCGGAGTATTTATTGAGTTTTATTTTCGACAAAAATTGGACAATATTTCTATCTCGAGGTCAACCGGTTGCCGTAGAGGGCAACCCGTACCTGAAGATGAATTTTGGAACAAAAAATGAGACGGAAGGGAAATTGGCCAGGTCGACCAGGGCCTGGACCGGTGACGTCGACCGGTCGACCCCCCGTCGACCAGTACCTGGGAGCAAAAATTGAAACAGAACAATTGCTCTTTGAAAATCCATGAGGGGGACCGGTTGGGGATGAGGTTGACCGGTCGAGGTCCACGTCGACCGGTCGCCCTGTGTTATTTTGCTGAGTATTTTTCAAACGTCTATTTCTGTGCAACCGGTCGCCCTATGTTTTGACAGCAAAATTCTAACCGTTGTGCAGCAGACAGCGTTTCCCTAATTTGTGGGATTGATTTCTAACAGCTGTAATCTTGATTTTAATTGCAATTTTTTTGTAGATATCAGATTCCAAGAGGAGCCTATCAAGTATCAATCATCTCCTATAATCAGAGGAAGATTTGAAGCACAACAATAAGAGAGAAAACTACAACACAACAAGATACACTCAAGAATACACTTGTTCTTACATTGTCTTATTTCTTGTTGTAATTTTCCTAGCTATTCACTTTCACATTCTTGAGGTCTAGGCTATTCTTGATTACACTTGCACTCAATTGTATAATTCATTATCGAGTTGTAATCTTGAATTTTTGGGTTATCATTCAACACAAGATATCCTTGTGAGTGTTCTTGTGGTAAGAACACACTTGGGTGATCTAGGTGTTAGGTGTAAGAAGATTGTGGTAATCTTCTTGTCGAGGTGTTGAAGAGTGTGGTGCTCTTCAAGGTTGAAGATTGTGGTAATCTTCACAAGGTGCCGTTGGAGATTGTGGTAATCTTCAAGAGAGATTGTGGTAATCTCAAAGGAGGTGTTGAAGAAGAGTGTGGTGCTCTTCAAGGTGTTGTTGTAAGTTGGTGTTGTATTAATTTTGGTAATTAATAAAATCTTTTTCCTTTTTGAAATCCATCCCGGATATACTGGGGTGGTAGAGGATTAGGCCCTAGGTGGGTTGAACCTCTATAAATCAACGTGTGTTGTTTACATTCCGCACCTTTATTATTGTCTTTGAGAGTTCAGTTTGAAAAAGAGGGCAAAATCGAAAAGATGGAGATAATCTATTCACCCCCCCTCTAGATTATCGTAGCCGCTTGGACTTACAGCAAGCTCTGCTGCTCTTTGCCCTCAGCAGCGTCTATCGCAGGTGGATATACAGTCTTGTCGACAGGAGATTCTGTTGTCTCAACTACTTCTTGTTCCTCAGTTGTTCTGTCCACAGTTGGGTCTTCGATGTGCCTCTGCTGATCGGCCTCATCAGACTTGGCGGTTTCATCAAGCACTTCGAGATCGCACTTCTTGGCGAGCTCGAGATCTTTTCGGTGAGTGGCGGACTCAAATTTGTCTTCTCAAGCTCTGAACGCTTGGTAATTCTTCTCCTTCTCTTAGTTTTCACCAGAGGAATATCTGGTTCTACTTCCTACGATTCCTCGAAGGTAAAGGCCTTTGGAATCGCCTTAGAGGCAGCTGCCTTTCTCACCTTGGCAGTCATCTTCTTCTTTATTCCTGGAAAAGGTATTAAGGATTCCTTCTCCACCGCGGCTGCAGGGGCAGAAGACACGGCTGCAGTGGCAGGTGACTTGGCTGCAGGGGCAGGTGACTCTTTCTTCTTCTTCGCTGCAGGGGCAACTGTCTTCTTTTCAGCTGCATGGGCAGCTTTCTTCTTGGGAGGGGAGTTGTTTCCTCGGGGTCAGTTGATTCTCCCTCACTGGTGTTTGCCCGCTTAGCGTAAGCTCTCTTCTGGGCTCCTGACAAGTTAACCCGAAACATCTTCTTGTTAACATGGAATGATTTTCCATGTCGAAGGGGAACACCCTTCACCTCCATCAAGTGGCCAATTACAAGGCCATACCCCAGAGATCCTCCAAATGACCCATCATCCTTGAAGGATTTATTAGCAACATTCTGGCAGAGTCTGCTGTAGACGAATTCTGCCCAGTTGACTTTCTTCTCCTTCATGATCGCAGCCATGACGATCAGCTTGGTCTTGGACAGCTGATTGAAGCTTCCAGACTTGATGTCTACACATTTGGCAACAATATCCAACAGCTTATGATAATCTTCTTTGAGCAGCTTCTTGTCTGCTGTGTAGACAACTTTTGCAGCACACTCGGGTTTGGCCACTTCTTTCCATGTAGCAACCAAATCGACGTCTACTTCATATATCTCCGGCATGCCCTCCGACGGCAATTAATAGTGCTCCGCAAAGTCCTTTGCAGTGATTGTTATGTCCTTGCAGTGGATGAAGGACTTAATCCCTTCGTCCTGCACCTCGGCATTCACGTAGAACTGGGCGACCTCTTCTACATACGTCATAGGATATTCCATCTTAGAAAGGGTTTCAACCTGGATTTCTCGATCTTATCAGCTATCTTTTTCACAAGGGTTTCATCGGAATCCTGTTTTGTCATCCCTTCAAAATACACGGTCGATCCGGTGTGGATTTGCTTTGCGAGCTTAGCGAAATCGTGTGTTGGTGCCATTTCAGTGATTTTTACCGAACAAAACTGGACGAACTTGCTTTGAAAACTGGTAGGGTTTTGAGAGAAAAGATACTTGCTTTCTTTGCTTTGGAAAGATGAACAGTTTTTGAAGTGAGAGAGAAAACTGAACAAATGGGTATATAAGGGGTATGAAAGGACGTGTTTTCGGTTTTTGAAATTTTGATCAAAATCAATGGCTCAGATTTATCACGCCGATTAGCATTTAATTACCCGCATTTAATGCGGCAGCATTTATATCCAATCATATGCTTGTTGTGCAGCTTTTGATTGTACTTGTCATTATTACGCTGACGTCATCCTTAAAAACATTCCCGCTTATTAAAAATGACTGCGTTTTTGTCACTTAGCTCATAAATGACTCAGCTCATTACACAGATGACTTAACTCTTCTTCTCTCCTTTCGTATGGTGACTCAGCTGTCAGCTAACTTGATACAGCTGACTTTCCGATATGGCTAATTCACTTGGCTAATTTATAAGATCTGCTTCGTTTCATCTTATCATGTTTCATCTCTTCTCATTGAGTCTTCTGATGTCAACTCAGCTCAATTAACCCTAGCTCATGCTTAAGCTCTTCAAATCTTGATTCACATAATGGCTTTGTGAATATGTCATTCTTGTTTATCGGTTGAGATGTATTCCAAGGTGATGTCTTTCTTTTCAACATGATCTCTTATGAAATGATATCTGACATCAATGTGCTTTGTTCTTGAATGCCACACAGGATTTTGAGTGATTGCAATAGCACTTGTGTTATCACACATAATTGGAATCTCTTTCTCTTCAACATCATAATCTCTCAGCCGTTGTCTCATCCATAAGACTTGGGCACAACAGCTGCCCGCATCTATGTACTCGGCTTCAATTGTGGATGTGGCTATTGAGTTTTGCTTCTTGCTAAACCAGGAAACCAATCTGTTTCCAAGCATTTGACATGTGCCTGAAGTACTCTTCCTGTCAACCCTACATCCAGCATAGTCAGAGTCTGAATAACCAATAAGCTTGAATCCTCCTTCCTTTGGATACCATAAACCGACTTCCTGGCATCCCTTCAAATATCTTAGGATTCTCTTAGCTGCAGTCATATGGCTTTCCTTTGGAGCAGATTGGAATCTTGCACATTCACCTACTGCAAAGGTGATGTCTGGCCTGCTTGCTGTTAAATAGAGCAGTGATCCAATAAGTGTTGTATATCTTGTTTGATCCACAGGCTAGCCATCTGCATCCATATCCATCTTGACTGATGTATTCATTGGTATTTTCACAGAAAACTTCTCTTCCATACCAAATTTCTTCATTAAATCTCTGGTATACTTTGTTTGACTTATGAAGGTTCCATCCTTCAGCTGTTTAACTTGAAGTCCTAGAAAGAATGTCAGCTCTCCCATCATGCTCATTTCAAATTTGCCTTGCATGAGGTTTGAGAACTTATCACACAACTCTTTGTTTGTGGATCCAAAAATAATGTCATCCACATATATTTGAACAAGCGAGATACTCTCTCCATCTTGAATTAAAGAAGAGTGTTCTGTCCACTTTGCCTTTGGTGAATCCATTATCTGTTAGGAATTGAGATAATGTATCATACCATGCTCTTGGTGCCTGTTTCAATCCATATAAGGCTTTCTTGAGCTTGTACACCTTGTCTCCAATGGTCTTCTGCTCAAAGCCTGGAGGTTGTTCAACATAGACTTCTTCTTCCAACAATCCATTTAAGAATGCACTTTTCACATCCATTTGATATACAATAAAGTTCTTGTGTGCAGCATAGGCAAGAAACATCCTTATTGCTTCTAATCTTGCAACAGGAGCAAATGTTTCATCAAAATCTATTCCTTCCTCTTGGAAATACCCTTTGGCTACCAATCTTGCTTTGTGTCTTACCACAGAACCTTCTTCATTCATCTTGTTTCTGAAAACCCATTTTGTGCCAATAACATTTTGATGGGTTGGTCTTTGCACCAATTCCCATACTTTGTTCCTTTCAAACTGATTCAGCTCTTCTTGCATGGCATGAATCCAATGTGTATCATCCAATGCTTGGGACACATCTTTTGGTTCTATTTGGGAAATAAAACAAGTGAACATAGCTTCTTGTTGAGCTCTGGATCTGGTTCTTACACCATCTCTTACATCTCCAATGACTAGCTCTGGTGGATGGTCTCTCAGCCATCTCACATCAGGTTGGAGTAAGTCAGCTGGGTTCAGTCGTCTTGTAGCTGTATTGCCTTGAGCAGCTCTCTCATCATCACTTAGCTGCAGATTTTCCAGCTATCTTTGAGATTCAGCTATTTCACCTTCATCTTGATTGATTGCTCCAGCTTCAGCTTCAACATAGGGACTCTTCTGCATAGTTGGCTGATTCAACTTATCAGCTAACTCCTCAATGTCTTCTCCATTTACATTAGGTTCATCAAAAACCACATGGATAGACTCTTCTGTGATCATTGTCCTCTTGTTCAGCACTCTATAGGCTTTGCTTTCAGCTGAGTATCCCAAGAAGATACCTTCATCAGCTTTGGCATCAAAAGCCTTCAGATTATCCTTTCCATTGTTATGAATAAAACATTTACATCCAAATATTCTAAAATATGCAATATTTGGCTTTCTCCCTGTCCAAATCTCATAGGGAGTCTTTGTCAGCTGTCTATTTATCATGCATCTATTTTGAGTATAGCATGCAGTGTTGATGGCTTTTCTCATAGGGAGTCTTTGTCAGCTGTCTATTTATCATGCATCTATTTTGAGTATAGCATGCAGTGTTGATGGCTTCAGCCCAAAATCTTTTAGGCAGCCCTGCTTGAGCTAACATGGTCCTTGCAGCTTCCTTGAGAGTTCTGTTCCTTCTTTCAATACTCCATTCTCAATAGTTCTTGTTGCAGATAATTCATGAGTAATACCATTTTCAACACAGTACTGAGTTATTATTCCATTGACAAACTCAGTTCCTCTATCAGATCTTATCTTTATAATGGTTTGACTCTTCTCATTTTGAACTCTTCTCATTAGTTGAGGTAATTTCTGCAAAGTTTCCTTCTTTTTACACATGAAGATTGTCCATGTATATCTTGAATAGTCATCCACCACCACTAGGGTGTATTTCTTTCCACTTATGCTGGCTGGCTCAACTGGACCAAATAAATCCATATGCAATAGATGCAATATCCTTGTTGAAGATGGATTTGGACTTCTCTTTGAATGATGATTTGATCTGCTTTCCCATCTGGCATGCATCACAAACACTTTCCTTCTTGTACACTGAGTGTGGCAGTCCTTCTACAAGATTACTCCTTGCAAGCTTGTTAATTGTCTTGAAATTCAGGTGACTCAGCTTCTTGTGCCACAGCCAACTTGATTCGGCTGTACTCTTTGCTAGCAGACAAGTGCTTGGTGTGGCAGTCGACCAATCTACCACATACATGTTCTTTTGTCTGGATCCTTGAAACACTACTTCATTTGATTCAGTGTCTTTGATTTGGCACACTCCCATATTGAATCCAACATTATAGCCCTTGTCACAGAGTTGGCTGATGCTTAACAAGTTGAAGTTGAGGCCTTCAACATAAGCAACATATGTGATTTCTAATCCATTTTTCTTGATGGATCCAGTGCCTCTTATTTCCCCTGGAGCTTCATTTCCTCCAAATATGACTTTTGCGCCTCTAATCTCCTTGAATTTTGATAGATTTTACTTGTTTCCTGTCATGTGTCTGGAACAGTCACTATCCATGTACCAGGTTCCTTGGCACTCAGCTGTTCCTTGAACCTGCAATCAAGGAAATTAGTTTTTAGGTACCCATACTTGTTTGGGTCCTGAGGGGTTAGTACTGTATGATGATCCAACCAACCTATAGCCAAATGATCTGACTCTAAGAGGTTTCCATCTATCTGTGCCGTAATCATAATTCACCTTGGCAAATTGCTTGGGGGCTTTAGGTTCATACAGCTGTCTCTTTTGTCTGTATGCCTGTGTGTGTGTTTTAGCAATTTCCTTTCTTGGGTAGTTGTGATATTTCTGAGTATAGTGCTTGGGTGCATATGTGTGCTGATGATAGCTCTTTTGCCTTTGGAATGACCTTTGCTGAGTTCTAGGCCTTTGCCATTGTAGGTCCCAAGGGGTGTAAGTGTAAGGTTTAGAAGGGGGGGGTTGAATAAACCTTACCAAATTTTCGATTTAGTCCTTTTAAATATACAGAGTTGATACTACACAGATGTGTCCTTGATGGACAGTCAATTTAGCCACTCAGTAGAGTTAATCTCTCAACGGACTCAACTGAGTTGTTGATGGAATAACTCAGCTGTTGGCTCTAAATTAACTCAACTGTGGTTTTGTTTTCAGCGGAAGACTTAACACCCTTAAATTTGATTAAGTAGGAGTTTAGTGCTTGGTTTAGTACTTATAAATTATCAAGTGGATAGCAAATTTATCAAATGAGATATAAGCGATTAAAAATGCAGAATTAAAGTCTTTGAAATGTAAATGACACAATGAAATTTTTATAGAGGTTCGAAGATGGGGTAATTCTTCTACTCCTCTCTTCTCCAACTCCTGGAGGAATCCACTAAGTAATGATCGATACAAAGTGGTAATACCCGATACAAGTCTTGATCACACAGTTGACTTGATCCTTTGGGACTCGATCTGAGACGCCTTGATCACTCACCAAGCTTCTCGACGACTCAACTTCTTCTTCACAGGCGTTGCCTTGCTACTACAGACTTACTTGCTCAAGCTCTTTGGATTTGATCACGAAGCCCTCCAAAAGCTTAAGACTTGGTTCGATCTTGAACCTTCCTACAATCCTTCGTGGAATGTAGACCCCTTGATTTTTCAGTGTTTTCCTCTTCAACTGATTGAAGTTATCTTTCCTTCACAGGTGAGTGTTGGATTGATGTTCTTCGTAGTGTAGGCTTGAGGATTGAGAATGTTTCAGATTTTCTGATAATTGCTTGAACGTTTTTAGTTCAGGTCTGTAACTTGTGTCACTCTCATATATCTCATATTCCTCAAATAAACTCCTCAGCCTTTTATAGTGATCTTTCAAAAATTTGCCCGTTGAAGAGATAGGCTTATTTTTGAAAGTCACTTGCAGTCGTTGGCTTGTCTTGTTGCAGTCCTTGGAATTGCCATTTCCTCGTATGAATTGTTCTTTCACCTTTTCAGAGTTCTGACACGGTGTAGTGCTTCCCATTGGTTCATTCCTTTTGCACGCTTCTGGGACTGAGCACTCCGAGAAAGGTGGTATGGAGATATTACTTGTTTAAGTAATTCTCTTGATTTCTGTGCAACGGATCTTTTACAGTTATCTCGACTTGACTGCATTTCTTTGCTTTCCCAGGTGACTTAGAGTCAGCTTCCAATCATTGGATGACTCTTCTGTCACTTCAACTTGAGACTTGGCTTTTCTCGAGTTGACTTGACTGATACTCCACTCAGCTGCATCTCAGCTGCTTCTTCAGTAGAGTTCCCATCTACTCTTCTTTGCCATACTCAGTTGTCTCGCAGCGGAGTCTTCCTTCTAGTCTTCAGTTGTCTTCTTGCATGTTAGGGCGTAGCTGACTTAACTCAGCTTGGCCAGCTCTATTTATTACAATGCATTTTACAACAAGAATTGGGGTGCCAACTTCCTATTCTAAGTTTTACATGGCATTCATCAAAATCTAAACAATAAATTTCCTAACAATTTCCCCCTTTTTGATGATGCCAAAACTTAAACCATTCAAAAATGCAATCAGCAAAGATACATACAGATAGTGTATTGACATAGAATGTATGCGCAGAATCAATCCTTTTATTGATCATAACATTCTTGTTCTTTTACACAGTTGTTTAAAGGTGTATCGAGCACATATTTGTCTACACAAAAATAAAGAATTTACACTTTATTTCAAGACTTACATTGTATGTATTTACATAATAAAATACACGAAGGGGTGGACAAAGAACACTTCATCTCCTTCGTTGTCTCCTTCTTTCATCTTGTTCAAGATCTTCTTCTCTTCTTCTCTTTTTTCTCTCGTCGTCACCGCTTCTTTTTCTTTTCATATGCCTTCCTGGCAGCTTCATCTCTTCTTATTTTTTCCTGTCTTTCCTCCCATAGCTGAGTTTGTCTCTTGTTTTCTTCTTCTATTCTTTTTGCATACTCGGCGTTTTTTTAGCCACTTGCAAATTTGCTACTTGGTCAAGCCCAGCCCAGTAGATCCTCCTTTCTTTCCTGGATCCACGTATTCAATGTTTTTGGGCGAGGCCTAGGTCCAAGCTTCTTCCTCCACCATTGCTTCTTCCTCTACCTCTACCGGGCGTGCATTGTATCTGGGGGTCTTCTTCTTTCCACCGAGTGACCGGTGGAGTGACCAGCAGAGCGATCGCTTAGGTAGTCTGCTGCTGTCGCTTCTTCACATAACGTGAGACCCTTTTCCCAAGACAAGTCCCAAGCTTGAGCCATAGACATATTTGCAAAGTATCCTTCAGATTCGAGCGTTTTAAATTCATCAACGATCGTGGCTCTGTCCCGACATCCGAAATGGCATAAGTGTCTCTCGTCTCTTTGGAATGCCTCCATGTTCTTTCAAGATGTTCATAACTCGGGCATCCATTCTTCCTTCCACTTCCTTCATCCTTGCTTCAATTGTTTTTCTCTTTTCACCATAGATACAAAGTGTTGGAGTGGCAGAGTCACAGGAGTTTGTTTGATAATGTCACCGTGACAGACCCTGTTGAGGGGTTTGTGCAATCATCAAGGTCATATCTTTTGATCCTTCCCCCTCAAGATTTTCCTTTCTTCCTCGCTTTTAACACTTCCTCACCGATTTTCCCTTCGCAGCTTGCTCCTTCCTTCTCAACTTCGTGATCCCTCTTGCGCTTTTAGGTATTCCTCTTCCCCCTTTTTGGCATCATCAAAGGAGAGAGGAACGCCTGAAATAGACTTACAAGCGGGAAGTCGAGCCTCGATGATAGTTGAGTTTTGTCTCGAGTCTCCGCAGCAGTATGCAAAGACGAAATTCGGATCGAGTAGCGTTGGACTCTCTGAAATCGGCTTCATCTCGGCCATGAGAAGATCAATTTTGTATTCATGGTTTCTTCCAAACGTCAGAGATCACTCTTGTTTTGCTCACGTAGCGGCTTAATCTCGGCAATGTGAGCTTCATGCATGTGCTCAATATGTTCTCTCAAACCGTTTTTGCATCGATTTTCACTCTCCATACCAAAGAGCTTGTTGAACAATGTCCTGAAGTATCTAACTTGTTCCACACGCATTGTTTGCCGCGTTTGTTGCCACCATTCCCGATCCTCCGATCAAGTTATGCCTCTTAAGTCGGCGGTGAGATTTGCATCTCTGTTGTCCATCCGCATGTCCATAGAGGCCTCGATGCCTCTCCATCCGTTCAATCTCGGGCCGAATAATGCCTTGAACACTTCGGACTTGGTTGATTCTTCCGCTTGCGGTGATGGCCATGGCTATGCGTCAAAAATCATAATCACCGAACAATGGTGCCGATTGAAAACGGGAGGAGCTGGTTTGTGGTAGCGTGCGAGTTCATTTTTCGACTCTTCATGGAGGTCGGGTACCTCCGAGAGAAAAAGGAAAGGATTCTACAAAGGATTCATCACCGCCAACCGGGATATGTTCGATGATGAGCGGTGCGCGTGAAGTTCTTTTTTTTTTTTTAATCGACTTCTGCGGCTTGAGGAGCTGCGCAGTGGACTCGGTTCACCGGGGTTTGTTGTGAAGTGGACCCGACTTGCCGAGCCTCAACTGTCTCAACAACCTTCGTTGGTCTCAAATGATTTCTCCAATTGAGTAGACGGTCCTCGGCCTTATCAAGGTAGCGTCATCGGACGATGATGAGATTTCCATTGGTGGCTCATCATCAAAATTAAATGTTTGACGAGTAGTCTTGGGATCGGACTTGCTCGTGCTTGAACATCCGCACTGAGTCTTTTGGATCTGTCACGGGGGATGACTCAGCTTCTTCTTCGCCTTCGATCCCGGAAAGGTTACATCGGGATTATCCTGGGAATCATGAAGTGCGCTTGATCTCCTTCTCGGATGGGTCGATGATAGCAGGAGGGATGTTTTCTACTTGACTTTTTTTACCCCGGAAGTCTCAACCTCTTGTGGGCCTTCATTACCTCCAAGCAGCTCTCTCTTTGCCGAGGCCTTGTCCTCCCTTTCGACAAAGTGTCACTGTCTTAGGGTCTTCTCGTGGTGGCATCCATTGGAGTCTCAACCCCATGGATTGCACTTTCATCGCCAGTGTTAACTCCCGGGCCGTTCCATCTCAGGCCTCGATCGCATCGGCGGCGTCATTAGCCTTCGAGCGATTTGGCACCTCGGTGACAGCTCTCAATCGCCTGAGCTTCGTTGATGGCAACTTGTTGTTCTTCTTGTGTTTGTATTTTCTCTACTTCGCCTCCTTGATTCGTTGTGAGTCATCTGCAGATCCTCCGACCTTGCCGCAGTAGTGGAGGAGTTTCCCCTCACCGGGCGCACCACCGAGTGACTTGGAATGGGGTCACTCGTCTCAAGCTCCCGGCTGCTTTCGATTGAATGTTCAGCCATTGGGGCGGTGGTGGTAACACACCTTCAATAGGGGTTGGCTCGACCGGGGTCCCCATTATCCCGCCATCGCCAATTCCCTTATTGCTTCTTCCGAGTGAGTCAGGGAGGTGGTAGCAAGAATAACAAGCTGGCGATTTGCTTAACCACTCCCATTGGATCAATTTCACCGTGTTTTGGAGGACTCTCCTGGTCCCTCCATCAATCTTTGCTCGTGAAGGATTCTCGATTCGTGCAATGCTTGCCGCATTTGCAACTCTTCTCGTGGGCGGCGATTCTCCTGGATCCTCATCATCATGCCGAGAAGACATCAAGGAGAGGATGTGTGTGTTCTGTGGTGCCGAGATAGGGCATATCTTTGGCCTTCTCACGTGCCTCGCCTTCCTCTCGCTTGCTCTTTTTCTTTCTCCTTGTCCTTGAAGATCTGCAGGATGTCCGTGCGCTTGTCTTCATCCAGGTCTTGGGAGCACAGTGGTTAGTCCAAGGAAGTTTAACAGTTCCTCTTCTTCTTCTATGAACTCAGGCCGTTGGAATTGTTCCCCGGATCGACTCAATTTCCATTTCCTCCACTCTCGCAGACGATTTTGGATGTCCGGGTAAAGTGGGGATAGGATCATCACATCACTATCCGCTTTATCGCCTTCTTTTTGTGTTTACCGTGTGGACTACAAACAAAACTTCCGGTTGCCTCTGCGATCGCCTTGGCAAAGACTTAGTTGTTCCATCAATTACATCCGAGACTCTACTTCTCCAGCCAGATCTCCGATATCTGCTCCACGGTGAGTGGTCGACTCAGGCCGGTTTCTCAAGCTCGGAGTGCTTGATGATTCTTCTTCGTTTAGTTTGTACCGAGGGATTTACTCGTTCGAGACGGTTTCCTGAGTCTTGGGCGGGGGGGCGATCTTTGTGTCTTTTTCTCGAGGAGCGGGCCGTCTTGGCTTCTCGGTTATCCTCTCTTTTTGACGATTGGAGAAGGTATTTGTGAGTCCTTCTCGATCGCTAGCGCAGCAGGGCAGAGACACGGCCGCAGGGGCGGTGTGACTCTCACGCAGGGCGGGGAGCATGTTTGCTTTCTTTCTTTGCAGGGGCAAAGAGATCTTTTCTTAGCAGGGGGCGACTTTCTTCTTGGGTGGAGAGGAAACAACAGTATCTTCGAGTGGTCACCGATTCCCCCTCACTCGTGTCGCTCTCTTGGCGTAGGCTCTCTTCTCAGGCGCCGAGAGGTTTGCTCAACATCCTCTTGTTAACATGGAATGCCTTCCCATGTCTAAGAGGGACTCCTTTCACCTCCATCACCGGCCAATTACTAGGCCATATCCTAGGGATCCTCCAAATGAGCCATCTTCCTTGAAGGATTTGTTCCCTACGTTCGCGGCGTCCGATGTAGACAAACTCAGCCCGATTTATTTTCTTTTTCTCGCGATGATTGCAGCCATTACAATCGACTTTGCTTTTGATGATTGGTCAAAGTCCAAATTTGATGTCAATACATTTGGCAACTATGTCCAACAACTTGTGATAATCCTCCTTCAGATCTCTTGTTTGTCTGTGTATACTATTTTATAAGCAAAGTCGGGCTTGGCTATTTCTTTCCAAGCATCGGCCAGGTTTACATCAGCCGTTAATCTCGATGCTCCTTCTGTAGTGAGCAATGTTCACCAAATCCTTGCGAGATAGTCACCGCTTTCCGTGAATGATGACTTTATTCCTTCCTCGTGAATCTCGGCATTCACGTACGAATTGTGTGACCTCCTCCACATAGGTCATAGGATATTCTAACGCCGAAACGGTTTCAGCCCGGACGTTTCCAATTTTTCAGCGATTTTCTTCAATAAGGTGTCGTCGGACCCCTGTTTCACCATTCCGTCGAAATCCACAGTAGACCCGGTGTGGATTTGCTTCCCTAATTTGACAAAGTCGTAGGTTGGTGCCATTTTTTTTTTTAGGATTTTATCAAAGAAAAACTAAGAGATTGATTTGACGATAGATTGGGTTTCGAGAGAATTTTTGCCTTTGCTTTTGAGAGAAAGAAATGAACAGTTTTGATAGTGTGAGAGAGAAACGGACGGAAATGGTTTAAGTATGGTTTATGAAAGGACGTGCGGGTGGTTTTTGAAATGTGATCGAAATCAACGGCTTAGATTTTGCACGCCTATTTAGCATTTAATGTCTCGTATTTAATGCGGCAGCATTTATATCCAATCATAAGCTTGGTGTGCAGCTTTATGTCTGTACACATCATCATTATCTTTGACGTATTCCTTAAAACATTCCCGCTCGTCAAAAAACGATCGCGTTTTTATCACTTTGCTCATAAGTGACTCACTTATCCCTTAGCCGATTTAACTCTACTTCTCACAGCTTCTCTTGGTGACTCACTATCACCGACTCGGTGTAGATGTCTTTCCGATCAACCGATTTACTTAGCCGATTTGTGAGTTCAAATCTTTTTTTCCTTTTTGTGTTCCATTTCTTTTCTTTGATTCTTATGAGTGTCACTCACTCAATTAACCCTAACTCATGTTTGAGTTCTTCAAATCTTGACTCACATAATGGTTTTGTGAAGATGTCACCAATTGTTTATCGGTTGAGATATATTCCAAGATGATGTCCTTCTTTTCAACATGATCTCTTATGAAGTGATATCGACATCGATATGCTTTGTTCTTGAGTGCGGCCGACAGATTTTGAGTAATGGCAATTGCACTTGTGTTATCACACATGATTGGAATTTCTATTTCTTCAACTTCATAGTCTCTCACCTTTGTCTCATCCATAGGACTTGGGCACAACAACTTGCCCAGCCTATGTATTCTCCTTCTACTGTAGAGGTGGCTATTGAATTTTGCTTCTTGCTAAACCAGAAATCATCTGTTTCCCAAAGATTTGACATGTGCCTCGAGGTGCTCTTCCTGTCCACTCGCATCCAAAGATAGTCGAATCAATAGCCAATTAGCTTGAATCCACCTTCCTTTGGATACCATAGGCCTACTTATTGGCTTCCTTTCAAGTATCTCAATATTCTCTTAGCTCATTTTGTCATGTGGCTCTCTTTTGGAGCAGATTGAAATCTTGCACATACACCTACAAAGAAAGGTGATGTCCGCCCGCTTTGCTTTGTGAGATAGAGCAATGATCCAATAAGTGCTCTGATCTTGTTTGATCTACAGGCTTGCCATCCGCATCCATGTCCATTTTGACGATGTATTCATTGGTATTTTTACGAAGACTTCTCCTCCATACCAAACTTCTTCATTAAATCTCTGGTGTATTTTGTTTGACTTATGAAGGTTCCATCCTTCACTTGTTTCACTTGGAGTCCAAGGAAGAATGTCAACTCTCCCATCATGCTCATTTCAAATTTACTTTGCATGAGGTTTGAAAACTTTTCACACAGACTCTTTGTTTGTAGATCCAAAAATGATGTCATCCACATATATTTGAATAAGCAAAGATACTCTTTTTGTCTTGAATTAAAAAGTGTTCTATCTACTTTTCCTTTTGTGAATCCATTTTCGCTTAGGAATTGTGACAAGGTATCATACCAAGCTCGGGTGCCTGTTTCAATCCATATAGAGCTTTCTTGAGTTTGTATACTTTATCTCCAAGAGTCTTCCGCTCAAATCCTGGAGGTTGTTCAACATACACTTCTTCTTCCAATAAACCATTTAGGAATGCACTTTTTACATCCATCGATATACAAAGTGAAATTCTTGTGAGTCGCATAGGCAAGAAACATTCTTATAGCTTCGGTCTTGCTACGAGGAGCAAATGTTTCATCAAAATCTATTCCTTCTTCTTGGCAATATCCTTTGGCTACTAATCTTGCTTTGTTTCTTACCACGTAACCTTCCTCGTTCATCTTATTTACAACACCCATTTGGTGCCAATAACATTTTGATGTATGGGTCTTTGCACTAATTCCCATACTTTATTTCTTTCAAACTGATTCAACTCTTCTTGCATAGCTTGAATCCAATGTGTGTCGTCTAATGCTTGTGACACGTCTTTGGGCTCTATTTGCGAGATGAAGCATGTGAACATAGCTTCTTGTTGAGTTCTCGATCTTGTTTTGACACCTTCTCTTATGTCTCCAATGACAAGTTCGTGGATGGTCTCTCGGCCATCTTACATCGAGGTTGGAGTAAGTTAGGCGGATTCATCGACTTGCAGGTTGTGTTCTTTGATGTGGTCGCTCTCTCGTAATTACTTAGCCGCAAATTTTCCAAATTGTTTTTGAGATTCAAATTGTCTCATCTTCTTCGAATTGATTATTCCAGGCTTTCACTTGATAGGGACTCTTCTCAGTATGGTTGGATGATTCAAACATCACCGACTCTTCAATGTCTTCTCCATTTACATTTGGCTCATCGAATACCACATGAATGGATTCTTCGCAACCATAGTTCTTTTGTTGAGTACTTTGTAGGCTTTGCTTTCACCGAGTATCCTAAGAAGATACCTTCATCACTTTAGCATCAAAAGCCTTTAGATTGTCTTTGCCATTGTTGTGGATGAAGCATTTACATCCAAATATTCTCAAATATGCAACATTTGGTTTTCTTCCACCAAATCTCATAGGAGTCTTTGTCACCGTCTGTTTATCATACATCCTGTTTTGGGTGTAGCAAGTCGTGTTGATTGCTTGACCCAAAATCTTTTTGTAACCCCCTGACTAACATGGTCCTTTGCCGCTTTTTGAGGGTTCTGCTTCCTTCTTTCTCGCAATTCCATTCTGTTTGTGGAGTTCTTGTCACTGATAGTTCATGACCAATACCATTTTCAATATAGATCGAGTTATTATTCCATTGACAAACTCGGTTCCTCTGCATCTCTTATTTTGATAATGGTTTGACTCTTCTCGTTTTGAATCCTCTTCATCACCGTGGTAGTTTTGTAGAGTTTCTTTCTTCTTACACATGAATATTGTCCATGTATATCTTGAGTAGTCATCTACTACCACCAAGGTGTATTTCTTCCCACTTATGCTAGCTGTTCAACTGGACCAAATAGATCCATATGTAGCGATGCAATATTCTTGTTGAAGATGGGCATGTCTTTTCTTTGAATGATTACTTGATTTGTTTTCCCTTCTGACATGCGTCACATATACTCTCCTTTTTGTATACTGAGTCTGGAAGTCCTTCCACAAGATTACTTCTTGCAAGCTTGTTAATCGTTTTGAAATTTAGGTGACTCGACTTTTTTGTGCCACGGCCAACTTGATTCAAATTGTGTTCTTTGCTAGTAGACAGTGTCTTTGGGTGTTGCGATTGACCAATCCACGACATACATATTCTTCTGTCTACATCCTTGCAAAGACAACTTCATTTGATTCAATATCCTTGATTTGGCATATACCCATGTTAAATCCAACATTGTAACCCTTGTCACGAGTTGATCGATGCTCGTGAGTTGAAGTTGAGTCCTTCAACATATGCAACATCTCGTGATTTCTAATCCATTCCTCTTGATGGATCCAATGCCTCTTATTTCACCAGGAGCTTCATTTCCACCAAATATGACTTTTGCTCCTTTAATTTCCTTGAATTTTGACAGATTTTTCTTATTTCTGTCATATGTCCGGAATACCACTATCCATGTACCAGGTTCCTTGGCACTTTCACTGTTCCTGAACCCGCAATCAAGGAAATTAAGTTTTAGGTACCCATACTTTGTCCGGGTCCCGAGGGGTTAGAATTGTAAGATGATCCAACCAACTTATAGCCAAATGATTTGACTCTAAGGGGTTGCCATCTATCGATGCCATAATCATAATTTATCCTGGCAAATTGCTTGGGGATTTTAGGTTCATACAAATTTCTCTTTTGTCTGCGTATGTCCGCATATGTGTTTTAGCAATTGCCTTTCTTGGGTAATTGTGGTGTCTTTGAGTGTAGTGCCTAGGTGCATATGTGTCTTTGATGAAAGCTCTTATACTTTTGGAATGGCCTTTCTTTGAGTTCTGTGGCCTTTGCCATTTGGGCTTATATTCCATAAGTCTATCTTTGATAGTTCACATTATTCCAATCACTGGCTTGGCTTGGATATTTTCTACCATTCCCATCATAAGAATTTCTCTTATAGATTTTAAGGGGGTTTTGGTAGCTCGCTTCTTCTTTACAGAGTATTTTCTGTTTGGAGTTTGTTTGAGGAACTCGGTGAATCTCTTCTCACTGTCCTTTCAAATAAGCACTCAACCGGTCGTTTTCCTTTTCCTTTATAACCAAGGCCGTTTGCTTGTTATGGTGCTTTGGATTGAATGTGTGTGCAACATTTAGAGTTTTGGATTTTTCAGATTCTTCATGGCTTGAAGATCCTTTTTCCAAAATTACTTTTGAGGTTTGACATGGCACGAGGAATTAAATCCTAAGCTGTCTTGTCTCCACATTCTCTTTGACTCATAATAAGATCATCCAATGATTTAGATGCCTTAGTGAATGAGGCAATAACATTTTTGAGGTCATTTTCCTCTTCTCTATAGCAAAGAATTTCTGCTATTAATTTAGCATTTTCACCTTTTAAACTTTCATTCTCATCGGCTATTTGACTTAGAGTACTCGGCTCCTTAGTCGGCTTTGAGTTTTGACTCTTGAGTAAATTTTTTCCTCATTCAATAGTGTGTGTGAGGATTTAATGTGTTCAAAGTCTTTCATCATTTTGCCTAATGAATCATAAAGATCGAGTGGGTGATGAAGTGTGTGTGTCACATCACTATCATCGAGTCCGAGTTTGATGAGTTAGAGTGTACCTCATCTTCTTGGTCGGAGTTGATCTTGTTCTTTGGCCATCAAGCGGTCGGGGCTTCTTCTTCGAGTCACTTGAGTAGTCGACTTTCTTTGCTCTCTCGAATCATTGTCTCTCTTGACTTGGTCATTGTTTTAGTCTCTGCGACCATCATTGCCTTTTTCTTTTCTTGTCTTCTTTCTCTCAAGACCTTTCTTTCTTCTTCATTCATTCTTGTATTTGTTGACTACGAGATATGAGCAAATCAATGGCATAGTGACCTGGTTGTCTACGATTCCAACATAGATATTCACCTTTTGATCGACTCTTTCCATTCTTGGATTGTCACCCTTTGATACTCAACTTTTTGATGATATGTTCTCTTGGTTGGCCTATCTTCCCTTGATTTGGAGGAGCCGAGTGTCTTCCGAAGATTCACCCTTTCCTCTCTTGTAGTTCTTATTGAAGAACTTGTTGAACCTCTTAACCATCGGGGCTATTTCTTCGGATCAATGACTTCTTTGACCTCGGCTCTCTTCCCATCTTTAACAATTAGAGCAAATTGTTTTGGGTACAAATTGTCTCTTCCTCATGAGTCTTTTCTTCTCACTCAAACTCGTAGGCTTTGAGGTCCGAGAATAATTCATGGTTGGATGTCTTTGATAGGTCCATGGAATGTCTCGATGCCATGACCTTCATTTCCCATTCACCGAAGACTTTTTAGGATCTTCATACACATTTCCTTCTCGTGTATATTCATTTCCAAGTGCGGGCGGTTCATTTGTGATTTACGTGAACCGAGCATCCATTGATCCAGGTTCTCTCCCGAGATCATTTTGAAGTTCTCAAATTTGTCGACAATGACCACCGATAATTTGTTTTCTTTGATTTGCTCGAGCCTTCACAAATCAATGTTAGCTTGTCCCATTTCTTTAGCCGTTTTGCAAGATTTGACTTTATTGAACATGGCTTTGTCCAGGTTTTGTAAAGGATGTCCTTGGCTACATTGTCCAGGTTGTATCTTTTTCTGTCATCATTTGTCCACTCGGTTCTTGGTTTTCAACCATGACGTGTGCCGGGAGCAACATCCTCTTCTCCTTCACCGCAGACTCTTCTTACAATATGTTCACCTTTAAGATTTGCGGTGGCCCATCTTCTATCACTATCCACATCTCATCATGTAATGCTTTGATAGATGAGCACTCGCATACTGAATTTTCCAATCGTCAAATTCTTCAATTGTGAACATAGGGATGCGTGTCAAATTTGCTACCATGATAATAACTTTTAATGATAAAAAGAGTTTTGAAAGTTTAAGTACTAAAGCGACTTTGAAAAGTTTGGAGATCTAGTTCAAGAAACCGGTGCGGAGGGTTCAATGAACCAACCGCTCCGATACCACTTGTAGGTCCCAAGGGGTGTAAGTGTAAGGTTTAGAAGGGGGTTGAATAAACCTTACCAAATTTTCGATTTAGTCCTTTTAAATATACGAGTTGATACTACTACATTTGTGTCTTGATGGACAAATCAATTTAGCCACTCAAGTAGAGTTAATCTCTCAACGGACTCAACCGAGTTTTGTTGATGGAATAACTCATTGTTGGCTCTAAATTAACTCAATTGTGGTTTTGTTTTCAGCGGAAGACTTAACACCCTTAAATTTGATTAAGCGGGTTTAGTGCTTGGTTTAGTACTTATAAATTATCAAGTGGATAGCAAATTTATCGTGAGATATAAGCGATTAAAAATGCGGAATTAAAGTTCAAATGTAAATGACACAATGAAATTTTTATAGAGGTTCGAAGATGGGGTAATTCTTCTACTCCTCTCTTCTCCAACTCTTGGAGGAATCCACTAGGTAATGATCGATTATACAAAAGTGGTAATCCGGGATCTGACAAGTCTTGATCACACAAATGACTTGATCCTTTGGGACTCGATCCGAGAGACGCCTTGATCACTCACCGGCTTCTCGTGCGACTCGGCTTCTTCACAGGGCAGCTGCTTTGCTACTACTGACTCACTTGCTCAAGCTCTTTGGATTTGATCACGAAACCCTCCAAAAGCTTAAGACTTGGTTCGATCTTGAACCTTCCTACAATCCTTCGTGGAATGTAGACCCCTTGATTTTTCAGTGTTTTCCTCTTCAACTGATTGAAGTTATCTTTCCTTCACAGGTGAGTGTTGGATTGATGTTCTTCGTAGTGTAGGCTTGAGGATTGAGAATGTTTCAGATTTTCTGATAATTGCTTGAACGTTTTTAGTTCAGGTCTGTAACTTGTGTCACTCTTATATATCTCATATTCCTAAAATAAACTCCTCAGCCTTTTATAGTGATCTTTCAAAAATTTGCCCGTTGAAGAGATAGGCTTATTTTTGAAAGTCACTTGCGATCGTTGGCTTGTCTTGTTGCGATCCTTGGAATTGCCATTTCCTCGTATGAATTGTTCTTTCACCTTTTCGAGTTCGACACGGTGTAGTGCTTCCCATTGGTTCATTCCTTTTGCACGCTTCGGGTGAGCACTCAGAAAGGTGGTATGGAGATATTACTTGTTTAAGTAATTCTCTTGATTTACGTGCAACGGATCTTTTACTGATTATCTCGACTTGATCGCATTTCTTTGCTTTCCCCAGGTGACTTAGAGTCGACTTCCAATCATTGGATGACTCTTCCGTCACTTCAACTTGAGACTTGGCTTTTCTCGAGTTGACTTGATACTCCACTCCGCATCTCACCGCTTCTTCATAGAGTTCCCATCTACTCTTCTTTGCCATACTCAAATGTCTCGCAATGAGTCTTCCTTCTAGTCTTGATTGTCTTCTTGCATGTTAGGGCGTAGGCGACTTAACTCGGCTTGGCCACTCTATTTATTACAATGCATTTTACAACAAGAATTGGGGTGCCAACTTCCTATTCTAAGTTTTACATGGCATTCATCAAAATCTAAACAATAAATTTCCTAACAGCCATTTTGGCATGTATTCCATAGGTCTTTGCTGATATTTCACATTATTCCAATCAGCTTGACTTGGGTAGTTTCTACCATTCCCATCATTTGTGTTCCTTTGATAGAACTTCTGGGGATTCTGGTAGCTCTGTTTCTTCTTCACAGAGTACTTCCTGTTTGGAGTTTGCTGAGGCACTCTGCTGGATTTCTTCTCAGCTGTCCTCTCAGCATACTCAACTGGTTGTTTTCCTTTTCCTTTATATCCAAGGCCAGTTTGTTTGTGATTGTGCTTTGGAATGAATGTGTGTGCAACATTTGGTGTCTTGGGTTTTTGAGATGCTCCATTACTTGAAGATCCTTTTTCCAATATCACTCTTGGAGTTTGACTATGCACAAAGGAATTGAATCCTATGCTTGTCTTGTCTCCACATTCTTTTTGGCTCATGATAAGGTCATCCAATGATTTAGATGCCTTTGTGAATGAAGCAATCACAGTTTTGAGATCATTTTCCCTCTCTTTTCTATAGCGATTATCTCTCGCTATTAGTTTAGCATTCTCGGCCTTGACTCTTTGTTCTCATCGGCTATGTGACTTAGAGTACTCAACTCCTTAGTCAAATTTGTGAGTTTTGGCTTTTAAATTTGTTTTCCTCATTTAATAGTGTGTGTGAGGATTTAATGTGCTCAAAGTATTTCATCATTTTGCCTAATGAATCATAAAGATCAGTGGGTGATGAAGTGTGTGTGTCACAATCACCATCACTAGAATCTGAGTGAGATGAGTTAGAGTGTATCTCATCTTCTTGGTCAGGTTGGTCTTGTTCTTTGGCCATTAGACAGATTAAGGCTTCTTCTTTAGAGTCACTTGAGTAGTCAGCTTCACTACTCTCTGCGAGTTTGTCGCTTTTGACTTAGCTATCTCAAAGATCTCGGCCCCCAACATAGCCTTTTTCTTCTCTTGTCTTCTTTCTCTGAAAACTCTTCTTTCTTCTTCATTCTTCTTCATTCCTGTATTTATTGACTACAGGATATGGACAGTCAATAGCAAAGTGTCCTGGTTGTCTACAGTTCCAACACAGGTTTTCAGCTTTTTGGTCAGCTCTCTCATTTCTTGGGTTGTCGGTCTTTGATATTCGACCTTTTGATACTCAGCTCTCTTTAGAGGCCTATCTTCCCTTGACTTGGAGGGAGCTGAATGTCTTCTGGAGGATTCACCTTTATTTCTTCTGTAGTTCTTGTTGAAGAACTTGTTGAATCTTTTAACCATCAAGGCAATTTCCTCCTGGTCAATGGTTTCTTTGGTCTCAGCTCTTTTTCCGTTCTTGACTATAAGTGCAGCTGTTTTGGGTACAGCTAGTCTCCTCTTCATCTTTTCTTCTCAGCTCAAATTCATAAGCTTTGAGGTCTGAGAATAGTTCATGATTGGATGTTTTTGATAGGTCCATCGAGTGCCTTAGAGCCATGGTTTTCATTTCCCACTCAGCTGGGAGGCTCCTTAGTATCTTCATGCACATTTCCTTTTGTGTGTATTCCTTTCCAAGTCTGAGAGCTCGTTTGTAATTTCAGTGAATCTGGCATCCAGCTGATCCATTGTCTCACCTGCAAGCATTTTAAAGTTTTCAAATTTTTGAACAACAACAGATAATTTGTTTTCCTTAATTTGCTCTAATCCTTCACAAATTAAAGTTAATTTATCCCAAATTTTTTTGGTTGTCTTGCAAGATTTGACTTTATTGAACATTGCTTTGTCCAAAGTCTTGTAGAGAATATCCTTGGCCACATTGTCTAGGTTGTATCTTTTTCTGTCATCATTTGTCCATCCAGCTCTTGGTTTTTCAACCATAGATGGTCTAGGAGCAAAGAAACTCTTCTCCTTCACCGCAGCAGCTCTCCTTTGTAGTTATGTTCACCTTCATTATTTGCAGTGGCCCATCCTCTATCACTATCCACATCTCATCATGTAAAGCTGATAGATGAGCCTGCATATGTATTTTCCAGTCATCAAATTCTTCAATGGTGAACATAGGAATGCGTGTTAAATTTGCTTCCATGATAATAACTTTGCTGGAAAAAAAATGGCTTTTGAAAGAACAAGTGTTAAAAACTTCTTTGAAAGATTGGAGATCTAGTTCGAAACCGGTCACGGAAGGCTCAATGAACCAACCGCTCTGATACCACTTGTAGGTCCCAAGGGGTGTGAGTAAGGTTTAGAATGGGGGGTTGAATAAACCTTACCAACTTTTCGATTTTAGTCTTTTTAAAATAATACAGAGTTAAGTACACAACTAAGTCCTTGAGGGACAGCTATGTTAGTTAACCAGTAGAGTTAGCCACTCAACGACTCGATTGAGCTGTTGATAGAATAACTCAGCTGTTTAGTCTAAACCTTAACTTGGTTGTGATGAGATTTTTAGCGGAAGACTTAACACCCTTGAATTTGGTTTAAGTTTGTTTTAACACTTGGTTTTAGCACTTTGTTAATTATCAGTTGGATAGCCAATTATCAGCAGATATAAAATGATATGCAGAAATTAAATGTTGAAATGTAAATGACACAATAATTTTTATAGAGGTTCGAAGATGGGGTAATTCTTCTACTCCTTTGTTCTCCAACTCCTGGAGGAATCCACTAAGTATTGATCGAGTACAAAGTGGTTATCACCCGGATACAAGTCTTGATCACACAAATGTGACTTGATCCTTTGCGACTCGATCGAGATGCCTTGGTCACACAAACTAGCTTCTCGTCCGACTCAGCTTCTTCACAGGGCGGCTGCCTTGCTACTTCAGCTCACTTGCTCAAGCTTCTTGGATTTGATCACGAAGCCCTCCAATGACTTGAGACTGGTTCGACCTTGAACCTTTCTACAATCCTCCTTGGAATGTAGACCCCTTTTGATTCTTCAAAAGTTTCCTCTTCAACAATTTGAAGTTGTCTTTCCTTCACAGCTTAGTGTTGGATCGATTTTCTTCAAAATTTAGGCTTGAGGATTAGCTTGAATAAATTGAGAATATTTTGCAGGTTATAGTTCAAATAATAGCTTGAATGTTCGTGGTTTAGGTGTTCAAGGTAACCTTTTCTCAAAGTGATTCCTCAGCCTTTTATAGTGAACTTTCAAAAATCTGCCCGTTGAAGAGATAGGCTGATTTTCAAAAGTCACTTGTGTTCATTGGCTTGTCTTGTTGCAGTCCTTCAAGTTGACATTTCTTCGTATTAAATGAATGTTCAGCTTTTCAGAGTCTGACACGCGATGCAGTGTTTCCCATTGGTTTATTCCTTTTGCACGCTTCTGGGAATGAACACTTTAAGACATGGCAGCATGGAAGTATTACTTGTTTAGGTAATATTCTTGACTTCTGTGCAACGGATTCTTTTCAGTTGTCTTGACTTGACTGCAGCTCTCTAACTTCCCCAGGTGACTTCGAGTGAGCTTCCAGTCAATGGATGACTCATCTGTCACTTCAACTTGAGACTTGGCTTCTTAAGTTGACTTGACTGACACTTCACACAGCTGTATCCCAGCTGATACTCCTTCGATCGAGTTCTTGTCTTCTCCTCCTTGCCATACTCGGATGTTTCACAAAAAGTCTTCATTTCGATCTTGATTGACTTCTTGTATATCCAGCATAGCCGACTTGACTCATCTCAGATGCATTTTATCTATTACAATGCAAATTACAAGGAAAATGGGGTGCCAACTTTCTAGTCTAAGTTTTACATGGCATTCATCAAAATCTAAGCAATAAATTTCCCAACAAAGCACTATAAAAGGCTGAGGAAGCAATTCAGAAAAGGTTACCTTGCATACATGAGAAATCGATCTTACAAGCATTATTCAAGCAAATATTAACCTGCAATACTCTCAAAGCTTATCATAGAATTCCTCAAGCTTAAAACTCGAAGAAACTCGATCCAACACACGTTGTCAAGGAAAGATAACTTCAACCAGTTGAAGAGAAAATATTTGAAGAACAAAAAAGGGGTCTACTCTCCAAGTTGAAGGAGTTGTAGAAAGGTTCAAGGTCGAACCAGAAGATTCAAGTTTGTTGGAGGGCTGTGTGACCAAATCCAAGGACTTGAAAGTGAGCTGAAGTAGCAAGGCAGCTGCCTCGTGAAGAAGATGGGTCATAGGAGAAGCCAGATGTGTGATCAAGGCTGTCTCTAGACTGTTCACTGCTTTGTAACTTGATTTGTTACTTAGTGGATTCCTCCAGGAGTTGGATAAGAGTGGATTAGAGGAATTACCCCATCCTCGAACCACTATAAAAATTACTTGTGTCATTTTACTTTCAGCACTTACTTTCTTGCATATATTTTTATATATGTTGTTAGTTTATTTGCTATTCCGGCTGATAAATAACAAGTGCTAAAACAAGTGTTAAAAACAAGCTTTAATCAATCAAAAAGGGTGTTAAGTCTTCCGCTGTTAAAAACCAATTCAACTAAAGTTAAGTGTTACCTTAAGCAGTCGAGTTATACTATCAACAGCTCTATCGAGTCTGTTGAGTGGGTAACTTAGCTGAATATAGCCAACCTAGCTGTCCCCCAAGGACACAGCTGATTTGAGTCAACTCTGTTGAAAATCTTAAAAAGACTAAAAGTGAAAATCTGGTAAGGTTTATTCAACTCCCCCTTCGAAACCTTACATCATACCCCTTAGGATCTACAATTTTTTATTTGAAAGATTCGAATGTGGCAGTATATTTTTATACATACAATATTGGTGTCAAATTGTAGATCTCGGAAAGACAATCAATTTGATATATTATTTATGCAAAACGGATTTAAAACGAATAAGTTGTGGCGATTCAAGGTTTTTGAGTTAAAAAACAAAATTGGTATTGAAATACGTGCCAAAGTCTTTAACCTTTGTTCATTAATGAGAACATATTGTGATTAATGAGATATGTTGAATTCTCATTATGCGTTTGGTACTAAATTTGTGAGTTGTCACCAGGCTTTGATTGGCCCTCTCACACGGGCAATCGCCCTGGCGCTAAGAGAGCGAGTATGATGAGACTTAAAAGATTTTGTCGCATAAGGAGGTTTGCGAATGATCGCCTTCGCGCTAGAGCAGTGAGGAAGGTTAATAAGTATAGTTAATAGTCGCATTAACTAGAGGTTAAGATGAGATCCGAGTTGATCGATTATGAAGTATGTCCAAACTTCATAAAAGCCTATTTATAGCCGAATGTGTGAACTATCTTATGACACTTTGGGAGTGACTAAGAGTAGTACGCAGTCGGGCACTTGAATAGAGACTGGACTAAGATCATCAGTCTTCAATCCGGGTAGCGCTAGAGGTCCAACACAGTGACATAAAACTGATACTTGTAAGACAATTTCTAATATTTTTAAGGTAATTTCTGATACTTTCAAGCAATCTATATTTTATGAACATCACAATCAAAAACCAAAAATTTAGCACACATACACTATCAATAGGGCAAAAACAATAAATCCAATAATTTCAGTCACCATCTTACAAAAATTCTAACAATGTAGGTTAACTAAAAGTTCAACATAAATCTACGCATTATTCCACTTCAGTAACCTATAAAAATCTAAGAAATACTTGAATTATATAAAAAACCTCATAAAATATTTACAAATAGTGCAAAAGGTTTTCAAAGTTTATCATATTAATTACCTGTAAACATTAATAGTGGAAAACAATGGCTAGGAGTAAAAAAAAACCCCGATGGAATGATACTTCAGCGGTCATGGTGAAAGAGCGATAAAGAACTCGAAAAAACAAAAAAAAAACGATAAATGCACAAAGAAAAAGAGAGCGATAGAAAATAAGAAAAAAGTGATAGAAATCGGCAAAAATCGTCAGAAAGAGAGAAGTTATCGTCCTTGGAGAAGAAGGGAGAAGAAGAAAGAAGAAGTAACAAAGCGGGAAAAAAAGAGAGAGAAATAAACACACAGGGAATGAAAACCTTATTTAAAAAGCGGTAAGAAAAATAAAAAATTGCAAAGAAACGGGTATTGGCAGTGGGTCGGGTAAGGAGGACCCGTCTTATAGATTTAAACCCATAAGACGGTCTTATATAAGTTTTTGCCCTTTAAATATGGTTGGAAGGGGAAAAAATCCATTCTATGTAAACCTTGTATTGCAACACTCTCATTTGGTAATTGCCTCTGGAAAGGGAATAATATAGGTTTGTTGTTTCAAGAATTTTAATTGAATTATTGCTACTAGAACTATTAGTTAATAAATTACATTGGGGTCCACGCATATCCTTCTTCATTTTTAGAATTAAAGCCTCGCTTGATGATAACTTTAATAACAATATTAAAAGAAAATAAAAATAATTAAATTAGAATAGGTGAGGAGAGTTATATTAAGTCATCACTAAATTAACATAACTCTACAACTCAATAACTCGGTGTGTACCCAAAACCAAATGGTCGCACCCAGTCAAGCATATCTAGATCCCTCAATGAAATAAATAGAGCATGCTCGACTCACTTAAATATGTTTCTATATTCATGACCAACACGAGTCTTTTATAGCACGCTTTGTCCTCACTCACGGCACCCTGGAAAACTTCTCAGGGGGTCACCCATCTCATGTTTACTCCAGGCCAAGCATGCTTAACCTCAGAGTTTCTATGTAATGGGCACCAGAAAAGAAGATGCATCTGTTGGTATGGGTAGTCCAAATCTAATCCTTTAAGCTCTCTTTTTTAACTGTGCAATCCAGCGCTCACGAGTTCGAATCGCGGGCCACGCCTCGTGCCTCTTTTAAAGCCCATTGCAGGCAGGATGCTGGACCGAATCCCAACAATCCCCCTCCCAAAGACTGCCAAAGATCTCGGCTCGGTGCTTGGCAACCTCCGTTGTCCGCCAAACTTCCTCAGTTCTAACGCCAACTTCTTCACTTCAAGCGTCGCGCTATGCCAGCCTCTTAGTTCCGGCCACCCAGCAACCTACACCTTCAGTTCCAGCCACCTGACAACCTACCCTTCAGTTCTGGTCCACCAGCAACCTACACCTTCAGTTTCAGTCTGTTTACCTCAGTTCTAGACACCTGGCAACCTACCCTTCAGTTCTAGTCAACCCAAGCAACCTACACCTTCAGTTTTAGTCCATTTTTAACTGGGGTTCCGCCACCTGGCAACCTACCCTTCAGTTTTGGTCCGTTTACCTCCGCTGCGCCAGCATCTCAGTTCCACCGCTCTTGGCAACCTCCACTACAGTGTGCTTCCAAGGGAATTCGAACCCGTGACCTGCTCTGATACCAGTTGTTGGACCTCTAGCGCTACCTGGGTTGAAGACTGTCCCCACAAACCAACACGAGTGTTTTCCCAGGGGTCACCCATCCCATTTCTACTCCAGGTCAAGCACGCTTAACCTCAGAGTTTCTATGTAATGAGCACCAGAAAAGAAGATGCATATGTTGGTATGGGTAGTCCAAATCTAATCCTTTAAGCTCTCTTTTGTAACTGTGCAATCCAGCGCTCACGAGTTCGAATCGTGGGCCGCGCCTTGATGGCTCGGAAGCTACTCCTAAAAACAGCCTAGGCAAGTGCACCTATCGTTTATAGCAAAGCTAAGCGAGTATCGAGTGTCATTCCCACGAGGATTGTAAGTATTAATAATTACCGTCTTTTTGTTATCTAATCTAGCAATTTTCAGAGTTTTTGTTGGGTAAAACTAGGAAATGAAAAATAAAGAATTTGAAATAATTGCAACTTACAGTAGATCAAATAAAAGTAGATTGTAGAATTAAGAAATCAAGAGCTAGAAATGTGTTTGAATGTAAATCCCTCTAGAATGTTTTTGTGATTCAACAGGATAAAAATACAACCATAAGCCCTTAAGCAAAAACCAACCTCTTTTAATAAAATCTCATGTTTCATGGACCATAGAAATTCCCGATTTAAGTTAAACCCTCTATCGAGCGCGAATAACTTCTAACCTCGAGTTGATTAACTGAAATCTCTTTCTAGTTAAAACCCCCAAGACAGCATTATAACGAATTGTGAATTCACATATTAGGTTTGACCCTAATCCAGAAGATTTATGTCGTCCTATATCTAGGATTGCATGCAACTCTTTTCACTTATATAGGTTCTATTTCACCATGAATCTCTCGATTTCCCGGATGAAAAATAAACTTCAAATCAATATTGCGCATATACCAATTCGAATGAATAAAGCATAATATAAGTGAATCACACAAAACATGAAGATTTCATTAAAAACATACAAGCCTTAATCACAAATTCATTCTAGAGTTCATTACATTCAAACACTAGAAATTTAGCTACACATGGCTTTGACAAAAGAGTATACTACACAAGAAGATTTGAATAAAATGAACATGGTGTACTTAGCTCTTATTCAAGACCAATACAAGACTTCCTCCTTGGTTGATTGCAATGATGTTGAGCTCCAGGCCTTCTCCTCTATTGCTCTTCAACTTCTAACTCTACCTCTCTTTTATCCTCTCAATGTATTTTGCTTTGAAACTTAGAGTGAATGAATGAATGAATGAATTATGAATGGAATGCCTCCTCCAACCCAAATTCTTGGCTTTTATAGACATTGTTGTTGTGAAAGAACACATTAACAATGTCATCTTTTGACAAATAATTGCTCCATTTCCATAGTTGGGTTGTTGAATCCTAGTTTTCATATGATAATTGAGGGAATAATGGGACTTAATGCAGCAAAATGAGATATAAAAGTTGTACAAAAGTTGTCCAAAAGAAAAAAGGGAAAGCTTCCATAATTTCTGCCAAAAGAATGTCCCAGATTGGAAGAAAAGCACGGCCAGGTCGTGTTCGCGGATTTTGCCGAACACGGCCGTGCTTCAAAAGCACGGCCAGGCCGTGTTTGGCACGTCGTGTTTTTTGCTCATTTTTGGCCCATCAAAAGCACGGCCATTTTTGAAAGTACACCCGGGCCGTGTTTGACTGAAAAGGCCCCAAAATGACGCGTTTAGCTTGAGATTTCGAGTGTTTTTGCATCTATAAATCCCGGGGTATGTTTTGATATGAAACCATGGCCTAAAATTCACCAAAAACAGCTCTGAATCATCAATCTACACCAATGAAAGCACCTCAGAGTAATATGAACTATGTACAATCAAAAATTTATGAAACTAACAATGAAATAACTCAAATCATACTCAAATATACACATAAAACATGCATAAAAAGACCCTTATCACGCCTCGAGCCTCTTTTAAAGCCCATTGCAGGCAGGATGCTGGACTAAATCCCAACACACTGTATTTCAATATTTAACTTATATTATATCACTCTGCATGTTAGATCTTTGATGCTTGAAAGTATCAAAAATTGTCTTAAAAGTATCAAAAATTGCCTTAAAAGTATCAGTTTTATGTCACTGTATTTTAACATTGAACATATGTTATATCACTATGCATGTTAGATCTTTGTGCTTGAAAAGTATCCAAAAATGCCTTTAAAGTATTAGAAATTGCCTTAATAATATCAGTTTTATGTCACTGTATCTCAACATTGAACATATATTATATCACTCTGCATGTTAGATCTTTGATGTTTGAAAGTATTAGAAATTGCCTTACAAGTATCAGAAATTACCTTACATATGTCAATTTTTTAGTCAATGTATTTCAACATTAAAAATACGATATATCACTATGCATGTTAGATCTTTGATACTTGAAAGTATTAGAAATTGCTTTAAAAATATCAGAAATTGCCTTAATAATATCAGTTTTATGTCACTGTATCTCAACATTGAACATATGTTATATCACTCTGCATGTTAGATCTTTGATGCTTGGAAGTATTAGAAATTGCCTTGCAAGTATCAGAAATTACCTTACATATGTCAATTTTATGTCACTGTATTTCAACATTAAACATACGATATATCACTTTTCATGTTAGATCTTTGATACTTGAAAGTATTAGAAATTGCCTTAAAGGTATTAGTTTTATGTCACATAATTCCTAATGCTTAAAAGTATCAGAAATTGTCTTAAAAGTATCAGTTATTATACCCCTGTATCTTTTGTGCATTTTGCAGTAAACTTTTTATTTAGTTTTTGTGGATTCTTTAAACAAACAATGTGTAGTTTATAATTATTGTATGCATTTTGATTATTTTTTTGGTTTTTGTTGAAGGCCATGGAAAGACTCAAGTTAAGAGCTGAATATTGTGCGAGAATCATTTTGTCTAATTTGAATGAATTAAATGTGGAAATGGAGAAAGAATGCTTAAATTCAAGAAACCTATTAAGCCCAAAGAACCACCAAGAAACATAAAAAATAAAGCAGGAGAAACCACAAATGTTGATTTTATATGTTTTTTGGATGATACTATATGTTTTTGTCCCACATAAGGGTGTTTTTTTGTGAATGTTTTTTGGAAAACTTTTGTGTTTATGTATATAGTTTTTCTCATTGTGTCTTGTCTTATGTTGATAATCATTTTGGTATTTTGAAAATACAGTATAATCTAAAAGGATTTATTTTAATGATGAAAAGTATCGGTATATTGCACAAAAAGTATTTATTTTGTTTTAAACGGTTTACAAAATTCAAATGATCTTTTATAGCGTGCCCAGCACTATGATCCCCTCCTGCTTCATGTGCCAAATAACGATAAGAATATGTTGGTCTCATTCCATAAGAGACCATATCTTCTATGATTTTGCCCTTCTCACATGTAATTTTTCTTTCAAAACGATGAAGGTGACTCCACTCTATTCTAGTAAATGGATGATTATGTTATATGACATGATTCAAAACTTCATGAAGACCTTCATCATTTAGTTTCACCCTTAATGAAGCATTACATCCTATATGTTATGAAATTTTGTCCTCTCTTCGTCCTTTAAATTCATGCTCAAATTTCCCGATGTCTTAAATCTTTAAGAAGAGCATACGAAGTATCCATCACAACTCCATTAGTCTGAGATCTAGTTGTTGTTTTACAAACACTAAACCCGAGTGCACGACTATGATCACGATACAACTTATGCATATCATCAAGTGTCTTCCTTTTCAACCCAACCAGAGAACTAGATATATACATAGTGTCATAATGTCATTGGTGTATTCTGGAAACATTTAAATCAAACACAACATATATTAAAAAAAAATGCGGTACTTTTTAAGTAAAAAATAATACTTTGTCAGTAAAATATAATACCTTCTCCCGTAGTGTGTTTTGGTCAGTAATATCTCCTGAATCCAAATTTCACCTTCAATGATTTCTATATCATCTTCATCACTAGAAACATGAATCCAAGTTTTCACCTATACGTATAAATGAATATATTATTACATCAAAAAATCATATATAAAAGTATCATTGTGCTTTTTTCTTAATATGTAAATATTAAAGTGTCGATGTTCATATGAAAAGTATCATATTTATTGCTCAAAAATATCACTATGTAAACAACAAGTATCACTTTTTATTTCACAGATTTTAAAATATTTAAATATCACTGTCCATCACAAAATTTCATATTTAATCTCAAAGTATTATTTGTTTGTTGAAATGTATCACTTTTTCACAGTAAAGAGTATTACTTTTTATTTCACAGATATTAAAATGTTCAAGTATCACTGTCCATCACAAAACTGTCATATTCAATGCCAATAGTATAATTTGTATATCAATTTTCACAGTAAAAAGTATCAGTTATGAAACTGAACTAAGTACATTATCTTCATTCATCAATGAATCGTTCTCATCTTCACTCTGCATTGTAGAAATCCTCTTCTAACCAATGTTGTTGAATTTGTTTGTAAGTAATGTTTTCTACAAATTTGTATTAGTATAGAATCCAAAATCGCAGGAGTAGTTGTTTAGATTTTTTGGCAGTGGAGGGATGATTATAGTTTATATGGAGGCGACAATGGAAATTTGTAGACCTAAGAGATTTGGAGGCATACGAGATTGCAGACATATGAGAGATTTGTGCCTACGTGAGTGTTGGAAGGAGAACCACAGGAGATTGGTGAAGAAAATCACGCAGGTTTGAAAATCTTGTAGAAAATCACGCAGGTGCAAGATTTAGAGTTTTTTTATCACCAGATCCGGATCAGGATCATAGGATCCATCTTACGTAATAGGACCCATAAGACGGTCATATGAAAGACCTAACTAATCTAATTAAAATTCCATAAGCTATTAGGAAGTACGAATATGCTTATAATGTGCAAGTTGTTGTACTTAATGTTCCAAAAAACTTAAAAAATACACAAAAACTCCTGTCAGACCGTCTAACGGGTCTAACTTATTAGACGGATCTGACCCGCGGACCCGGTGGCATTTCTGTAATATTAGCAGTGGTGTTTTAGTATTAACAGTTCTTCTGAAAAGTATTAGCCGTCCTTCTAAAAAATATTAGCAGTTCTTCTGAAATGTATTAGTAGTTCCCTGAAGAGAATTTTAGTATTTCTCCTAAATATACTCCCGAAATGTATTAGCAATCTCTCAAAAAAGTATTAGTAGTTCCTCGAAAAAGTATTAATAGTTCTCTGGAGAGTATTTTAGTAGTTTCCCTGAATATAATTAAATTTTTCTCCCGAAATGTATTAACAGTCTTTCTGAAAAGTATTAGCCGTCCTTCTAAAAAGTATTAGCAGCTCTTCTGAAATGTATTAATAGTTTCCTGGAGAGTATTTTAGTATTTCTCCTAAATATACTCTCGAAATGTATTAGCAGTCCTTCAAAAAAGTATTTGTAGTTCCTCGAAAAAGTATTAGTAGTTCCTTGGAGAGTGTTTTAGTAATTTCCCTGAATATAATTAAATTTGTCTTCGGAAATGTATTAGCTGTCCCTCGAAAAAGTATTAGTAGTTTCTCGAAAAAGTATTAGTAATTTCTTTGAGAGTATTTTAGTAGTGCTCTTGTGAATTATTAGTTTTTCTTATAAAATGTATTTGTATTTTTGTATAAAAGTATTAGCTGGTACTAATACTTGTACCATTTAGTGCTTTCTATTTTCTATTCGTGTCTTTCATTAGCAACATTCTCAATTCCCAAATCATGAAGGCACAACTTGATTTTCAATGTAATCACCATATCTATGATGTATTAGCTGATTGATTTCAGCGTAAGCCCGAAAAATAAACGAAAACATGTAATTATCCGGCAAAATTGTGATGTTTGCCATCTGCACTGTTTGCAGAGCAAAACGAATGAGGGAGCAAAAGCAGAGTAGTCAAACACATCTATGATGTTTCGATGACCTGTAGAAAATAAGATGGTTTTTAAATTTTTGTTTGGATGTGCAGACGTATAAGAGGGTTATAAAACTAGGTGAGCATAATGGTTGGTCCTTAACCATTAGAGGAAGCAAATCATATTGAAGTACCTATTCAGAGGAAATCTAAGGGGATGAATGAGTAGATCTTCGTGTTGTGGAAGTTGTACCTTCCTTGAGCTGGGGTTTTTTTATTTTTTCTTCTTTTTTTTTGTGAATTCGGGTCAGGTCTGGGCGATTGGTAGGATATTTAGACCCGTCTAACGGATCTAGATCCGTTAGACGGTCTGGCAGGAGACTAGCTCTAAAAAATAATAGTTGTATATTTCGATTAGAAAATAGTTTATACCACTTAACAATGTTGATTCTGAAGGAAAATGCGAACTATTTTGGTGCAAGAAATGCTAACTTTTAGATATAGATTGAAGTTTAGCATTAAAATAATTTATTAATTAGGACAATTTATTATAATTTGTAAATTTATATTATATTCGTGGGGAAAAATGCAAAAATAGTCCTGTAACTTTACCTAGTTGGCAATTTTGGTCCTATCAGATTTGCTTTGCAAATTTAGTCCTATAAATTTAAAATTATTGCAATTTTGGTCCTCAATTGACCGGAGCTACAAATTCCGGCCACAAAAGATCATGTGATTGGCACATGGCCCATTATGAGGCTGACTTGGACCCGTTATGAGCAAAATTGGTCCTGTAACTTTACCTAGTTGGCAAAATTGATCCTGTAACTTATTTTAACTCTTAAAAAAAGAGTTTTTATTTTTCTCAATTTGAAATGTATTCAAGTGATTAAATTTATTTTAAAATCTAAAAATTAAAATATAAAAACTATAATAATTTGTTTAAAAAAATTTAAAATAGTAAAAAAAATCGAATTTACAATGGAAATTGTTAAAAAAAATAAATATTTAATTAAATACACTTTTTCAAATATTTAAAATTTAATTAAAATATTTTAAAATTATGAATAAAAAAACCCAAAATTGTTTTCAAAAAGTTGTTTTTAAAATTAAACGATGTTTGAAAAATCTAAAATTTTGTTTAAAAAACTAAAATTGTGTTAAAAATCTTCCAATTACTACAAATATTAAAAATGAATTCAATATAATATAAAAAAAATCTTGAAATTGTTTAAAATATGGAAATTTACCTAAAAATCCGAAAAATGGATTAAAACTGAAAACTATTGAAGACTTTTGAAGAATCTTACCAAAAAATCTGTTTGTTTTTTGTAAAATCCAAAAAGGGTAAAAACATAGAATTGTTTTTAAAAAGAAATCTGAAAGTTAAAGAAAATATTTAAATTTCTTTTTAAGAAATCCAGTATATGATTAAAAGTCTTAAAATTAATCCAAAATAGGGATATTACAATCTGAATATATTTAGAAAATTTCCAGAATTTTTAAAAAAAAATCAATTTTTTAAAAAACGTTTTGAGTTTTTTATTTTATTTTAGAATTTAAAATATTTTAAATAAATGTCGATTTTTAAAAGATGACCCAACCAACCCCTTCTATCAATCAATGCACACAAATATGCTTGCGATAGTTTTTTCAACAATTTCCATATTTGTTTTATAATTTTTGTATTTTCAAAATAATTTCATTTTTTTTACTATTATTTTAAAATAATTTCAATTTATAGTTTTTTTTACTATTATTTTAAACTTATTTCAATTTATAGTTCCGGTATTTTGGTAAAATGATTTTTGGATTTTAAAATAATTTCGATTTTTTGTAAAATATTTCAAAGTCTTCAATAGTTTTCAGTTTTAATCCATTTTTTAGATTTTTAGACAAATCTCCATATTTTAAATAATTTTCCAGATTTTTTATTTTATATTGAATTTATTTTTAATATTTGAAGTAATTGGCAGATTTTCAACATAACTTTTAGTTTTTTAAACAAAATTTCAGATTTTTAAAACATTGTTTAATTTTAAAAGCAACTTTTTGAAAACAATTTTGAGTTTTTTATTTAGAATTTTAAAATATTTTAAATAAATTTTAATTGTTTAAATAAGTGTATTTAATCTTCATATTTATTTTTTTAACAATTTTTCATAGTAAATTCAATTTTTTTACTGTTTTAAATTTTTTAAACAAATTATTATAGTTTTATATTTTAATTTTTAGATTTTAAAATAAATTTAATCACTTGAATAAATTTCAAATTGAGAAAAATAAAAACTCTTTTTTTAAAGAGTTAAAATAGTTACAGGACCAATTTTGCCAACTAGGTAAAGTTATAGGACCAATTTTGCTCATAACGGTCCAAGTCAGCCTCATAATGGGCCATGTGCCAATCACGTGACTTTTTGTGGCCGGAATTTGTAACTCCGGTCAATTGAGGACCAAAATTGCGATAATTTTAAAGTTATAGGACTAAATTTGCAAAACGCAAATCGGACAGGACCAAAATTGCCAACTAGGTAAAGTTACAAGACTATTTTTGCATTTTCCCCATATTCGTGTTATAGATGCATGAGCCAAGTATGTGTTTAAGAAAACAAACAAATGTAGTCCCATGTTAGATAGTATAACGGTTAGACAGATCCAGCCTAACGGATCTACCCGATTCGCGAACCTAACCTCAGCCCAGTCCTAGGCTCCCAGCGACTCAATAAAATGTATAATTCTTTTTATGGAATCTGCAAATACTTTTCAGTGGGACTACTAATTTTATTAGAAAAAATAATACTTTTAGGGGAATTACTAAAAATCTTTCAGGCGAGAAACTAATATTTTTAGGGAACTACTAATATGTTTCATGGGGACGACTAATACTTTTGACTGGAGATTATTACTTTTTAGGGGGACTATGATCGTAAAAATCTTTTCACTAAACCGTAATTGTACGGAGTAGCTAGCAGATAGCGGTGAGCAAGGCCGTATTCCTCAAGGATTGAATACGAAACACTAAAGTATAGTAAACATCATACTCCAATTTTATTAAAGCGATCGATAACAAGAAGTGTTATCTAAACTAATCCTACATTATCAAGTAAAAATATATAATTATTATTAAAATCCAAACTTCACAAGATTTTAAACAATCACGAAAAGCAATCCTAGGAACATAATTTCAACATGCTTTATCAATATTAATTGCAATTAACGTTTCATTAAAACCAATTTCTGTCTACCTATGGGTTCAATTCCTAAAGTTGTTTATTCTTTCACCCGAGTGTAAAAAAATCATTGATTAATAAGAATTACAGGTATCCCTATTCAACAATTAATATCAACTCCCAAAAGTACATTGAATTGAAGTAAACCTCCACAAATATTTATAAGTCTCCCGACTCAATACTGGTTTATGTTATGAATTCGTTTATTGTAAGTAAGATCTCATCTCCCGAATTTTAAACTAAAAATAAGACATGCAAATTATTGGCCAGATAATCTATAAGAAGTAAGTATACGAATTCATAAATAGAACACACGAAACCAATTAAGAAGAAACAATCAAATTAGAATTAACATGAACCCACAATTTTAATTGTGCCCTAGAATCAAGAAATTTAGCCTAACATATTTGACTGCAAATTCATAGATAAATCTGAAAATAAATAGTTAAACATGGAGTTAAGTAAAAAATAAAAGCTCTAAACTATGATGATATAACCCTCTTGTGTAGATAGATCATTCTTCACAATATTGAACCCTTGTGCCTTCGTAGATAGAAGAGGTCTTGTGTTGTTCTTCGTTGTATATATTGTGTTTTTCTCTAAGAATCGTGTCTAGTTGTATGTAAAATTGTGTCTCATGATATATCCAGCTTTAGGGCTTAGTTTTTCTTTTATAGATGCTTTGAGAGATCCCTAGTAGAGTCCTAACAAAATTAGGAAACAAATTCATCCCTAGAACATAATACACGACCATGTACTTTTAGACGACCAGACCGTGTATTTTGTTTTGCTCTCCGTTTTTACTCGAATCACTTCACACGACCGTGTAATTTTACACGGGCAGGTCGTGTACTTTGTCTCTGACATTCTTCCCACAAACAAGTCGCATGGGCATGTAAAATGACATGGAAGCACTTCACACGCCCATGTACTTTGATACGAGCAGGCCGTGTGTTTTGTTCTTTGTCATTTTCTTCACGTATTTGATAGTCTCATGGCATTCGGCATTCTTGTCCAGGCGGTCCTACTGTTATCTTTTCGTATAAAGCTTTGTTTCATGTAAATATATATAAGAATACGCAGTTCCACGCCCAACAAAGGATCCCAACCCAAAACATACTAAATATTCATACAAATGTATCAAATATGTACTCAAAGAAGCCTCTAAATGCAAATATATTTTACACTTACCAGACTACTAAATATTTTCAAATAAACCACGTACTAATACTTTTCATATGGACTACTAATACTTTTTAAATGAAAACCTAATACTTTTCAGCGCCATATTAACTATGTACTAATACTTTTGAGAAGGGCTGCCAATACTTTTCAGAGGAACTGCTAATACTGATCCCTGGATATTACAAAAAGCCATTGGGTTAGTTTTGAGATCCTTCTAATAAATTTTGGCCCGTTAGACCATTTGACATGAGTTTTTGTCCTTTTAAAATATAATACCCCTCTTGGGGTGGTCTAGTGGGATAAAGTGTGTTCTTAAGGTTGAAAGTCTACAACTCAAATCCCCAATTCTGTACTACCTAGTTAAGTATGTCACACATGACTTGGCCATCAAAGGGTAGTACATGTGGTTCTCTGATTATAGAAAAAAATATAACATATTAATTTTTATCTAGATTCAAAATTCCAATCTGGACCTCTCCACCCAAACGCGAGACCCGTCCAATTGGACCGTTAACCTATTCTAAACTATTTTTGAGATATAATAATATTATATTTATATTTTATGAGTATTTATATATTCTCTACATATCACACTAATAAATAAATAAAAAGTATTTCAATTTATAGTGATGCGGGTATGGTTTTTTAAAATTAAAATGTCGATCCGTTTTAAATTAGGTATAAATCTGACAATGATGGAGTTGGGCATCGAGCTAATACTGAAAACCGGGCCGTTCCTTGGCAGCCCAACCCAAACTTTATTTATTTATTTTTTTTTATTTTTCTATTTTTTTTTTTTTTTTTATTTTTTTCACTTTTTTCCTTTTTTAAAAAAAACTCATCCTAACTTTCTGCTAATTAATTAACTTTTTATACATCAATCTTGAAAAGTTTGAGAATTAAATGACGTGTTTGATAATAATATTGTCTTTGAGTCTTATCCTATGATAAGTTCGTTTTGTCTTGTTTCTTTTGACAAGTAAATATATATCTTTCGTTTGTCGCCATTTTCAGTTAGTTTCTGTTCGTTTTCATCCCCACATTGTCACTATGTCAGAAAAACAACCATCCATTGATGAGTTATGCTATCGCATGCAACTCGAAGAGGAGGAAGATGGAGGTTTGTGTATTGAAGGCTCTGATGATGCAATTCAGATTGAGGAACTTCGTTGGTGCTTGGTTGGTCGTTTCTTATCGAATCGCCAAATAAATTTCTAGGCTATGAAGAATACCTTGGCCTCTATTTGGCGACCAGTTAAAGAGGTTTTTATTAAGGAGTTAGGTCCAAATCTTTTTTTATTCCAGTTTTGTCATGAATTGGATGTTTCACGTGTTCAATCGAATGGGCCATGGATGTTTGATAATTCTCTTTTGCTTATTAAAAGATTATCAGTGGGGGAACAACATACCCGTATTCTTCTATTTCATACAGAGTTATGGGTTCAGGTGTATGATCTGCCCTTTGGTTTTATGACGGAGAAGGTCGGTAAGCATATTGGTAATTTTATTGGTAATTTTTTGGAGTCAGATCAATTCAGTTTTAACGATGTTTGGCAGAACTATATGAGAATTCGTGTAGCTTTCAATGTCCGCCAACCTATTAAGCGTAGAATGAAATTGAAGAAACCTGATGGTGAATGGGTTTGGATTCATTTTAAGTATGAACGCCTCCCGACTTTTTGTTTCTTTTGTGGTTTAATTGGGCACTCGGAAAAGTTTTGTGAAAAACTCTTCAACGATTCGCCTGTCAAAGAGGAACGTGCATATGGTTCTTGGTTACAGGCGCCCTCCCATAAGAGCCAAAATGTAGTCGGTTCGCAATGGTTGCGTTCTTCATTTGCGGTTCAAAATTCTGGCAGATCTCAGGGAGGTTGTGACGATTTTTCTGTGGGAGTCTCAACTGCTAATCAGGGTCCTATTTTTCAGGATCAGAGTCCACATGTTGATGGAAACAATATAAGTCACGGAGCGGTTATAGTTAAGGAGGGTGAAAGCCAGGAAGGGACGGTTAAAACTGGCAGGGAGTTAACCTTATCTAGTGACTTCAAATCTGACTCAACTTTGGTGGAAGCGGGAAAAGGAAAAGATTTATTTAAGGGAGAAAATAAACGCAAACGAGTTGAGGGTTGTACGTTACCAGTTTCTGAGGATATTGGGACTTTCCAAAGTGGGCCTTCTCTAGCCATTGAAATCGTGGATCAGAACCAAAAAAACTTGAATGCGGTGGGCTCTGGATTCCATGCCCACCGAGAATTATGAGTACCTTATGTTGGAACTGTCGTGGGCTTGGCAACCCACGAACAGTTCAAGTGTTATTGGACTTAGTCCAACTGAAAAAGCCTTCTTTTGTTTTTCTTATTGAGACTATGATTAATAAGAATAAGTTAGAATTTATCAGGGTGAAATTAGGATTTGAAGGTCTTTTTGCTGTTAGTAGTGTGGGTCACAGTGGAGGTTTAGCATTTTTTTGGAGAAAACAAACAATGGCTGAATTATTGAGCTTTTCCTCAAATCATATCGATATTGTGGTTCATATGGACAATTTACCTGTTTATCGTCTTACAGGTTTCTATGGTTATCCAGAGAGAAATAGGAGACGACAATCATGGGATTTTCTCCGTCATCTATCATCTCAGTCGACTCTTCCTTGGTGTTGTATAGGGGATTTCAACGATCTTTTATCTCCTTCGGAAAAAAGAGGTAAGTTTGATCATTCTTCATGGCTTATTTCGGGGTTTAGAGCTGCTGTTGATGATTGCCATCTTGTGGATTTGGGCTTGTTGGGTTATCAATTTACGTGGGAACGAGGGAGAGGCTCCTTGCATTGGGTGGAGGAACGACTGGACAGAGGTTTAGCTACTCGGAGTTGGTGTTCTCTTTTTCCTAATTATAAAGTGTGGAACTTGGAAGCATCTAGGCCTGATCATTCCCCCATTTCTTTGGAGTTGGGTCAACAATTTCGCGTTAAAAGAGTTCGGAAGTTTCGATTTGAGAATGTTTGGCTACGAGAAAAAAACTGTAGAGAAATTGTGGAGATTGGTTGGAATAAAGGGATTGCAGGTAATATCCTCGGGCGCATTGAAACCTGTGGTATGGACTTATTTAGATGGGGTGAATTATTGAGAAAATCCTTCCACAATAGAATTAATGAAGCAAAGAAAAAAATGAGCCAATTCCGTGGTGGCAGAGATCCTCATTCATTAGACGAATTTCATAAAGCGCAACAGCAATATAATTTATTGCTTGCCCAACAGGAAGATTTTTGGAAACAACGAGCCAAATTATATTGGCTTAAAGGAGGTGACGCAAATTCTAAGTACTTTCACTCAGTGGCTTCTACAAGGAAAAGGCATAATGAGATTTCTCAACTCAAAGATGGTGACAGGTCTTGGCTTTCTTGGGATGATGGTTTAGGAAATCATATTATTAGTTATTTTGTGGGAATATTCTCTTCTATTGGTTGCAATTATGAGCCAATCACTGATTGTGTGGTCCCTAAGATTTCAGATATTCAAAATGAGGAGCTCATGGAACCATTTACGGATATTGAGATTAAAGAAGCTCTATTCGCTATGCACCCGGACAAATCGCCTGGGCCCGACGGAATGAATCCAACTTTTTTCAAAAGTTCGGGATATTATCGCCCTCAAGTCACAACAACATGTCTGTCATTTTTATTAACTCTTGTTCATTTCCTGGAGAGTTTTAATGACACTAATATCGCCCTTATCCCTAAAAAGAACAATCCGGAGTTGGTGACTGATTTAAGACCAATTGCTCTATGTAATGTGGTTTATAAAGTGATTGCGAAAGCATTAGCAAATCGGTTGAAGAAAGTTCTCCCGGGAGTTATTTCGGAATATCAAAGTGCGTTCGTGCCTAAGAGATTAATTTCTGACAACATTATGGTTGCTTTTGAAATTAATCATTTTCTCAAACGCAAGCGACAAGGTAAACATGGAGTGGCGGCACTTAAGATCGATATGAGCAAGGCCTATGATCGTATCGAGTGGGATTATCTCAAAGCTATGCTTCTCAAGCTGGGTTTTCATTCGAGATGGGTCGACCTTATGATGTTATGTGTGTCTACGGTGAGGTATAGGATTATTCACGGGGACTATGAATCTGATTTGTTTTGTCCGGAACGAGGTTTAAGACAAGGTGATCCCTTATCACCATATTTATTCATTCTATGTGCGGAGGGGCTTTCGGCTATTATTCAGAAATTTGAGGAAAGAGGCTGGATTCATGGTTGTAGAATCGCAAGAAATGCGCCAAGTGTGTCTCATTTGTTCTTCGCGGATAATAGTTTCATCTTTTTCAGAGCAAACGGGGATGAGTGTGCTAGAATAAAGTCCTGGTTTAGACTTGTATCTTTGAAGCATCCGGTCGATTAGTTAAGTTCCAAAATCTTCAATATCTTTCAAGAAAAAACACTACTCCGGGTTTATTGATCTTATTTGTTGTCAATCGAATGTGCCTCTCACGCCTAATCATGGTTCGTATCTTGGTCTTCCCTCTTTGATCGGGCGTAATAAAAAAGAAATTCGCCTTCATTAAAGAAAAGTTTGGAGCAGATTGCGGGGTTGGAGGAGAAAACTTTTATCAAGAGCCTAAAAGAAATTCTCTTGAAAACTATTGCTCAAGCGGTGCCCATCTATGCTATGAGTATTTTTCTGTTGCCTCTAGAAATGTGTTCGAATTGGAACGTATGATGAATTCATTTTGGTGGGGTAAAGGGGAGGAGGCATCTAGAGGTATTAATTGGTTAGCTTGGGATAAACTTTGTGTTCATAAAAATCAAGGGGGTCTTAGCTTCAAACGGTTGCATGATTTCAATTTGGCTTTATTGGGAAAACAAGTTTGGAGATTGCTTTGCACTGCACTCTTTTGTGGCTCGGTTGTATAAAGCAAAGTATTTCCGTATGTTGATTTATCGATGCTTGTTTAGGTTCTAATCCCAGTGCGTGTGGCGTAGTATTTTAGCCGCCGAGATCCGGTTATTAAAAATAGCGGGAAGAAAGTTGGAGATGGGAAACACATATCGGTTTGGAGGGATCCTTGGCTCCCTGGATAAGAATGGTTTTGTTTCTTCACCTCCATTAAATTCGGGTCATATATTGGTTCACAACTTGATGAAAACTGATGCTTTACGGTGGGATGAAGACATCATTAATGATATTTTCAACGCACGAGACCAAAAGTTGATTCTTAGCATCCCCTTTAGCGATGGTCATTCCTAGAGATTGTTGGCGGTGGATAGGCAATAAAAAGGGCTATATCTTTGTTAAATCTGGTTATCAAGTTTTGACAGATTCTTCAAATGACACAGGGAGTTTTCTCATTTATTTGATTGGAAAAGTCTTTGGAAAATGAAAGTGCCTGCTAAAGTGAAAAATCTTATTTGGCGAAGCCGTTCATAACACGTTGCCGACTAAGGAAAGGCTTATCTCAAGACGTGTTCGTATCACCAATTTGTCCTGTGTGTAATTTTGGAAATGAAAATATTTCACATGTTTTCTTCTTTTGCCCATTTGCCAAAAAGATGTTGGGAGTTCTTTGTCAATTTCTTTTTTCTTTGTAGAATCCAACTCTTTTCTCGACTTGTTTGAACGATATTTGGGGAAGGTGTCGTCGACTTGAAGAACCAGGTGGTAATGCTTTTATGGGGATTATGGTCCAATAGAAATGATATAGTGTGGAAGGAAAAATTTAAATCTCCCGCTCGTGGTTTTAAATTCGGGAGTTCTTTGCTTTACCAATGGGAAGTGGCTCAAGTAGTAGAACTTGTGGATTGGCAAATCCTTCCTACGATGGTGTTGTCAAATGGGAAAAACCTCAACAAGGATGGCTTAAGTGTAATGTGGATGCTTTGCTTTGTTTGCCGATTCGGGTAAGATTGGCTTTGGGGGTGTGATTAGAGACCGGAAGGTAACTTTTTGGGTGCGATACATGGTGTTGAGTATGGACCTATGCTCCCCGGGTTCTTTGAGGCCCTGGGTGTACGCGATATCCTCCGTTGGTCAAGAAAAAGTGGGCTAGTTCTCCCATTATCTTAGAATCGATTCGCTATTGTGATAAAAGCTCTTAGAAGGCAACTGTAGAAAATTCCTTCTTTGTTTGATTTGATTTATGAATGTAGGGAATTACTTGTTAACATGTATAATGTGAATTGTGTATTTGTTAGGAGATCGTGAATGTTGTTGCCCATGTGTTAGCTAGAGCAACAAATTCCATGTCGATGTCAAAGAGTGGAGTTTTGTTCCTCCTCTCTTTATCTGTAATGACTTGCAGTTCGATCTGCTGAATTAATGAAATATTTCCTCTTGTTTTCAAAAAAAAAAAAAGGTATAACTCAAAAGTAATATCCAATTATCGGAGTTTTAATCAACCTCTCACTTGAAAGCAAGACTTTAGTGCCAAGGATTCTATTTCTATAAAATACACTAAAAAGCCTTCCATTACAATAAAGTATTTTAATTAATTAAATAGTTTTCTAATTAGCTTTATGCCTTTAAAAAAGAAAAGAAAATAATATTGATATTGAAGAAATGTGCTAAAAGTTGCCATCATTATCACACTAACTCCATTTGTTAATTAACTTGAAACAAATTGAAAGGTTAGGTCAAGGTTGGCTTCATCATGGCAACGTGTCAATTTCAACTACTTTTTTTTTTTTTGACTGAAATTGTGAAATGTTGAGAGCATGATGTTAAAGTGATCAACTCTTCTAATACCTCCCAACCTTATACACAATTTCTATTTAAAAAACTGTGTTTTCAGTAATTTATATACTCTAAGTGAATTGTCAATGTACACCAAACATATATTAAAGATTCTTTAATAAAAGATGAAACAAAATCCGTAATAGATGAAAAATAGATGATGTAATGGAATTCGATAAAAACCAGAAATAGAAAATAAAATACAATTCGAAATAGATGATTCAGATGCCTTCTACCTCTTCTTCATTGTCATATATATAGATAAATTAAGTACCTTGGAGTGAATTCTAATGAATTCTAATTCTAAGATTGTGTTTAAACACTTCAAAGTTTGAAGTAAATGACATATATTCAGTTTTTCTTTTTCTCATTTTATATTAAGAAAATATGAAAGACTAACTAATTACTATCAAAGTTTTATAATAAAATTATCCGACCAAGAAAAAAGGAAACTATTATTAAAGTCATATATCCTTCAAGTGTTCTTGAGTTTAGAAAAACACACCCAAATCATGAACCAACATGTATATTCTTTATTAAATAAGAGAACGACAATATTAATCATATTTGTATTTTAGAATGATTTTTTGCACATTGAATTTTCAAATTATTAAAATGGAGAGAGTGAGGCGAAAAATAATAATGTCATTTCTAAGAGGATCGTATATAATTGATTTAGAACGAGTTGTGATTTATGAGTTAGAATTATGAAAATTTACCTACAAAACTTAAGAAAAGTAAATGTCACAATCTAACACATTATAGAAATCCCTTCATTTGATCTTTATCCATAAACCAAAATCCATAAGAAAATTAAAAATCTAAAATCTAAAATCTAATCTAAAGCTATTTATTATGCTAAACAAATATTAGAAGAAAAAGAAAAAGGAAAAGGGAAAAAGATAATCGAAAAAAGAAGAGGAAACTAAATTGTAAAAAGACAAGAAACCAGTCTCGGGGTTCGCTGCTCATTTTTCCTTTTTGCTCCTCCAAACCACCCCCACCCACCACCGATCGCCGCTTTCCGCCGCGGGCCACTGCCATCTCCGGGTGGACAATCTACCTTCTCTGTCGAATAGAAGAAGGCAAGTATTTTCTGACCAAAATACATCAGACACTGCTATTCATATCTGTGCGTACATTTCGGCGCTTATTTTCCGATTCTTCTTTTTTTTTTTTTTTTGGAATCTCGTATTATTTTGTTTATAGGCTTGTTTTACAGGGGTTGATCGGAATATTATTGTTATGAGTTGGGCCTAAATTCGGTCGGATTATTAATTATGTTTTTTTTTTTTTTTTTTTTTGTAATTTTCTGTTATCTTGTTAAAATTTTAATATTGTCTACGTGTTTGTTTTTTCCCCCCTAAATGCTTGACTAATCTGGGTTTTTTTCGGTGATCTAATCAAGATTTTATTTTTCGGTCACTAAAAATTGGACCCGCGTCTGCGATTGTTAAAATACCGTGAATAATATATATCTTGTGATTCAGCTATGAGACAGTGTTTTTTTTTTTTTGTAACTGTAATGGAAGTGATCAGATCATATGTTGGACTCTTTTGTTTTTGTTTAGATACTGTAACAGCACTGGGTTTAATATTAATTTCATTTTGCTTGTCAATTCATTGCTCAGCATTTCAGAATCTACACTTTGCCTTATGTGGGTACTTTGTCGATCGAATTGTTGAGACTAGATGATGAATTTGAGTACACTGAACAAAATGAGAATGAGCTGAAGTATGATAACATATGCACATGTTATATCTGTAGTTATACTTGTATTTTTGCCTCTTATATTTATTAGTACAGGAAGAATTCTAGCAAGAATATTTTTTTGTAGGGGTAATTTTCGGGGAAGATCTTGAGAAGACTGGGTTCGTTGTTTGATTTGGCTGTTCCTTTTTCCCCATTACTTGGTTGCAACAATGATATTGTTTTTGATGTATTTCATCTAGTTTTTCCTTTATTTATGCTCAGGTTCTTAACTTGTTATGTATAAGTAAGTTGTATGTATCAATTGTTTGCGGGTGATTTCTTTATTCACTTGTCAACTATCATTTATATCTTAGTGCCGACATTTCTTCTTTATGCTGTTTATTGTAACTTCATGTTTCTCGGAGCATCTTCCGTGATGTTTACTAAATTGGTCAAACTGGTGTTGTCTATTTCAGCTATTATTGGAGTCGTAGCATCTGTATAAACATTTTTCCATGAAACATCGCTCCTAGTTAAATAATTTTTAACCTTTTTCTAAGAAATAACTTGGCTATACAAGTCATGATGCTGCTGGTTAGGCTTGTAAATTCATTCGAGTGCTTAACCTAGGTAGAGCATAATGGATACACTACTTTATAATCTTAGGTATTGCCAACTGAACTTGACTTTGGCGTTGTATTGAGTTAGCTAATGGTACTTATGTTACATAATGTATTAATTGGTTTTGTGCATATTACATGCCTCAACCTCTTTAAGATTGGTACTATATTTCAAGGATTGTAATGTCTGCTGGAATTGTTAATGGTACTTACAAGCTGATACTATCCTGTGTCATTGTCAACTGAGTTTCGGTGGAATTTTGGATTGGTTTTTGAGATTGATATAATTAAACTTTCAGCTATTTACATCTATGCTAGAGTTAGGAGAAAGGATTTGGGTGGTACATTGTTCTATCTGGTATCTTTCGTGCATGCTAATGAGAAGGGTGGTTTACTTGTTTGGTATGGCAGTTTTTTTTGTATTACTTGGTTTCGATAGAGTATATTTCTAGCTTTGTATCTAATTTTTTTAAATGAACACTCAGGCGCCTAAGTTGCCATATGTAACTGTGAATTATATATTGTGGTTAATGGTTATATAAAAGAGTCATCTCTTCTTCATTTCCACTCTTTATTGTTTTGGATGTTCTATACTCTTACTCCCATTTTTCTCTTTACCTTGCTAATCTAACTACTTTTCTTTCAAAACATAGCCTTTATGCTGCTCTAAATTGCAATTGAACTGATTGATGCAATTTTTTTCTTCAGCTCTGTGCACAGTAATTTTGTGTTAATCAACAGTCATATGGAGCTAGCTGACTGATACGCGCCAGAAGATTACACTAAGATCACATTAACGTATCGATTTCACCTATCATTAATTTTATATGATCTGTTTCAAAATTTTGTGAAGAAGTTACTCATCTCTACATTTTTAACTTCTATTTGATTGGGTCATTTTGTAATGGCACGTTGTACTGTGGGATTTTCATCTTAGTATGAGGACATGAACGAAAAAGGTGGTTATAACCACGATAACTTGTCATTTGAATAGGCTTAAATTTCTACGTTGTTTTGAGGTAGATAAAGTTGTATATACAACACACTTACTCGTACAAAAGTACTTTATGGATTACATTGCAATGACTGCATACTTAACTTCACAAAAATAATAATTAATTATTTAAGCCACTGTCAGTTTATTATTTGGAATTGCATTTAAATCCTTGCTTTTATTTTATATTATGATGGTGAAAGATTTTATGTTAAATGATGCAGGCTTAGGTATTATGGTGAATTTTTATTTGGATCCTGGATTGTCGGCTCCTTGGATCCTGGAACTTTTGTTTTGTTAGATATCTCTTCTCTTCCACCATCCCCCAGTTTGTTTTTAAAACTCAATATGCAGAAGAGTGGGAGTCTATCCAAGCATAGTTCTTTGAGACTGACAACTCAGCAATCTCTTCGTCGTCTGGGTCTTTGTTCTCAAGTAGCAACGGGACAACAAACTTCACCTGTTGTCTTTCCAGAAAAACGTAATAGTAGAGGGAAGTCTGCAAGAGGCGGTGACCTCAGTGTCAACATTGATAATCCTAATGCGGCTAAGAGGGAGGAACACAGGATTGATGTTGGAGATGAGCAGTCTGACTTACTAGGATATGAAGTGTTCTCGGGGAAACTTTCCCTGGACAAAAGGAAATATAGCAAGAATGTTGATGTACAAACTTCAGAGAATGCAAACTTGAATGCAGTTGATGCTAAACTGACAAGCAAGGCATTGATTTGGGGTTCTAACATATTGCGCCTAGATGATGTGATTTCGGTAAATTCCTGTAGATCCATTGCTAACTTTGTCTGGATTTTTGCTACTTTCATCTCTTGGTTACCCACTTCTCTTTTCCTTTGGCAGCTATCCTGCTGTGTTGGTCTTAGACATTTTACTGTGCATTCATATCCATTTAAAAAAGCTCCATGTGGCCTTTTTATGAAAAGTGGGAGAAGTCGGAAAGACTTTCGATTTTTCGCTTCCACCTCCGAAGATGCAGTTCTGTGGGTCAATGCGTTTGCAGATCAGCAGTGCTATGTGAATTGCTTGCCTCACCCTATGGCTTCTAAGAAGCAGAGTTCAGATCTGATATTCAATGAATTTCCTCCTGAGTCATATATAAGATGTAAAAGTTCACCCAAAATGCTTGTTGTTTTAAACCCTCGGTCTGGACGCGGCCGTTCAAGCAAAGTTTTTCATGGATTGGTTGAGCCTATATTCAAAGTAAGTTTTTTCCTCGCGCTTATCTTGTGTTTTGTTGTACTTTTGCATTAGCTTTTGCTTGTAGACATAGTTGTTAAAGGACAACAGTTTCTCCTCTTCTTTTCCCCCCGTTCTCACTCACTTTTTTTTTAATGTCTTTTACTGAAATCAATTATAATTTGTTGTATATTCCAGAGACATGCAAAACATCTACTGAAATTCATGAATATTCTGTAATGAAGTGGTGCAGTCTACAGTTTTTTTTTATAGTGAAATCCTGAACGAGTGGATTTCTGGAAATTAACTGTAACTTGCTGAAAGATGCTTTTTTTTTTTGGATAAAGTGCTGAAAGCAATTACAATTTGCTGTCTTTAAATGCTGAAACTCATGATATTCATCTGTTTTGAATCTTATATTTATCAAATCAATGATAGCTTCAATATATAGTGACAAGTAGCCACTCGCCATTCCTTATGCATAGGCCCAGGATTCCTCTGCCCCTTGGGCATTTAGCAGTTATGGGTATAGAACTATAGATGATGATTATATTTATTGCTGTGTATGTGGAGCTTTCTAGGTCAAACTACTACCGAGCATCTTAGTGTTTGTACCTACATTTACTGTGACTAAGGTGTTTTATCCAGTTTATCATTCCTTGATCCACACATTTGACTGGGATTAGAAGTAAAGAATCTGACTATGAAGTGCTTTATAAATCCATATCGTATGCATATTGTCATTTCATATGTGTCCTCATTTAACCATTATCCTATACTCTAATGCGATAATATATATAAGTAGTTTCTGGTCTTGTTTCAGCATCATAAGTTGTCAATTTCCTTTATCCACCTTGAGATTGGATGTGAGAAAATTCATACTAGATATTCATCTAAAAATGGCAGCATATTCTGCATCCAATGAATAAACTAAACTTTTTGAGTACGGATCATAATCTTGTATTTTAGATATATTACATATAGCTTTGAATTAAATGTTAAGTACTTTCACTCTCTACTTTCTATATCGAGAATAGATTCATGTGAAAGAAGCTACATGGGCTATGCACAATCTTTTCGTGCTCTTTGTAAGTTGCAACTTTATTTAGGATTGATGATGTTTTTATACTTGAAAATATTATTGAGAACTAGAGTTGTCTTCAAGTATCTATTATTGCATGTAAAGGGCAGAGCACATACATTGGTGAGGTTCTCTTTTCCAATTCTTGATGATAAGGAATTGAATGAAGAAAAGGGGTGTGCAAAATTTGTTTGTTTATATATATCTGCCATTAAGTCTCTCGCGGCGTCATTATCATAGCAACATGCTTGTACTTAATTAATGGGAGCCTTTTGGTTTATAAAGAATTTTCCCGATGACAAAAACTTCATATCAAACTCAATTGTATCAAGTAGTCCTCAAGTAGTAATGCTTTCTGTTTCTGGTGTGTGACCAAAGGGAAAAAAAAATACAACTTGTCTTTTTCTTGCTAAAGTTGAAGATGTGACCCCTGCTTGATTTTGTTATTAATATAAACTTCAAAGCTTATAGCAAATAAAAGCATATAAAGATGTGATATGTTTCTCTATAGAGGCAATGCTATTGGTTCCAATTCTAATGTATGAGAAAAGAAAGTTGTAGCCTTTTTATTGGTAAACTTGAACAAAGATGTGGCACATTTTGATTGGAAACAGGGACATTGGCATTATCTATTTTAATAAGTTTTCTACTACAATGAATATTTTAAACTTGTTTCTTCATTGTATAAAATATGTTGTCCATTTTTGGTCGATACATTTAGCCATATTCATGTTAGAGATGGCACCTGAACTACAACTGGGTAGAAGGCCGCTGATTCTTTTTCTATTAAGGATATGGAATAATTAATGAAAACAGCATATAATGGCTCGATATTTGTTCTATCGTTCATGATGTGCACTAGATGAAGTCCGATGCCCCTTGTGGATTTATTTGATTATTTGGGTTTTGCTCCCATAACTTCCGATAGTAATAACAGATCTCTGAATTGTTTCTTGAATTCAAAAGATAGTACCTGACTTCTCCAAAACCTGAGTGACATGAAAGTGTAGTATGCCTGAGTCTATTTGCATGTATCACCAGGCAGGAAGTCAATTTTCCTGCTAAACTACTCATAAATTCTTCAGTGATGGGCATAGATAAGAAATACAAAGCATATAAGGAATTGTGAAGCAGCAGAATGTGGGGAAGGAATTATGATTACTACTACTACCACTACTACTACTACTACTACTACTACTACTACTACTACTACTATTTTATATATATTTTTTGTGTTTTTGATGACATTTGCTTGTAAGGTGGGCTATTTGGCTGATATATTGCGGGCCATGAGTTTAGTTCAGTAAACTTCTGTCTTAAACGGGCTATATAGTTGTGGGCCATGTAAGTTTTGGTCCACTAAATTTTAAAATAAATAAATAAACAGGTACTTGTCTTCAAACTTGTGGGGCATTTGCTCAACACACCAGGCCAAGAAGCATGTCCTTTGCACGTGGAGATGCGCCTTGTAAAATGGGGTGTAAACCCCATTACCTTTAGTAATTTCATGACTACCTGTACGACAATTAAAGGAACACCTTTTTCAACTCTGTATGGAGATGGGGTTTGGGGTTTGGAGTTTGGCTGCTAAATGATATTCTAGCTTTTTAGGTAGTTGCTGTTTAGGTCCACAGTCATAGATGGCTTACCGCTTACCAGAATTCATTTGATTTTGTACTTCATTAGTATGTTTTGCTACTAGCTAAGTGGCTGGCTGTTATCGTCATTGTTGTGATGGGATCTGTGAGTTACTGCTTTCTTCATGTTATAAATTACAGCTTGCAGGATTTCAGTTAGAGGTTGTCAAAACAACATCTGCTGGTCATGCTCGGAAACTCGCAGCCAGTGTCGATTTCAGTACATGTCCTGATGGTACATTTGACTCTTGTGATTTTAAACAACTACTTGATATAGTTGTACTCATCCCTCTGACTGTTGACTCCCTCATTGTTCATGCAGGTATTATATGCGTAGGAGGTGATGGAATCATAAATGAGGTTTGTACAAGTCACTTTTTTTTCTTACTTGTCCATTTGTATTCCGTGAATCAGGGGGCAATAGCTTGTGCAGTTGATTATATTTTATCATTGCGCAAAGTTTTTGATTGAGTCACTGTTGTTTGCATATTGAGTGTTAGCTTGAACCAATTGAATGCCAATTTTGCACAATTGCACTGATGACTAAGCATTCAAACTTCTGCATTTGATGTTCAGACAGATTGAGTTGGTACATGAGCTATTTCTACAAGCAGGGTTTACAGAGATCTACCCAGCACATTAGATTGGATGATGTATTTGAAATGAAAGTGTGTTTCCTTAACCGAACTTCATTTTAAATCTTAAAACAGAATTTTCTATTTTCCAGTTTATTCGAAAGTTGGAAATTTTAATTTTAAAGACATTTTCCAGACTTTGTCGCATACTAAGGTTTGCTAAGTACTGTAGTGTCTGAGCATCTCAGTTGTTGTCTTTCAGCATTATTTAGGATCTTTTTATTCCTGTTTACATCTTTCAAAATTTCATTACCTTGCTGGTTGACAAGTAGTGTGACTTGTGTGATTTTTTAAAAGCGTTCAGACCATATGGTTTTATGAGGAAATCTGGCTAGTCACCCTTCATACTTGTAAATTTTGAGCTACATTTTCTTGTATTGTGCAAGCTGCCTAATAGTTCTTTAACCTCATGCATTAGTCGGTCAATTTTTTTGTTCTTGTTATTTGTGTCAACTCATCAAGTGACTGGTTGTTTGCTTTTGATTACTGTAATTTCTTCATGGTCATCTCCAAAATACAGGTTTTGAACGGGTTACTTAGTAGAGACAACCAAAAAGAAGCAATTTCAATCCCAATTGGAATCATACCTGCTGGTTCTGATAATTCTTTAGTCTGGACAGTTCTTGGGGTTAGAGATCCAGTATCTGCAGCAATAGCAATAGTTAAGGTAGCTGTTTTGTTTTAACCCTCTTATTATTTTATTGCTCTGTTACAAGTTGTATTGAAGTACTCAATAGAGAAGATGTTTTGAGTTTGTTTGTTATGTCGGGGGCAACACATGTAGACCAGGACATATGGAATAAAGTTCTTTTTATTAGTTCATTGTAAAGATATGACCTAGAAAGCACACGTATATCTAGGTAGTTAGACAATGTGTCCCAGCCTAGGTCCTAGTCGCTTATTATCTTTTCAGGTCATGAGGTGTTTATCCTGAAAGATGGAATGTTTTTTTACCCAATTGGCCCAAAGAAAATTTGGCCTCCCCATTCCGATGCAATATCAAGGCATGCTTTTATGTTGACTCCTAAACAAATGGTAAATGATCAACTGGACCACATAGGTGATAATCCATTAACTTGAATAGGAGCTTCTAACTCTGGTTGCCACATTTCTTTCAAACATGAAATACCTGATTGTTTCCTTATCTGGGATCATGCTGCAACAGAACTGCCTACAAAGTAAAACTTTAGGATGCGAAAAATATATCTTGACGCTGTCATATAGTAATCTTATGAGATCTCATACACCATGTAGTGGAGATGATTTTCGAGGGCTCGGATATTCTTTCATTGATCGAATTTAGGTTACAGGAACTGCACCTTTTAGGCACTAGATCATATTTGTTTATTCACGTGATAGGATGGTTGAGCTGAAAATGTAATTTTTTAAGAGGCTATGGATGTAGAATTTGTCCATTCCGTGTCGGTAGAAAAATAAGAGCAGTAGATCCATTGAGAAACATCATGTTGAATTTCATCTGGTGAAAGATCATAATATTTTTATTGGCATAGAAACATTTCTCCTGTTTTATACTGAAAAATATAATACCAGAACTTTTATTAGTCAGATACAGGACTGGAGATTTGAATAAAACTGATGTTGTAGATGCTTGAGAGCTTATAAGCTATTTAAATTTGTTTGGTAATTTTTTTAGTAAAAGATCTTATAAGCTCCCAAAATAAGATGCCAAGAGTTTATAAGTTGTTTTTAAAAAAGCAGGGGAACCCCAACTTTTTTTCAAAATAAGATCTTATTTCAACAACCTCATTTAATTTTGACTATTTTATTTACAAAATTGCCATTACTAACATCTTAAAAGCTACACCATCTTATTTTACCCAAACACTTCAACAACTTATTTTTAAAATAAGATCTAACATCATATAAGCTCTAAAAACAAATTATAAGATGTAGGAGCTTATAAGATCTTTTAAATAAGCTTAGCCAAACACCCTCTAATAATCTGAAGTGGAACACAACTAAAAGGTGGTTGGACTAAGCTTATTTAAAATGCCGTTTTGATCTCTCATAAGTTGTTGGATCTTATAATAAAAATAAAAAAAGTCACTCAAGTGGTGGATAAAATAAGATCACGGTTACTATAAGATCTTATAATGGAGTTCTGTAATTAATATGGTTAAGAAGTGTTGGTTACCATTTAATACCATTTAGAAAATAGTTAGAGAGCTCTTTAGGCTGTCCTAGGTTGTAATTTGTAAAAGAATTTTGCAAAACTTTTGCTCAATTTTTTTTTTGCACCAACATAATCTCTTGTGAAGATTTTCAAAAGCTACACTATTCACTCATTCTCACTTTTCCAATCACAATCACATCAATTATGATTTCACAAAAAAACATCACATCAACTGTCATCATTACAATCATATCACAAATACACTATTCACTCTCTTATTTTCCAATCACGAATCACATCCAATCACTATTTAATAAAAAACCAACCCATCAACTATCACCATCATATTTTCTTCCTATATTCAGTTACACTCTCAAAACTAATTCTTATTTTTCCAAACATTATTTTTAGACTATTCTCTCCAAAAAAGAAAGGGGTGGATCGAATGGTCAACCAATCACACCCTTAATATTTACTTTTCACTGTTTCTTTTTAAGTGCCTCCCATCTTATTTTGAAGCTTATAACCTTATCTCCTAGATAGTTAGATGTCATTTTAGTAGCTTTGAAATGTTGGAAAATGTTGTAACGAATTTATAAAATTAGCCAAAGACCCTCTAAATGTTTGAGAATTTAATAACCCTCTTTAGATGAGTAAACTTGTTGTAGAGCTCTAGCATTTGAATTTCATTCTGAAGCCCTATTTTTTCAAGGCAACTAATCCATTAAAATTTTTGCATCATCAAATGAATACCATGTCAGTTGCCTGTCCTCATAGTCCAAATGTTACTGTCCCTAGAATTGCCTGGCATTCTACACAGAGGTTCGCCTGATATCTGGGACAGGCTATTTGCAACATAGAATCTGGGTCCATAAAGCCCCTTCTTGCATGTCATGCCATGGCTTCCAATTTGAATATTTGAAAAATTGTTTTTCCATTACTATGTTTGACAAGGTTGAAATTCTCAAGTTCAATATGCAAAAGTTCATGTGGCTTTTCAAAACTTATCAGTATCTGCTGCATTTGTGGGAATGCCTCATAATATTCTGTAATATTTTCCATAGCAAGTGAGGCGCATATCTGACTTTTTTCTGATTGTTTTCAGGGAGGTCTTACTGCCACTGATGTTTTTGCTGTGGAGTGGATCCATACTGGAGCTATTCACTTTGGGATGACAGTTACATACTTTGGTTTTATTAGTGACGGTAATTCATTAGAACTTTTGTTGAGAACAAATTAATAGAATCTGGTTTTCTTGTCACAACTATTCACAGCGGTGCCACTTCAAAAAGAGTGCTTTATATAGGAGTTCAGGTCAATTTCATATATAGTTTCATATGCTTGATTCTTGTGAATTTTTATTGAGAGCCGTCGGTCCGAAAAAGAATATTGCTTTTGGTTAACATATTCTTTTACTTTGTTTGGGACTATGTATAATCATCTTCTCCTTTGGCTTTATTATTATGTACTAGCAACTGAAGATAGAATTTGTTGACTTGTTAGGACTGCTTTGATTGCGCAAGCCTGTGGCTTAACAAATCCTTAACCCCCTACATAGTCAGGGTTAGGTACACGGGTCCTCATTAGACTGTGCTGTCTCATTTGATCTCAAGACCATCTTAAAACTTCTTATTTCTGCTACGTGATACTTACATAAATGTTGTTGCTTGTGTCTCTACCATCAGTTCCATAGTGGATTATTGCTCTTATAGGTAGTCCTATAAAGCTTTTTTAATTTAATAAATGTTTTAAGAGGGATTTGGCAATTCACAAAACACCAGAGGTACTCGGCTCTATCGGCTAACTTCTTTGCTTCTTGTAATTTCTTTGTTTTTCTTGATGAAATAGTCTGACTGATTATGCATGGCTCTTTTTTGTTTTCACTATTATATTTATTTTCTTGGGTTGGGGGGGTGGTGGCTGACATGATAATATGAAAAATAAACTTTATTTGGGTTGTTTTCTTTCCTTTTGTCCTTTTCTTTTCTGACTCCCATCTTCTCTACTTGCCGCAGTACTGGAGCTTTCTGAGAAATACCAGAAACGATTTGGCCCTTTACGATATTTTGTTGCCGGGTTTCTCAAATTCTTTTGCTTGCCGAAGTACAGTTATGAATTGGAATATCTCCCAGCACGAACAGAAGCTGGAGAGGGAAAAGTTTCAGGTGATCATGAGATCATAGACATGTCCGAGCTCTACACTGATATCATGCGGCGTTCCAGCAAGGAAGGCCTTCCTCGGGCCTCCAGCCTATCAAGCATCGACTCAATAATGACCCCAAGTCGGATGTCTGGAGCAGATGTCGATACTACTTGTAGTAGCACCGAGCCATCAGAGTACGTTCGAGCCATAGACCCAAAATCAAAACGGCTATCAGCTGGAAGAAACAATGTGACGGCTGAACCAGAAGTTATCCATCCACAAATCCCACATTCAGTTACTCCAAACTGGCCCAGGACTCGATCCAAATCAAGGACAGATAAAGGCTGGACTGGATTGACTACCACAAACGATCCCACTCGCTGTTCCTGGGGAAACACGACAACGTATGATAAAGAAGATATCTCGTCGACATTGTCTGACCCTGGTCCGATTTGGGATGCTGAGCCTAGATGGGACTCCGAGCCTAACTGGGATGTAGAAAATCCGATTGAATTGCCACCAAGGCCGTCAGAGGGCTCTGAGGCTGGTGATAAAAAGGAAAATGCTCCAAGATCTGAAGAGAATTGGGTGGTTACTAAAGGTCAATTTCTCGGGGTCCTTGTTTGCAACCATTCTTGCAAAACCGTGCAAAGTTTGAGTTCTCAGGTGGTGGCCCCCAAGGCGGAGCACGATGACAACACTTTGGATCTGTTACTTGTTCGTGGTAGTGGGCGATGGAAGCTGTTGAGATTCTTCTTGCGTCTACAATTGGGCAAACACCTTTCCTTGCCATATGTTGAATATATTAAGGTAAATAAGCATCTCCAAATACTCCTACTTACACTAACCTGCTCCCACCACCCCATCCCAATCCCACTCGCCAAACGATAGAATGAAAAAGGACCAGAAAACAAGAAAGAAAAAAGTAAGAGAAGATGTAAATGCATGTCTTGTAATGTTCACTTCATAGGAGTAATGCTTCTGGATGGATTCTATATGTGCTTACTTAATACTTATAGCTTCCAACTCCTTTTATGAAGAATGCCTTTACTTGAGTACTATATCTGACTGATCTCAACTTTTATCTTTTAGTCTCGCGGATATCAGTAAACTGTCATGACTAAATTATTTATATATCTAAATTTTTTGACTTGGAAATATTGTAAGATGACTTGTTAGCCCTTACTGATGGAAGATGTTTGAAAATTTATGGGGTTAATTACAAATAAATACCCTTGAGGTTCAGTCTAAGTACACCAGTTATCTTTCAAAATTACAAATACGCCCTTGACATTTGTTTCTATTTTACATATTGTACTATTAAGAGGGGGATATTTGTTAAGCAAATACAAACCCCAAGGGGGTTTTGTAGTACCGTAAGTTTTTTTTTTTTTTTTTTTGGTAATTTTGAAAGATAACTGAAGTTTTTTTGTAATTTACCCAAATTTATGTACCCCTCTTTATGTAATCAATGAGTGTAGTGCAGCATTAAGTACTTATGTGATAGGGTTATGGTATTGAATCAGCGTCGCTCATTACTCTAATGTAATTTACACATTTTCTGGGCTACTGTCCATTTGACCTGGAATTCTACTAAATGCAGGTTAAGTCAGTTAAAATCAAACCTGGAAAACACACGCACAATGGATGTGGCATTGATGGTGAACTCTTCCCAATAAATGGGCAAATTATCTGTTCGTTACTTCCAGAACAGTGCAGACTCATTGGGCGCTCTCCGTGTTCTAGCAAGTGATCACTGCAGCTTTTCGTTTCGTTCACATAGTTTAAAGGTTGTTCAGCTTCGCATTTGCTCTGTTACACTTATGGTGGTGCAAAAGTGAAGAGAAAATAGATCACTTGGAGATTTCATTTCGCCCTGTCTATCCTGCCATTTGTCTCTGACGGAATTTGAGGTCTGTGTAAATTTTTTGTTGATGTTTTTGTGTTTTCAACAGAGTTTGAGGTCCTTGTAAATTTTTGTCGCATCATTCTTTCTTAAATTAACTCTCAGCATATCACATGTATCCTTGCCAGTTGTCACACATGCTTACTATGTCCAAACTGGCTTTGTATGGAATGTAGACTGTAGTCCTCTCTGAATCTTTTTATTTGATGTATTGCGTATCTATTTCGTTCAGATTTCAGAGTTTGTTATCCTTTTCTGTAACTTCTTTTCCATTCTAGAAGTGCCTGGTTGAAACTTGAAAGTATAAATATGTTGGACAACTTTGATTTTTGTATTTTGATTTAGATCAATTTTTACGAAAATTTGTTCTGAGTTTTGATTTACATGCAAGTGTTGGTATGGTACTTTTTTTTTTGGCATATCCCTGAAAAAAACCCATCAGTTTTCAAATAAAATAATTTCGGCTTTTCTTTCTGAAGTACCCCCTCTCATTGAAAAGTAATAATTCGATAACATGAATTCATTTAGGGCAAAGGCGTAAACATGTGATATTTCTATATTTTTTAATTTTTATTTAAAATTCTCGTTTTGAGTCAAATAGAAACTCTAGAGGAAAATGCTTGGTATTATTAGTTTGTTGATTGTCACTGGTGGGAGAATGAATAATCAACCCTGCTACAAGTAGGGTTATGGCTTTAAAAGGAAGCTAATTTAATTGTTTAAGTTGTTTTGGAACTATCCAAATATAAATATGTACTATACTGTACTAGTTTTCACATGATCTTAATTATGACTAAATTTATCTAACTACTTAGTTAAGTACAACAACAACAAATTAAACCTTAATCTCACTTTGTGGGATCGGCTATACGGATTATATCGCGCCATCGTTAACTGGTTAGTTAAGTACTTAAATTTAATTCTTTAATTGATAACCAATGAAGTACCAATTCTGTAATATTGGTATATTACTTTTGACAAAAACTCATGTCAGACGGTCTAACGGACTAAAATTCATTAGACGTATCCCAATATTGACCACCTGGCATTTTTGTAATATTAGCAATGGCGTTTTTATAATATCCACAGACTAGTATTAGCAGTCATCTGAAAAGTATTAGCAGTTCATCTGAAGAGTATTTTTTTTTTTTTTTGAGAAGTCATCTGAAGAGTATTAGTATATAGTTCACTTGAAAGTATTAGTTTTGTAATATTAAATAGTGATATAATATCACGAGAGCACTGCAAAGTATTAAATTTTAATCTAATTAGTACGCAGTTCACTTTAAAATATTTAGTAGTCCCCCTAAAAAGTAATAGATTTTTCCGTCAAAAGTATTAGTCGTCCCCGTGAAACATATTAATAGTTCTCCTGAAAAATATTAGTTTTTTCCCTTAAAGAGTTTTAAAAATTCCCTGAAAAATATTAGTTTTTCAACTAAAATGTATTAGTAGTCCCATTGGAAAATATTAGTATGTCCCCTAAAAAATATTAGACAATCTGTTGGGTCACTGGGTGTTGGGAAAATTTATTGTATAGATTTTGATGATGCTATGTAAAAACTTAGATTAGGAAGTTGGCACCCCAATTCTGTTGTAAATTCAATTATATAATAGATATGATATATAGAGCTGAGTCGAAGCAGCCAAGTTGAAGATTGCAGAAGTTGACTGAAGATCAAAGTGAAGACTCTGATGTGTGTCAGCTAAGTATTGAAGATGAAGGACCAGTCAAGTACCAAAAAGCTGTTTCAGTCAGCAGACTAATAGCTAAGTCACTCCCAGATAAGTGGAGAAGACTATCAAAGGGGTTCAACAACCATAAAGGACTCAAGAAAGCTGAAGATGTCCGTTGATAAGCAAAGTCAAATCTTTGCAGAAAGAGAAAACATGACATACTGCAACCATAAAACTGTTTTGCTGAAAGAGTGCAAATGGCTGGGAACCAATGGGATGCTCCTGCAAACCTGCAGAGGTTCAGGCTATGTTGCAGAGCATTAATACGAGGTTGGGTGTACATCATATGCTACATAACAAGACAAGCCAACGACCATGAAGTGAAGTTTGAAAATGCATCTATCAATTCAACAGATACATTTTTCAAACAGTCACTATAAAAGGTTGAGAAGCTTATGAGAAAGAGTACGAAGCAACAGACACATACCTGCAAATATTCAAGGAAAGAGCAAAATACTCTCAAGCAATCAATTCAATCCTCAAGCCTAAAAATCAAAGTAAATCGATTCAACACTCTCATTGAAGGAAAGAAAGCTTCAAACTATTGAAGAGGAACATTGCTGAAAGACAAGGGGTCTGCACAACCAAGGTTGAAGGAAATGCAGTAAGGTTCTAGTTCGAACCAAGGGTTTGGATTCGTTGGAGGGCTATGTGATCAAATCCAAGGATCTAAAGGAGCTGAAGTAGCAAGACAACCGTCTTGTGAAGAGTTGCGTCCCAAAAGTGAAGCCAGCTGTGTGATCAAGTCTAAGCTCGGACTGTTTTACTATTGTAACGAAGTCACTGTTACTTTAGTGGATTACCTCAAGGAGTTGGAGAAGAGTGGAGTAGAGGAATTACCCTATCCTCGAACTACTATAAATTGCTCTGTGTCTTTTATCTTTTAGCACATTTGTTTCTTGCTTATTATATCTACTGTTAGATAAATTTGCTAAGTCTTCTGATAATAACTTAACCGAAAATAAGTGTTGAAAACATATTTTAAACAAATGGTGTAAGACTTTCGCTGAAAACCAAGTTAGCTATATTTCTAAAAAGGTCACCTCACTCAACTGAATTATCTTATCAACAGCTCTCTCGAGTCTGTTGAGTGTCTAACTCTACTGTTAAGGTTGAACTAAGATGTCCCTCAAGGACTAAGCTGACTTATGTCCAAAACTCTGATTTAAAGGATAAAAATTGAAAATTGGTTAAGTCTATTCAACCCCCCCTTCTAGACTTAACTTAAACACCCCTTGGGACCTACAAGTGGTATCAGAGCTGTTGGTTCAAAAGACCTTCCGCACTGGTTACTAAACTAGGTCTCAATCTTTTTCAAAGATACAACACCTGCTGATTTTTAAAATTCTCTTTTAAAAAGTTATTATCATGGAAGCAAATCTATCTCGCATTCCTATGTTCATTGTTGAGGAATTTGATGACTGGAAGATTCACATGCAGACACATCTTTCAGCTTTACACGATGAGATGTGGTTCGTCATTGAGGATGAAGCCCTACAAATAATGAAAGTGAACACAACTGTAAGGTGCTGCACCCGCGGTTGAAGAAGAGGCTGCTGCAGCACCCGCTGCACTAAGACCTGCTATGGTCGAAAAGCCTCGATGCCAATGGACAAATGAAGATGAAAAAGATACAACTTGGACAATGTTTGCCAAGGAAATTTTGTACAAGACTCTTCACAAAGCCATGTTCAACATAGTTAAATCATGCAGAACGACTAAAGAGATCTGGGAAAAACTAACTTTAATTTTTGAAGAATCAGAGCAAGTTAAAGAAAATAAATTAACTGTTGTTGTACAAAAATTTGAAAATTTTAAAATGCTTGTAGGTGAAACTCTGGATCAATTGGATGCCATATTTACAGAGATAACAAATGAGCTCTCGGCTCTAGGCAAAGAATACACACATAAGGAGATGTGTATGAAGATACTGAGGTCGCTCCAAGCTGCGTTGGAAGTGAAGGTGATGGCCTTGAGACACTCCATGGACTTGACAAGAATCTCCAACCATGAGCTATTTTCAGATTTGAAAGCTTATGAATTCGAGCTCAGAAGGAAAGAGCATGAAGAGGTAGGTTTACCCAAGACTGCTGCTCTATTGGCTGGAGAATTCAAGAGAGCTGACTCCAAGGATACCATTGACCAAGAGGAGATTGCCCTTATATTGAAAAGATTCAACAAGTTATTTAACAAGAACTACAAAAGGAACAAGGGTGAAACCTCTAGAAGACACTAAGCTCTTTCCAAGACCAAGGAAGATAGACCACCAAGAAGAGCTGACCACCAGAGAGCTGAATATCAGAGAGCTGACAATCAAAGAGCTGATTATCAAAAGACTGAGAACCTATGCTGGAATTGCAGACATCGATGACAATTTGCTGTTGACTGTTCCTATCCACCAGTCAACAAGTACCGGAATGAGGAAGAAAGAAAGGTCTTTAGAGAAAGAAGGCAATAAAAGAAGAAAGCCATGTTGGCTGCTGATACTAACACAACCAAGTGCAAAGAGACAGCTGAGTCAGACAACAGCGAGGCAAACTATTCATCGGCACCAAAGAAGAGGCTTTGATATGCCTCATGGCCAAATAACAGGAAGATGAGGTACATTCTAACTCATCAAACTCTAATTCTGATGATAGTGATAGTGACACACACACACACTTCATCACCCACAGATCTTTATGATTCATTAGACAAAATGATGAAAGACTTTAAGCACATAAAAACCTCTCACACACTCTTAAATGAGGAAAACATCCAGCTCAAAAGCCAAAACTCACAGCTGACTGAAGAGCTGAGTACTCTCAGTCAAGTAGCTGTTGAGAACAAAGAGTTGAAGGCTGAGATTGCTAAGGTCGAGGAAGACTTAGCTGAGAAAGAAAAGAGGAAAAAATATTTGAAAAATGTGATTGCTTCACTCAGTACGTCATCTAAAACATTGGATGAATTATTGGTGATCCAAAAGGAGATAGGAGATAAGACTAGCTTAGGATTCAATTCCTTTGTCAATTCTCAAACTCCAAGAGTGATTTTGGAGAAAGGATCCTCAAGCAATGAAGGAGTCCAAAAGCCAAAAGCACCATATGTTGCACCCACTTACACTCACAATCACATACATGCTGGCTTGGGTTATAAAGGCAATGGCAAGAAACCAACAGAGTATGCTGAAAGGGAAGATGAAACTAAATTCAGAAGAGTTCATCAGCAGACTCCAAACAGGAAATATTATGTGAAAGAAAAATAGAACTACCAAAAGCCCCAAAAAATTCACAGTCTATCAAATGGATGTGAAAAGTGCATTTTTGATGAAACCTTTGCACCTGTTGCAAGATTGGAAACTATAAGGATGTTTCTTGCTTATGCAGCAGACAAGAACTTCACAGTCTATCAAATGGATGTGAAGAGTGAATTTTTGAATGGACTTTTGGAAGAAGAAGTCTGTGTGGAATAACCTCTAGGTTTTGAGCAGAAAACTATTGGAGATAAAGTCTACAAGCTCAGGAAGACATTATATGGTTTTAAGCAAACGCCAAGAGCATGGTATGACACATTGTGTCAATTTCTTATAGACAATGGATTCACCAAAGGCTAAGTTGACAGAACACTCTTCATAATTCAAGATGGAGAAAGTATACTGCATGTTCAAATATATGTGGATGACATCATTTTTGGATCCACAAACAAAGAGTTGAGTGACAAATTCTCAAACCTTATGCAACGGAAGTTTGAGATGAGCATGATGGGAGAACTGAGTTTCTTCCTAGGTCTTCAAGTCAAGCAAATGAAGGATGGAACCTTCATAAGTCAAACCAAATATACTAGAAATTTAATGAAGAAATTTGGTATGGTAGAGAAGTCATATGTCAAGATTCCCATGAATACATCTGCGAAGATGAATATGGATGAAGAAGGAAAAACTGTTGATCAAACAAGATATAGAGAACTCATTGTATCATTGCTCTACTTGACAGCCAATAGACCAAACATTACCTTTGCTGTAGGTGTATGTGCAAGATTTCAATCTGCTCTAAAGGAAAGTCATATGACTGTAGCCAAGAGAATCACAAGGTATTTGAAGGGAAGCCAAGAAGCTGGCTTATGGTATCCTAATGAAGGAAGATTCAAGCTGATTGGTTATTCAGACTCAGACTATGCTGGATGTAGAATTGACAGGAAGAGTACATCTGGTACTTATCAAAACTCAATAGCTACATCCACAGCTGAAACAAAGTACATTGCTGCAGGCAGTTGTTGTGCCGAATTCTATGGATGAGGCAACAACTAAGAGATTATGACATTGCTGAACGAGAGATTCCAATTATGTGTGATAACACAAGTGCCATTGCAATTACTCAGAATCCAGTATTGCATTCAAGAACCAAGCATATTGATGTAAGATATCATTTTATAAGAGATCATGTTGAAAAGAAAGACATCACATTGGAATACATATCAACTGAGAAGTAGTTAGCTGATATATTCACAAAGCCCTTATGTGAATCAAGATTTGAAGAACTTAAGAATGATCTTGGATTGATTGAGCTGTGTTAGAAAGCTCAGAAGACTCATTCAACAGAGTTAAAGATGAGAGAATTGCATATCAGAAGAGTTTCACTTTTCAGCCAAGTGAAACAACTTATGTTGCCAGTCAGCTGAGTCAAGTTAGCTGGACAACCAAGTGTTTATTCAGTCAATTCAAGGAAGAGTGAAGCAAAGTCGAGTCAAAAATGAAGAAAGCTGCAATATTTATGAAACTAAGTGACAAAACGAGGTCGTTTTCCACGAGGAGGAATGTTTTTAGAAATGACGTCACCATCATTAGTGGTGTCAGTAAAAAGCTTGCGATGGTTTATCCATGACAGTATATAAATGCTGCCTCATTTAATGCAGGGAAATTAATGCAGTTTTGATCTTTTAATCTCAACCGTTGGTCAGTTTTAAACTTTTCAAATTTAGAAACCGTCCTTTCAAATCCCATACATAGAGAAATTTTATTTTTCTCTCCTCACTTTCACTCTCTTGCATTTGAAGGATTCCAAACTATCTCTCTGCGAAAAATCTCCGAAACCCTAGTTCTTTGCTTTCGATTTCAAAGCTCAAATGGCACCTACCTACAACTATGTTAAGCTTTCAGAGAAAATCCATACTGGAGCCCTAGTGGATTTTGATGGACTTGTCAAGCAGGGCATTGACAAGAACCTTGCTGAGAAGATTGCCCAAAAATTTGAAAAAGCTGGTCTCATGAAGTTTCTGACGATGGAGATGTCTCATACATATCCATAGGAAGTGGCTATGTACTACGTGAATGCATCTGTTCACGGTGATGAGATCCGTTCTTCTGTGAACGGTAAGGACTTCAAGTTGGCTATGGCTGACTTGGCTGAGTACTGTTTACTCCCTACCAGTGGTCTGAAGGAGTTGACTGCTAAGGATGTTGACTTGACTGTGTCTTGGAAGGAGATAGCCAAGCCTGAGTCTGCTAGAAAACCAAACTACCCATCTTTGAAGAACCTGATCAAGGAGGACTACCACAAGCTCATGGATGTGGTAGCCAAGTGCATTGATATGAAGTTTGCCTTATTCAATCAACTATCTTAGACTAAGCTGATTATAATGGCGACCATTATGGAGGAGAAAGAGGTGAATTCGGCTGAGTTCATATTTGGTTAGCTGTGCCAGAATGTGCTCAACATGAAGGTGGTTGCTTGGAAGGTTCGCGAGTTCGTTGGGATATGGCCTACTCCGAGGCATTTGATGGAGAAAAAGGGTGTCCCCCTATGCAATGGAAAACCCTTCCATGCAAACAAAAGAATGTTCAAGGCCAACCTCTCAGGCGCCCAGAAGCAGGCACATGCAAAGAAGGCCGGTACCTCTGAGGGGGAATCAACTGAGCATGTCCCCAAGGACAGCTATTTTCGCTCCAGCTCCCTCACTAGAGCCTATTCTAGCTCCCTCTCATATGGTTAGAAAGAAGAGAACAACTGCGCCCCGCAAGCCAGATGCAAAGAAACAAAAGATGGCAGAGCCAGCTGCCATGACAAAGGAACAAGAAGAAGAGCCTGAAGTTCCCCTGGAGAGGAAGACCATGAGGAGACTTGTGAAGAAGGCTGACAAAGCTGCTGAGCCAGCTGAGTCCGCCACATCTGAGAAAGAGAAAGATGTTGTTGAAGAACAACATAAATCAAAGGATGGGGATGGTGGTGAAAGCACAGCTCAAGAAACTCAAGCAACTGCTCAACCACATACATATGAATAAGACACATCTGTCAGCCTCACAACTGATACATCTGAACAAAGTTGATACAAGAAAAGATGATTCAGCTGTTACACCACCTCAGACCGATGCTGCTGTAGCTGAGGTAGAGAAGGATCCTATTAAGCCTATGCAAGAAGAAGATGATGATGATGTTCTTCTATTATCCCCAGCATATCTGGAAATTGAAGATAGGCTGCGCACATGGAGATTTTGGAAGATGAGTGCCAACCGGATTCAATTTGTAAGGTCGGACATTATCGATGAGGAGGAATACCTCCTAGAATTTTTGGGAAATGTTCATACTCCCTCTGCTCTTCACTCAGACTTTTGCACTGCATTGTTGTATGAGAAGAAGGACAAGGAGAAGACTAAGGAATTGGAGAATGCCAAGGCCATTGAGGAATCCCTACAACCTCACACTTGTGCTTTCACAGATCCAAATATTCTCGATGATGCCTTAGAAAGTGCGAGCAGCAGCGATGTGGAAATCATGGATGCAACTGATCCAGTCGAGAAGGCTGAGCTGCAGCAAGCACTTAAAGAGTCCCGAGTGATGCATGAGCAATCATTACATAGGGGTCCTGGAGAATCATCTAGCCAAATTTCTCCAACCCCTGATATTCTTGAAACGGTGAGGTAGATCACAAAAATAACCTCACCAGCTCACTCAAAAGGGCAAACCAGGGAACCTGGAGATGAAGTTAGGGATGAAGATGTATTGGGCAACCTAACTGAGCCAGGCCCTGTGAATGTTGTTGAGACAACTGCCCAGACAGCTAACAACTCAAAGGGAACAAACAAGTCACAAGTGTCAGTTGACCCCACTGCTTGTGATTCAGCTGGTGAGCCAGCTGAGGGGGGAACTGAACACACCACAACCAGGTTGGAGGAGGTTGTAGGAGACTTAAAAAAATTGAAGTTAGTAGGCGAATGTGAGACACAAAAAAGAAGAGCAGAGTGGGATTGATGATGCTTTGACAGTTAAGACTGTCTCAGTTGAGATTCCAACTACACTGCAGGCCTAGGATGCTTCTGAAACAACTGAGGCACAGGATAGACAGCAGACCAAGTCAGCTGAGACTATTGGTCATGAAAGTGCAATCTAAGTGGTTGAGACCTCGAAGGATGGCACCATCGAAGACCCTAATGCAACTAAGTTTGCAGAAGGGATTGCTGAAGGCCTTGCAATGATTGAGACTGCTACTAAGGTTGCTGAAGGCCCCCAGGAGATTGAGACTTTCAGGGGTGTTGTACTTGAAAGGGAAAATTGGTAGTTCCAACAACTCCTACAACAAAGTCTATTGAAATGGAAGAAATAAGTGCGTTTCATGACTCTGATGATAATGTATAGTTGGAGTTCCTTGGCTCTAACAATGAAGCTGAGTCAACCTATGGTGACCCAATTGTAGAGGAACAAGTGGAAAAGTTGAAAGAGGCCCGTGAGAAAGCTGCCTATTCAAAATTCATTTTGGTTGATGGCCTACCCCCGTTGGTGCCATCACCACCCCGTGATGTTGCTAAAGCGACTGAGGCTTCGAAAACTCAAAAGGAAGCAACAACTGGAGCCAACGAAGCTGTTGAGACAGCTGAGGCCCAGTCAGCTTAGTAGGCTACCAAAGCTGCGTCTGCCAATGAAGCTCACACGGCTGAGGCACAAATAGCTGGAAGACAGGGGAATGAACGAAGGGCTCCCTAAGGAGGAGTGGAAGAAACCCCTTCAGTTCCTATTGACCTGTTCGATGAATATTTTCCATTTGTTGAGGAAGTCCCGCTGGAAACTAAATCTACTGAAGAACGTGCTAATTATACAGTGAATATAGATCCAGAAGAATTCCAGGCTCCGAATGACTTAAGAGTGGTACCATTTGGATTTGACTTTGACTCTTTGCTACCAGAAGAGCAGTCACCCAAGGCAGTCGACTTCTGAAAAGCCTTCAAGACTATGTGTGCTAAAATGGAAGCAATGGAGAGAAGCTTTGTTGCACTCAACCAACAGATTGATAACCACAAAGCGACGATTTTAGGCGATATCCGAGGAGTTGTCCTAAGAATTCGAGAATGGACTATGCATACGAAGGCATTAAGAAGAGAGCAATGAACTACTTCAAATCACTCTTCGCAAAACTAGTGATTTGGTGTGGTGACCAAGCTCAATTCCAGCAGAGACAACGAGACAACATCAACAGATTGGAAGCTATGCACAAGACTGATATGGAGCTGATGAGACTTCAATATAAACAGGACCTTCTAAACATCAAAGCACTCTGCGAGCTGAGATGATGCAAATGAGCGCAGAGATGAAGATTCTTAGATCAAAACAGAGAGCAGCTCACTCAGTCACCCATGACAAGCTCGATCGTATCTTGACACACGTTCCTCAAACCTCTCTAGTTGGTATTGATGATGCCAAAAAGAGGGAAAAAACAGTAGAAAGGGGAAAGAAGTGAAAGTAAAGGGGAAGAACTATCAAAGAAACCCCCAACCCCTTGAAGATTGTGTTAAATAAATCACTAGTTGGCTTATCAACCAGCTCACTTCACTCTCAGCTGCCGAAGAACATGTTAGCTGATGCAAAAGCTGACTTAGCCTTTCAGAAAACAATAACTGCAATTGACGCTGAATTCGCAGAAGTTGATCGTAGGCAGCAAAATCGCATTGAAGGATTGAAATACAGTTCTAAGGTCCCCCAGTAAGGTTTCTCCCAAATTCACCAGTTGTAAAGTTCTTAGAAGGACCCATTCCCGATGTGGGGTCTGAGCAAAGATCAGTTGAGGAATTTGAAACGCTCAAATCGGAAGGATTTTTCATGGGAATGAATCTTGAAAAAGCATGGGAACTATACTGGGAAAAAGGGTTGGATGTTGTTAAGTTAGCCGAGAAACAACAGACTCATTCAAGCAGTCAACAGACTTCAAGGGCTCCACCCATTCAGTATACTCCCAGAGGAGGAGTTAACTCTGGAAGAGGGAGAGGAAGGTCTGGTGGAAGAGGCAGAGGTACTCCACCAAGAAGGCTTAAGCATGTTCAATTTGTAAATCCCCTCAAAAAGGATCTCCTATACTGGGTTGGACTTAGGGAACTGCAGAACAGAGATGTTGCCAGGCAAAATGAAGAGGCTGCTAAGAGCCAATAAGAAGAGAATATGAGGTAAGAAAGAGAGTATGAGGAGAGAAGGAGGAGAAACGAAGCTCATCAGAGAGCTTATAAGAAGACGAAGAGAGAAGAAGAAGATAGGAAGAGGAAGAGAGAAGAAAAAGACATGAGGACGAAGGCTGCTGAAGATGAACAGAGAAGAAGGAAGCATTAGAGATTCTGAAGCTGCTGCATACACCTTTTTTGTTGTATTTTTACTTAAATGTAAATACACAAAAATAAATGCAAGTACTCTGTAATTTTTCTTTGTACTTTGTAATACATTGTAAAGTGCAGAATGATATGTTCAATAAAATAACATATTCATACAATCATTAATTTTCAAGCACTATTTACTTTGTTATTTTATTTAAGTTTTGGCATCATCAAAAATGAGGAAGTTGTTGGGAAAATATATTGTGTAGTGATGATGCTATGTAATACTTAGATTAGGAAGTTGGCACCCCAATTCTGTTGTAAATTCAACTATGTAATATATAGGATCTATAGAGCTGAGTCGAAGTAGCCAAGTTGAAGATTGCAGAAGTTGACTGAAGTCAAAGTGAAGACTATGATGTGTGTCAGCTGAGTATTGAAGATGAAGGATCAGTCAAGTACCAAAAAGCTGTTTCAGTCAGCAGACTAACAACTAAGTCACTCCCAGATAAGTGGAGAAGACTATTAAAGGGGTTCAATAGCCATAAAGGACTCAAGAATGCTGAAGATGCCAGTCGATAAGCAAAGTCAAATCTTTGCTGAAAGAGAAAACATGATAGACTGCAACCATAAAGTTGTTTTGCTAAAAGAGTGCAAATGGCTGGGAACCAATGGGATGCTCCTGCAAACCTGCAAAGGTTTAGGCTATGTTGCACAACATTAATACAAGGTTGGGTCTACATCATATGCTGCATAACAAGACAATACAACGACCATGAAGTGAAGTTTGAAAATGCATCTATCTCTTTAACGGATACATTTTTCAAACAATCACCATAAAAGGCTGAGGAGCTTAGGAGAGAGAGTGTGAAGCAACAGACACATTCCTGCCAACATTCAAGCAAAGAGCAAAAAATTCTCAAGCAATCAATTCAATCCTCAAGCCTAAAAATTGAAGTAAATGATCCAATACTCTCGGTGAAGGAAAGAAAGCTTCAAACTGTTGAAGAGGAACATTGTTGAAATACAAGGGTCTGAACAACCAAGGTTGAGGGAAGTGCATTAAGGTTCTAGTTTGAACCGAAGCTTTGATTCGTTGTAGGGCTACGTGATCAAATCCAAGGATCTAAAGGATTTAAATAGCAGGACAACCGTCTTGTGAAGAGTTGAGTCCTAGAAGTGAAGCCAGCTGTGTGATCAAGGAGGCTTGGACTGTTGTACTATTGTAACGAAGTCACTGTTACTTTAGTGGATTACCTCCAGGAGTTGGAGAAGAGTGGAGTAGAGAAATTACCGCATGCTCGAACCATTATAAATTGCTCTGTGTCTTTTATCTTTCAGCACATTTATTTCTTGCTTATTATACCTGCTGTTAGATAAATTTGCTTAGTCTACTGATAATAACTTAACCTAAAACAAGTGTTGAAAACATATTTTGAAACAAAGGGTGTAAGACTTCCGCTGAAAACTAAGTTAGCTGTATTTTTCAGAAGGTCACCTCACTCATCTGAGTTATCTTATCAACAACTCTCTCGAGTCTGTTGAGTGACTAACTCTACTATTAAGGTTGAACTAAGCTGTCCCTCAAGGACTAAGCTAACTTGTGTCTAAAACTCTGATTTAAAGGTTAAAAATTGAAAATTTGTTAAATCTATCCAACCCCCCTATAGGCTTAACTTAAACACCCTTGGGACTTGCATTGGGGCTGGGCCATTGGGTCTATGCTAGGGTTGGGTTGCTGGGTTCACGGGTCGGGTAGATTGTATCCGTGTAATAGGAGACTAATTTGTTACTTTTTATGCCAAAAAAAACTCTTTTCTTTTTCTAAAACTCTTTCATTCCGCCATCTGAAACATACTTGTTCCTACTTTATCTAATTTCCTTAAATGTTTTTATCGAGCTACTATTTTCTTCAAAATTAGAATTGGAACTAAGAATTAATTTAATTCTTAGAAGCAGATTATCTATGTTTTAGTATTAGAGGTATGTCTGTTAAAGTAGGGTATCCAACACTCCAATTAGATTAAAAATAATTTTATTAAGAATCATATTAATAATGGCATTTATTTATCATTTGTTTTGTATTTAATACTATTAATTGTAAGTTTGATAAAGTCCTTAGATCATATTAAGCTATGAGACGTGGTCGCAAATTTGATGGTGATCATGGAACATATCTCTAAGGCTTTGGTCTTAAATTAGGTCCAATGAACTTTTTAATATAGGACATTGAATAGCCCAACAAGACTTGTGCATATGATCCATGCTCGTATGACGAGAATGTTGTATTCCATTAATATTAGCGTTGTGACGCAAATGCATATATATGGGTGCTTGTTAGAGAACAAGTATACTGAACATGACCTAATGGAAATTCTTAACTGGAACATTTATTGTCAAATTAAGAATTTCCACATTCTGATAGTACATGATTAGTCCTTAGACTCGAAGCACGATATTAGCCTTGTGTAAATCTTGTACTATTTTGATTTATCTTTTGATTGTTTGACAATCATAAATGGGATATTTTGGATGTTGCATTGGTGTACATAGAGGTTAATCAGTGGCCAAAATAGAATTCGACATTTGTTTATTAACAAGCAAATCTCCTGTGTTTTCATAGTTTGTGATTTAAAGACCTTGGCCAAGGCATGGCGAATAATGAATCATAAAGAAATCACTAGAACTTGAAATGGAACCACAATATTAAATCAAGTGGGTTTCGACTTATAACCCATGCCCAAAATTTAATCGGGAGATTACATGTCGAGAGAACCGTACATGTATGTAACTACAATTGAAATATGTTTTACTCGCTATTTCACCTATTGCTAGCCGATTATGCTACTTGCTAGATGTTCCCATGATTTGTAGGCTTTTGGAATTAAAGAGTTAATTTCAAAACGTATTAAATAATTAAATTAATTAATTGAATAATTATTATTCGTACGTTATAAAAATTGTAATCCTACTGTTAGCATTAGTTGTGAACCTAAAGGGTCACACACAAAATGGTTGATATCATTTCATCAATTGAAAATAGTTTAAAGGGTTGGATACGATTATTTGATAGAGATTAATTAATTGTGGCTTGATTTTAATTCAATGATTGAATTAAATATTTAACAAAATAATTAGATTATTATATTAGGAAGTCTTTGGAGTGAAAAATAATTTAACTGATAAGATCAATTAATTTATGAAAACTATATTTAAATAGTTAAATTTAGCCAAATAAATAATTAGATTATTTATTTGGGCTAGATGGAATTGATTTGGTCAAATTAATTAAATATGGACTTGATCAATTAATTAAAATTAATTGATGGTCCTTTTTAATTAAATGTCCAACTCAATGTTTAATTAAGCCCATAAGGATAGCCCCATCTGGCTAATTTGAAAGAAAGAAAAATATGGAGAGATATTCTTGTGAATATCCAGATAAGGGTTATCCGGATATGGAAAGATATCGTGGGATCAATTGAGATTATCCTATAATATTCTCCTACTTATTTTAGGTTTTGAACCTGGATACTTTTATTAACATTGAATGAATCATATAAGTATCTTTAACAATCATTAGAAGAATAACTGATATAACATATAAAAACAGAGAAGACGTCTCCTCTAATCCGGAACGTCCTCTCACTCTCTTCTCTCTCCATGTTTTTCTTCTTATTTCTTCTTTGTAGGAAAAATCAAGAATCCTTCGTGGTTTAACTACACAACAACAATTCTTAATTTTGTTGGTTGAATTAAGGATTGTTTTTCACTCCAAATTTGAGATTGAACATTGAAATGAGTTATAAATTACTAGTGAATTTTATAATCTGGGTGCTACCATCCATTGTGTGGACTAACTTTAGAGGAGAGACGCTTCGACCTCTGCGAGATCGTGATTCAAGTATTTACCTAACTGTGAGGAATTTGGATTCCTTCTACTTCTTCTTCAAAAGGAAGCTTTTTAGGTAAAACCCTTATCATTGGTTTTTACCGCTGATATAATTCGCGCGATTAAATCACTACCAGAATCCGGGGTTTTATTTCATGCATGTTATTAATTTTTAATTTCCACTGCGTTCAGCTACGCGCTATAGCAAACCCAACAATGTCAAAGTTCAAACAACGTCGTAAAGTTTCTTTTATCTCCCAACCCCCCAACCCCGGCCTCTTTCCCTATTGTTTCTGTAGATTGGATTATTTATCCACTTTATTCTGTCTTTTTTCAGAGGAAATAAAATTTACTGAATTCATATCTTCTTTTAAGTTAAAAAGGGCATAAAATTTGAATTGCGATAATATCAACGCGCAATCAGCTGGAATTGATAAATTTAGGTAACAAAATATTAAAACAATTGTGAGCTAAAAAATGTAGTTGCAGAGAATTCCGTCTATGGAATGGAAAAGAGTCAACAAAGTGTGGCTTTGCGTTTTGACTATTTCAAAATTTTGATTATTTTGAAATCAATGAAAAAGATTAGCATCCCATTCGAAAAGCAAAAATAAAAATAAAAAGGAGTAGTATCGTAGCACATCAATGATCTTTGAGAATAAGACTTCTCAATAAAGTAAAATAAATAGATTAACACACTGATACGTCTCTCTGTAGACTATAGAGACACTTGTGATACTAGGATTGAAGATTAATTTTTAGCTGGGCTGTGGATCGAAGATAAATTATTGCTTTTATTTGGGGGTTGGTTTAACGATTTGAGTTGAAGACAACTATAAGTTTCAGTATAGTAGGAACTCTATATTATATTTTTTATTCTTTAGACGAACAAGAAAATGTGTTACTATCCAAAAGATATACAAAGTTGCTTTTTTTTTTGTTGCCAAAAGTGAAATAGTTATATTCATAACCAACTCCAAGAACCATTTACAAATGGAGGCACACTTGCCCAAAGCCACTCCTAAACTAATTACAGTTTGGAGGGAACGTCCCAATGTAGGTTTCAAGGGGTGAGTTGTAAGGTTTAGAAGGGAGAGGGGGTTTGAATAAACCTTACCAAATTTTCGAACTTAGTCCTTTTTAAATAATTTTTACAGACTTAACTCAAATCAGCTAAGTCCTTGAGGGACAACTAGGTTGGCTTTCTTCAGCAAAGTTACTCACTCAACAGACTCGACAGAGTCGTTGATGGTGAGCTGACACTAAATTTTTCAGTTGATTTGGTTTTTGTTCAGCGGAAGACTTTCACCCTTAATGTTTTAAACTAGTTTTTAGCAAGGTTATTATCAGTTGAGTTTAGCAGATTTAACTTAACAACATATATCAATAGTATGCAAGAAAGTAAAATGTTGTAAGTAAAAATGACACAAGCAATTTTATAGTGGTTCGAGGATGGGGTAATTCCTCTAATCCACTCTTCTCCAACTCCTAGAAGAATCCACTAAGTAACAGATCTGGTTACAAAGCAGGTTATCAATCCGAGTCAGCCTTAATCACACAGCTGGCTGCTCCTGGGACTCAGCTTCTTCACAAAACGGTCGTCTTGCTACTTCAGCTCCCTCGAACTCTTGGAATTGATAACACAACCTTCCAACAAGCCCAAAGCTTCTGGTTTGAAATTGAACCTTAGTACTTCTCCTTCAACCTTGGAGTAGACCCTTTTTGTTCTTCAAACAGTTTCCTCTTCAACTTGATGAAGTATTCTTTCCTTCACTGAGTGTGTTGGATCGAGTAACTTTAAAAGCTTGAGAGTATTTGCAGGTTTGCTTGTTTGAATGCTTGATTTATCTCATGAAATTCATAATCTTCTCTCACTTGTTTCCTCAGCCTTTTATAGCTAGGATTCGAAAATATGCCCGTTGAAGAGATATACATATATTTCAAATCCCACTCGTAGGTTGTTGACATGTCTTGTCCTTGCAGCATTAATGAGGATCGTACCATGTTTTTAATGCTCTGCAGGCTTTTCTTTGTCTCTGCAGGTTTTCAGGTACATCCTATTGGTTCCTTATTTTTTGCACTCTTTCAGCAAAATAACTTTACTGGTGGCAGCCTGACACATGCCTATTTTCAGCAAAGTCTTGACTTGTGTTGACAACGGATATCTATCAGCCTTTTCAAGTCTTGTCTGCTGCACACCCCCTTTGACATTTGATTCCAATCATTTTGAAATGACTTAGCTGTCAGTCAGCTGACTGAGACAACTTTTCTGTCACTTGACTGATTCTTCACTTGGCTTCACATAGCTGACACACAACTGGGTCTTCACTTCAATCTGCAGTCGACTCTTGTATTTCTTCAACTTAGCTCACTTCAACTCAGCTCATGCAGTCCTATCTATTACAAGTTGAATTACAAGGAAAATGAGGTGCCAACTTTCTATTATAAGTTTTACATGGTATCATCAAAATTAAAACATAAATTTTCGTAACAATTTCCCCCTTTTTGATGATGCCAAAACTTAAATAATTATAACAAAATAAGCAGTGCAATAACAAAGAATGTATGAGTAGAATATGTCCATTTTATTGATCATATCATTCTTGTACCTTACAAATGCACTTTACAGAGCTGTTACATAGTATACCCTATACACTGTATCCGAGCTATACTATCTATTACAAATGTATCATAGTTCATTATTAAACTAAAATACAACACGTATCAGAGCATATCACGAGTTTGAGCAATATGATATTATAAGAATACTTACAAAACTTGTATTTACAATTAAGTAAAGTACACTGAAGGGGTTTCAGCCATCTTAAACGCCTCGATTGCTTCTTTCTTTTCTCATCTTCTTCAGCTCTTTCCCTTCTCTTCTTCTCATAAGCTCTTTTTGTAGCAGGGTCTTCCCTTCGCTGCCTTTCCTCCCATTCTCGATTCACTCTCACGTTTTCAGCTTCTTGCCTCCTTCTAGCCTCTTCATTTTTGTGCTCCACTTCTAGATTTGCAAGAGTGTCGAACCCAGCGCAGTAGTTGATTGCTTTCTTTTGTGGATCAATGAATCTTACATCTTTAGGTCTTGGCTGTGGTGGAGTGCCTCTGCCTCTTCCACCACTTCCAAACCTTCCCCTTCCTCTGTATGACTCAGCTCCTCCCTAGGAGTGCACTGTACGGGTGTCTTTCCAGTCGAGTGACTGCTAGAACTCTACTGCTTCTCAGCTGATTTGCATAACTCGAGTCCTTTCTCCCAATACAAGTCCCACGCCTGTGGTAGAGTCATGTTCTTGAAATAGCCTTCAACATCTAGAGTTTGAAACTCCTCTAGTGATCTAGGTTCAGATCTTGCATTGGGCACCATGATTTCTCGAGGGGGTCTTACAGCTGGGGAATCTCTTAATAAACCAGCTGGGGGGCCTTTGAACCTTGCTTCAATGTCTTTGATTCTCCGGAGTGCTTCTCAACTACTTTATCGAACTCAGCTCCCATGACTTTTCTTGATTGCTTGACTGCCATGTTAGCTTCCTCTTCTACGGTCAGCTCCTTTGGTAGTTTGCTGAGAGTTGAGGCCGTGATTTCACTCTGCTGTGGGGTTTTGAAAACATTATTTTCAAGGGAGGTTTCCTCATTGAACTACCTTCTCCCTTGCTTGCTTCCCCTTTCACTCCTTCCTTATCACTCCGCTGCCCTTCTTTCAATTCTTCTTCCCCTTTTTTGGCATATCACCAAGGGGTAGATCCAAGTTAGGGAATATACCACTCAGTAGTAGATCAATCTTGTTATTTGTCATGTCATGCTTATCATGGGTCTTGGAGTATGTTGTTCTGAATTATGATCTCAAAGCCATGGTCTCAGCTGCCATCACCTTCATCTCTGTTTGGACCACCTTAATCTGCTGTTCAACATTGGCCTCCATTCTCTGAATTTCTGATTTGTGCTGAGCCTTAAGAAACTCCATATGAGACCTATGCAATTCATCCATCCTGAACATGTGGTCCCTTTGCCTTTGCTGGAACTTGGCATTATCTAAACTCCAGATCACCTTTTTTGCGAATAGAGATTTAAAGTAGGTGACCTGCTCACGCCTTAATGCCTTTGTCTGTCCAATCCATTCTCTGATTCTTAGTACAGTTCCTCGGATATCTCCAGTAATAGTAGCATCTCTGTTGTCTGGCCTTTGGTCCAATGCTGCAAAACCATGCTCCATCTTTTCTATTTTGGCACAGATGGCTTCGAAGACTTTTCGGAAGTCGGCTATCTCAGTAGACTGGTCCTCAGGCCACACTACATCAAAATCAAAACCAATAGGCACCATCGTGGTCTCAGCTGGAGTTTCGATTTTTTTGGAGACACTTGGACATTATATATGGCATGTTCCGCGGTTGACTCGGCTTCAAAGGGTATCTGGGCTTCAAACGGAAAATATTCCGCAAATAAGTCTTCAGGGAAAATAGGTATCTCCACATCCTTGTCTTGTGGAGCCATTCCCTTTTCTTTCAAGATGTTTTCAGCTCTGTGTGCCTTAGCTGTTTCAGCGTCATTGACAGTTTGAGCAGCTGTGTTAGCCTGCTGAGCTGACTGATCCTCAGCTGTCTTAACAGCTTTCTCGACATCAGTTGTTTCATCCGGTTGAGTTGTCTGTTCCTCGGCTGACTTATCAACTTCATTGGAGGGTGATGCCGCCATTGGAGGTGGGTCATCAACCATTGTAAATTTCATTTGAGCAGCTTTATCACTGGCCTGACTCCGTGTTGCCTGAGCTTCCTCATCAACTTTGTCCTTGGTAGATGTATCAATAAGACTGGACTCAGCTTCATTTTCAGATTCCAGGAATCCATTGTCAATATTTTCCTGGGAATCATGAAGTGCGTTGATCTCTTATTCTTCCTCAGCAACCTCCACATAAGGGGCAGACACTTCCTCAACGACTTTCTTACCCAGGGAAGTCTCAACCTCCTCTAGGCCTTCATCACCCTCAGCAGTCTCAACCACTGATGGGCCTTGTACATTTCCCTTGTACAGTCTCAACTGCAATAGGTTCTTCTACAATTATCCCTTCAGCAGACAGAGCTGCTTTGGGGTCTTCTGTGGCATCCGTCAGAGCCTAAGCTCCTTGGATTGCACTTTCAGGGCCAAAAGTCTCAACTCCTATGGCCTCCCTTCTATCCTTTGCCTTAGCTGTTTTAGAAGCGTCATCGGCCTGCATTGCAGTTGAAGTTTCAGCTGAGACAGTCTGAACCGTCTGAGCTTCGTCAACTCCAGTCTGCTTGATTTGAGTATCCTCTCCATCGCCTCCAAACTTCATTTGTGGTTGGTCTCCCACAACCTCCTCCGACTTGGCTTTAGTGGCATGCGTTTCCCCCTCAGCTGGCGCACCAGCTGAGTCTTGAGTAATGGGGTACCTGAGACCCGACTATTAATCCAATTGAGTGTTCAGCCATCGGGGTAGATGTCTCAACACCTTCTGCAGGAGTTGGCTTGGTTAAGGTGCCCGCTTCATCACCTTCCTTAGCTTCATCACCATTGTTCCTGGTACCATCTTCTTCAGAGTGCACATGTGATGTGGTGGCATCAATGGTTCGCACCACATCCATGATATCAGGGATATGAGAGATTTGAGAAGACTCTCCTGGACCCTGTTGCATATGCTGCTCGTGCATCTATTTTGATTCTCTGACTGCTTGCCAGAACTCAGTTTTCTCGTCTGCAACAGTAGGGTCGATCTCCTTAATATCGCTATCACTGCTGTCAGTTGAGTCCGTGGAAAACGTAGGTACATCTGCGAATACACATGGATGAGGCTTCTTTGATGCTTCAATGGCTTTGGCCTTCTCCATGGCTTTTGGCTTCTCTTCATCCCTCCTTTAAGAAAGGATAGCTATGCACAAATCAGGATTGAGGGCGGAGCTAACAACTATGTTTCCCCGGAAGCTTAGGAGCTCTTCTTCTTCTTTAATAAACTCAGGGCTCTGGAATTGATGTCTCGCATAACTCAACTTCCAATTTCTCCATACCCTTAGTCTTTCCTGGATATCAAGATAGACAGAAAACAACATTACAACATCATCATCCTCCTCCTCCTGGATAAGTACAAGTGGAGCATGTTCCTCTTCAGGTGTTCGTGCATTAGTTTGAGGGGACTGAACGGCTAACTCTTCAGACTGGTCAGCTATGCCTGCTCCTTGTCCTTCAGTTGTATCTCGAACAACTGACTCTTGTTCAATTTGCTGACCCTAGTCAGCTAACTTCTCTATTTCACTGGTGAGTACTTCACCACCAACAACTTCCTTAAAATGCCCTTCCTAAGCTTCAACAGTCTCTTTCGCTGGTTGAGTGCCAGATTCAGTTGGCTTCTCAAGTTCTGACTTCTTGAACAATCTTCTTCTTTTGGTTAGAACCAGAGGGACTTCTGGCTCCACTTCTTCAGGCTCATTAAATGTGAATGCCTTTTCGCCTGTCATCTGCTTCTTGGACGCAACTTCCTCTCTGGGCACAACAGTGCACCTCTTCTTCATGACTGGAGAAGGTACTAGAGGTTCCTTCTCGATGTCGATTCTTTGGGCGGGGACGATTCGGGGACGATCGTATGGGCGTGTGCTTTCTCAAAACGGCTGCGGGGCGGAGTGCTTTCTTAGCTGCAGGAACTCTCTTCTTCTTTTGGATTGGCTTCGGAGAAGGAGTTGGGGCGGTTGCAGCAGTGTCCTCAGGGACAGGATCAACCCCCATCTTCACTGGTGTCAGCCCTTCTAGCATGAGCTTGCCTCTGAGCTCCAGAGAGGTTAGCTTTAAACATTCTCTTGTTGACATGGAATGGCTTCCAATGCCTTAGTGGAATCCCTTTCACCTCCATCATATGGCCAATGACCAAGCCATATCCCAGCAAACTCAATAACAAACCATCATCCTTAATAGTCTTGTTCATGACGTTTTGGCAGATTCTGCTGAAGATGAACTCAGCCCAGTTCACATTATTCTCCTCCAAGATCATAGCCATCACCGTCAGCTTTGTCCTAGACAGCTGATTGAAGCTGCCAAATTTCATATCCACGCATTTGGACACAATGTCCATCAGCTTATGGTAGTCATCTTTGATCAATGACTTCTTGGCTGTGTAAACAGCCTTAGCAGCAGACTCTGGCTTGGCAATATCCTTCCATGCCGCATCCATGTTTACGTTTTTCTCAGCAATATCCTTCATTCCCACTGAAGGCAGTAGTGTTTAGCTAAGTCCGCAGCAATAATCTTAATGTCCATGCTGTAGACTGAAGACCTAAGCTCCCCATCGTGAACCTCATCGTTCACGTAGAACATAGCCACCTCCTATGAGTACATATGAGAGTATTCCATCTTGAAACCCTTTCTGACCTGATTTTCCAGTTTTGCAGCAATTTTCTAAACTAGGGCCTTATCAACTCCCTGTTTCACCATCCCTTCGAAATCCACGGTTGAGCCGGAGTGGATCTTCTTGGAAATCTTGACAAAATCATAAGTAGCAGTCATTTTCTTGAAAAATAACCGGTGAAAGATTTATAGATACTTGAAAAACTAGGGTTCTGTTGCTTTGCAGAGAAAAACTTGAACTTGCTTTCTGGAGAAGAGAATATTGTGAGGAGAGAGAAAGTTGAATTCTTGGTTTATATGGGACGTGAGGGGACGCTAGAATTTGAAAAGTTTGATCAAAATCAATGGTCAGGATTAAACATGTGAAACCACATTAATTTACCTGCATTCAATGCATCAGCATTTATATCCAATCATAGGCTAAACGTGCGCAACTTTTATTCTAACACAATAATTACGCTGACGTAATGACCAAAAACATTCCCGCTCGTAGAAAACGACTGTGTTTTGTCACTTAGCTCATAAATAACTCAGCTATCTTCCAAAAGTGACTTAACTCTACTTCTCTTTACATAATGATCACTCAGCTATCAGCTAACTCGATACAACTAATTTCACATCTTGCTTGTTTCACTTGGCTGGAAAGTGAAATTTTGCTTATTTTCCATTTCTCTCTTCTTTGACTCTGTTGATTGAGTCTTGTGAGTCTCCTAACTCAACTCAATCAAACCTTGCTCATTCTTAAGCTCTTCAAATCTTGATTCACATAGAGGCTTTGGGAATATGTCAGCTAACTGCTTATCAGTTGAGATGTATTCCAAAGTGATGTCTTTCTTTTCAACATGATCTCTTATAATCTAACATCAATGTGCTTTGTTCTTGAATGCAATACTGGATTATGAGTAATTGCAATAGCACTTGTGTTATCACACATAATTGGAATCTCTTTCTCTTTTACATCATAGTCTCTCAGCTGTTGCCTCATCCATAGAATTTGGGCACAACAGCTGCCCGAAGCTATATACTCTGCTTCAGCTGTGGATGTAGCTATTGAGTTTTGTTTCTTGCTGAACCAAGAAACCAATCTATTTCCAAGCATTTGGCAAGTACCTGATGTACTTTTCCTGTCCACTCTACATCCAGCTTAGTCTGAGTCTGAGTAGCCTATCAACTTGAATCCTCCATCCTTTGGATACCATAAGCCAGCTTCTTAGAATCCCTTCAAATACCTTAGGAATCTCTTGGTTGCAGTCATTTGACTCTCTTTTGGTGCAGATTGAAATCTAGCACATACACCTACAACAAATGTGATGCCTGGCCTACTTGCTGTTAGATAGAGCAATGATCCAATGAGAGCTCTATATCTGGTTTGATCAACAACTTTGCCATCTGCATCCATATCCATCTTAATTGAGGTGTTCATTGGAATCTTCACTGATGACTTCTCTTCCATACCAAATTTCATTATCAAATCTCTGGTGTATTTGGTTTGACTTATGAAGGTTCCATCCTTCGTTTGCTTGACTTGAAGACCTAGGAAGAAATTCAGCTCTCCCATCATGCTCATTTCAAATTTCCTTTGCATGAGGTTTGAAAACTTGTCACACAGCTCTTTATTTGTGGATTTAAAGATGATATCATCTACATAAGTTTGAACAAGTAGTATACTCTCCTTATCTTGTATTCTAAATAGTGTTCTATCAACTTTTCCTTTGGTGAATCCATTGTCAATTAGGAATTGTGACAATATGTTATTCCATGTTCTTGGTGCTTTTTTCAATCAATACAGTGCTTTCTTGAGCTTGTAGACTTTGCCTCCAATAGTTTTCTGCTCAAAACCTAGAGGTTGTTCAACATAAACTTCTTCTTCTAAAAGTCCATTTAGGAATGCACTCTTCACATCCCTTTGATACACAGTGAAGTTCTTGTGTGCAACATAAGCTAGAGACATACTTATTGCTTCCAACCTAGCAACAGGAGCAAAGGTTTCATCAAAATCTATTCCTTCCTCTTCGCAATACCCTTTGGATACCAATCTCTCTTTGTTTCTTACTACAAATCCTTCCTCTTTCATCTTGTTCCTGAATACCCACTTAGTACCAATAACATTTTGGTGGGTAGGCCTTTGAACTAAATCCCATACTTTGTTCCTTTCAAACTGATTCAACTCTTCCTACATGGCCTGAATCTAATGCGTGTAATCCAATGCTTGAGACACATCTTTAGGCTCTGTCTGGGAAATGAAACAAGTAAACATGGCTTCATGTTGAGTTCTGGATATGGTTCTTATTCCATCTCTAACAACTCCAATAATTAACTTAGGTGGATGGTCTCTCAGCCATCTCACATCTGGTTGGAGTAAGTCTGCTAGATTCATCTGTCTTGCATCTAAGTTGTCTTGAACAGCTTCTTCATCATCATTCAACTATCTCATCTTCTTCAGGATTGAGTGCTCTTACATCTGCATCAACAGAGGGACTCTTCTGCATGGTTGGTTGATTCTGCTTCTCAGCTAACTCATCTATGTCTTCTCCATTTACATTAGGTTCATCAAATACTACATGGATAGACTCTTCAGTGACCATAACCCTCTTGTTTAGCACTCTATAAGCTTTACTTTCAGCTGAGTATCCCAAAAAGATACCTTCACCAGCTTTAGCATCAAAAGCTTTTAAGTTGTCCTTGCCGTTGTTGTGGATGAAACACTTACATCCAAAAATCTTTAAATATCCAACATTCGGCTTTCTCCATGTACAGATTTCATAGGGAGTTTTAGTCAATTACCTGTTGATGGCTTCAGCCCAAAATCTCTTAAGCAATTAAGCTTCAACTAACATTTTCCTTGCAACTTCCTTGAGAGTTTTGTTCCTGCTTTCAGCTACTCCATTCTGCTGTGGAGTTCTTGCGGCTGATAACTCATGAACAATACCATTCTCAACACAATATTGAGTTATAATCCCATTGACAAACTCAGTTCCCCTGTCAGATCTTATCTTAATGATGGTTTGACTTATCTCATTCTGAACTCTTCTCATTAGCTGAGGCAATTTCTGCAGTGTTTCCTTCTTTTTACACATGAATATAGTCCATGTATATCTTGAGTAGTCATCCACTACAACTAAGGTGTATTTCTTTCCACTGATGTTGGCTGGTTCAACAGGACCAAATAAGTCCATGTGCAACAGATGTAATATCCTTGTTGAAGAAGGACTTGGCTTGTCCTTGAAGGATGACTTGATTGCTTTCCCATCTTGCATGCATTACAAATGCTTTCTTTCTTGTACACTGAGTCTGACAATCCTTCCACAAGCTGACTCCTTGCAAGCTTATTGATTGTATTAAAGTTCAAGTGTCTCAGCTTCTTGTGCCACAACCACCTTGATTCGGCTGTATTTTTTGCTAGCAGACATGTGCTTGGTGTAGCAGTTGACCAATCGACTACATAGATGTTCTTCTGCCCTGTTCCTTATACCAGAATTTCACTTGATTCAACATCCTTGATTTGAGAAACTCCCATATTGAATCCCACATTATAACCTTTATCATAAAGTTGGCTGATGCTTAGTAAATTGAAGTTGAGACCTTCAATATATGCAACATCTATGATCTCCAATCCATTTTTCTTTATGGATCCTGTGCCTTTGATTTCCCCTGGAGCTTCATTTCCTCCAAATATGACTTTTGCACCTCTGATTTCCTTGAAATTTGCCAGATTTCTCTTGTTTCTTGTCATATGTCTGGAACAACCACTATCCATGTACCAGGTTCCTTGGCACTCAGAGTTCCTTGAACCTGCGATAAAGGAAATTAGTTTTTAGGTACCAATACTTGCCTGGGTCCTAGGGGGTTAGTGCTATAAGATGTTCCAACCAACCTATAGCCAGATGATCTGTCTCTAAGTGGTTGCTATCTATCAGTTCCATAATCATAGTGCACATTAGCAAATTGCTTGGGGGTTTTAGGATCATACAACTGTCTCTTTTGTCTGTATGCCTGTGTGTTTGTTTGAGCATTTGCTTTCTTGGGGTTATAGTGGAATTTTTGTGCTTGATGGGTTTTGTGCTTGGGTTCATATGTGTGCTGATAGTAGCTCTTTTACCTTGGGAATAACCTATGCTGAGGTTGAGGTGTTTGCCATTTTGGCTTGTATCCTATAGGTCTTTGCTGATATCTCACTTGGTTATTCCAATTAGCTTGATTTAGATAGTTTCTACCATTCCCATCATATGAATTTCTTTGCTGAAAGCTCTGGGGCTTTTGGTAGCTTTGTTTAGCTTTTACAGAGTATTTTTTTTTAGTTTGCTGATGGACTTTTCTGAATTTTATCTCAGTTGTCCTTTCAGCATACTCAACTGGCTTCTTGCCTTTTCCATTATATCCAAGGCCAGCATGATTGTGATTGTGTTTTGGAGTGGGTGTTGGTGAAACACATGGTGTTTTGGATTTTTGGACTTCCTCATTACTTGAGGATCCTTTTTCCAAAATCCCTCTGGGAGCTTGAGCAAGCACAAAGTAATTGAATCATATGCCTGTTTTGTCTCCACACTCTTTTTGAGTCATTATAAATTCATCCAATGATTTGGATGCCTTTGTAAATGAGGCAATCACATTTTTAAGATCTTTTTCTCTCTTTTCAGTAGCAGCTAACTCTGCTTGGATCTTGGCATTTTCAGCCTTCAACTTATTATTCTCATCAGCTATGTGATTTAGAGTACTCAGCTCTTTAGTCAGCTGTGAGTTTTGGCATTTAAGCTAGTTGTTCTCCTCATTTAGTAGTGTGTGTGTGAGGTTTTGATTTGCTCAAAGTCTTTCATCATTTTGCCAATTGAATCATAAAGATCTGTGGGTGATGAAATGTTTGTGTCACTATCACTAGAATCTAAATGAGATGAGTTAGAGTGTACCTCATTTTCTTGATCTTGTTCTTTGGCCATGAGGCAGATCAGGGCCTCTTCCTCAGTGTTACTGGAGGAGTCTGCTTCACTACTATCCGAGTCTGCTGGTTCCTTGCACTTGGCTACTTCAGCAGCCAACATGGTTTTCTTCTTTTCTTGTCTTTTTTCTCTGAAGACCCTTCTATCCTCTTCATTTATGTATTTGTTGACTGGTGGATAAGAATAATCAACAGCAAAATGTCCTGGTTGTCTGCAGTTCCAACACAAGTATTCTGCTCTCTGCAAGTCAGCTCTCTCAGCTCTCTGATAGTCAGGTTTTTGATGATCAGCTTTCTTAGGTGGTCTATCCTCCCTTACTTTGGAGGGTGCTGAGTGTCTTCTAGAGGATTCACCCTTGTTCCTTTTGTAGCTCTTATTGAAGAACTTTTTGAACCTTTTCACCAAAAGGGAAATTATCTCTTGGTCTATTGTTTCTTTTGGCTCAGCTTTCTTCCCTTCACTGGCCAACCGTGCAGCTGTCTTGGGCACAACTATTTCTTCTTGCTCGTTTCTTCTCAGCTCAAACTCATATGCTTTGAAATCTAAGAATAGCTCATGATTTGATGTTTTGGAGAGGTCCATTGAATGTCTCAGGGCCATGACCTTAATTTCCCACTCAGCTGGGAGGGATCGTAGGATCTTCATGCATATTTCCTTCTGTGTGTACTCCTTTCCAAGAGCTGAAAGCTCATTTGTAATTTCTGTGAATCTGGCATCTAGCTGATCCAGACTCTCACCTGCACGCATTTTAAAAATTTCAAATTTTTGGACTGCAACAGTTAATTTATTTTCTTTAATCTGTTCAGATCCTTCACAAATCAAGGTTAGTTTACCCCAAATTTCTTAGGCTGATTTGCATGATTTAACTTTGTTGAACATAGCATTGTCTAAGGTCTTGTAAAGGGAGTCCTTGGCAACATTGTAAATGTTGTATCTTTTTCTGTCTTCGTTGGTCCATTCACAACGTGGATTTTCAACCATAGAGGGTCTGGATTCTGCTGCAACATCCTCTCCTTCAGCTAGAGGTGCTCTTCTTACAGTAGTATTGACCTTTAAGGATTTGCAATGGCCCATCTTTTATCACTAGCCACATCTCATCGTGCAAAGCTGATAGATGAGCCTGCATACGAATTTTCCAGTCATTGAACTCTTCCACAGTGAACATAGGAATGCGAGTTAGATTTGCTTCCATGATAATAACTTTGCTTTTGAAATAAAAGCAAGAACTAAAGTATTGTATCTTTTGAAAAGACTGAGATCTAGTTTGGTAACCAGTGCAGAAGGTTCAATGAACCAACCACTCTGTAAGGTTTAGAAGGGGGGATTGAATACACCTTACCAAAGTTTTGAACTTAGTCCTTTTTAAATAATTTTTACAGAGTTAACTCAGATCAACTAAGTCCTTGAGGGACAGCTAGGTTGGCTTTCTTCAGCGAAGTTACCCACTTAACAGACTCGACATAGCTGTTGATAGTATAACTCAGCTGGGTCATCTAACACTAAATGTAGGTCCCAAGGTGTGAACAGTAAGGTTTAGAAGGGGGGTTGAATAAACCTTACCAACTTTTCACTTTTTAGTCCTTTAAAAATATTTCAACAGAGTTGACTCGAATCAGCTAAGTCCTTGGGGGACAGCTAGGTTGGCTTACTTTAGCAAATTTACCCACTCAACAGACTCGACTGAGCTGTTGATAGTGTAACTTAGCTGCGTCAGCTAACACTTAACTTTTTAGATGATTTGGTTTTATACATCGGAAGACTTAACACCCTTGTTAGTTTTAAACTTGTTTTAACACTTGTTTTTAGCAATGTTATTATCAGCTGGGTAGGAAATTTAACTTAATCAGCAGCTATAGATATATGCAATAAAATAAAGTGCTGAAAGTAAATGACACAAGTAAATTTTATAGTGGTTCGAGGATGGGGTAATTCCTCTAATCCACTCTTCTCCAACTCCTGGAGGAATCCACTAAGTAACAGATCAGGTTACAAAGTAGTTCTTCAGTCTAGAGACAGCCTTGATCACACAGTTGGCTTCTTCTGCGACTCAGCTTCTTCACAAGACAACTGTCTTGCTACTTCAGCTCCCTCCAAACCCTTGGAATAGATCACACAACCTTTCAACGAGCTTGAAACTTCTGGCTCGACCTTGAACCTTACTACAACTCCTTCAATCTTGGAGAGTAGACCCCTTTTTGGTTCTTAAAACTTTTTCCTCTTCAACTGGTTGAAGTATTCTTTCCTTCACGACGTGTATTGGATTGAGTTCCTTCGAGTTTTAGGCTTGAGGAATTTCTTGATAATCTAGAGAGAATGTTTGCAGGTATTGCTTGTTTTTTAATTGCTTCGAATGCTTGGTCTCTCGTGTGTCATTCGTACTTCTCTCTCTTACTTCCTCATCCTTTTATAGTGTTCATTTGAAAATTTGTCCGTTGAAGAGATATGCTATTTTCAAATGACACTTTCTTATTCGTTGGCTTGTTTTTTCTTGACTTGTAGCATTGTGATGGTGACCCTTCCTCATATTAAATGACACTGCAACTCTTCAGGTCCTGACATAAGCTTCAGTGCTTCCCATTGGTTTATTCATTTTGCACGCTTCTGGGACGAGCACTTTAAGACATGGCAACATGGATGTATTACTATTTTAGGTAATATCCTTGACTTCCGTGCAACAGATTAATATCAGTCGACTTGACTGGACAACTGCCTTTACCCCTTTGACTTGAGTCTGCTCTAATCATTTAGGCATGACTCAACTGTCAGTTCAACTGCTAGACTCAGCTCTTTATTGACTTGACTGACACATCTTCAACCTTTACTCAGCTGTTCCTCGGCTGGATCTCCTTCAGTCGAGTCTGTTCCTTGCATCTTGACCACACTCAGTTGACACATATCTGTGTCTTCTCTTTAGTCTTTAGTTGACCTCTTGCAGCTCATGTAGTCCTATCTATTATACAGTCCTATCTATTACAAATAGAAATACAAGGAAAATGGGGTGTTAACTTTCTATTCTAAGTTTTACATGGTATCATCAAAATTTAATAATAAATTTTCTAACAAATTCCCTCTTTTTGATGATGCCAAAACTTAAATACAAATAACAACAAACACAAGCAGTGCATTAACAAAGAATGTATGAGTTGAATATGTCAATTTTATTGATCATATCATTCTTGTCCTTTACAAAGCTGTTTACAAAATGTACTCTATACACTGTATCAGAGTTTACACATAAATTTGAATTACAACATGTATCAAAGTAAAGATGTTACAATGAGTATCAGAGCATTATGAGATTACAAGATACTTACAGCTGTGTATTTATAGTAAAGTAAAATACATGAATGGGTTATAACCGTCTTCAACGCCTTGGCAGCCTCATCCTTCTCTATTCATCTTCAGCTCTCCTTCTATCTTCCTCTACTCTTCTCATTTTCCTCTCTTCTTCTCATAGGCGTGCTTAGCAGCAGGGTCATCCCTACGCTGCCTCTCCTCCTATTCACGCATTACCCTCTCATTCTCTGTTTCTTGCCTCCTCAATGCCTCCTCATTCTTGCGCTTTACTTCAAGGTTGGCAAGATGATCATACCCAACCCAGTAATTTAATCCCCTCTTTTGTGGATTAATATTTTTTATATCTTTGGTCTTGGCTATGGTGGAGTCCCTCTGCCTCTTCCACTACTTCCAGACCTTCCCCTTCTTCTAGTTGACTCAGCTCCTCCTCTGGGAGTGTACTGCACTGGTGCTTTTCCATTTGAGTGGCTGCTGGAACTCTGCTTCCTGTCAGCTGATTTACACAAATCAAGGCCCTTCTCCCAGTACAAGTCCCACACCTGAGGTAGAGTCAAGTTCTTGAAATATCACTAGCTCGGCAATGGATTGGCCTTCATAGACAAATGAGTACACTCGGGAGCGCACTCAAATGGCTTAAGAAAGAAGCAAATGGGACAGGTTGGCAACCGAAAAGTAAGAAGACAGCACTAGCTTCCACCGTCTACCAAATCTGGAATGCAAGGAACATGTTGATATTCGAGGGTGAGACACCAAGAATAGATTCGATCATCATCAAGATCGAAACACGTGTATAAAACTATATTTGCTTTATACCCCCATGTTCTGAGTCAGTTCGAGAGGCATGCTTTAGACGGGCGCTAGTTTTATTTATCTTGCGTTCCCCTTTGATATGTAATATGAACTTGATGTAGGAGCCATTGCTATGGTTCCAAACTCACGTTGTATAACCTAGGCTCGCCCAGTGTATGTGTTCTTTTGATCAATATATTTCACATTTACCGATCAAAAAAAAAGTTCTTGAAATAGCCTTCTGCATCTAGAGTTCAAAATTCCTCTAGTGATCTGGGCTCAGATCCTGCATCAGGTATTGTGATTTCTCTTAGAGGTTTGATTGCCAGGGAATCCTTCAATAATCCTGCTGGTGGACCATCGTACCTTGTTCTGATTTCCTTAATGTGCTCACTATGCTTCTCAGCTACCTTTTCAAATTCAACTTCTAGACTCGGCTGTTGTTCCCTTTGAGTGATCATCCGTGGGGGCAGGTGTCTTAACACCTTCTGCAACGGTTGGCTTGGGTAAGGTGCCCGCTTCGTCACCATCTTTAGCTTCATCGCCATGCTTCTGAGTGCAATCTTTTGAGTGCACGGGGGATGTGGTGGCATCAATATTGACAACTATGTTGTGCACCACATCCATAACATCAGGGACTAAGGAGAGTGAAGACGATTCTCCTGGATCCTCTTGCAACTGTTGCTCATGCATCGCTTTCGAATCTCTAATGGCTTGCTGGAATTCCGCTTTCTCTGCTGCTACAACATGGTCGATCTCCTCTAAGTCACTATCGCTGCTGTCAGCTGATTCCATGGCATGTTCAGACCCACCAGTAAATAAACAGGTTTGGGGCTTCTTTGACTCTTCAATAGCCTTGGCCTTCGCCAAAGCTCTTTGTTTTTCTTCTTCCTTCATTTCACAAAGGATAGTCATGAAGAAATCAGGATCAAGGGATGAGCGGAGAGATATATTTCCCAGGAAGCTTAAGGGCTTCTCTTCTTCTTCTATAAACTCCTGGTGCTCAAACTGCTGTCGAGAGTAACTTAGCTTCTAGCTTCTCCATTCCTTCAATCTCTCGTGAATGTTAGGATAGACAGGAGATAACATCATTAGGTCATCATCATCTCCTTCCTCCTGAATGGTAGCAAGTGGAGAATTTTCCTCCTCAGGTTCATTTGCATCCGTCTGAGGGGACTGGACAACTCTCTCTTCAAAGTGCTCAGCTGTCTCAGCTCCTTGTTCTTCCACAGCTATTTCCCAAGCAGTTGGGTCTTCGACAATCTGCTGATGGACATCAGTAGTCTTCTCTGTCTCCATGGTGATTGCATCACCACTTGTAATTTCCCTTGACTGCTCTTCTTGAGTATCAACAATCTTTTCTTTCGTAGGCTGAGTGTCGGACTCAGCTGGCTTCTCCAGCTCTAACTTCTTGAACAACCTTATTCTTTTTGTGGGAACCAAGGGAGTTTCTAGCTCCACGTTCTTAGGCTCATCAAAGGTAAAAGCCTTTTCTTCAACTATCTTCTTCTTCGACGAAGCTACCTTTTGGGGCACTGTAGTGCATCATTTCTTCGCGACTGGAGAAGGTACTAAGGGTTCCTTCTCAGTCTCGGCTACGGGGGCATGGGCTTCTGGTCCGGCTGCAGGGGCAAGAGCCTTCTTTGACTTGGCTATTTGGGCAGGGGCATCTCTTGGTTCGGCTGGGGGTGTAGGGGCTTTCTTTGTCTTGGCTGCTGGGGCAGGGGCATCTCTTAGTTCGGCTGCGGGGGCAGGGGCTTTCTTTATCTTGGCTGCTGGTGCACGAGCTGGTTTAGCTGCAACAACTCTCTTCTTTTCGATTGGCTTAGAAGAGAGAGCTGGGGTGGTCGCAACTATGTCTTCTGGATTAGGGTCAGCTGATTCACCTTTGCTGGTGTCAGCTTTCCTTGCATGCGCTTGCCTCTGAGCGCCATACAAATTTGCCTTAAACATCTTTTTGTTGACATGAAACGACTTTCCATGTCTCAGGGAAATCCCCTTTACCTCTATGAGATGACCAATCACCAGGCCATATCCCAGCGAACCTCCAAACAGTCCATCCTCCTTGATGGTCTTGTTGATCACATACTGGCATGTTTGGCTGAAGACAAACTCAGCCCAATTGACTTTCTTTTGCTTCATAATAGCAACCATCACCACCAGCTTAGTTTGAGACAACTAATTAAAGCTGCCGAACTTCATGTCGACACACTTGGACACGATGTCCATCAGTTTGTGATAATCATCCTTTATCATAGCGTTCTTGGCTGTGTAAACAACCTTCACAGCTGACTGAGGCTTGGCAATTTCCTTCCAAGCAGCAGCTAGGTTCACATCCTTCTCAGCAATCTCATTTAACCCTTCAGTAGGCAATTTGCAGTGTTCATCAAGGTCAACATCAGTGATCTTGATCTCCTTGCAATGGACGGATGAGCGAATCTCATCATCATGAACTTCTGCATTGACATTGAACATGGCAACTTCCTCTAAGTACTCCATTGTGAGAAAATCCTTCAGGCAGGATTTCTCAAGCTTTTCCGTGATTTTCTTCACCAGGGCCTTATCAGCACTCTGTTTCAGCATCCCCTCAAAGTCAAATGTAGATCCTTAGTAGATCTTTTTGGACATCTTGACAAAATCGTACGAGGCTTCCATTTGAAAATAAACGAGAAATGAAACAAAAAATCTAGATTTTGGAACTAGGGTTTCACAACTTCACAGAGAGAAAACTTTTGCTTTTGTTTGCTTTTGTTGCTGAAGACGAGTGTTTGTGAGGAGAGAGAAAATTGGATTTTGGTTTATATTGGTCTTGATAGGACGGTTTCTGGAATTTGGAAAATTTGATCAAAATCAACGGTCAGGATTCACCCTTTGAAACCGCATTTATTTCCCCGCATTAAATGCATCAACATTTATATCCAATCATAGGCTAAACGTGCAGCCTCTATTTTGACATCATAATTACACTGACGTAATCGTTAAAAACATTTCCGCTCGCAGAAAATGACTGCGTTTTGTCACTTAGCTCGTAAATTACTCAGCTATTATCCAAAAGTGACTTAACTGTGCTTCTCTCTTCACATAGACCACTCAGCTGTCAGCTAACTTGATACAACTGAATTCTCATCTTGGCTGTTTCACTTGACTGAAAAATGAAACTTGCTTAATTTTTGTTTCTCTCTTCTTTGTCTCTGTTGATTGAGTCTTCTGAGTATCCTAACTCAGCTCAATTAATCCTAGTTCATTCTTAAGCTCTTCAAATCTTGATTCACATAAAGGCTTAGAGAATATGTCACCTAACTGCTTATCAGTTGAGATATATTCCAAGGTGATGTCTTTGTTTTCAACATGATCCCTTATAAAATGATATCTTACATCAATGTGTTTTGTAGAGTGCAACACTGGATTCTGAGTGATAGCAATAGCACTAGTATTATCACACATAATTGGAATTTCTTTTTCTTCAATGTCATAGTCACTCAGCTGTTGTCTCATCCATAAGACTTGGGCACAACAGCTGCCCACAACTATATACTCGCTTCAGTTGTGGATGTAGCTATTGAATTTTGCTTCTTGATGAACCAAGAAACCAATTTGTTTCCAAACATTTGACAAGTACCTGATGTACTCTTCCTGTCCACTCTACATCCAGCATAGTCTGAGTCTGCATAGTCTGAGTCTGAGTAGCCTACAAGCTTGAATCCGCCATCCTTTAGATACCATAAGCCAACTTCTTGGCTTCCCTTCAAATACCTTAGGATTTTCTTAGCTGCAGTCATGTGACTCTCTTTTGGTGAAGATTAAAATCCAGCACATACACCTATAGCAAAGGTGATGTCTGGTCTACTTGCTGTTAAATAGAGCAATGATCCAATGAGGTCTCTATATCTAGTTTGATCAACAACTTTGCCATCTGCATCTATATCTATCTTGATTGAAGTGTTCATAGGGATCTTTACTGATGACTTTTCTTCCATAACAAATTTCTTCGTTAAATCTCTGGTATACTTGGTTTGACTTATGAAGGTTCCATCCTTCATTTGCTTGACTTTAAGTCCTAAGAAGAAAGTCAGCTCTCCCATCATGCTCATTTCAAATTTCCCTTGCATGAGGTTTAGAGAACTTATCACACATCTCTTTGTTTGTGGATCCAAAGATGATATTATCCACATATATTTGAACAAGCAGTATACTCTCTCCATCTTGAATTCTAAAGAGTGTTCTATCTACTTTTCCTTTGGTACATCCATTGTCAATTAGAAATTGTGACAATGTATCATACCATGCGCTTGGTGCTTGTTTCAATCCATACAGTGCCTTCTTGAGCTTGTATACTTTGTCTCCAATAGTCTTCTGCTCAAACCTGGAGATTGTTCAACATAGACTTCTTCTAAAAGTCCATTTAGAAATGCACTCTTCATATCCATTTGATATACAATGAAGTTCTTGTATGCAACATAAGCAAGAAACATCCTAATTGCTTCCAATCTAGCAACAAGAGCAAAAGTTTCATCAAAATCTATACCTTCCTCTTGGCAATACCCATTGGCTACCGATCTTGCTTTATTTCTAACAACATATCCTTGCACATTCATCTTGTTTCGGAATACCCACTTAGTACCAATGGCATTTTGGCGAGTAGGCCTTTGAACTAATTTTCATACTTTGTTTCTCTCAAACTGATTCAACTCTTCTTGCATAGTCTGAATCCAATGTGTGTCATCCAATGCTTGAGACACATCTTTAGGCTCTATTTTGGAAATAAAAAAAGTGAACACAACTTCATGTTGAACTCTGGATCTGGTTCTTATGCCATCTCTGACATCTCCAATGATTAGCTCAAGTGGATGGTCTCTCAGCCATCTCACATCAGGTTGCAGTAAGTTAGATGGGTTCAGCCATCTTGCAGCTAAGTTGTCTTGATCAGCTTCTTTATCATCATTCAACTGCAGACGTTTCAGCTGTCTTTGAGACTCAGCTATCTCATCATCTTCAGGGTTGAGTGCTCTCACATTTGCATCAACATAAGGACTCTTCTGCATAGTTGGCTGATTTTGCTGCTCAACTAACTCATTAATGTCTTCTCCATTTACATTTGGCTCATCAAATACCACATAGATAGACTCTTTTGTGACCATAGTCCTTTTGTTTAGCACTCTATAGGATTTACTCTCAGCTGAGTATCCCAAAAAGATACCATCATCAGCTTTAGCATCAAAAGCCTTCAAGTTGTCCTCGCCATTGTTGTGGATGAAGCACTTACATTGAAATATCTTGAAATATCCAATATTTAACTTTCTCCCTGTCCATATCTCATAGGGAGTCTTGGTTAGTTGCCTATTGATCATGCATCTATTCTGAGTATAGCATGTTGTATTTATGGCTTCAGCCCAAAATCTCTTAGGCAATCCAGCTTCAACTAACATTGTCCTTGCAGCTTCCTTAAGAGTTTTGTTCCTTCTTTCAGCTACTCCATTCTGCTGTGGAGTTCTAGCAGCTGATAACTCATGAGCAATACCATTTTCAACACAATACTGAGTTATAATCCCATTGACAAACTCAGTTCCCCTGTCAGACCTTATCTTTATAATGGTTTGGCTCTTCTCATTTTGAACTCTTTTCATCAGCTGAGGCAATTTTTGTAGTGTTCCCTTCTTTTTACACATGAAAATAGTCCATGTATATCTTGAGTAATCATCCACCACCACTAAGGTGTATTTCTTTCCACTGATGCTAGTTGTTTCAATAGGACCAAATAAATTCATATGCAACAAATGCAGTATCCTTATTGAAGAAGGACTTGGCTTATCCTTAAAAAATGATTTGATTTGCTTTCCCATCTGGCATGCACCACATATGCTTTCTTTCTTGTATACTGAGTTAGGCAATCCTTCAACAAGATGACTCCTTGCAAGCTTGTTGATTGTCTTGAAGTTCAGATGACTCAGCTTCTTGTGCCACAGCTAACTTGATTCGGCTGTACTCTTGGCTAGCAGACATATACTTGGTGTAGCTCTTGACTAATCCACTACATACATGATTTTTTGTCTTGTTCCTTGTAGCACTATTTCATTTGATTCAGCATCTTTGATCTGGTATACTCCCATGTTGAATCCCACATTGTAGCCTTTGTCACAGAGTTGGCTAATGCTTAGTAGATTGAAATTGAGACCTTCAACATATTCAACATATGTGATCTCTAGACCATTCTTCTTTAGGGACCCTGTGCCTTTGATCTCCCCTAGAGCTTCATTTCCTCCAAATATGACTTTTGCACCTTTGATTTCCTTGAACTTTGACAGATTTTTCTTATTTCCTGTCATATGTCTGGAATAGCCACTACCCATGTACCAGGTTCCGTGGCACTCAGCTGTTCCTTGAACCTGCAATCAAGGAAATTAGTTTTTAGGTACCCATACTTGCATGGGTCCCGGGGGGTTAGTTCTATAAGATGCTCCAACCAACCTATAGCCAGATGATCTGACTATAAGAGGTTGCCATCTATCAGTTCCATAATCGTAATGCACATTAGCAAATTGCTTGGGGATTTTAGGATCATACAGTTGTCTCTTTTGTCTGTTTGTCTGTGCATTTGTTCGAGCAATTGCTTTCTTGGGGTAATAGTGGAAATTCTGGGTGTTGTGCCTGGGTGCATAAGTGTGCTGATGATAGCTCTTTTGCCTTGGGAATGACCTTTGCTGAGGTTGAGGTCTTTGCCATTTTAGCTTGTATCCTATAAGTCTTTGCTGAAGTTTCACTTGGTTATTCCAATCAGCTTGGTTAGGATAGTTTCTACCATTCACATCATATATATTTCTTTGATGAAATCTCTGGGGTTTTTGGTAGCTCTGTTTAGCTTTCACAGAGTATTTTCTGTTGGGAGTTTGATGATTGACTTTTCTAAATTTCTTTTCAGTTGTCCTCTCAGCATACTCTACTGGCTTCTTTCCTTTACCCTTGTATGCAAGGCCAATATGATTGTGATTGTGTTTTAGTGTAGGTGTTGGTGCAACATATGATGTTTTGGGCTTTTGTATTCCCTCATTGCTTGAGGATCCTTTCTCCAAAATCACTCTGGGAGTTTGACTATGCACAAAGGCATGTTTTTTCTCCACACTCTTTTTGATTCTTTATTAGTTCATCCAATGATTTAGATGCTTTTGTAAATGAGGCAATCGCATTCTTGAGATCTTTCTCTCTCTCTTTTCAGTAGCAGCTAACTCTGCTAAGATCTTGGCATTTTCAGTCTTCAGCTTGGTGTTCTCATCAGCTATTTGACTTAGAGTTCTCAGCTCTTTAGTCAGTTGTGAGTTTTGGCTTTTAAGCTGGTTGTTTTCCTCATTTAAAAGTGTGTGTGAGGTTTTAATGTGCTTAAAATCTTTCGTCATTTTGCCTAATGAATCATAAAGATCTAAGGGTGAGGAAGTGTTTGTGTCACTATCACTATCACTTGACTCAGAATGAGATGAGTGAGGGTGTACCTCATCTTCTTGATCTTGTTCTTTTGCCATGAGGCAGATCAAAGCCTCTTCCTCAGTATCACTTGAGTACTCAACTTCACTGTTGTCCGAGTCTGCTGGCTCTTTACACGTAGCTGGTTCAGCAGTCTCAGCAGCTAACATGGCTTTCTTCTTTTCTTGTCTTCTTTTCCTGAAGACTCTTCTTTCTTTCTCATTTTTGTAATTAATGACTGGTGGATAGGAACAGTTAACAGCAAAATGTCGTGATTGTCTGCAATTCCAACACAGGTTTTCAGCTCTCTGCATATTAGCTCTTTCAGTTCTCTGATTATTAGCTCTCTGATAGTCAGCTCTTTGATGTTCAGCTCTCTTGGGCGGCCTATCCTCTCTTGCTTTGGAAGTTGTTGAATGTCTTCTGGAGGTCTCACCCTTGTTTCTTTTATAGTTCTTGTTAAAGAACTTGTTGAACCTCTTTACAATGAGAGCAATTTCCTCCTGGTCTATGGTTTCCTTTGGCTCAACTTTCTTCCCTTCACTAGCCATCAGTGCAGCTGTCTTGGGCACAACTATCTGCTCCTGCTCTTTTCTTCTTAGCTCAAACTCATAGGCTTTGAGATCTGGGAACAACTCTTGATTTGATGTTTTTTAGAGGTCCACGGAGTGTCTCAGGGCCATGACCTTCATTTCTCATTCAGTTGGGAGGGCTCTTAGAATCTTCATGCACATCTCCTTTTGAGTGTACTCCTTCCCAAGAGCTGAAAGCTCATTCGTGATCTCTGTGAATCTGGCTTCCAGCTGATCCATACTTTCACCTGCAAGCATTTTAAAATTTTCAAATTTTTGAACAACAACTGTTAGTTTATTCTCTTTTATCTATTTAGATCCTTCACAAATCAGGGTTAGCTTATCCCAGATTTCTTTGGCTGATTTGCATGACTTGACTTTATTGAACATAGCCTTGTCCAATGTCTTGTAGAGAATATCCTTGGCAACATTGTCCAGATTGTATCTCTTTCTATCTTCATTTGTCCATTCACAACAAGGTTTCTCAACCATGGCTGGTCTAGGCTCTGCTGCAACATCTTTTCCTTTACATGGAGGTGCTCTTCTCACATCAGTGTTAACCTTCAATATTTGCAGTGGCCCATCCTCTATCACAAGCCACATTTCATCGTGTAAGGTTGATAGGTGAGCCTGCATGCAAATTTTCCAGTCATCAAACTCTTTCACAGTAAACATAGGGATACGAGCTAGATTGGCTCCCATGATAATAACTTTGCTTTTTGAAATGAAGGCTTTGAAAACACAAGTGTTATATCTTTTGAAAAAGATTGAGATCTAGTTCAATTACTAGTGCGGAAGGCTCAATGAACCAAATGCTCTGATACCACTTGTAGGTCTCAAGGGGCGTATAGTAAGGTTTAGAAGGGGGGAGTTGAATAAACCTTACCAACTTTTCACTTTTTAGTCATTTGAAAATATTTCAACAGAGTTGACTCAAATCAGCTAAGTCCTTGGGGACAACTAGGTTGGCTTACTTCAGCAAATTTACCCACTCAACAGACTCGACTGAGCTGTTGATAGTATAACTTAGCTGCGTGAGCTAACACTTAACTTTTTAGATGATTTGGTTTTATACAGCGGAAGACTTAACACCCTTGTTAGTTTTAAACTTGTTTTCAACACTTGTATTTAGCAATGTTATTATCAGCTGGGTAGGCAATTTAACTTAATCAACATATATATATATATATATATATATATATGCAATAAAATAAAGTGTTGAAAGTAAATGACACAAGTAAATTTTGTAGTGGTTCGAGGATGGGATAATTTCTCTAATCCACTCTTCTCCAACTCCTGGAGAAATCCACTAAGTACCAGACCAGGTTACCAAGTAGTTCTTCAGTCTAGAGACAGCCCTGATCACACAGTTGGCTTCTCTTGCGACTCAGCTTCTTCACAAGACAACTGCCTTGCTACTTCAACTCCCATGAACATCCAACCATGAATTGTTCTCAGACCTTAAAGATTATGAATTTGAGCTCAAAAGAAAAGAGCAAGAAGAGACAGTTCTACCCAAAACAACTACACTTATGGATGGTGAGTCCAAGAGAGCTGAATCCAAAGAAGCCATTGACCACGAAGAAATATTTCCCTTATGGTGAAACGGTTCAACAATTTTTCAATAAAAACTACAAAAGGAACAAGGGTGAATAATCCATGAGACACTCAACACCCTCTAAAGCAAGGGAGGACATACCACCAAAGAGAGTTGATCTTCAAAGGACTGAATATCAGAGAGCTGATAATCAGAGAGTTGAAAGAGCAGACTTCCATAAAGCTGAGAACTTGTGTTGGAATTGTAGACAACCAGGATATTTTGCTGTTGATTGTCCCTGTCCACCAGTCAACAAATATATAAATGAGGAGGAAAGAAAGGTCTTTAGAGATAGAATACAAGAAAAAAAGAATTCCATGTTGGCTGCCAAAGCTGCTGACACATCCAACTGTAAAGAACCAGTTGAGTCAGACAACAGTGAAGTTGAATACTCGTCTGACATAGAAGAAGAGGCTATGATATGCCTCATGGCCAAAGAACAAGAAGATGAGGTACATTCTAACTCATCTCATTCTAATTCTGATGATAGTGATACTGATACAAACACTTCATCACCCAGTGATCTTTATGATTTATTAGGCAAAATGATGAAATATTTTGAGCATGTAAAAACCTCACACACATTTAAATGAGGAAAATGGCAACTCACAGCTGACTAAGGAGCTGAGTACTCTAAGTTACATAGCTGCTGAGAATACAGAGCTTAAGGTTGAGATAACTAAGATCCAAGCTGACTTAGCTGCAACGAAATGGAGGGAAAAAGATTTGGAAAATGTGATTACCTCATTCACGAAGGCATCAAAATCGTTAGATGAACTTATAATGATTCAAAAGGAAAGTGGAGATAAGACAGGCATTAGATTTAATTCTTGTCCGCATGCCCAAGCTCCAAGAGTGGTAATGGAAAAAGGATCCTCAAGTAATGAGGCAGTCCAAAAATCCAAAGCACCATATGTTTCACCTACACCCACTCACAAACTCAATCACAACCATGCTAGCCTTGGATACAAAGGTAAAGCAGAAAAGCCAACAGATTATGCTGAGAGGACAGCTAAAACATAATTCAGAAGAGTCCATCATCAGACTCCAAACAAAAAATACTCTATAAAATCTAAACAGAGCTACCAAAGGCCCTAGAGGTTTCATCAGAGAAAACCATATGTGGGAATGGTAGAAATTATCCCAGCCAAGCTGATTGGAACAATCGAATTAGATAGAATTAGACAGCAGCCAAGTCCAAAGGGATACAAGCCCAAGTGGCAAAGACCTCAGACTCAAAATAGGTGATTCCTAAGGCAAATAAATTATAATCAGCACATATATGCACCCAAGCACAAAGCCAAATATGCACAAATGTTTCATTACTATCCTAAAAGCAAATGCATAAGCTCACACACATGCATACAAACAAAAGAGACAGTTGTATGAGCCTAAAGCCCTTAATCAATTTGCTAATGTTCATTATGATTATGGAACTGATAGGTGGCAACCTCTTAGAGCCAGACCATTTGGCTATATGTTGGTTGGATCACCTTATAGTGCTAACCCCTCATGACCCAGGCAAGTATAGGTACCTATAAACTAATTTCCTTGATTGCATGTTCAAAGAACAACTGAGTGCTAAGGAACTTGGTACATGGATGGTGGTTGTTCCAGACATATGACAGGCAACAAGAAAAATCTTTCAAAGTTCAATGAAATAAGAGGTGCTAAAGTCATATTTGGAGGAAATGAAGCTCCAGGGGAGATCAAAGGCACATGATCCATAAAGAAGAATGGACTAGAGATCACGAGATCAACTTCAATCTGATCGTAGCAACTCGTGTTTGAAGAGTTTGTCAAATCAAGGATCTTCAAATAAAATTGTTCTACAAGGATCAAGAGCATGTATCGATTGATTAATCGCTATACCAAGCACATGCTGTGACAAGGGCTTGGTTGTGGCAATGTTTTAAGATTCAACATGGGAGTTTGTCAAATCATTTGTGATGCAATCAATCAAATAAAATTGTTCTACAAGGATCATTGCGAAAAATTTATTTGGTCATGTATGTGGTGGATTGATTAATTATTCAAGATACACATGGACCATCTTTATGTGTAAAAAGAAGGAAACTTTGCATCAATGAGAAGAGCTTAAAATGAGAAGAGTTGAACCATTATAAAGATAAGATCATAGATCAATGGGATTATAACTTTGCATAGAAAATTGTATCTCTCATGAGTTGTCACCGTTTAAGACAATCAACAAAACTCTCAAGGAGTCATCTTGTGGAAGGATTTTTGGGTAAGCCATTAATACAATTTGCTATACTCATAATAGGTGTATGATCAATAAAAAGTTGAAACCCCCTTATGTAATTTGGATGATTGGATATTTTTATAGCCTTCGATGTAAGTGCTTCATGCATAAAGGCAAGAACAACTTGAAAGCTTTTGATGCTAAAGGACTTTTAAAATGCCGAACAAGAGGATTATGGTCATGAAAGAGTCTATACTGTCCTAATGTTAATGGAGAAGACATTGATGAGATGGTTGACAAGATGAATCACCAACTTCAAAGAATCCATATGTTGATAAACTGATGATTTATTTCTCAAGTCTGATGATAAGGAAGTTGTTCAAGACAACTTAGGCTTTCATCATTACTCCAACCAGATGTGAAATAAATACACTCATCATTGGAGATGTTGGTAGTAAGATTATTCAAGATTAAGCTATGTTCACTAGTTCCATTTCCCAAATTGAGCCTAAAGATGTGCCACAAGCATTGATGACACACATTGGATTCTAGCTATGAAAGAGTGCATCATTTGAAAGAAATAAGCTTTGGGAATTAGTTCAAAGGCACAACCCACCAAAATGTTATTGGATTGGGTATTTCAAACAAGATGAATGAAAAAGGATATTTTCTAAGAAACAAAGGATGTGAAAGGATATTGCATTTTTTGATGAAACCTTTGCAATGTTGCAAGATTGGAAGCAATTAGGATGTTTCTTGCTTTTGTTGCACACAAGAACTTCACTGTCTATCAAATGGATGTGAAGAGTGCATTTTTGAATGGACTATTAGAAGAAGAAGTCTATGTCAAGAAACCTCCAGGTTTTGAGCAGAAAACTATTGGAGATAAAGTTTACAAGCTTAAGAATGCATTATATGGTTTGAAACAAGCACCAAGAGCCTGGTATGATACATTGTCCCAGTTTCTTATAGACAATGGATTCACCAAAGTCAAGGTTGATAGGACACTCTTCAGAATTCAAGATGGGGAGAGTATAATGCTTGTTCAAATATATGTGGATGACATCATCTTCGGATTCACAAACAAAGAGCTGTGTGAAAAATTCTCAAATCTCATACAAGGGAAATTTGAGATGAGTATGATGGGAGAGCTGACTTTATTTCTAGGCAAACATTGATTTGGTTGTTGCATGGAAGGAAATAGCCAAACCTGAGGCTACTGCGAAGCTAAACTGTAAAGCCAAGAAGTCGCTAATCAAAGATGACTACCAAAAGTTAATGGACATGGTAGCCAAATGTGTCGACATGAAGTTTGGAAGGTTTAATCAGCTTTCTTGGACTAAGTTGACCGTCATGGCGACGATTCTGGAAGAAACGAAAGTCAACTGGCCAGAGTTTATTTTTGGCAAGCTATGCCAAAATGTGCTGAACAAGTTCATAGGCGAAGACGGTACGTTCAACAGCTCTCTCGGATATGGCCTGGTTTTAGGTCATCTGTTGGAGGTGAAGGGTATTCCTCTTAGGAATGGGAAACCCTTCCACGTGAACAAGAAAATTTTCAGGGTAAATCTCTCTGCTGCCCAACGCCAAGCCCATGCAAGGAAGATGGATAAAAGCGAGAGGGAATGAGCTGACCATGTCCCCATGGACACAGTTGTGTTTGTAAAAGGCCCTTCTCCAAAGTCCGTGCAAAAGAAGAAAAGGGCACATGTACTTGCAGCCAAGTCAGCTCCTACCCCTGTAGCCAAGAAGGACCCTACCCCTGCCCCCACACTCGAGACAAACCTAGCACATACCCTCGTAGCCGAGAAGAAATCTCCAGCTCCCTCTCCAATTATCAAGAAAAAGCGCTCAGCTGTGCCTCGCAAGCCAGTTGCAACCAAGAAGCTGAAGATAGGAGATTCAACTTTCATAGGTAAGGAGCCTGAGAACATGGAACCCGAATTTCCATTGGTAAAGACAAGGACAAGACTTGTGAAAAAGTCTGAATTAGCTAAGACAACTGAGTTTGGCACAACTGGTGAGAAAGAGGCTACTGAGGATGAGCAGCAAACATCAAAAGACAGAAGTGGTGTGGAAGCTACTAAGAAGCAAGAGACTATTGTCGGTGAACAGCAGGATCCAGTAGAATCAGCTATTAGGGAGACAACTGATGAATCGAAACCAAACACAACTGACAAAGACACATAAGAGTTATTTGTACGCTCTCCTCAGACAGATGCGAGGATTGTTGAAGAAGATAGGGCTCCTCTTAAGCCCATGCATGAGGATGATGACTTGGTAATGTTATCACCTGCATATCCTTAAATTCAAGAGGAACATTGCCATCTAGTAGCTGGAGAATCATGTTGAATCCAAGGGCATCATAGATAAAGAGGAGATTGCCATAACGGTTAAGAGATTCATCAAGTTCTTCAATAAGAACTACAAGAGGAATAATGGTGAATCCACAAGAAGGCACTCAACTCCTTCCAAAGGAAATAAAGAACCCTAAAGAGAGCTGAAAATAAGAAAGCTGGAGATCTATGCTAGAATTGCAGACAACTAGGTCACTTTGCAGTTGACTGCCCTTATTAGAGCTGGCAATGGGCCACGTCGGGCTAGTCCGACCTGAGCCCAATGGGCCAACCTAGAAAATCGGGACGGGTCAGGCTAGCCCAATTTTCCATCAGGCCTCAATTTTCCTGGCCCAGCCTAGCCCTACCACGAACCACAGGCTATCGGGCCAAAATAACCCAAGTAAAATATTTTATAAAAAAATTAAAAATCCAAAACTGTGAAAGCATATGTTTTTATGAGTGCACTCATAAATAGTTTAACTATAGTAAACGAATTTGTTTTTTTAAAAAATGGTATTTGAGCATTTCAAAAAATGGAAACTTAAAAAACAATTTCTCATACAAAAACCAGATTTATGAATGATAGACCAAAAGTCCATCTACATGTTTTATATAAAAGCACTTTATGCCACATTTAAAAACAAGCATGATTGGGTTTTGATATTTGCTATAGTTCTGTACGACTCACCTATGCCAACTGCCAAGAAAGAGATTTTAAGCATTTGTTTTAATTAAAAAATATTGGGCTTGGGCCAGCCCAAAAAAACATGGGCTATTTTAGCCCGAGCCCAGTGGCCCGACGGGCCTACTAGATCGGGCCATTTAGGTCCGATTTTCTTCGGGCCTAAAAAAATAAGGCCCAACCCATCATATTATTGGGTGGCATGGGCCAGCCCATCGGGCTGGCCAATTTTGCAAGCTCTAGCCCTTATCCACCAGTCAACAAGTATAGAAATGAAGATGATAAGAAAATCTTCAGGGAATGAAGACGAGAGAAAGAAAGCCATGATAGCGGCAGAAACAGATACATCCTAGTGTAAGGAACAAGCTGAATCAGACAGCAGTGAAGCTGACTACTCCTCGGACACTGAAGAAGAGGCATTGATATGTCTTATGGCCAAGGAACATGAAAATGAGGTAAATTATAACTCATATAGCGCAAATTTTGATGCTAGTGACCATGATATAAACACTTCATTGCCCATAGATCTTTATAATTTATTAGAAAAAATGATGAAAGATTTTGAGCCCATGAAGTCCTCTCACACACTTTTAAATGGAAAACAGCAAACTCGAATGCCAAAACTCGAAGCTGACTGAAGAGCTGAGTACTCTTAGTCACATAGCTAATGAGAATAAAGAGATAAAGGTTGAGATAACTAAGGTTCAAAAGGACCTAGCTCAAAAGGAAAAGAGGGAAAAAGAATTGAAAAATGTGATTGCATCACTCAGCAAGTCATCTGAAACATTGGATGAATTAATGATGATAAAAATAAAATTGGAGAGAAAGCAAGCTTATGTTTTAATTCCTTTGTCAATGGACAAACTCTAAGAGTGGTAATGGAAAAAGGATCCTCGAGTAATAGGGGAGTCCAAAAGCACGATATGTTGCACTCACACACAATCATAAATACTCACATGATGGCATTGGGTATAAAGGAAAGGGAAAGAAGCCAGCCGAGTTTGTTGAGATAGATGCTGAAACTAAATTTAGAAAAACTCAACAACAGACTCCAAATAAGAAATATTATGTGAAGTCTAAACAGAACTACCAAAAGCCCCAGAGGTTTCACCAGAAGAAACCATATGAAGGAAATGGTAGAAATTACCCAACACATGCTTATTGGAACCATCAATTGAAATATCAGCCAAGTCCTATGGAATACAAGCCCAAGTGGCAGAGACCTTAGACTCATCACAGTTCATTCCCAAGGTAAAGAATTCAGCACAAATATGCACCCAAGCATAATGCCTATCATGCACAAAAGTTTTCATATTATCCAAGAAAAACAAATGCAGAAGCACACACACAGGTATACAGAGAAAAGAGACAGTTGTATGTTCCTAAAGCTCCAAAGAAATTTTCTAAGATTCATTATGATTATGGAAATGATAGGTGGCAACCTCTTAGAGTCAGATCATTTGGTTATGGGTTGGTTGGATCACCTTATAGTGCTAACCCCTCAGGACCCAGACAGATTTGGGTACCTACAACTTGATTTCCTTGATTTCAAGTTCAGGGAACAGTAGAGTGCCAAGGAACTTGGTACATGGATAGTGGTTGTTCCAGACATATGATATGGAATAAAAAGAACTTATCGAATTTCTAGGAATCTATAGGAGCCAAAGTTATATTTGGAAGAAATGAAGCTCAGGAGGAAATCAAAGGCATTGGATCCATTAAGAAAAATAGACTAGAGATCACAGATGTAACTTATGTTGAAGGGCTGACTTTCAATTTTCTAAGTATAGCCAACTCTGTGATAAAGGCTATAATGTTGGATTGAACATGGTTGTCTGTCAGATCAAGGATGTTGAAACCAATGAAGTAGTGCTATCTCGGATGAGAAAGAAGAATATGTATGTAGTGGATTGGTCCACTTCTACACCAAGCACTTGCCTATTGGTAAAGAGCACAACTTAATCAAGCTGGTTGTGGCGCAAGAAGATGAGTCATCTTAACTTCAAGACCATCAATAAGCTTACAAGGAGTCATTTGGTTGAAAGGATTGCCAGACTCAGTCTACAAGAAAGAAAGCATTTGTGATGCATGCCAGAAAGGAAAGCATATCAAGTCATCTTTCAAGGATAAGCCATGTCCTTCTTCAACAAGGATTTTACATTTGCTACACATGGATCTGTTTGGACCAGTTGAACCAGCTAGCATAAGTGGAAAGAAATACACCCTAGTGGTGGTGGATTATTTTTCAAGATACACATGGGCTAGTTTATGTGCAAGAAAAAGGAAACTTTGCAGGAGCTTCCTCAGTTGGTGAAAAAGTTCAAAATAAGAAGAATCAAACCATTATCAAGATAAGGTGTAATAGAGGAAATGAGTTTGTCAATGTGATCATAACTCAGTATTGCATGGAAAATGTTACTGCTTATGAGTAATCAGCAGCAAGAACTCCAAAGAAGAATAGAGTGGCTGAAAGAAGGAACATAACTCTCAAGGAAGCTGCAAGGACCATGTTAGCTGAAACTGGAATACCTAAAAGATTTCGGGCTGAAGCCATTAACACTACTTGCTACACTCATAATAGGTGTATGACAAATAGGCAACTGTCCAAAATCCCCTATGAAATTTGGACAGGAAGGAAGCCTAATGTGAGATATTTTGATACTTTTGGAAGCAAGTGTTTCATTCATAACAATGGCAAACACAATTTGAAAGCATTTGATGCTAAAGCTAACGAAGGTATCTTTCTTAGATATTCAACTGAGAGTAAATCTTTCAGAGTGCTAAACAAAAGGACTATGGTAATATAAGAGTCTATCCATGTGGTTTTTGATGAACCTAATGTGAATGGAGAAGACATTGAAGAGTTAGCTGAGAAGAGTCCTTATGAAGAAGCAAATCTCAGAAGACTCGATCCTGATGAGGATGAGTTAGCTGAATCTCAAAGACAGCTAGAAGGTCTGCAGCTGAATGAAGATTATCAAGGAGAGGTTGTTCAAGACAACTTAGCTGCAACAAGAACCAATCCGGCATACTTACTCCAACCAGATGTGAGATAGCTGAGAGACCAGAGAACGAGTAAGAACAAGATTCAGGACTCAACATAAAGCTATGTTCACTTGTTTCATCTATCAAATTGAACCAAAGGATGTGTCACAAGCATTGGATGACACACACTAGGTTCTAGCTATGCTGGAAGAGCTGAATTAGTTTGAAAGGATTAAAGTTTGGTTATTGGTTCAAATGCCTACTCACCAAAATGTTATTGGTACAAAGTGGGTATTTATAAACAGGATGAATGAGGAAAGATCTGTTGTGATAAACAAAGAAATATTGGTAGCTAAAGGGTATTGACAAAAATAAGGTATAGATTTTGATGAGACATTTGCACCTGTTGCCAGATTTGAAGCAATAAGGATGTTTCTTACTTATGTTGCACACAAGAACTTTACAGTCTATCAAATGGATATGAAGAGTGCATTTATGAATGGACTTTTTGAAGAAGAAGTCTATGTGGAACAACCTCCAGGTTTTAAGCAGAATACTATTGGAGATAAAGTCTACAAGCTCAAGAAAGCATTATATGTTTTGAAGCAGGCACCATTAGCATGGTATGATACATTGTCTCATTTCCTAATAGGCAGTGGATTTATAAAGGAAAAGTTGACAGAACACTCTTTAGAATTAAAGATGGAGAGTATATTTTGCTTGTTCAAATATATGTTGATGACATCATCTTTGGATCCACAAACAAAGATTTGTGTGACAAATTCTCCAACCTTATGCAAGGGAAGTTTGAGATGAGTATGATGGGAGAGTTGACTTTCTTCATAGGTCTTCAAGTCAAGCAAATGAAGGATGGAACCTCCATAAGTCAAACCAAGTATACCAAGAAATTTGGTATGGAAGAGAAGTCATCTGTGAAGATTCCTATGAATACTTCTATCAAGATGGATATGGATGCAGAAGGAAAGCCAGTGGATCAGACAAGATGTAGAGCACTCATTGAATCATTGCTCTATCTAACTGCTAGCAGACCAGACAACACCTTTGCAGTAGGTGTATGTGCCAGATTTCAGTCTGCTCCCATAGAAAGTCATATGACTACAACTAAGAAGATTCTGAGATACTTGAAGGGAAGCTAAGTAGTTTGCTTATGGTATCCCCAAAAAGGTCCATTCAAGTTGATTGTATACTCAGACTTAGACTATTCTAGATGTAAAGTTGATAGGAAGAGTACATCTGGTACATGTCAAATTCTTGGGTACATATTAGTTTCTTGGTTCAACAAGAAACACAATTTAATAGCTACATTTACAGCAGGGGCATAATATATTGCAACAGGCAGCTGTTGTGCACAAGTCTTATGGATGAGGTAACATCTGAGAGATTATGACATTGAAGAGAAGGAAATTCCAATTATGTGTGATAACACAAGTGCTATTGCAATTACTCATAATCCAGTATTGCACTCAAGAATAAAGCACATAAATGTCATATATCATTTTATAAGAGGTCATGATGAAAAGAAAGACATCACATTGGAATATGTATCAACTGAGAAGTAGTTAGTTGATATATTCACAAAGCCTCTATATATGAATCAATGTTTGAAGAACTTAAGAATGAGCTTGGATTAACTGAACTGAGTTAACATGCTTAGAAGACTCATTCAGCAGAGTTAGAGGTGGGAGAATTGCATTTCAGAAGAGTTTTGCTCAATCCGCAGAGTAAAATAACTTATGTAGTCGTTCAACAAAGTTGAGTTAGTTGAACAGCTGAGTCTCCATCAGCAGACTAGAGATAAAGAGAAGCAGAGTTGAGTCATAAATGAAGATAGCTCACTTATTTATGAACTAAGAGACAAAATAAGGCCGTTTGTATTAAAGCGTGAATGTTTGACTATGATGTCAGCATCATTAAATGCGGTACAGTGAATGGCTGCGACCGTAACCTATGATTGGCTATAAATGTTGCTCACATTAAATGCAACATGATTAATGCTTTTTGCACGTTCTAATCTGAACTGTTGATCACATATAAAATTAATTTTTAGAATCCCGAGAAAGTCTCTTCATGTTTCTTATATATCGGTTCGAATTTCTCCCTCTTCTCACATACTCTCAATCATTCAAAAACTATCAATATTCTCTATACTAGAAAACATCTCAAGTGTCTTCAAGAATCTTCAAGAAAATCTAAAATGGCACCCAAGATATCTGCGCTTGACTTCGGAAAGCTTGCCGAGAAAGTGTACTCCAGTGCACTAATGGACATTGAAGGCCTTGTCAAGTAGTCTGCTGACAAGGATAGGGCTAGAAAAATTGTTGGGCACCTTGAAAATTTTGGTTTATTGAACTTTATATCTATGGAGATGCCCCAGACCTTTCAAGAGGAAGTTATTATGTTCTATGTGAATGTTGTTAAAAATGATGGCATTCACTCTTCAGTGAATAAGAAGGATGTCAAGTTGGCTGCAAACGACTTGACTGAGTTGTTACATCTCCCCAACAGCGGACTCATAGAGCTAAAGGACTATGTGTTCGACTATATGAAGATATGGATGGAGATAGCTAAGAACGAGGGAGGTGATAAGTTGAATCCATCAGCTACCAAGACATCTATTAAGGAAGACTACCACAAACTGATAGATGACGTGGCGAAGTGCATCGATATCAAGTTTGGGTCTTATAATCAATTATACCAGACTAAGCTGGCAGTGATGGTTGCAATCATGCACGAGTTAGAAGTGAACTAGAGCGAGTTTATTTTTTATAAGCTCTGTCAGAATGTCTAGAACGTCAAGTTGGATGAAAGAAAATTCATGTACACCCTAGGCTATGGGTTAGTCCTGGGGTATCTATTGGAGAAGAAGGGTGTGTCCCTTCGCAAAGGGAAGCCCTCCCACGCCAATAAACGGCTTTTTAAGGCAGACTTATCAACTGCTCAGAAAAAGGCGCATGTTAAGAAGAAACGCGCATCTGAGGGGGAATTAGCTGAGAATGTTCCCGAAGAGACAACCTCCCAACTCCCCTCTCCTCAACCATCTCACATTGCCCCTAAGGTGACGAAGAAATATAGAATAGATGCGCCTCAGAAGGCAGCTGCTAAGAGGCAGAAGACTCAAGCTTCTGCTGGTTTTAGAGATGAAGAGCAGTCAGTTGCCAAGGCAGTTGAATCTTCTGCAGCTGAATCAGCCATTTGTGTCATGGCTGAAGGTTCTGACAAGGAGGAGGAAGAAGTCCCCTTGGAGAGACGCTCCAAGAGATGGCTTGTAAAGAAGTTTGTTGCAGCAGACCCTATCGAAACAGCTGCAGTAGACACATGTGTTGTTGTGCCCCCAACAACTGAGCACGAAGAAGAAATTGTTGAAGACACAACTCTACCTGTAATTAAAGAAGTAGTTGTTGAGACAATTTTTGGAGGTGGTGACTCTATTTTCCCAAAGTAGAGAAGGAACCAGCTGCGAAAGACCCTGCTGCCTTTGTAAACCAAGATCCCCAACATATCCTGAGATTGAGGCCAGGTTGCGTGTTTAGAGATTATGGAAGTTGAGAAATAGCATAATCCAATTCATGAGGCCTGAGATGATTGAAGAAGAATAAAGCCTTCTCGAATTCCTAGATAATGTATTTGTTGTGTATGCTCTAGACGAAATATACTCCAACACCATTGTTTTTGAGAAGATGGAGGCTGAGAAGGCAAAGGCCCTGGAGAAGGCTAAGGGTCTTGCACCTCATATTTTCACTTTTTCAGATCCTAGTATCCCAGAGTGTGCGTTCAGTAGTGGTGAATATGAGCCTACCGAGGGAGCTGATGAAGTTGAAGCTGCTCAACTGAGGCGGGCAAGGAAAGATTCTTGTGATCTACATGAACAAGACTAAATGGTGTTGGAGAATCTTCATCTTTAGTTATTTCTCCAACTCCAATTATCAAAAATGTAGTGAGGGATCTCGATGCATTCACCTCAGCATCTCACTCTGAGGGACAAGCAACAAGAGAGGATGGCGATACTGGGGTTGAAGAAGTTTTGGACGGTAATTCATTGGAGACGCGCCCTATGGAAGTTGTTGAGATGGCTAAGGAATTGGCTAAAAATTCAAAACAAACAGCCAATTCCTCGGTGATAGTTGACCCCATCCAACAGCAATCAGCTGTGAGCTAGTTGAGGGGGAAACTGCTCACACTACAGCCAGGTCGAAGAAGGCTGCAGGGGACAAAGAAAACTTGGTGTTAAGAGGGTTGAGACTGTCACAGCTGAGGACTCAACAGCACTGACGGCCAATGAAGTTACAGAGGTTAAAATTCCTATAATTGAGGCACATGATGGAATTTAGGAGACCATGGCAGTTGAGACTGCTGGTCCAGAAAGTGCAATCCAAGAGGCTGAGACCTCGAAGAATGCTAGTGTAGAAGGCCTTGCAGTGGTTGACACTGCTGCCAAGGTATCTGAAGACCCCATGGTGGTTGAGACTGCCAGGGGAAGTGTATCCACTTCTGATGATGTTCCTAAGTTCCCAGAATCCGAGTACGCTGAACCTATGGTGATTGAAGCTTTAATTGACTTTGAAGCTGAGTACTCTGATATTGTTGAAGACCTTGAAGAATCAGCTGAGTTAGATCAAGAGGCCAGGGACTTGGATGAAAGAATGAAATCATCAAGGATGTGATTTGTGCTAGTCAATGGGTCAACCCTACTAGCTCAATCTCCTATCCGTGGTGCTGCTAAGCCAGATGAGGCATCGATACCTCAAAAGGAGAAGACAACTAGTGGCAGTGAAGCTGTTGAGATAGCTGAGGCCCAGTCAGCACGGCAGACTCCCAGAGCTGCCCCTTGATTGTGAAAATCTTTTTAGTAAACTGCTAGTGTACAGTGTAGCTAGTAGATAGCAGCGAGCAAGGTCATATTCCTAAGGGATTGAATATGAAATACTTAAGCTATAGTAAATATCGTATTCCAATTTTATTGAAGCGGTCGAAAATTTCCTTGCATAAGGTTTGAGAATTTATCACATAACTCTTTGTTTGTGAATCAAAAAATGATATCATCCATATAAATTTGAACGAGTAGTATACTCTCTCCATCTTGAATTCTGAAGAGTGTTCTGTCAACTTTGCCTTCGATGAATCCATTGTCTATAAAATTGAGACAATGTATCATACCATGCTCTTGGTGCTTGCTTCAAACCATACAATGCTTTCTTGAGCTTGTAGACTTTGTCTCCAATAGTTTTCTGCTCAAAACTTGGAGAATGTTCCACATAGACTTCTACTTCTAAAAGTCCATTCAAGAATGCACTCTTCAAATCCATTTGATAGACTGTGAAGTTCTTGTGTGCAGCATAAGCAACAAACATCCTAATTGCTTCCAATTTGGCAACAAGTGCAAAGGTTTTATCAAAATCTATTTGTTCTTCTTAGCAATACCTTTTAGCTACCAATCTTGCTTTGTTTCTCACAAAATATCATTCCTCATTCATCTTGTTTCTGAATACCCACTTTTTACCAATAACATTTTAGGGGGTAGGCCTTTGAACCAATTCCCAAACTTTATTCCTTTTAAACTAATTCAACTGTTTCTCATTGCTAGAATCCAGTGAGTGTCAACCAATGCTTGTGACACATCATTTGGCTCAATTTAACAAATGAAACACTTAAACATGGCTTCATGTTGAGTCCTAGATCTGGTTCTTACTCCTTCTCTAATATTCCAATGACTAACTCAGTGGATGGTCTTTGGATCTGGTTGGAGTAAGTCTACTGGTTTGAGTCTTCTTAAAGCTAAGTTGTCTTCAATAGCTTCTCCTTTATTATTCAGCTGCAAGCCTTCCAACTGTCTCTGAGATTCAGCTATCTCATCCTCATCAGGGTCAAGTCTTCTGACACTTGCTTCAGCATAGGGACTCTTATGAATGGTCGGCTGATTCATCATTTCATCTAACTCGTCAATGTCTTCTCTATTTACATTAGATTCATCAAAAATCACATGGATAGACTGTTCTATGACCATAGTCCTCTTATTCAGCACTCTGAAAGCTTAAAGATACCTTCATCAGCTTTAACATTAAAATCTTTCAAGTCGTCCTTGCAATTTTTATGAATAAAACATTTACTTCCAAAGATATGAAAATATCCCACATTGGCTTTGCTCATGTGCAAATTTCATAGGTGGTTTTGGATAGCTTCCTATTTACCATACACCTATTTTGAGTGTAACAAGCAGTGTTAATAGCCTCAGCCCAAAATCTCTTAGGCAATCCATCTTCAGCTAACATGGTCCTTGCAGCTTCCTTAAGGGTTCTGTTCCTTCTTTCAGCTACTCCATTCTGCTGTGGAGTTCAAAATATGGTGTTTTGGATTTTTGGATTTCTTCATTGCTTGAGGATCTTTTTCCATAATCACTCTTGGAACTTGGGCTTGCATAAAGGAATTGAATCATATGCCTGTCTTGTCCCCACTTCCTTTATGAGTCATTATAAGTTCATCAAATGATTTGGATGCCTTAGTGAATGAAGCAATCACATTTTTAAGATCATTTTCCTCTTCTGTAGCAGCTAATTCTGCTTGGATCTTGGCAATTTTAGCCTTCAGCTTTATATTCTCATCAGCTATGTGACTTAGAGTACTCAGCTCTTTCGTCAGCTGTGAGTTTTGGCATTTAAGCTGGCTATTTTCCTCATTTAATAGTGTGTGTGAGGTTTTGATGTACTCAAAATCTTTCATCATTTTGCCAATTGAATTATAAAGATCTGTGGGTGATGATGTGTTTTTGTCACAATCACTATCACTAGAATCTAAATGGGATGAGTTAGAGTGTACCTCATCTTCTTGATACTTTTAATCTTGTTCTTTGGCCATGAGGCAAATCAGAGCCTCTTCCTCTGTATCACTTGAGTAGTCTGCTTCACTACTATCTGAGTCTGCTGGTTTCTTGCACTTAGCTGTCTCAGCAGTCTCAACAACCAACATGGTTTTCTTCTTTTCTTGTCTCCTTTCTCTGGAGACCTTTCTATCCTCTTCATTTATGTATTTGTTGAGTGGTGGATAAGGACAGTCAACAGCAAAATGTCCACTTTGTTTGCAGATCCAACACAGGTTCTCAGTTGTCTTGGGTGGCCTGTCCTCCCTTGCTTTGGAGGGTGCTGAGTGTCTTCTTGAGGATTCTCCCTTGTTCCTTTTGTAGTTCTTATTGAAGAACTTGTTGAACCTTTTTATCATTAGGGAAATCTCTTCTTGGTCTATTGTCTCCTTTGGCTCAACTTTCTTTCCTTCACTAGCCATAAGTGCAGCTGTCTTGGGCACAATTGTCTCTTCCTGTTCCTTTCTTCTCAGCTCAAACTCATATGCTTTGAGATCATAAAATAGCTCATGGTTGGATGTTTTGGAGAGGTCCATCGAGTGTTTCAGGCAGTGATGAAGCCAAAAATTTTGTGTAGGGGCCCAACTATCGTTGTAAAAATCTTTGTCTAGTCCCGAAATCCCTATTTATAGTGTCATTTGTCCGCCTACATTTTTCTTCGAATTAGACCACGCCTAACCCCGCCCAGACTCTGCTTAGGTGCTAGGCCCCAATCTGCTTAGAGCTTTTTAGAACAATGGACCTAACTAACATTAAATAAAAGTGAAAAAAATACATTAACTCTAAAAATAAAACTATAAATAAATACCAATTTTGATAAAGTCCTTGTATTAATTCATACATCTTAATATTAAAAAATAAATAAAACAATACAATTACATCAATATATCATAACACCAATTGTGTTCTTCATATTTTGAAATAGTTGCATAATATAGCTTCATTGTTAATATTTCGAAAAATATCTTCTTCAATGTGTGTTACAAAACGATCATTCAATAACTCATCTCCAATATTAAATTATTTAATGCAAATTTGATAATTAACCATAAATCATCCCCAAAAAGACAAATAGAGATGCAAGAGAATAATGCAAAAATTCGAGTTCAAGTTTATGGTGGAGTAAAAGAAAATGTTCAAAATTTTTAGAAAAATAAAAAAATTACCAAGACTCAATTTTTCAAGATTAACAAATAGAAAGGCGAAATAAGAATGAAGGAATTGGAGACTTTTTTCCATTTTTCCTATTTTTATATTTATTTTAAGGTTAAAATTTGAAAGTACCAAAATAACTCTATTATTTTTTAAAAATTTCAGGGGGGCCCAGTGCCCCCCTTGGCCCCTAGGTGGCCTCGTCACTGGTCTCAGGGATATGACCTTCATTTCCCATGCAGCTTGGAGAGCCTTAGAATCTTCATAAACATATTCTTCTGTTTGTACTCTTTTCCCAGAGTTGAAAGCTCATTGGTGATTTCTGTAAATCTGGCATCCAACTGATCCAGACTTTCACCTGCAATCATTTTAAAATTTTAAAATTTTTGGACTGCAAAAGTTAATTTGTTTTCTTTGATTTGATCAGATCCTTCACAAATCAAAGTAAGTTTTTCCCAAATTTCTTTGGCTGATTTGCAAGATTTGACTTTATTAAACATAGCCTTATCCAAGGTTTTATAAAGAATGCCCTTGGCCACATTATCAAGATTATATCTCTTTCTATATTCTTTGGTCATTCACAACGAGGCTTTTCAACCATAGCTGGTTTGGGCTCTACTGCAGCATCCTCTCCTTCAGCAGGAGGTGCTCTTCTTACAGTAGTGTTGACCTTTAGGATTTGTTGTGGCCCATCCTCAATCACTAGCCACATCTCATCATGCAAGGCTAATAGATGGGCCTGCATATGAATTTTCCATTATCAAACTCTTCCACAGTAAACATAAGAATGCGAGTTAGATTTGCTTCCATGATAATAACTTTGCTTTTGAAATAAAATCTTTGAAAACTCAAGTGTTGATTCTTTTGAAAAGACTGAGATCTAGTTCAGTAACCAGTGCGGAAGGCTCAATGAACCAACCACTCTGATACCACTTGTAGGTCCCAAGGGGTGAGTAGTAAGGTTTAGAAGGGGGGTTTGAATAAATCTTACCAAATTTTCGATTTAGTCGTTTTTAAATATTTTCAGTTAATACAAATCAACTTAGTCCTTAAGGGACAGCTAGGTTGGGTTGTTCAACAAAGTTACCCACTCAACAGACTCAACTGAGTTGTTGATAGTATAACTCAGCTGGTGTCAGCTAACACTTAAAATAACAGTTGATTTGGTTTTTGTTCAGTGGAAGACTTTTCACCCTTGTTGTTTTAAACATGTTTTACAACACTTGTTTTAGCAATAGTTATTATTAGTTGAGTTCAACGCAATAATAACTTAACATCAGATATGAAAGATATGCAAGAAATGGAAGTGTTGTAAGTAAATAAGACAAAAGCAATTTTTATAGTGGTTCGAGGATGGGATAATTCCTCTAATCCACTCTTCTCTAACTCCTGGAGGAATCCACTAAGTAACAAGATCTTTAGTTAATAAGCAGTCAACAATCCGAGTCAGTTTTGATCACACAGCCAGCTGCTCCTGGGACTCAGCTTCTTCACAAAATAGTTGTCTTGCTACTTCAGCTCCTTCAAACTTTTGGAATTGATCACACAGTCTCCCACCAAGCCCAATGCCTCTGGTTCGAAATTGAACCTGACTACTTCTCCTTCAACCTTGGAGAGTAGTCCCCTTTTGTTCTTCAAACAAATTTCCTCTTCAACTTGATGAAGTAATCTTTCCTTCACTGAATGTGTTGGATTGAGTTCCTTCGAATTTAGGCTTGAGGATATCTTTGAATGCTTGAGAGTATTTGCAGGTTTTGCTTGCTTGAATGCTTGATAGTATTACTAAATTCGTAACCTTCTCTCACTTGCTTCCTCAGCCTTTTATAGTGCAGATGTGAAATTATGTTCGTTGAAGAGATAGACGTACATTTCAATTCTCATTCGTAGGTTGTTGGCTTGTCTTGTCTTGCAGTATTAATGAGAATCGTACCATGAATTCAATGCTCTGTAGCCTTTCTATAGTCTCTGCGAGTTTTCAGGTACATCTCATTGGTTCCTTGCTTTTTGCACTCTTTCAGCAAAATAACTTTATTGATGGAAGCCTCACACAGGCCTATTTCCAACAAGGCCTTGACTTGTGTTGACAACGGATCTCTTTCAGCTTTCTTCAAGTCTTGTCTGTTGCACACCCCTTTGACATTCGATTCCAATCATTTTGGAATGACTTAGTTGTCAGTCAGCTGACTGAGATAACATTTATGTCACTTGACTGATCCTTCTCTTGGCTTCACACAACTGACACCCAGCTGGGTCGTCTCTTCAATCTTCAGTCGACTCTAGTAATCTTCAACTTAGCTGACTCCAACTCATCTTATTTAGCCCTATTTATTACAAGTTGGATTACATAGAAAATGGGGTGCCAACTTCCAATTTTAAGTTTTACATGGTATCATCAAAATCTAAACATAAATTTTCCTAACACGACCATTCTTTATTTATGCACTATTTACTTTGCTATTTTGTTTAAGTTTTGGCATCATCAAAAAGGGGGAAATTTTTGGGAAATTTACCGAATTCGGAGGAATCGAACAACGGACATTATCACGAACTATATCCAAGTAAGCCCCCACGAATGAAATTGTGAAATGCCAAGTGTTATCATAAAAGAAATCAGAGATCATATCTTGAAAGTGAATGCGGTATTCAGGAGAAATACCAATCCGGTCCAAATAACATAACATAGCCAATTATCAGTCCAAAAGCTAGCAGACGACTGTGCCCAACGAGACTCCGTTAAACAGCTCTGAACCAGAGGACGAAGACCAGCCCATATCAAAGAAGGTAAGAACGTGTGTCGGATCGCCCCATTAGCCAAAAATTAACGATTGCGAAGGGTAGTGTGCACGATGAATACCTACCCCAAAATAGAAGCATAAAATCGAAGAGCCTAGCAAACATGACGGACATTGCCAGTATTAACCGCATAGAGAATGACGATATCATTAGCATACAACATCGTAGCAGGAAATTGAGCAACAAAAGGCATTAGGCGATTAGATCTGACCAGGTCAGTGAAAATTCTGCCCAACACATCCTCAGCAACACAAAAAAGAAGCGGAGAGAGGGAATCCCCCTATCTGACTCCATGAGAACACGCAAAGTAACCCACAGGAGAACCATTCAGCAAGACTGAGATACGAGCAGAATTGAGAATCACCGAAATCCAACCAATGAACTTATTAGAAAACCCAGACCTGCTGAAGACGTAAAGTGAAAATTCCCAGTTTAGAGTATCGAAGGCCTTACGAATGTCAATTTTCAAAATCATGTTCTAATTAGCCCTGCTCTGCATAATATTGAAACCTTCTGAGGCCGTAGCAATACAATCGTGAATATGACATTCCGAAATAAACCAAAACTGAGTTGGTGAGAGAACACTGCTGATGATCTTCCCAAATCGAGTAGCCAAGATCTTCGTGATGGTCTTAAAGATGAAATTACTCATCACAATTGGTCTGAAGTTGTCAATAGTAATAACATCCTTGCATTTAGGGATAAGAACCATAAAGTTGGAATTGAGACTAGCTGGCATGAACCAGACTGTTAGGAAATTTATCTTGTAGATTTTGATGATAGCATGTAAAACTTAAACTAGGAAGTTGGTACTTCATTTTCCTTGTAATTTGTATTGTAATAGTTAGGGCTGAGATAGCTGAGTCAAGTCAGCTATGCCAAGGAATACAAGAAGTCAACTGAAGACTAATTTGAAGACTCCACTGTAAATCAGCTGAGTATGGCCAAAAAGAAGATCAAGACTCGACTGAAGGAGTATCAGATGTGGAACAGCTGTGAGAAGAGTCAGTCAAGTCAACTCAAGGAAGCCAAATCTCAAGTTGAAATGACAGATGAGTCATCCAATGACTGGAAGCTGACTCAAGTCACCTGGGGTAAAGACAACAGTCTAGTCAAGACAACTGACATAGATCCGTTGATGAAAGTCAAGAATGTTACTCATAATAGTAACATGCCAGAGTTGTCAGAAGTAAAGTGTTAGTCCCAGTTTTGTGCAAAAGGAATAAACTAATGGGATGCAGCGCACCGTGTCAGAAAGTCTGAAATGCTGCAAGACATTTAATACGAGGAAATATCAACATCAAGAACTGCAGACAAGAAAAGCCAATGAACACAAGTGACTTTTGAAATTAGCCTATCTCTTCAACGAGCAAAATTTCAAAAGTGCACTATAAAAGGCTGAGGAATTTATTGAGAAGAGGTGACCTTGACAACCACAAACCACGAACAAGCAAGCAATATTCAAGCAATTAACCTGCAAATTCTCAAGTACATTCAAGCAAATCCCAAAGCCTGAAACTCGAAGGAAATCGATCCAACACAAAGCTGTGAAGGAAAGACAACTTCAAATCTATTGAAGAGGAAACTTTTGAAGAATCAAAAGGGGTCTACTTTCCAAGGAGGATTGTAGGAAGGTTCAAGGTCAAACCAGCATCAAGTTATTGGAGGGCTTCGTGGTCAAATCCAAGAGCTTGAGAAGTGAGCTGAAGTAACAAAGCGGCTGCCCTGTGAAGAAGCTGAGTCGCAAGAGAAGCCAGCTGTGTGACCAAGGCTGTCTCTAGACTGTTCACCATGTTGTAAACTGATCTGTTACATAGTGGATTCCTCCAGGAGTTGGAGAAGAGAGGATTAGAAGAATTACCCCATCTTCGAACCTCTATAAAAATCATCTGTGTCATCTATTTTTCAGCACACTTACATTTCTGCATACTTACATTATATCTGCTGATAAAACTCACATTTGCTATCCAACTGATTAATAACCAAGTGCTAAAAATCAAGTATTAAAACAAATTTAAAACAAATCAAGGGTGTTAAGTCTTCCGCCGATAAAACCAATCAACAGCTCTATCGAGTCTGTTGAGTGGCTAACTTAGCTAAATAACCAACTTAGCTATCCCTCAAGGACAAAGCTATTTGAGTTAACTCTGTTATATTTTTAAAAGGACTAAAATTGAAAAGTTGGTAAGGTTTATTCAACCCCCCCTTTCTAAACCTTACTCACACCCCTTGGGACCTACAAGTGGTATCAGAGCGGTTGGTTCATTGAGCCTTCCGCACACGGTTAATGAACTAGATCTTTATCTTTTCAAAAAGGTTTTAAACACTTGCATTTTCAAAATCTTTCATTTTAAGCAAAGTTATTATCATGGAAGCAAATCTAACACGCATTCCTATGTTCACTGTGGAAGTATTTGATGATTGGAAAATTCGTATGCAGGCTCATCTATCTTCTCTACACGATGAAATGTGGCTTGTGATAGAGGATGAGCCACTACAAATATTGAAAGTGAACACGGCTACAATAAGAGCAGCTGCAGCTGAAGGAGAAGAAGTTGTTGCTGAAGCAAGACCAGCCATGGTTGAAAAACCAAGGACTGAGTGGACAAATAAAGATAGGAAGAGATACAACTTGGACAATGTGGCCAAGGACATAGACTACAAGACAATAGACAAAGCAATGTTCAATAAAGTCAAATCTTGCAAATCTGTGAAAGAAATCTGGAATAAACTGACTTTAATTTTTGTAGGATCAGAACAAATAAAAGAAAATTAATTGTCTGTTGTTGTTCAAAAATTTGAAAATTTCAAAATGCTTGCAGGTGAAACCACTGATCAGGTGGATGCCAGATTCACTGAAATCACAAATGAGCTTTCAGCTCTTGGGAAGGAATACACACAAAAGGAGATGTGTATGAAAATATTGAGGAGCCTCCCAGCTGAATGGGAAATGAAGACTATGGCCCTTAGACATTCCATGGACCTCTCAAGGACATCTAACCATGAGCTATTCTCAGACCTCAAAGCCTATGAGTTTGATCTAAGAAGAAAAGAGCAAGAGGAGACAGATGTACCCAAGACAGCTGCACTGATAGTCAAGGATGGAAAGAGAGTTGAACCAAAGGAAGCCATAGACCAGGAGGAGATTGCTCTAATGGTTAAAAGATTCAATAAGTTCTTCAATAAGAACTATAAAAGAAACAAGGGTGAAACCTCCAGGAGACATTCAGCTCCCTCTAAGTCAAGGGAAGATAGGCCACCTAAGAGCGCTGAGCATCAAAGGGTTGAATATCAGAGAGCTGATAACCCAAGAATAGAAAAAGCTAATCAAAGAGCTGAGAACCTGTGTTGGAATTGCAGACAACCAGGACACTTTGCAGTTGATTGTTCCTATCCACCAGTCAACAAATATATGAATGAAGAAGAAAGAAAGGTCTTCAGTGAAAGAAGACAGGAAAAGAAGAAAGCCATGTTGGCTGCTGAGACTGCTGAGATAACCAAGTCTAAAGAAGCAACAGACTCATAGAGTAGTGAAGCTGACTACTCAAGTGACTCTGAAGAAGAGGCTATGATCTGCCTTATGGATAAAGAACAAGATCAACCAGATCAAGAAGATGAGGTACACTCTAACTCATCTCATTCAAATTTGAGTGATTGTGATACACACGTTTCATCACCTACTAATCTTTATAATTCATTAGGCAAAATGATGAAAAATTTTGAGCACATAAAATCCTCACACACAATTCTAAATGAGGAAAATAGCCAGCTTAAAAGCTAAAACTCACAACTGACTAAAGAGCTCAGTACTCTGAGTCACATAGCTGATGAGAACACAAAGCTGAAGGCTGAGAATGTTAAGATCATAGCAGAGTTAGCTGCTATAGAAAAGATGGAAAATGATCTCAAAAATGTGATTGCCTCATTTACAAAGGCTTCCAAATCATTGGATGATCTTATCATTAGTCAAAAAGAATGCGGAGATAAGACAGGCAAACTCCAAGAGTGATTTTGGAAAAAGCATCTCAAAAATCCAAAACACCAAAAGTTTCACCCACATTCACTCCTAAGCACAATCACAAACAAACTGGCCTTGGATATAAAGGGAAAGGAAAACAGCCAGTTGAGTATGCTGAGAGGACAACTGAGAAGAAATCCAGCCGAGTTCACTCAACAAACTTCAAACAGAAAATACTCTGTGAAAAGCAAACAGAGCTACCAAAAACCCTAAAAGTTTCATCAGAGAAACACACATGATGGGAATGGTAGAAACTATCCAAACTATGCTGATTGGAATAATGTGAAACATCAGCAAAGACCTATGGATTACAAGCCCAGATGGCAAAGACCTAAAACTCAACAAAGGTCATTCCAAAGGCAAAGGATCTATTGTCAGCACACATACGCACCCAAGTACTACACTCAGCATTATCATAATTATCCCAAGAAAGCAATTGCTAAAACATACACACAGGGATACAAATAAAAGAGACAGCTATATGAACCTAAAACCCCCAAGCAATTTGCTAATGTGCACTATGATTATGACATTGATAGATGGCAACCTCTTAGAGTCAAGTCTTTTGGCTTTAGGTTGGTTGGATCATCTTATAACACTAACCCCTCAGGACCTAGACAAGTATGGGTACCTAAAAACTAATTTCCTTGATTGCAGTTTCAAGGAACAGCTGAGTGCCAAGGAACCTGGTACATGGATAGTGGATGTTCCATACATATGACAGGAAATAAGAAAAACCTGTCAAGATTCAAGGAGATTAGAGGTGCAAAAGTCATATTTGGAGGAAATGAAGCTCTAGGGGAAATCAAAGGCACATGATCCATCAAGAAGAATGGATTGAAAATCACAGATGTTGCATATGTTGAAGGCCTCAACTTCAACCTGTTAAGCATCAGTCAACTCTGTGACAAGGGCTACAATGTTGGATTCAATATGGGAGTGTGCGGATCAAAGATGTCTTGAACCAAATGAAATAGTCTTTGCAAGGATCAAAACATAAGAATATGCATGTGGTAGATTGGTCTACTGCTACTCCAAGCACTTGTCTGTTAGCAAAGAGCACAGCCGAATCAAGTTGGTTGTGGCACAAGAAGCTGAGTCACCTGAACTTCAAGACAATCAACAAGCTTGCAAGGAGTCATCTTGTGGAAGGATTGCCAGACTCAATGTACAAGAAGGAAAATGTATGTGATGCATGCCAGATGGGAAAGCAAATAAAATCCTCATTCAAGGACAAGCCAAGTCCTTATTCAACAAGGATATTACATCTGTTGCATATGGATTTATTTGGTCCAGTTGAACCAACCAACATAAGTGGAAAGAAATACACCTTGGTGGTGGTAGATGACTATTCAAGATATACGTGGACAATCTTCATGTGTAAAAAGAAGGAAACTTTGCAGAAGTTACCTCAGTTAATGAAAATAGTTCAAAATGAAAAGAGCCAAACCAATATAAAAATAAGGTCTGACAGAGGAACTGAGTTTGTCAATGGGATAATAACTCAGTATTGTGTTAAAAATGGTATTGCTCATGAGTTATCTGCAGTAAGAACTCCACAACATAATGGAGTAGATGAAAGAAGGAACATAACTCTCAAAGAAGCTGCAAGGACCATGTTAGCTGAAGCTGGATTGCCTAAGAGATTTTGGGCTGAAGCCATTAACACAACATGCTATACTCCAAATAGATGCATGATCAACATGCAATTAACCAAGACTCCCTATGAGATTTGGACAGGGAGAAAGCCAAATGTTGGATATTTCAGAATATTTAGATGTAAATATTTCATCAATAACAATGGCAAAGATAATTTGAAGGCTTTTGATGCTAAAGCTGATAAAGGTATCTTTTTGGGATACTCAGCTGAGAGCAAAGCCTATAGAGTGCTGAATGATAATTTGAAGGCTTTTGATGCTAAAACTGATAAAGGTATCTTTTTGGGATACTCAGCTGAGAGCAAAGCCTATAGAGTGCTGAATAAGAGGACTATGGTCACAGAAGAGTCTATCCATGACGTAAATGGAGAAGACATTGAAGAGTTAGCTGATAAGTTGAATCAACCAACTATGCAGAAGACTCCATTTATTGAAGCCAAAATGAGAGCAAGCAACCCAGATGAAGATGAGATAGCTGAATCTCAAAGACAGCTTCAAAGTCTACAGCTGAATGAAGATGAAAGAGCTGTTCAAGACAACTTAGCTGCAAGACGGCTGAATCCAGCTGACTTACTCCAACCTGATGTGAGCTGGCTGAGAGACCATCCACCTGAGTGAATCATTGGAGATGTTAGAGATGGCATAAGAACCAGATCCAGAGCACATCATAAAGCAATGTTCACTTGTTTTATTTCCCAAATAGAGCCTAAAGGTGTGTCTCAAGCATTGGACGACACACATTGGATTCAAGCCATGCAACAAGAGCTGAATCAGTTTGAAAGGAACAAAGTATGGGAATTGGTGCAGAGGCAAACCCATCAAAATGTTTATGGTACAAAATGGGTCTTCAGAAACATGATGAATGAAGAAGGATCTGTTGTAAGAAACAAAGCAAAATTTGTAGCCAAAGGGTATTGCCAAGAAGAGGGTATAGATTTTGATAAAACCTTTGCTCCTGTAGAAAGATTGGAAGTAATAAGAATGTTTCTTGCTTGTGCTGCACATAAGAACTTCACTGTATATCAAATGGATGTGAAGAGTGCATTTCTAAATGGACTGCTAGAGGAAGAAGTCTATGTTGAACAACCTCCAGGTTTTGAGCAGAAAACTATTGGAGATAAGGTGTACAAGCTCAAGAAAGCATTATATGAATTGAAACAAGCACCAAGAGCATGGTATGATACCATCATTTCTAATTGACAATGGATTCACCAAAGGCAAAGTTGATAGAACACTCTTCAGAATTCAAGATGGAGAGAGTATACTTCTTGTTCAAATATATGTGGATGACATCATTTTTGGATCCACAAACAAAGAGCTGTGTGATAAGTTCTCAAACCTCATGCAAGGTAAATTTGAGATGAGCATGATGGGAGAGCTGACTTTCTTCCTAGGACTTCAAGTCAAGCAATCGGAGGATGAAACCTTCATAAGTCAAACAAAATATACCAGAGATTTAATGAAGAAATTTGGTATAGAAGAGAAGTCTTCTGTGAAAATTCCAATGAACACATCAGTCAAGATGGACATGGATGCAAATGGAAAGGCTGTAGATCAAACCAGATATAGAGCACTCATTGGATCATTGCTCTATTTAACAGCAAGTAGTCCAGACATCACCTTTGCAATAGGTGTATGTGCAAGATTTCAATCTGCACCAAATGAGAGCCACATGATTGCAACTAAGAGAATCCTAAGGTATTTGAAGGGATGCCAAGAAGTTGGCTTATGGTATCCAAAGGAAGGTGGATTCAAGCTTATTGGTTACTCAGACTCAGACTATGTTGGATGTAGAGTTGACAGGTAAATCAACTGAGTATGGCCAAAAAGAAGATCAAGACTCGACTGAAGGAGTATCAGCTGTGGAACAGCTGTGAGAAGAGTCAGTCAAGTCAACTCAAGGAAGCCAAGTCTCAAGTTGAAATGACAGATGAGTCATCCAATGACTGGAACCTGACTCAAGTCACCTGGGGTAAAGACATCAGTCTAGTTAAGACAACTGACTTAGACCCGTTGATGAAATTCAAGAATGTTACTCAGAATAGTAACATGCCAGAGTTGTCAGAAGTAAAGTGTTAGTCCCAATTTTGTGCAAAATGAATAAACCCATGGGATGCACTGCACCGTGTCAGAAATTCTGAAATGCTGTAAGACATTTAATACGAGGAAATGTCAACATCAAGGACTTCAGACAAGACAAGCCAACAAACACAAGTGACTTTTGAAATTAGCATATCTCTTCAACGGGCAAAATTTCAAAAGTGCACTATAAAAGGCTGAGGAATTTATTGAGAAGAGGTGACCTTGACAACGAAAAACCACAAACAAGCAAGCAACATTCAAGCAATTAACCTGCAAATTCTCAAGTACATTCAAGCAAATCCTCAAGCCTGAAACTCAAGGAAATCGATCCAACACAAAGCTGTGAAGGAAAGACAACTTCAAATCTATTGAAGAGGAAACTTTTGAAGAATCAAAAGGGGTCTACTTTCCAAGGAGGATTGTAGGAAGGTTCAAGGTCGAACCAACATTTATTGGAGGGCATCGTGATCAAATACAAGAGCTTGATAAGTGAGCTGAAGTAGCAAAGCAGCTGCCCTGTGAAGAAGCTGAGTCGCAAGAGAAGCCAGCTGTGTGACCAAGGCTGTCTCTAGACTGTTCACCATGTTGTAAACTGATATGTTACATATTGGATTCCTCCAGGAGTTGGAGAAGAGAGGATTAGAAGAATTACCCCATCTTCGAACCTTTATAAAAATCATCGGTGTCATTTATTTTTCAGCACACTTACATTTCTGCATACTTACATTATATCTGCTGATAAAACTCACATTTGCTATCCAACTAATTAATAACCAAGTGCTAAAAACTAAGTGTTAAAACAAATTTAAAACAAATCAAGGGTGTTAAGTCTTCCGCTTATAAAACCAACACAACCAAGTTAAAGTTCACGTTAAACAACTGAGTTATTCTATCAACAACTCTATCGAGTCTGTGAGTGGCTAACTTAGCTGAATAACCAACTTAGCTGTCCCTCAAGGACAAAGCTATTTGAGTTAACTCTGTTATATTTTTAAAAAGACTAAAATCGAAAAGTTGGTAAGGTTTATTCAACCCCCCCTTCTAAACCTTACTCACACCCCTTGGGACCTACAAGTGGTATCAGAGCGGTTGCCAAAAAAATTCTGACTCCAGCAATAAGGCGTGATTAAGAGAACTTTGAGCATCAAATTCCTGCTCCCGAGAGCATCATTATAGCCAATAGTCTCTATATCCGATTGAATTTGTCGAACTCTCTCCAACTTATCATCCACTGCACGATTTACATCCCCAAAACCTCCCTATTCCAAGCACGAAGCACCAGATGTAACCTTTTAAGTTTAAGCATAAATTTAATCAAAGCATTATAGCCGCAATAGGAAGGGTCCGAGAAGAGGTAACCATCTGCTGAAAACCCGGATGCTTAATCCACATACGCTAAAAACGGAACGTCCCCGGGCCGCTCATTGCCTGAGTTGAGTTGGATAGCAAAAGAGGATGATGATCAGAGCAAATGCGAGGGAGAACATAGTTATCCACCTTCTGCCAAAGTGAGGGAAAATTAGAAGTAGAAATAGAGGGATCCAATCTAGCCTGATTAAGGTTGTGCCAACCCATCGTAGCACACAATGTTAAAAAGTGACCCATGGTTGGAATAACCGTCATCCTTGCATTATCAAGAAAATTATGAAAGTCCTGACATGATGCGAAAAAAGCAATCCCCTGACCCTTCTTCTCATGATTACCCAGAATAGCATTGAAATCCCTCATCAAAACCAAGTCTGTAATACCCAAACCAGTGATATTATCCCAGAGATAATGACGATACACATGATTACAAAGGGCATGCACAAACCCCACATGAAAACTGATATTAACATATTGAGCCTTGAGAACGATACACTGATCAGAAATAAGAATATGTTGCAGAATAGTCACATCCGAGCGCCGAAAAATCCAAATATCCAATCTCCCATTCGAACGAAAATTCTGCACCACAAACTGTAAACCCAGACTGACCCAAAAAGAATCATGAATAACATCTAACTCCACCTTAGGTTCAGAGATAACGACCAGGATGGATTGTGTCATTGACAGAAGGCATTGAGAACATTGCGGGAAGCCGCATTCCCTATCCCTCTGATGTTCCAGAACAAACAATTCATGGATTACCTTCGAAGGTGGATGACCGTGTTGGAGACACGGTGGAAGGATCATCAGAAGCAGACTGCGAACTTAGAAAACGTATGTCACGAGTAGATTTCCGAGGCTCTTTATCGTGTGTAGTCTCTTCATCACATAATCAGCCCATCGTTTAGCTGCCGCAATGTTAAGGTTCTTATCACCATCCAAATCCCGAGTGATAGCAAATTGATGAATAGGAGGCTTGGGACCAAGCGCAACATCTCTCTGTAGATGGTGTCTATCCGAATCTAATGATCTGTCCCAAATAGCCTTACTGAGAAGTCGGATTGGCTTTTCCAATGGGTATTCGATCGCATGAGATTGATTTCGTACCCCAGATTGAGGAGGCAGAGAAGCCATAGGCAAAGGTTGTGTATCCTCAGGGGCAGAAACTAGAGCATCCGAAGGTGGTGAATCATTAACCTGATCATCCTCTTCAGCCAATACAGCAAACGAATTACCCAAACGCACATTGGAGGAGGCCGAAACACCTTGAACATCGAACACCAAACCCAAAGGGAGTGAAGTTGGCGTATGATTACAAGAAGGAACCGTATCATCCATTGAGTTAACCACGATTTTTCCCTTATCCTGAGAGTTATGCACCGGACGATAAGCTCTGCGCTCCTTAGAATGCCTCCGTTGAGAGGAAGGATGTCCCTGAGCTTCCTTGTTCTCAGTTGGATTTCCCATTCGACGACAAGACACTGAAGTATGTCCCGTGACACCAAAATTAGGACAGAAGTCTGGGAGTCTATCGTTGCTAACTGACAAATATAAACAGTGACCCATACATTCCAACATAATGCAACCTTGCAAAGGCTTAGCAAGATAAACTTCCACCAAAACCCGAACAAAATGACCCAAGAAACCATCCAATGACCTCTTATCAATCTGTAGAAATACCTATGGCTTTAGCAAGACCCAAGATTATGTTAGGTTTCCAATATTCAATACTAAGTTCAAAGATCCAAACCCAAACACTGGCAATCGAAGTTGTAACTTTGCAGGGATCGAAATCCGGCACCCACAAAGATAATCTGATAGTACCCGGGTTAAGAGACCAAGAGACCCGAGACTGAGCCCGAGAATGATCCTGCATATTATCAAATTTGATACAAAAATAACCCTTACCCAAGGGGATTAGCTTCCAATCAGATTTGATACCTCATAAATCAGAGAGACGTTTTTGAAGTGGTAAAATAGCCCAAGGTTTATTCCCTTTTCCCATAATAACCCGACCAATCAAAGAAAAAACAAATTCTGAGATGCTTTATTTATAGAGGTTTTCATCAATCGTAACCGAGTAATATTCTCCTTTTTAACAGGTTCCGGGATCGAATTAGCAAAATCATTAGCCACATTAGAGTAGGGTTTAGGGTTACCTAGAGCTGGTGCATGAAAAGAATTTACATTAGAGCCATTACCACTAGTCATCGTAGCAAAAGAGCTTGCCAAATTTGGGTTGAAATTGGACGTAGTGGCCAAAAACTGAGAATCCCCAACACCAATTTGGGTTGCATGCTTCAACAATGGGGGAATAGAGGTATAATCTCACGGCCGAGGCGTGCCATGAGTGGGGACCACATGTTGTAGGATGCCAAGGGGAGGGGCTCAGGGGTTGTTAGGAAATTTATTTGTTAGATTTTGATGATACCATGTAAAACATAGACTAGGTAGTTGGCACCATATTTTCCTTGTAATTCTATATTGTAATAGATAGTACTGAAAGAGCTGAGTGAAGTCAGCTAAGTCAAGAATGCAAGAAGTCAATTACAGACTAGAGTGAAGACTCTGCTATGTGTCAGCTGAGTATGGCCATGAAGGAAGACCAGGACTCGACTGAAGGAAAGCCAGGTGAGGAAGAGCTGTGTGAAGTTTGAGGAAGTGTCAGTCAAGTCAATGAAAGGAGCCAAGTCTAACAGTTGAAGTGAAAATTGAGTCAATCTTATGATTGGAGCTGACTCAAGTCAAAAGGGGTAAATGCAGCAGTCAAGTCAAGACAACTGACATTGATCCATTGGAAGGAAGTCAAGAATATTACTCGATATAGTAATATGTCCAAGCTGCCAGGTCTTAAGTGTTTGGCCCAGAAATATGCAAAAGGAATAAGCCAATGGGAAACATTGAAGCTTGTGTCAGACCCTGTAAAGCTGTAGATCCATTTAATACGAGGAAGGGTCAACATCGCAAGTGCTGGAGACCAAGAAAGGACAAGCCAACGAACAAGTAGTGTCATTTGAAAATAGCATATCTCTTCAACGAGCAAATTTTCAAATGAGAACTATAAAAGGCTGAGGAAGCATTTCAGAAAATGTTACCTTTTGAACCAAGCACAAACAAAGCAAGCAATATTCAAGCAAGCATAACCTACAAAATTCTCAAAGCTTATCACAGAAATTCCTCAAGCCTAAAACTCGAAGGAACTCGATCCAACACACACTGTGAAAGAAAGATAACTTCAACCAGTTGAAGAGGAAACATTTGTAGAACGAAAAAGGTGTCTACTTTCCAAGTTAAAGGAGTTGTAGAAAGGTTCAAGGTCGAACCAGGAGATTCAAGTTTGTTGGAGGGCTGTATGAACAAATCCAAGGACTTGAAAGTGAGCTGAAGTAGCAAGGCAGCTGTCTTGTGAAGAAGCTGAGTCGCAGGAGAAGCCAACTTGTGTGATCAAGGCTGCCTCTAGACTGAGAACTACTTTGTAACTTGATCTGTTACCGAGTGGATTCCTCCAGGAGTTGGAGAAGAGTGGATTAGAGGAATTACCCCATCCTCGAACCACTATAAAAATTACTTGTGTCATTTTACTTTCAACATTTACTTTCTTGCATATATTTTTATATCCGCTGTTAGTTAATTTTGCTAATCCAACTGATAAATAACAAATACTAAAATAAGTGTTAAAAACGAGCTTTAATCAATCAAAAGGGTGTTAAGTCTTCCGCTGTTAAAAACCAAATCAACTAAAGTTAAGTGTTAGCTTAAGCAGCCAAGTTATACTATCAACAACTCTATCGCGTCTGTTTAGTGGGTAACTTAGTTGAATATAGCCAACCTAGCTGTCCCCCAAGGACACAACTGATTTGAGTCAACTCTATTGAAATTTTTAAAAAGAGTAAAAGTGAAAATTTGGTAAGGTTTATTCAACCTCCCCTTCTAAACCTTACACCACACCCCTTGGGACCTACAAGTGGTATCAGAGCGGTTGGTTCATTGAGCCTTCCATGCTAGTTACTAAACTAGATCTCAATCTTTTTCAAAGGGTTTTAACACTTGTGTTTTCAAGCCCTTTCATCTTTAAGGCAAAGTTATTATCATGGAAGCAAATCTGACTCGTATTCTAATGTTCACTCTGGAAGAGTTTGATGACTGGAAGATTCGTATGCAGGCTCATCTATCTACTTTACACGATGAAATGTGGCTTGTGATAGAGGATGGGCCATTGCAAATACTTAAAGTCAATACGTACAGAAGAAGAGTACTGCAGCTGAAGGAGAGAAAGCTGCTACTGAAGCTAGACTAGCCATGGTTGAAAAACCACGCACTGAATGGACAAATGAAGATAGAAAGAGATATAACCTGGACAATGTGGCCCAGGATATACTCTACAAGACGTTGGACAAGGCGATGTTCAACAAAGTCAAGTTGTGCAAATCAACCAAAGAAATCTGGGATAAGCTAACCTTGATTTGTGAAGGATCAGAACATATTAAGGAGAATAAATTAACTGTTGCTGTTCAAAAATTTGAAAATTTTAAAATGCTTGCAGGTGAGAGTCTGTATCAGCTGGATGCCAGATTCACAGAGATAACAAATGAGCTTTCAACTCTTCGGAAAGAGTATATTCAGAAGGAGATGTGCATGAAAATATTAAGAGCCCTCCCAGCTGAATGGGAAATGAAGGTCATGGCCCTGAGACACTCAATGGACCTCTCAAGAACATCCAATCATGAGCTATTCTCAGACCTCAAAGCTTATGAGCTTGAGCTGAGAAGGAAAGAACAAAAGGAAACAGTTGTACCCAAGACAGCTGCATTATTGGCCAGTGATGGGAAGAAAGCTGAGCCAAATGAGACAATTGACCAGGAGGAAATTTCCCTCATGGTAAAGAGATTCAACAAGTTCTTTAACAAGAAATATAAAAGAAACAAAGGTGAAACCTCCAGAAGACATTCAACACCTTCCAAAGCAAGGTAGGATAAGCCACCCAAGAGAGCTGAACATCAGAGAGCTGACTATCAGAGAGCTGATAATCAGAGGACCGACAGAGCTGATCAAAGAGCTGAAAACCTGTGTTGGAATTGCAGCCAACCAGGATACTTTGTTGTTGACTGTTCCAATCCACCAGTTAATAAATACAGAAATGAGGAAGAAAGAAGAGACTCCAGGGAAAGAAGACAAGAAAAGAAGAAAACCATCTTGGCTGTTGAGACTGCTGAGCCAGCCAAGTGCAAAGAAGCAACAGACTCAGATAGTAGTGAAGTTGACTACTCAAGTGATACAGAGGAAGAGCCTTTGATCTGCCTCATGGACAAAGAACAAGATCAACAAGATCAAGAAGATGAGGTACATTCTAACTCATCTCACTCTGATTCAAATGATAGTGACTGTGATACACACACTTCATCACCCACATATCTTTATGATTCATTAGGCAAAATGATGAAGGATTTTGAGCATATTAAGACCTCACACACACTTTTGAATGAGAAAAATAGCCAGCTTAAAAGCCAAAACTCACAGCTGACAAAAGAGCTGAGTACTCTAAGTCACAGAGCTGATGAGAACACTAAGCTGAAGACTGAAACTGGCAAGATCATAGCAGAATTAGCTGCTACAGAAAAGAGAGAAAATGATCTCAAAAATGTGATTGCCTCATTTACAAAAGCATCCAAATCATTGATGAACTTATTGTGAGTCAAAAAGTGTGTGGAGACAAGACAGACATAGGATTAAATTCCTTTGTGCATAGTCAAACTCCAAGAGTGATTTTGGAAAAAGGATCTTTAGCAATAAAGGAATCCAAAAACCCAAAACACCAAATGTTGCACCCACATTCACACCAAAGCACAATCACAATCATACTGGCCTTGGTTACAAAGGAAAATGAAAGAAGCCAGTAGAGTATGCTGAAAGAATAACCAAGAAAATATTCAGACAGATCCATCAGCAGACTCCTAATAGAAAATACTTTGTAAGAGCCAAACAGAGCTACCAAAAGCCCAGAAATTACATCAAAGAAATATATATGATGAGAATGGTATAAACTATCCAAACCAAACTGATTGGAATAATGTGAAATATCAGCAAAGACCTATGGGATAAAAGCCAAAATGGCAAAGACCTCAACCTCGGAAAGGTCATTCCCAAGGCAAAAGAGCTATTATCAGCACACTCATTCACCCAAGCACTACACTCAAAAGTTTCACAACTACCCCAAGGAAGCAGTTGCTAAAACAAACACACATGCATACAGACAAAAGAGACAACTATATGATCCTAAAACCCCCATGCAATTTCCTAATGTGTATTATGATTATGGTACTGATAGATGGCAAACTCTTAGAATCAGATCATCTGGCTATAGGTTGGTTGGAACATCTTATACCATTAACCCCCCAGGACCCAGGCAAGTATAGGACCTAAAAACTGATTTCCTTGATTGCAGGTTCAAGGAACAACTGAGTGCCAAGACCTATGACAAGAAATAAGAAAAATCAATCAAGATTCAAGGAGATCGAATGTGTTAAAGTCATATTTGGAGGTAATGAAGCTCCAAGGGAGATCAAAGGCACATGATCCATCAAGAAGAATGGACTAGAGATCACAGATGTTGCTTATGTTGTGTTGGGAAATTAATTTTTAGATTTTGATGAATGCCATGTAAAACTTAGAATAGAAAGTTGGCACCCCATTTTTCTGTTGTAAATTGCATTGTAATAGATAGGGCTGGTCGAGCCGAGTCAAGTCGCTATGCCCGAACATGCAAGAAGACAACTAGAGACTAGAAGGAAGACTCTCAAGCAAGCGCACCGAGTGTGGCAAGGAAGAGAAGACAGAACTCGATCAAGGTGCAAATGAGATATACCAGTGAAGTATCGATCAAGTCAACTCAAAACAGCCAAGTCTCAAGTTGAAGTGACAAGAGTCATCCAATGATTGGAAGTCGACTCAAAGTCAATCGGGAAGTTAAGAAAATGCAAATAAGTCGAGATAATCGAAGAGATTCGTTGCACAAAAGTCAAGAGAATTACTTAAACAAGTAATACCTCCATATCGCTTTTCTTGAAGTGCTCACCCCGAAGCGTGCAAAAGGAATAAACCAATGGGAAGCACTCGCACTGTGTCGAACTCAAAAGTCAAGAATCATTCATACGAGGAAGTGGCAATTCCAAGGATCGCAACAAGACAAGCCAACGACCACAAGTGTCTTTTAAAAAATAAGCCTATTTCTTCAACGGGCAAATTTTTAAAAGATCACTATAAAAGGCCGAGGAATCACTCGAGAGTAGGTTACCCAACCACAAACATTCAAGCTAACATTCGAATCAGAACCAAAAATATTCTCAAGTCATTCAAGATCAATCCTCAAGCCTACATTACGAAGGAAATCAATCCAACACTCACCTGTGAAGGAAAGACAACTTCTATCAGTTGAAGAGGAAACATTTGAAGAATCAAGGGGTCTACATTCCACGAAGGATTGTAGGAAGGATCAAGGTCGAACCAGTCTCGAGTTTTTGGAGGGCTTCGTGATCAAATCCAAGAAGCTTGAGCAAGTGGGCTGTAGTAGCAAGGCGACGGCCCTGTGAAGAAGCGGAGTCGTACGAGAAGCCAGCTGTGTGACCAAGGCATCTCCAGACTGAGTCCCAAAAGATCAAGTCAGCTGTGTGAGCAAGACTTGTATCTGGACTATTAACCACTTTGTATACTGATCAATACTTAGTGGATTCCCCCAGGAGTTGGAGAAGAGAGGAGTAGAAGAATTACCCCATCTTCGAACCTCTATAAAAACTTATTGTGTCATTTACATTTCAGCACTTTAATTTCTGCATATTACTTTTATATCTGTTGATAAATTTGCTATCCAATTGATAATCAACCAAGTGCTAAAACGTAGTATTAAAACAAACTTAACAAATTCAAGGGTGTTAAGTCTTCAATAAAACATATCACAGTCAAGTTAAGTCTTTAGTCAAAACAATTGAGTTATTCTATCAACAAATACCAAGTCAAGTCTGAGTGATTAACTTTGATTAACTAACTTAGTTGTCCATCAAGGACTCAGCTGAAGTATTAACTCTGAACATTTTAAAAGGACAAAATTGAAAAGTTTGTAAGGTTTATTCAACCCCCCCTTCTAAACCTTACACTCACACCCCTTGGGACCTACAAGTGGTATCAGAGCGGTTGGTTCATTGAGCCTTCCGCACTGGTTACTGAACTAGATCTCCAAATTTTTCAAAGCTTGTTTTAGTACTTAATCTTTCAAAACTTTTTTATTCAGCAAAGTTATTATCATGGAAGCAAATTCGACACGCATCCCTATGTTCACAATCGAAGATTTGATGATTGGAAAATTCGTATGCAGGCTCATCTATCAGCATTACACGATGATATGTGGATAGTGATAGAAGATGGGCCACTCCAATTCTTAAAAGTGAACACTATCAAGAAGAGAGCTGCTGCGGTGAAGGAGAAGAGGATGTCGCTCCCGGACAACGATGGTTGAAAAACCAAGAACTCGAATGGACAAATGATGACAGGAAAAGATATAACTTGGACAATGTGGCCAAGGACATTCTTTACAAAACTTTGGACAAAGCCATGTTCAACAAAGTCAAATCATGCAAAACGACAAAAGAAATCTGGGACAAGCTAACCTTGATTTGCGAAGGCTCAGAGCAAATCAAAGAAAATAAACTATCTGTTGTTGTACAAAAATTTGAAAACTTTAAGATGTTTGCAGGAGAAACCTTGGATCAACTGGATGCTCGGTTCACAGAAATTACCAATGAGCTATGTGCACTTGGAAAGGAATATACACAGAAGTAAATGTGTGTGAAGATTCTAAGAAGTCTCCCAACTGAGTGGGATATGAAAGTCATGGCCATGAGACATTCCATGAACCTATCAAAAATATCCAACCATGAGCTATTCTCAGATCTCAAAGCCTACGAATTTGAGCTGAGAAGAAAAGACCAAGAGGAGACAGTTGTGCCCAAAACAATTTTAATTGTTAAGGATGGCAAGAGAGCCGAGGTCAAAGAAGTCATTGACCAAGAGGAAATTGCACCGATGGTTAAAAGGTTTAACAAGTTCTTCAATAAGAATTACAAAAGAAGCAAAGGTGAATCCTCCGAAGACACTCGGCTCCCCCTCCAAGTCAAGGGAAGAAAGAACACCCAAGAGAGCAGAGAATCAAAAAAGTGAATATCAAAGAGCGATAAATCCAAGGATGGAAAGAATCGATCAAAAAGTTGAAAATCTATCTGAACTGCAGTAACCGGTCACTATGCCATTGAATGCCCATATCCTCGTAGTCAACAAATACATGAATGAAGAGGAAAAAAAGTCTTGAGGAAAGAAGACAGAAAAGAGAAAGGCAATGTTGGCCGTAGAGATCACGATACAAATAAGTCAAAAGACACAAAGCAGACTCGGAGAGTAGTGAAGCCGACTACTCAAGTGACTCAAGAAGAAGCCTTGATCCGTCTAATGGCTAAAGAACAAAACCAACCTTACCAAGAAGATGAGGTACACTCTAACTCATCACACTCAATTCCAGTGATAATGAATGGGACACACAACCTTCATCAACCACTTGATCTTTATGATTCATTAGGCAAAATGATGAAGGATTTTGAACACATTAAATCCTCACACACACTACTAAATGAGGAAAACAGCCTACTTCAGAGCCAAAACTCACAGCTGACTAAGGAGCTGAGTACTCTAAGTCAAATAGCTGATGAGAACAAAAGTCTAAAGGCTGAAAATGCTAAGTTAATAGCAGAGATAACTGCTATAGAAAAGAGGGAGAATGACCTCAAAAATGTTATAGCCTCATTCACTAAGGCTCCAAATCATTGGATGATCTTATTATGAGTCAAAGAGAATGTGGAGACAAGACAGGCTTAGGATTTAATTCCTCTATGCTATGTCAAGTTCCAAAAGTGATTTTGGAAAAGGGATCTTCAAGCAATGAAGTATCTCTAAAATCCAAAACTCCAAATGATGCACACACATTTATTCCAAAGCACAATCACAAGCAAACTAGCCTTGGTTATAAAGGAAAAGGAAAACAGCCAGTTGAATATGCTAAGAGGACAATTGAGAAGAAATCCAGCCGAGTTCCTCAGCAAACTCCAAACAGGAGATACTCTGTAAAGAAGAAACATAGCTACCAAAAGTCCTAGAAATTCTATAAAAGAAGCACATATGATGGGAATGGTAGAAAATACCCAAGCCAAGCTGATTGGAATAATGTGAACTATCAAGAAAGACCTATGGAATATAAGCCTAAGTGGCAAAGGCCTAGAACTCAGCAAAGGCCATTCCAAAGGCATAAGAGCTTTCATCAGCACACATATGCACCTAGGCACTACACTCAGAGATATCACAACTACCCAAAAAAGGCAATTGCTAAAACACATACAAAGGCATACAGACAAAATTAATTATGATTATGGCACTCATAGATGGCAACCCCTTAGAGTCAAATCATTTGGCTATAGGTTGGTTGGATCATCTTACAATACTAACCCCTCAGGACCCAGGCAAGTATGGGTACCTAAAACCTGATTTCCTTGATTGCAGGTTCAAGGAGCAACTGAGTACCAAGGAACCTGGTACATGGACAAAGGGTTGTTCCGGACACACATGACAGAAACAAGAAAAAAATTTATCCAAATTCAAGGATGTTAGAGGTGCAAAAGTCATATTTGGAGGAAATGAAGCTCCAGGAGAAATAAGAGGCATTGGATCCATCAAGAAAAATGGATTAGAAATTACAGATGTTGCATATGTTGAAGGCCTCAATTTCAACTTGCTAAGCATAAGTCAACTCTGTGACAAAGGCTACAATGTTGGATTCAATATGGGTATATGCCAAATCAAGGATGCTGAAACAAATGAAATAGTGTTGCAAGGATGCGATAAAAAGAACATGTATGTGGTAGATTGGTCAACCGCAACACCAAGCACTTGTCTGCTAGCAAAGAGCACAATCAATCAAGTTGGTCGTGGCACAAGAAACTCGAGTCACCCGAATTTTAAAACTATTAACAAACTTGCAAGAAGTAATCTTGTGGAAAGACTTCCAGACTCAGTATACAAGAAGGAAAGTATATGTGATGCATGTCAGAAGGGAAAACAAATCAAATCATCATTCAAAGAAAAGACATGTCAACAAGAATATTGCACCTGCTACATATGGATCTATTTGGTCTAGTTGAACCAGCCAGCATAAGTGGGAAGAAATACATCTTGGTGGTAGTAGATGACTACTCAAGATATAAATGGACAATATTCATGTGTAAGAAGAAAGAAACTCTGCAGAAACTACCACAACTGATGAAGAGAATACAAAATGAGAAGAGTCAAACCATTATCAAAATAAGATCTGACAGAGGAACTGAGTTTGTCAATGGTATAATAACTCAGTACTGCATTGAAAATGGTATTAGTGATGAATTATCTGCAGCAAGGACTCCACAGCAGAATGGAGTTGCAGAAAGAAGGAATGGAACTCTCAAAGAAGCAACAAGGACCATGTTAGTCAAGCAGGTGTGCTAAAAGATTTTGGGTCAAGCAATAAACACAAAGATGCTACACTCAAAATAGATGCATGATAAACAGACAGCTGACAAAGACTCCCTATGAGATTTGGACAGGGAGAAAGCCAAATGTTGCATATTTCAGAATATTTGGATGAAAATGCTTCATCCTTAACAATGGCAAAGATAATTTAAAGGCTTTCGATGCTAAAGCTGATGAAGGTATCTTCTTAGGACACTCAGCTGAAAGCAAAGCCTACAGAGTGCTCAACAAGAGGACAATGGTTACAGAAGAATCCATCCATGTGGTGTTTGATGAACCCAACGTAGATGGAGAAGACATTGAAGAGTCAGCTATGTTGAAGCTGAAGCTGGAATTATAAATCCAGATGAAGATGAGATAGCTGAGTCTCAAAGACAACTGGAGATTCTGCAGCTAAATGATGATGAGAGAGCTGATCAAAATGACACAACCAAGACGATCGAATCCAAATAACTAACTTACTCCAACCTGATGTAAGATGGCGCAGAGACCATCCACCAGAACTAATCATTGGAGATGTAAGAGAAGGTGTGAAAACTAGATCCATAACTCAACAAGAAGCAATGTTCACTTGCTTCATCTCACAAATAGAGCCAAAAGATGCGTCACAAGCATTGGATGACACACATTGGATTCAAGCCATGCAAGAAGAGCTAAATCAGTTTGAGAGGAATAAAGTGTGGGAATTGGTTCAAAGACCTACCCATCAAAATGTTATTGGCACTAAATGGGTGTTCAGAAACAAGATGAATGAGAAAGGTTCTGTGGTGAGGAACAAAGCAAGATTGGTAGCCAAAGGGTATTTCCAAGAAGAAGGAATAGATTTTGATGAAACTTTTGCTCCAGTGGCAAGATTGGAAGCAATAAGAATGTTTTTTGCCTATGCAGCTCACAAGAACTTTATTGTATATCAAATGGATGTAAAGAGTGCATTCCTTAATGGGTTATTAGAAGAAGAATTATATGTTGAATAACCTCCAGGATTTGAGCAGAAGACTCTTGGAGATAAGGTATACAAACTCAAAAAGGCTTTATATGGATTGAAACAGGCACCAAGAGCATGGTATGATACATTATCACAATTCCTAACTGAGAACGGATTCACAAAAGACAAAGTGGATAGAACACTCTTCAGAATTCAAGATGGGAAGAGTATACTGCTTGTTCAAATATATGTGGATGACATCATCTTTGGATCCACAAATAAAGAGCTGTGTGATAAATTCTCAAATCTCATGCAAAGCAAATTCGAAATGAGCATGATGGGAGAGTTGACATTCTTCCTTAGACTCCAAGTAAAAAAGCTGAAGGATGGAACCTTCATAAGTCAGACAAAATACACCAGAGATTTAATGAAGAAATTTGGTATGGAAGAGAAGTTTTACGAAAATACCAATGAATACATCATCAAAATGGATATGGATGCAGATGGCAAGCCTCAGAGATCAAACAAGATACATAGCACTTATTGGATCATTGCTCTATCTCACAAAGAAGCGGGCCGTAAATCACCTTTGTTGTAGGTGTATGTGCAAGATTTCAATCTGCCCCAAAAGAAAGCCACATGACTGCAACCAAGAGAATCTTGAGATATTTGAAAGGAAGCCAAGAAGTTGGCTTATGGTATCCAAAAGAAGGTGGATTCAAGCTAATTGGCTATTCAGACTCTGACTATGCTGGTTGTAGAGTGGACAGGAAGAGTACCTTAGGCACATGTCAAATGCTTGGAAATAGGCTAATTTCCTGGTTTAGCAAGAAGCAAAATTCAATAGCTACCTCCACACCGGGCTGGCGAGAATACATAGCTACGGCGCTATTGTGCCCAAGTCTTATGGATGAGACAAAGAATGAGAGACTATGAGGTTGAGGAAAGGAAATTCCAATTATGTTTGATAACACAAGTGCAATTGCAATCACTCAAAATCCTGTGTTGCATTCAAGAACAAAGCACATTGATGTCAGATATCACTTCATAAGAGATCATGTTGAAAAGAAGGACATCACCTTGGAATATATCTCAACTGATAAGCAATTAGCTGACATATTCACAAAACCATTATGTGAATCAAGATTTCAAGAAGTCAAACATGAATTGGGGTTAATTGAGCTGAGTTGACACTCAGAAGACTCAAAGAAAAGAGATGAAACACGAAAAGCTGAAAAAGAGAGAAGAGTTAAATCAGCTAAGGAATAAGCTGAGTCATTTATGAGCAAAGTGACAAAAATGCAGTCGTTTTTACGAAGCGGGAATGTTTTTAAGAATAACGTCAGCATAATTATGACGTGCACAGTCAAAAGCTGCACACAAAGCTTATGATTGGATATAAATGCTGCCGCATTAAATATGAGAGATTAAATGTTAATCAGCGTGCAAAATCTAAGCCGTTGATTTTGATCAAAATTTCAAAAACCACCCGCACGTCCTTTCATGACCCATACTTAAACCATTTCGTCCAATTCTCTCTCACTTTATCAAAACTGTTCATCTCTATCAAAGGCAAAAGAATGAAATTTTCTCTCAAAACCCTACAAATCCTCAAGTTCATTTTCTAAGTTTCATTCAGTAAAACATCTAGAAAAGACATCTACTCATGATTTCGTCAAGCTGGGAAAGCAAATCAACACTGGGTCTACTGTGGATTTCGACGGCATGCTTAAACAGGGGTCCGACGACACCCTTGTGAAGAAGATAGCACGTAAGCCGGAAAAATCTGGATTAAAACCATTTTTGACGATGGAGTTTCCAATGACCTACGTGGAAGAGGTCGCAGTTCTCGTGAACGCCGGTTCACGATGAGGGCATCAAGTCCTCTGTTCATGGAAAAGAGTTCACCATTACGCCAAGATCCGCGAAACACTATTTGTTGCCTTGCGGAAGGAGTGTCGGATATTTATGAAGTCGATGTTGACCTGGCCGCTTGAAGGAAGGTAGCCAAGTCCGACTGTCTTTGCGAAAGTGGTCTATACAACTAATAAGAAGCTGCTGAAAGAGGACTACCACAAATTGCTGGACATCGTTGCCAAATGCATAGACATCAAATTTGGAAGCTTTGACCAACTGTCCAAAGCTAAGTTGATCGTGATGGTTGCGATCATTGAAGAAAAGAAGGTGAACTGGGCTGAGTTTGTATACACCAGACTCTGCCAGAATGTTGGAAATAAATCCTTCAAGGAGGATGGTACATTTGGAGGTTCCCTGGGATATGCCCTGGTGATTGGCCGAATGATGGAAGTAAGAGGAGTCCCTCTTCGACATGGAAAGGCGTTCCATGTAAACAAGAGGATGTTTCGATCACCTCTCCGGCACACAGAAGAGAGCTTACGCTAAGAGGGCTGATACGAATGAGGGGGAATCAGCTGACCCGGATGATACAGTTGTCTCCTCCCCTCCTAAGAAGACTGCTGCCCCTGCAACAAAGAAAAAGAAATCTACACCTGCCCCTGGAGCCGAGTCACCTGCCCCCGCAGCCGTGTTTCCTGCCCCTGCAGCCGCAGTGGAGAAGGAACCTCAAATACCTTCTCCGGTTGTCAAGAAAAGGAGAACCGATAAGCCGAGACAGTCAGCTCCTCAGAAGAAGACGACAGCACCGGCCCCCGCCGCCCAGGACTCAGAAGAAACTTTATCCGAGCTAGAAATCCCTCTGGTAAGAAGACTCTTCAAGCATTCCGAGCTTGAGAAACCGGCTGAGTCCGCCACTCAGCTGAAACAAATACCGGAGACTGCTGAAGAGGTAGAGTCTCCAGAAATCATTGATGAAATAGCCAAGTCTGCTGAAGCCGATCAACAGAGGCACATTGAAGACACAAATGTCGTAAAAACAGAGACTTTAAAAGAAAAAACATGAGAAAAAGCAAACTCACCTATTGATAGGATTGTATCCCCTCCTGCAATAGATGCTACTGAGGGTGTGGAGCACCAAAATTTGCTACCCTCAATCCCTGAGCACGAGGGACAGCAAGGAGAAGATGACAAAGATGATGATGTAATGATCCTATCCCCACCATATCCAGACATCCAAAATTATCTGCGAGAATGGAGGAAATGGAAGCTGTGTTGATCCAGGGAACAGTTCCAAAGACTGGAATTCATTGAAGAAGAAGACGAACTATTGAACTTTCTTGGATTGACCAATGTGGTCCAAGCACTAGATGAAGAAAACTGCATAGATATCTTGCAGATCTTCAAGGACAAGGAGAAGGAGAGACTGGCAGAGGAAGCTAAGGCTCGTGAAAAGGCCAGTATTTGTCCCTTTACTGGAACCACTGATCATACACATCCTCATCTCGACGTTCTATCAGAAAGTGGAGAGGATCTGGACCCTACTGCTGCCCAGAAGAGTTGCAACTGCAGCAAGCAATGCAAGAATCCAGAATCCTACATGAGCGAAGGATGATGGAGGGACCAGGGGAGTCCTCAAAATCACTCAAAATCACAAATGAGATTGATCCTATGGGAGTGGTGCGGCATATTGCCATCAAGTTGCCGCCACCACTTCCCACTCATTCGGAGGAAGGTGTTAAGGGAAATAGCGATGAAACTGGGATTGTGGGGACCCTAGTCGAGCCAACCCCTCATGAAGGTGTCTTACCACCGCCCCAACGGCTGAATACTCAATGGAAACAAATGGGAGTCCGAGACGAGTGACCCCATTCCAAGTCACTCACCGGGTGAGCCAATCGAGGGGAACCTCCCTCCACCGTAGCAAGGTCGGAGGATGTCGGTGACTCCTCCACAACAAATCTCGGAGGCAAAGTGGAGAAGGAACAACAATCGAATACACAACAAGTTGTCATCGACGAGGCTCGAGGCATTAAGATCGTCAAATCAAGTGCCAACTACTCTCTGCGAGCTAATGACGCCATCGATGCGGTCGAGGCACGAAGGAACTGGCCCCGGAGTTAACACTCTGGGCAATGAAAGTGCAATCCATGGAGTTGAGACTCTAGTGGATGCCACCTCAGAAGACCCCAAGACAGCTGACACTGTCGAAGGGACTGTCCAAGGCCTCGCTGCAGTTGAGACTGCAGGAGGTAATGAAGGCCAATGGGAGGTTGAGACTTCCCGGGGTAAAGAAACTGAAGCACAGAACATCCCTCCTGCTATCATCGACCCATCTGAAAAGGAGATAAGTGCTCTTCACGATTCCTAGGATAATCCTGATGTAACCTTTCTGGGATCCGAAGGTGAAGATGAAGCTGAGTCAACCCCTATTGCCGATCCAAAAGACTCAGCCGAGGATGTTCTTCCAACCATGAGCAAGTCTGACCTTAAGACTACTCGCCAAACATTTAACTTTGATGATGAGCCACCCATGGAAATCTCTTCATCGTCGGATGACGCTTCTGATATGGCCGAGGACCTGTCAACTCATGTGGAAAAACCAGCTGAGACCAAAGAAGTTGTTAAGACAACTGAGGCTCAGCAAGCTGGGTCAACTTCACAATAGACCACAAAAAAAGAGTCAATCAATCGCAGCTCCCAAGTCGCAGCAGATCGACTCCACCGGAGACTTCACGAGCACAAGTTGTCATTGAGCGATTCGATTCTGCGCGCATGATGATCCTTTTGTAGAATCATTTCCCTTCTCTCTGGAGGTACCGACCTCCCCGAAGAATCATCTAGAGATCGAGAGCGCTTCCATAAACCCGATCCTGTTATTCCCACAGACACCATTGTTCCAAAGCAGACTATGACTTTGATGTCTTTGGCCGCCACCGAGACAGAAGTAACAACAACCGAGGCTCGGGAAGTTTTCAAAGCCATATTTGCGATATTGAAAAGATGGAGAGGCACCAGCCTCACCGGACATGAGGCCGGATAACAGAGATGCAAACCTTATCACGATCTGCGAGGCATAATTGTCGATCCGGAATGGTGGCTACAACAAACAGAGAAATGCGCGTAGAACAAGCTCGATATTTCAGGACATTGTTCAATAAATTGCTAGTCTGGTGGGCTGAGAATGCTGATGCGAAGACAAGAATGCAAGAGAACATCGAACGAATGCATGAATCTCACACCACAGAGATGCAGCTGCTGCGTGAACATAATAAGCAAGAGCTCCTGCGCGTAGAGGAGAACATGGATCGGAAGTTCAGCCTCCTCATGGCTGAGATGAAGCTAGTAACCGCTGAATCCAACGCCACCCGCTCCGAATTCCGTGCAGCATACTCCGCAATAGATTCGAAGCAGAACTCAGCTATCAGCCGCTTAGACTTCATGCTTGCTAGCTTGTTTCCCGGGTTCCTCTCTCCTTTGATAATGCCAAAAAGGGGGAAGAGGAATACCTAAAAGCGAAGGGATCCTCGGTCGGTGAAAAGGAGGACGCAACTATGAAGGGAACGACAGCTGAGGAAGTGAGAAGAGAGAAGAAAGGAAAATCTGTTGAGGGGGAAGGTTCGAAAGATGTGACCTTGATGATTGATAAAACCCCCAACAAGGTCTTGTCACAACTGATATCATCAGCAAACTCCCAGTGACTCTGCCACTCCAACACTCTGCAGTACCTATGGCTGAAAAAAGAAAGATAGTTGAAGCAGGGATGAAGGAAGTGGAAGGAAAGATGGATGCCGAGTTATGAACATTCTCAAACAACATGGAGGCATTCCAACGACAGAGACACCTATGCCGTTTGAGATGCCTAACCGAGCCAAGATCTCGTTGATGAATTCAAGACGCCGCATCTCAAGGTTACTTCGCAAATATGTCCATGGCTCAAGCCTGGGATTTGTCTTGGGAAAAAGGTCTCAAACTATGTAAAGAAGGCGACAGAAAAGCAGACTACATCGGGCATCACTCTGCTGTCACTCTGCTAGTCACTCACCGGGGGAAAAAGAAGGCCCCAAGATAATACACGCCCGAGGCGGAGAGGAAGAAGCATGGTGGAGGAAGAGGTTTCGACCTAGATCTCTCGCCCAAAAACATTGAGTACATAGATCCAGGCAAGAAAGGAGGGATCTATTGGGCTGGATTTGACGAAGTAGCCAACCTGCAAGTGGCTAAGAACAATGCTGAGTATGTGAAGAGAATTGAAGAGGAAAATAAAAGACAAACTCAGCTATGGGAGGAAAGACAAGAAATACAGAAAAGAGATGAAGCTGCCAGAAAGGCGTATGAGAAAAAGAAGGCGGCTGAAGATGAGAAAAAGAGAAAAAGGTGAGAAGATGACAGAGCTGAAGAAAATGAAAGAAGAAGGCAGCGAAGGAGATGAAGTGTTGCTGCCCACCCCTTCATGTATTTTACTATGTAAATACATCGAATAAAATCGTACAATTTCTATACTTGCGTAGATATAGAACAACATAGTTACTCTAAGTTCTATTTAAGCTCTGATACACTTTGTAAACAGCTATGTAAAGAACAAGAATGTTATGATCAATAAAAGATTGATTCTAAGCATACATTCTGTGATTCTGCATTGTCTGTACGTATATTTGTTGTTACTTTATTGTATGAATGTTTTAAGTTTTGGCATCATCAAAAAGGAGGAAATTGTTGGGAAATTAATTTTTAGATGTTGATGAATGCCATGTAAAACTTAGAATAGAAAGTTGGCACCCCATTTTTCTGTTGTAAATTGCATTGTAATAGATAGGGCTGGTCGAGCTGAGTCAAGTCAGCTATGCCTGAACATGCAAGAAGACAACTAGAGACTAGAAGGAAAACTTCACTGCAAGGCAAATGAGTGTGGCAAGGAAGAGAAGACAGAACTCGATCAAGGTGCAATGAGATACAACTGAGTGAAGTATCGATCAAAGTCAACTCAAGACAGCCAAGTCTCAAGTTGAAGTGACAGAAGAGTCATCCAATGACTGGAAGCTAACTCGAAGTCAACTGGGGAAGTTAAGAAAATGCAGTCAAACCGAGATAACTGAAAGAGATCCGTTGCATAGAAGTCAAGAGAATTACTTAAACAAGTAATACCTCCATACTGCCTTTCTTGAAGTGCTTAGTCCCAGAAGCGTGCAAAATGAATAAACCAATGGGAAGCACTGCACCCGTGTCAGAACTCTGAAAAGATGAAGAATCATTCATACGAGGAATTGGCAATTCCAAGGACTGCAACAAGACAAGCCAACGACCACACGTGTCTTTTAAAAATAAGCCTATCTCTTCAACGGGCAAATTTTTTAAAAGATCACTATAAAAGGCTGAGGAATCACTCTGGGAGTAGGTTACCTGAACCACGAACATTCAAGCTAACATTCGAACTGTAACCAAAAATATTCTCAAGTCATTCAAGATCAATCCTCAAGTCTATATTACGAAGGAAATCAATCCAACACTCACCTGTGAAGGAAAGACAACTTCTATCAGTCGAAGAGGAAACATTTGAAGAATCAAGGGGTCTACTTTCCACGTAGGATGGTAGGAAGGTTCAAGGTCGAACCAGTCTCGAGTTTTGGGAGGGCTTCGTGATCAAATCCAAGAAGCTTCAGCAAGTGGGCTGTAGTAGCAAGCGAAAGGCGCCCCTTACGTGAAGAAGCCGAGTCGTCGAGAATCCAAATTTGTGTGACCAAGGCATCTCCGTGATCGAGTCCCAAATGATCAAGTCACCGTGTGAACAAGACTTGTATCCGGACTCAAACCACTTTGTATACTTGATCAATACTTAGTGGATTCCTCCAGAGTTGGAGAAGATAGGAGTAGAAAAATTACCCCATCTTCGAACCTCTATAAAAACTTATTGTGTCATTTACATTTCAACACTTTAATTTCTGCATATTACTTTTATATTTGCTGATAAATTTGCTATCCAATTGATAATCAACCAAGTGCTAAAACCTAGTATTAAAACAAACTTAACCAAATTCAAGGGTGTTAAGTCTTCCGCTGAAAACATATCACAATCGAGTTAAGTCTTTAGTCAAAACAAATTGAGTTATTCTATATACAACTCGACCGAGTCCGTTGAGTGACTAACTCTGTGATTAACTAACTTAGCCGTCCATCAAGGACTCAGCTGTGAAGTATTAACTCTGAACATTTTAAAAGGACTAAATCGAAAAGTTGGTAAGGTTTATTCAACCCCCCCTCTAAACCTTACACTCACACCCCTTAGGACCTACATGTTGAATGCCTCAACTTTAAATAGTTAAGCATCAGTCAACTCTGTGACAAAGGCTACAATGTTGGATTCAACATGGGGATATGCCAGATCAAAGATGCTGAATCAAATGAAATTGTGTTGCATGGAACAAGGCAAAAGAATATGTATGTAGTTGATTGGTCTACTGCTACACCAAGCATATGTCTGCTAGCAAGGAGTACAGCCGAATCCAGTTGGCTGTGGCATAAGAAGTTGAGTCACCTGAATTTCAAGACGATCAACAAGCTTGCAAGGAGTCATCTTGTGGAAGGATTTCCAGACTCAGTGTACAAGAAATAAAGCATATGTGATGCATGCCAAATGGGAAAGCAAATCAAATCAACATTTAAGGATAAGCCAAGCCCTTCTTCAACCAGGATATTGCATCTGCTGCATATGGATTTATTTGGTCCAGTTGAGCCACCTCGCATCAGTTGAAAGAAATACACCTCAGTAGTGGTGGATGACTATTCAAGATATACATTATAAGTAGAGGCAATTTTCATGTGTAAAAAGAAGGATACATTGCAGAATTTACCTCAGCTGATGAGAAGAGTTCAAAATAAGTAGAGGCAAACCATTATAAAAATAAGATTTGACAGTGGAACTGAGTTTGTCAATGGGATAATAACTCAGTATTGCATTGAAAATGCATTGAAAATGGTATTGCTCATGAGTTATCAGCAGCAAGGACTCCATAACAGAATGGAGTAGCTTAAAGAAGGAACATAACTCTCAAGGAAGCTGCAAGGACAATGTTAGCTGAAGTTGGATTGCCTAAGAGATTTTGCGCTGAAGCCATAAATACAGCATGCTACACTCAGAATAGATGCATGATTAACAAGAAATTGACTAAGACTCCCTATGAGATTTGGACAAGGAGAAAGCCAAATGTTGGATATTTCAAGATATTTGGATGTAAATGCATCATCCACAATAATGGCAAGGACAATTTGAAGGCTTTTGATGCTAAAGTTGATGAAGGTATCTTTTTGGGATACTCAACTGAGAGTAAAGCCTACAGAGTGCTAAACAAGAGGACTCTGTTCACAGAAGAGTCTATCCATGTGGTTTTTGATGAACCTAATGTGAATGGAGAAGACATTGATGAGTTAGCTGATAAGCAGAATCAACCAACTATGCAGAAGAGTCCTTATATTGAAGCATAAGTGAAAGCACTCAACCCTGATGATGATGAGATAGCTGAATCTCAAAGACAGTTGGAACGTCTACAACTGAATGAAGATGAAGAAACTGTTCAAGACAACTTAGCTGCAAGACGGTTGAATCCAGCAGACTTACTCCAACCTGATGTGAGATGGCTAAGAGACCATCCACCTGAGTTAATTATTGGAGATGTTAGAGATGTCATAAGAACCAGATCTAGAGCACAACATGAAGCAATGTTCACTTGTTTTATTTCCCAAATGGAGCCTAAAGATGTGTCTCAAGCATTGGAAGACACACATTGGATTCAAGCCATTCAAGAAGAGCTGAATTAGTTTGAAATAAACAAAGTATGGGAATTAGTTCAAAGGCCAACCAACCAAAATGTTATTGGTACTAAGTGGATATTCAGAAACAAGATGAATGAGGAAGGATCTGTTGTAAGAAACAAAGCAAGATTGGTAGCCAAAGGGTATTGCCAGGAAGAAGGTATAGATTTTGCTGAAACCTTTGCTCCTACTGCTAGATTGGAAGCAATAAGGATGTTTCTTGCTTATGTCGCACATAAGAACTTCACTGTATATCAAATGGATATGAATAGTACATTTCTAAATGGACCTCTTGAAGATGAAGTCTATGTTGAACAACCTCCAGGTTTTGAGCAGAAAACTATTGGATATAAAGTCTACAAGCTCAAGAAAGCACTGTATGGATTGAAATAGGCACCAAGAGCATGGTATGATACATTGTCTCAGTTTTTAATTGACAATGGATTCACCAAAGGTAAGGTTGATAGAACACTCTTTAGGATTCAAGAGGAGAGAGTATATTGCTTGTTCAAATATATGTGGATGATATCATTTTTGGTTCCACAAATAAAGAGTTGTGTGACAAGTTCTCAAACCTCATAAGGCAAATTTGAAATGAGCATGATGGGAGAGCTGAATTTCTTCTTAGGACTTCAAGTCAAACAATTGAAGGATGGAACCTTCATAAGCCAAACCAAGTATACCAGAGATTTATTGAAGAAATTTGGTATGGAAGAGAAGTTATTAGTGAAGATTCCTAAGAATACATCAGTCAAGATGGACATGGATGCAGATGGCAAAGTTGTTGATCAAACAAGATAGAGAGCCCTCATTGCATCATTGCTCTATCTAACAGCAAGCATGCCAGACATCACCTTTGCAGTAGGTGTATGTGCTGGATTTCAATCTGCACCAAAAGAGAGTAACATGACTGCAACTAAGAGAATCCTAAGATATTTGAAGGGATGCCAAGAAGTTGGCTTATGGTATCCAAAGGAAGGAGGATCCAAGCTGGTAGGATACTCAGACTCAGACTATGCTGGATGTAGAGTTGACAGGAAGAGTACTTCAGGTACATGTCAAATGCTTGAAACAGATTAGTTTCTTGGTTCAACAAGAAACAAAATTCAATAGCTACATCCACAAATTGAAGCAGTACATAGTGCATGGGCATTGTTGTGCTCAAGTCTTATGGATGAGGCAGCAGCTGAGAGACTATGATATTGAAGAAAGAGAGATTCCAATTATGTGTGATAACACTAGTGCTATTGCAATCACTCAGAATCCAGTGTTGTATTCAAGAACAAAGCACATTGATGTCATATTTCATTTTATAAGAGATCATGTTGAAAAGAAAGACATCACTTTGGAATACATCTCAACTGATAAGCAGTTAGCAGACATATTCACAAAGCCATTATGTGAATCAAGGTTTGAATAACTCAAGAATGAGTTAGTGTTAATTGAGCTGAGTTAGGATACTCAGAAGACTCAATCAATAGAGACAAAAGAAGAGAGAATGTAAGATTAGCAAGTTTTACACAACAGCCAAGTGAAATAGCCTAGTTGGGAAATCAGCTATATCGAGTTAGCTGACAGCTGAGTGATCATATGTGAAGAGAAAAGCAGAGTTAAGTCACTCTGGATGATAGATGAATCATTTATGAGCTAAGTGACAAAAACGCAATTGTTTTATTCGAGCGGGAATGTTTTTAAGGATGACGTCAGTTTAATTATGACTGTCAGTACAAAAGCTGCACAATAAAATATATGATTGGATATAAATGTTGTTGCATTTAATGTGGGGAAATTAATGCAGTTTTGAAGGCTAAATCTTGACCGTTGATTTCGATCAAATTTTTCAAATTCCAAAAACCGTCCTTTCAAGTCCCATATATACCAAAATTCATTTTCTCTCTCCTCACACAAACACTCTCATCTTCAGCAAGCAAGAAGGAATTCTCTCTGCAACTGTTCAAAACCCTACCATCTAAGATCAAGTTTTTCGCATATTTCACCGTTCAATCTTTCTGAAAATGGCTGATACTCATGATTTTGCTAAGCTTTCTGAGAAGATCCACTCCGGTGCTTCAGTGGATTTCAAGGGATGATCAAGTAGGGCGCTAATGAGGCCCTAGTGAAGAAGCTGCAAAGCTTGAGAAGTCCGGTCTGAAGGACTTTCTCTCAATGGAGGTCACTCATACCTATGTGGACGAAGTTGCCATGTTTTACGTGAACGCCAAAGTTCATGACGATGAGATTCACTCATCCGTTCATGGCAAGGACATCAAAATCACTGCTAAGGACCTTGATGAACACTGCTTTCTGCCGACTGTAGGTTTGAAGGACGTGGCGAGATGGATGTGAACTTGGCTGCAGCTTGGAAGGAGATTGCGACGCCCGAGTATGCTACGAAAGTTGTATATACAACTAAGAAGGGTTTATCAAGAATGACTACCACAAGCTGATGGGCATTGTGTCCAAGTGTGTAGACATGAGGTTTGGAAACTTCAACCAGCTATCACGGACTAAGGTGATGGTGATGGCTGCGATCATGCAGGACAAGGAAGTTAACTGGGCTGAGTTCGTCTTCAGCCGAAAATCTTTCAAAATGTTCTCAACAAGTCCTTCAAGAAGGATGGGACTTTTGGTTTCTCCCTGGGGTATGGCCTAGTCATCGGCCATTTGATGGAGATTAAAGGGGCCTTGCTCCATGGGAAACCCTTTCATGCAAATAAGAGGATGTCTAAGGCAAAACTCTCTGGCGCACAGAAGAAGGCTAATGCAAGGAAAGTTGATACCAGTGAGGGGGAATCAGCTGACCCTGCAGAAGATACATCTGCAACCGCTCTAGCTCTCTCCCCTACGCCTGTTTCAAGAAGAGAGTTGCGGCAGCTAAACCTGCTCCTGCCCCATCAGCCAAAACAAAGAAGGCACCTGCCCCAGCAGTCTAACCCCAAGCACCTGCCCCCACAGCCAAATCGCATGCCCCTGCCCCCGCAGCCGAGACTGGGGAGGAACTCCTACTTTCTTCTCCAATCGTGAAGAAAAGATGCACTGCCAAGTCTCATATGGAAGTTGCATCAAAGAAGAGTGATATTGAAACACAAGACTTCACCCTTGAAGAGCATCAAAATGTAGAACCAGAGATTCCCTTGGTTGCTACAAAGAGAAGACGGCTGTTTAAGAAGTCAGAGCTGGAGAAGCCAGCCGAGTCCGACACTCAGCCAGAGAAGCCCGATGAGACTGTTGATGCTCAAGAGTAGAGGTCTCAAGAGAAGATTGATGAGACCTCGAAAACTGCTGATGTAGATCAACAGAGTGTTGAAGACCCAATTGTCCGGGAAACAACTATGGAGACGGAAAGAGCTGAGATAACCAAGACGCATGAGGAAAAAGTTGTCTCACCCCCTCAGACTGATGATCTTGAACCTGAGGAGGAGCAAGCTCCATTGGCTACTATTCCAGAGGCCGGAGAAGATGGTGACGATTTAATAATATACTCTCCACTCTAACCGAACTTCGAGCAGAGACTAAGGGATTGGAGAAGATGGAAGCTAGACTAATCTAGACAGTAGTTCACTCATCTGGAGTTCATCGAAGAAGAAGAGGAGCTTCTTAGCTTCCTCGGAAATGTGTCTGTCCAATATACCCTCGATGAGGATTTCTGCATGGATGCCCTCTGTGCTATCAAAGAGGATGAGAAGGAGAAAGCCCTGGAGAAATCCAAAGCCCTCGAGAAATCAAAGATGTGTATGCAAACTGGAACCCATGAACATCTCATGGAGTCAACTGACAACAGCGATCTGGAGGAAATGGACCCAACTACGGCAGTTGAAAAGGCCGAGTTACAGCAGGCCGTCAAAGAATCACGAGCCATGAACGATCATAATCTTCAAGAAGGTCCAGGAGAGTCTTCCAAAATCTCTCCTCGATCTGATCCATTGGGAGTGGCGCAGGAGTTTGCAACTGTTATTGCTGTGATCATGTTCCCCTGTGCATTCTCAAGATGGCTCTCAGGGGAACAACGATGAAGCTGGGAACGCGGGCACCCTAGCCAAGCCTACCCCCGAAAAAGGTATTGAGACACCTGCTCCAACGACTGACTACTCAACAGGAAACACAGCCGTGTCGCAGGAGCTGAGTAACCCCACTATCGTTCACTCAGCTGGTGCGCCAGCTGAGGGGGAAGCTCTCTTCACCACAGCTAGGTTGGAGGACGCTGTGGGAGACAACTCTACAAAGTTCAGAGGCGAAGGAGCGCAAACCACCGATGAAACTGTTGATGCAACTAAGGCAAATGATGGGAAAGAGGCCACAAAAGTTGAGACTATTGGCCATGAAAGTGCAATCCTAGTAGTCTAGACTCTGAAGGATGCCACTAAAGACCCCAAGACAACTGAGTCTGTCGAAGGGAGTGTAGAAGGCCCCACTGCAGTTGAGACTGCTGGGGGTAACAAAGGCCTAAAGGAGGTTGAGACTTCCTTAGGTAAAGAGCCGGAACATAAGAACATTCCTCAACTTGAGGGAGCTGGTGAAGAAAGACGAAATCAACGCCCTTCATGATTCCTAGAAACATATTGATACGTCTTTTCTGGGATCAGAGGATGAAGCTGAGTCCACACATCATGGAGATTCTACGTAGGACGAGGCTGAGGATGTTCTTAACTCACGGAGAAATGTTAGTGATAAGACAGCTCCGATGAGATTCAATTTTGATGATGAGCCATTGCCTCATGTCACATCACACTCTGATGACGCTGTTAAGATAGTTGAGGACCCATTACCTCAAAAAGAAAAACCCACTGAGACCGACAAAGTCATTAAGACAATAAAGGCTCGATCGGAAAGGCAGAACCGATTCAACTCGCTCCACTGAACACACAACGCAGCTTCCACAATCTATCCGCAAAGAATGACTCAAATAGCTCCCACAACTGCGTTATCTGCCGAAGACACTGGCGCAACTGAGGCACAAAGAGCTGAAATACTGCAACAAGAGAAGGGAAAGGCCCCTCAACGTGGACCTCCGGATACCTCTTGTTTGAGATGATCTGTTTCAAAATGTCTTCCCTTTCACTGATGAATTGCCAGACATGGATGCCGAATCTGCCAAAGAATAGGAGAAATACATTGTGCAGGAAGAGCCCATCATTCCAACATATATGATTGTGCCTATGGGAGTATGGCCTCATTATTTTGAAAATTCTTCACAACTAAGTTCCGTAATGCTTTCAAGAAGATAATGAAATTGAGAAGATGGAATGCCCATCATTCTTTGTTTGGACAACATATATCTTATTGTGATATTCGATTGTCTTATTTAATGGGTTGCACATTAGTATGGCCAGGCGGTCTGTTATTTCAAGATTGTTCCGCAGTTGATGGTTTGGAGTGTGGATAATGCTTTCAAGAAGATATGTGATGAAATTGAGAAGATGGAATGCCACCAAGCATCATTGGATCTTTGTTTGCATCATTGAGTAGTACCTATCAAATCTTTTAAGCTCTCCTCAATCCCATACCTACACGTCTCGAATCTCCTCTTTTTCGGTGTGGGATCGGTTCATTCATGTCCCCTCTGCTGTTGCAAGCAACTCCTTGTCCGTGCATTTTGCACCGGCGATCACTCCCCGCCTCTTACATGCGTATCGGAATGGGTTGCACATTACTAGGAAGAGGTCCCGCTCTGATACCATGCCTTTCGGATAATGTCCCCACAAACCAACACGAGTCTTTTTTTCAAAGCTTTGTTCTTGATGGTTTGAGAGCAAAGTGCGGATAATGCCACCCAATTGCTCCGGCCAAGCACGCTAACTTCGGAATTCATGATGAGCACTGAAAAAGAATCTCATAAGTCGGACATGGAATTGCTCCCATACCTACAACATAAAAGTGAAATTGCCCCCTCTGCGCTAGAAGCTCAGACTAGAAGAGAGCATGAACTCATAAGTCGGACATGGAATTGCTTAAAAGTCTTGCTTACTAGAAGAGAGCATGAACCAGAAGTTAAGTCTTCTTATGACAGAGATGAAGTTGCTCGTAGCTGAGTCAAAGGCTACACGGTCAGAGTTCCGGATAGCCTACTCCAAAGCAGATATCAAGCAGAATTCAACGAACAGCCGACTAGACTTCATTCTGAGTGGCTTATTTCCTGGCCTGACCCTATCTTTTGGTGATGATGCCAAAAAGGGGAAAGATGAGGCCTTAAAGGAACTGAAGGGTGAAGCTGAAGGGAGTAATAAGGAGGCGAAGAAAAGAGAATCAGCAAAGGGGGAAGGAAGCTTGAAGAACCCCCCTTTGAAACTCATGTTTGCTGAAACCCCCCAGCAAGGAGATGTCACTGCTTTTATTCTCAGCAAACTACCGAAAGAGTTGTCTGTTGAACATAAAGCTGAGATGGCAATGAAAGAATCAAGAAAATCCATTGAAGCTGAATTCGAGAAGGTAGCTAAGAAGTAATCAGAGCGCATTCAGGATATCAGAAAATAGTTCAATGGTCCTCCAGCCGGAAAAGATTACCCTGCAATAAAACCCCCAAGAGAATTTGCCATGCTTGATGCTGGATTTGAGCCCGGATCTCTAGAGGAATTCCAGACTCTAGAAGCAGAAGGTTATTTTCAAGATATGACTCTACCACAAGCATGGGATCTGTATTGGGAGAAAGGACTTGAATTGTGTAAATCGACTGATAAGCAACCAAGTTACAACAGTCACTCGGCTGGAAAATCAAAAGCTCCAGTGCAATATACTCCCAGAGGAAGGGAAGCTGAGTCGGGAAGGGGTAGACAGGGTGGCAGTGGGAGAAGTTGTCAACACAGCCAAGACCATAAGATATCAAATATGTGGATCCGCAGAAGAAAGGACTCATATACGGGGCTGGATATGATTATCTTGCTAACCTGAAAGTTGCACGCAAGAATGTTGAAGCAATAAGAAGACATGAAGCTGAAAATGCTCGAACAACTCGCGAATGGGAGGCAAAGCAGCGAATGAATGACCCTGCTGCTAAGCGAGCTTATGAGAAGAAGAAGAAAGAGGAAGAGGAAAGGAAGAGGAGGAGAGTTGACAAAGACAGGAGGAGAGCTGATGAACAAGAGAGAAGAAGGAAGCAGCCAAGGCATTGAAGACAACTGCAAACCCCTTCCTGCATTTTACTTAGCTGTAAATACATAGCTGTAAGTTTTCCCTGTAATATAGCTCTGAAGTTTTCCTTATAATATAGCTCTGAAGTGTTCCTTGTAATATTTATCCTCTTTGTAACCTAGCTTAGATACACTTTGTAATGCAATATCTGTATAAGCTTTGTTACATTTGTAAACAGCTTTGTAAAGGACATGAATGCTATGATCAATAAAAAATTGATTATTCAAAACATACATTCTTTGTTACTGCACTACTTGTGTTTGCTGTTTATTTATTGTTTGTTTATGTTTTGGCATCATCAAAAAGGGGCAAATTGTTAGAAAATTTATTTGTTATATTTTGATGATACCATGTAAAACTTAGACTAGGAAGTTGGCACCCCATTTTCCTTGTAATTCTATATTGTAATAGATAGGACTGTAAGAGCTTAGTGAAGTCAGCTAAGTCAAGAATGCAAGAAGTCAACTGCAGACTAGAGTGAAGACTCTGTTGTGTGTCAGCTGAGTATGGCCATGAAGGAAGAAAAAGACTCGACTGAAGGAGAGCCAACTGAGGAATAGTTGTGTGAAGTTTGAGGAAGTGTCAGTCAAGTCAATGAAAGGAGCCAAGTCTAACAACTAAAGTGATAGTTGAGTCAATCTTATGATTGGAGCTGACTCAAGTCACAAGGGGTAAAGGCAACAGTCAAGTCAAGACAACTGACTTTGATCTGTTGGAAGGAAATCAAGAATATTACTTGATATAGTAATATGTCCAAGCTTTCAGGTCTTAAAGTGTTTGGCTCAGAAACATGCAAAAGGAATAAGCCAATGAGAAACATTGAAGCTTGTGTCAGGCCCTGTAAAGCTGCAGATCCAATTAATACGAGGAAGGGTCAACATCACAAGTGCTGGAGACCAAGAAAAGACAAGCCGACGAATAAGAAGTGTCATTTGAAAATAGCCTATCTCTTCAACGGGCAAATTTTTAAATGAGCACTATAAAAGGTTGAGGAAGCATTTGAGAAAAGGTTACCTTTTGAACCAAGCATGAACAAAGCAAGCAATATTCAAGCAAGCATAACCTGCAAAATTCTCAAAGCTTATAACAGAAATTCCTCAAGCCTAAAACTCGAAGGAACTCGATCCAATACACGTTGTGAAGGAAAGATAACTTCAACTAATTGAAGAGGAAACATTTGAAGAACGAAAAAGGGGTCTACTCTCCAAGTTGAAGGAGTTGTAGAAAGGTTCAAGGTCGAACCAGGAGATTCAAGTTTGTTGGAGGGCTGTGTGAACAAATCCAAGGACTTGAATGTGAGCTAAAGTAGCAAGGCAGCTGTTTTGTGAAGAAGCTGAGTCGCAGGATAAGCCATCTATGTGATCAAGGCTGTCTCTAGACTGAGAACTACTTTGTAACTTGATCTGTTACCTAGTGGATTCCTCCAGGATTTGGAGAAGAGTGGATTAGAGGAATTGCCCCATCCTCGAACCACTATAAAAATTACTTGTGTCATTTTACTTTCAGTATTTATTTTTTTGCATATATTTTTATATCTGTTGTTAGTTAATTTGCTAATCCAACTGATAAATAACAGGTATTAAAACAAGTGTTAAAAACCAGCTTTAATCAATCAAAAGGGTGTTAAGTCTTCCGCTGTTAAAAACCAAATCAACTAAAGTTAAGTGTTAGCTTAAGCAACCAAGTTATACTATCAACACCTCTATCGAGCCTGTTGAGTGGGTAACTTAGTTGAATATAGCCAACCTAGTTGTCCCCCAATGACACAGCTGATTTGAGTTAATTCTTTTGAAATTCTTAAAAAGACTAAAAGTGAAAATTTGGTAAGGTTTATTAAATCCCCCTTCTAAACCTTACACCACACCCCTTGGGACCTACAGGGTCATCACCCCCCTAGGGGGTGGCGGCCATGGTGGCATATGAGGGAGCCGTCCCCCTAGAAGTCAAATTAAGGGAGAGCGGCCCCCCATGGGCAGCGGGCCCCAAGGAAGAAGGGGGAGCCGCCCCCCTTGTATGTCCCAAAGGGTGTGGTGTAAGGTTTAGAAGGGGAGGTTGAATAAACCTTACCAAATTTTTGATTTTAGTCTTTTTAAGATTTTTCAACAGAGTTAACTCAAATCAGCTGTATCCTTGGGGGACAGCTAAGTTACCCACTCAACAGACCCGATAGAGTTGTTGATAGTATAACTCAGCTGCTTAAGCTATTACTTAACTTTAGTTGATTTTGTTTTTAACATTGGAAGACTAACACCCTTTTGATAGATTTAAACTTGTTTTTAACACTCGTTTTTAGCACTTGTTAATTATCAGTTGGATAGTAGATTTAACTAACAACATATATAATAAAATATGCAGGAATGTAAGTGTTGAAAGTAAATTGACACAAGTAATTTTTATAGTGGTTCGAGGATGTGATAATTCCTCTAATCCACTCTTCTCCAAATTCTGAAGAATCCACTAAGTAACAAATCAAGTTAGAAAGCATTGAATAGTCTAGAGACAACCTTGATCACACAACTGGCTTCTCCTGCGACTCAGCTTCTTCACGAGGCAGCTGCCTTGCTACTTCAGCTCACTTTCAAGTCCTTGGATTTGTTCACACATCCCTCCAACAAATTTGAATCTTGGTTCGACCTTGAACCTTTCTACAATCCTTCAACTTGGAAAGTAGACCCCTTTTTTATCTTCAAATTATTTCCTCTTCAACTGGTTGAAGTTGTCTCTCCTTCACATCTTATCTTGGATTGAGTTTCTTCGAGTTTTAGTCTTGAGGAATATCTTGATATGCTTTGAGAATATTGCAGGTAATTTCTTGAATATTGCTTGTTCGTGCTAGGTTTAGGTATGCAAGGTAACCTTTTCTCAAATGCTTCCTCAGCCTTTTATAGTGCTCATTTGAAATCTGCCCATTGAAGAGATAAACCAATTTCAAATGACACTTCTTGTTCGTTGGCTTGTCTTTTCTTGGTCTGCAGCACTTGTGATGTTGATCCTTCCTCGTATTAAATGGCTTCGCAGCCTTGCAGGTTCTGACACAAGTTGCAGTGCTTCCCATTGGCTTATTCTTTTTGCATATTTTTGGGCCAAACACTTTAAGACCTGACAGCTTTGACATATTACTATATCGAGTAATATTATTGACTTCATTCCAAGGGATCAATGTCAGTCGTCTTGACTTGACTGCTGCTTTTACCCCATGCGACTTGAGTCTGCTCCAATTAAAAGATTGACCCAACTATCACTTCAACTGTTAGACTGGGCTTCTTCTATTGACTTGACTGACACTTCACACAGTTGTTCCTTAGCTGACTCTCCTTCAGTCGAGTCCTTGACTTCCTTCTAGGCCATACACAACTGACACACAACAAAGTCTTCTTTCCAGTATGTAGTTTACTTCTTGTATTCTTGACTTAGTTGACTTCACTCAGCTCTTTTAGTCCTATCTATTACAATACATAATTACAAGGAAAATGGGGTGCCAACTTCCTAGTCTAAGTTTTCATGGTATCATCAAAATCTAACAAATAAATTTCCTAACAATTTCCCCCTTTTTGATGATGCCAAAACTAAAAACATACAAAGTAAGTAAACAACAAATATAAGCAATGCAGTAACAAAGAATGCATGCTTTTGAATAATCATTTTTATTGATCATAGCATTCTTGTCCTTTATAAAGCTGTTTACAACAAGTAACAGAGCTATATACAAGTACAACTTTTCAACGTGTATCTAAGCTAAGTTACAAAGAGAATGAACAATACAAGGAAAATCTCAGAGCTATTACAAGGAAAACTTATAGTTGTATTTACAATAAAGTAAAATACACGAAGGGGTTCGCAACTATCTTCAACGCCTTTGTTGCTTCCTTCTTCTCTCTTCTTCATCAGCTCTCCTCCTATCATCTTCAGCTCTCCTCCTTTCCTTTCCTATTCATCTCTTTTCTTCTTCTCATAAGCTCACTTAGAAGTAGGGTCATCCCTTCGCTGCCTCTCTTCCCATTCACGATTTACTCTCTCATTTTCTTCCTCTTGCCTATTCTTTGCTTCAGGAACCTTGCGTGCAACCTCCATATTAGCAAGATGATCAAATCCAGTCCAGTATATGAAACCCTTCTTTTGTGGATCCATATACTTAACATTTTCTAGTCTTGGCCGTGGTTGACTGCTTCTCCCACTACCACCATGTCTACCCCTTGTTGACTCAGCTTCCCTTCCTCTTGGAATATATTGTACTGGATCCTTTGACTTTCAAGCCGAGTGACTGCTGGAACTTGACTGCCTATCAGCCGTCTTGCATAGATCAATTCCTTTCTCCCAGTACTGATCCCATGCTTGAGGTAGAGTCATATCTTTAAAATAACCTTCTGCTTCTAGAGTTTGGAATTCCGATCTAGGCTCAGATCCAACATCAGGCATAGCAAATTCTCTTGGGGGCCTTATGGCTGAGTGATCCTTTCCAGCTGGAGGACCATCATACTATTTCCTTATGTCCTGGATGCGCGCAGATTGCCTCTTAGCTACCTTCTTGAATTCGGCTTCAATGGATGTTCTTGCATCTTTCACAACCATCTCCGCTTTCTGCTCAACGGTCAGCCTTTTCGGTAGCTTGCTGAGAATAGAGGCAGTGACATCACCTTGCTGTGGGGTTTCTGCATACATGAGTTTCAAAGGAAGATTTTTCGAACTTTCTTCCCCCTCAGTTGTGTCACCTTTCTTCGCCTCCTTAGTACTCCTCTTCTCCTCCTTCAGTCCCTTTGAGGCCTCATCTTCCCCCTTTTTGCATCATCACCAAATGGAAGGGTTAGGCCACGGAATAATCCGCTCAGAAGGAAATCCAGTCGGCTGATGGTAGAATTTTGCTTGATATCTACACTAGAGTGGGCTATTCGGAATTTTGACCGAATAGCCTTTGACTCAGCTGCCACCAACTTCATCTCCGCCATCAGAAGACTAAACTTCTGGTTCATGTTGTCCTCTAGGCGTGCAATCTTTCTCTGGTGGTGATGATTAAGTAACTCCATGTCCGACTTGTGCGCAGTTTCCATTATGACCATATACTCTTTCATTCTCTACTTAAACTTGGACGTATCCGCACTCCATACCAACATTTTTGCAAATAATGCATTGAAGTAGCGGACCTGCTCTAAGCGCATGGCAGTCTGCTGTGCAGCCCATTCCCTTATACGAAGCACAACTCCTCTTAAATCTACACTGAGGGTTGCATCACGATTGTCCAATCTAAGATCCAAGTATGCGTGGTGGCGTTCCATCTTCTCAATCTCATCACAGATTTTCTTGAAGGCTTCACAAAATTCGACTGTCGAAGCCGACTCAACTTCCAGCCACACTGCATCGAAATCAAAACCCATTGGCACAATCGAATTTGATGGAATGATGGGCTCTTCCTGCACGGTATACTTCTCTTGGTCTCTGGAAGACTCAGCTTCCATGTCTAGTAGTTCAGCATTGAATGGGAAGATGTCTTCCAAGACATCATCTCTTACAAAAGGAATCCCCGAGGGGCCACGCTAGGGGGCCTTTCCTTGTTCTTGATGCATTGTACCAGCTCTTTGTGCCTCGGCTACGGCAGCGTCATCGATAGATATCGTAGCTGTGATATCCTGCGAGGGAGCTATTGGAGTCATTACTGTTGCAGTTGTGGTAGCCTGCACAGCTGATTCTGTATCAGCTGGAGCAGTTGTAGGGATCTGCTCAGCTAACTAAGCCTCAGCTGTTTTAACAGCTTATTTGGTCTCAGTGAGTTTTTCCTTTTGAGGTATTGTGTCCTCAGCTGTTTCATCAGTGTTATTGGAGTTTGATGTGGCCATAGGAGATGGCTCATCATCAAAGCTGAATCTCATGGGAGCTGTCTTATCACTAACATGGCTCCGAGATTTGAGATTATCCTCAGCCTCGTCCATTTTGAAATCTTCATGGTGTGTTGACTCAGCTTAATCCTCGGATCCCAAAAAAGATGTGTCGATGTGTTCTTGGGAATCACGAAGGGCACTGATCTCCCCATCTACCACAACTCCTTCAACTTGAGGAATGGTATGTTGTTCCAGCTCCTTACCTAAGGAAGTCTCAACCTCTTTTAGGCCTTCTTTACCACCAGTAGTCTCAACTGCTGTGGGGCCTTCGACAACCCCTTCGACAGACTCAACTGTCTTGGGGTCTTCTACATTGGCATTCTTAGGAGTCTTAACTCCTTGGATTGCACTTTTATGGCCAAGAGTCTCAACTCCCGTGGCCTCTCCATCCTTTGCCTTAGCTGCAGCAGCAACGTCATTGGCCTGCATATCAGAGGAAATCTTAGCTGAGATAGTCTCAACTGTCTGAGCGTCGTTAATTTCACTCTGCTTCTCAGTTATGTTCTCTCCTTCACCTCCAAACTTCTTTGTGTTGTCTCCCACAACATCCTCCGACCCTACTGTGGTGGAGAGAGCTTCCCCCTCAGCTGGCGCACCAACTGAGTGAACGACAATGAGGTTACTCAGCTCTTGAGACACGTTGTAGTTCCCTTTGAGTAGTCAGCCGTTAGGGCAGGTGTCTCAACACCTTCTTCAGGGGTAGGCTTGGCTTGGTTGCCCACATTCCCAGCTTCATCGCCATTTCCCTGAGAGACTTCTTGAGAATGCACGGGGACGTGGTCGCTGTAATGACAGATGCAATCTTCTGCGCCACTCCTAATGGATTAGTCCGAGGAGAGATTTTGGAAGACTCTTCTGGACCTTCTTGAAGGTTCTGCTTGTGCAAGGCTTGGGATTCTCTGGTGGCCTGTTTTAACTCGACCTTATTAACTGCAGCAGCTGGGTCCATCTCCTCATCGCTGCTGTTAGTGGACTCCACGAGATGTTCATGGGTTCCCTTGTGCAAATATATCTTGGATTTCTCTAAGGCTTTTGCTTTCTCATGGCCCTTCTCCTTTTCATCCTCCCTTATAGCACGGAGGGCATCCATGTAATTTTCTTCATTCAGGTCAAATTAGACTGGGACACCTCCAAGGAATCTAAGAAGCTCATCTTCTTCTTCAATGAACTCCGGACGAGTGAACTGCTGCCTGGAGTAATGTACCTTCCAATTCCTCTAGTTCCTTAACCTCGTCTGGATGTCTAGATAGACTGGGGAGTACATAATAAGATCATCATCATCCTCCTCTCCGGCCTCTGGAATGGTGGTTAACGGAGCTTGCTCCTCCTCAGATTCAATTGCATCAGTCTGAGGGGGTGAGACAACCTTTTCTTCCGGGTCTTGGTTGTCTCAGCTCCTTCTTTCTCCGCAGTTGTGTCCCGGACAGCTGGGTCTTCTGTACTCTGCTGATCAGCATCAACAATCTTCTCGGTTGTATCAACTTTTTCTTGAGTCTGCTCCTCTTGAGCATCAACAGTCTCGATGGTCTCCTCCGACTGAGTACCAGACTCGGCTGTCTTCTCTAATTCAGACTTCTTAAACATCCGTCTTCTCTTGGTGGCAACCAATGGAATCTTTGGTTCCACTTCTTCAGGCTCTTCAAGGGTAAAGGCCTGTGTTTCAATATTGTCTTTCTTTGATGCAACTGCCTTCCTTGACTTAGCAGTGCGCTTCTTCTTCACGACTGGTGAGGAAGGTAGAGGTTCATCCGCAATCTCGGCTGCGGGGGCAGGGGCATCGGCTGCTGGGGCCGGTGCTTTGGGTTTGGCTGCGGGGGTAGGTGCTTTGTTTGATTTGGCTGGGCAGGGGTAGGTTTGGATGTCGCAGCTCTTTTCTTGGAAATCAGCTTCGGGGAGAGAGCTGGGGAGGTCTCAACTGTGTCTTCGTCTGGGTCAGCTCATTCCCCCTCACTTGTGTCCACCTTCCTCGCATGGGCTTTCTTCTGTGCACCAAAGAGGTTAGCTTTGAACATCCTCTTGTTTTCATGGAAAGGCTTTCCATGGCGCAATGCAATCCCCTTAACCTCCATCAAATGGACAATGACAAGGCCATATCCTAGCGAGCATCCAAAAGTCCCATCTTCCTTATAGGACTTGTTGATCACGTTCTGGCATACTCGGCTGAAGACGAACTCAGCCCAGTTTACCTTCTTGTCCTACATTATCGCATCCATCAATATCAGCTTTGTCCTTGATAGCTGGTTGAAGCTCCCAAACTTCATATCCACGTATTTGGACACAATGTCCACCAGCTTGTGGTAATCTTCTTTCAGAAAATCCTTCTTAGCTGTATACACAACTTTAGCAGCATACTCGGGCTTTGCAACTTCCTTCCAAGCTACAGCCAAGTTGAAATCCTTCTCAACGATGTCCTTCAATCCTTCAGAGGGTAAGAAACAGTGCTCAACAAGGTCCTTAGCAGTTATCTTGATGGCCTTGCCATGGACGGATGAGTGAATCTCATCGTCATGCACCTCGGCGTTCACATAGAACATGGCGACCTCCTCCAAATATGTATGCGTGAAGTGCATCGAGAGAAAGTCCTTCAGACTGGACTTTTCCAGCTTTTCTGCGATCTTCTTCACCAAGGCCTCATCAGCGCCCTGCTTGATCATGCCCTTAAAATCCACAGACGCACCCGAGTGGATTTTCTCGGATAGCTTAGCGAAATCGTGAGTAGCAGCCATTTTCAGAACATTTTACCGGTGAAAAACATGAAAAACTTGAACTTTTGAGAGTAGGGTTTCGAACGGTTTGTAGAGAGAAAACTTGCTTCCTTGCTGAAGACGAGAGTTTGTGTGAGGAGAGAGAAAGATGAATTTTGGTATATAAGGGACTTGAAAGGACGATTTTTGAAATTTGAAAAATGTGATCATGATCAACAGTCCGAATTGACTCTTCAAAACTGCATTAATTTCTCCACAATAAATGCAACAGTATTTATATCCAATCATAAGGTTTACTGTGCACTTTTGTACTGACAGTCATAATTACGCCTACGTCATCCTTAAAAACATTCCCGCTCGAATAAAATGGATGTGTTTTTGTCACTTAGCTCATAAATGATTTAGCTTACATGCAAAGTGACTTAACTCTGGTTCTCTCTTCACGTAACATCATTCAGCTGTCAGCTAACTCGATACAGTTGACTTCCCGACTAGGCTGTTTCACTTGGTTGAAATGTGAAACTTGTCTATTTTACATCCTCTCTTTTTCTATCTCTGTTGATTGAGTCTTCTGAGTGTCCTAACTCAGCTCAATTAACCCTAACTCATTCTTGAGCTCTTCAAACCTTGATTCACATAATGGCTTTATGAATATGTCATCTAACTATTTATCAGTTGAGATGTATTCCAAAGTGATGTCTTTCTTTTCAACACGATCTCTAATAAAATGATATCTGACATAAATGTGCTTTGTTTTTGAATGCAACACTGGATTCTGAGTGTTTGCAATAGCGCTAGTGTGATCATACATAATTGGAATCTCTCTTTCTTCAATATCATAGTCTCACAGCTGTTGTCTCATCCATAAGACTTGGGCAAAATAGCTGCCCACAACTATGTACTCTGCTTAGGAGCGGATGTAGCTATTGAGTTTTGTTTCTTGCTGAACCAAGAAAATAATCTGTTTTCAAGCATTTGACATGTACCAGAAGTACTCTTTCTGTCAACTCTACATGCAGCATAATCTGAGTCTGAGTATCCTACCAGCTTGAATCCTCCTTCCTTTGGATACCATAAGCCGGCTTCCTGGCATCCCTACAAATACCTTAGGATTCTCTTAGTTGTAGTCATGTGACTCTCTTTTTGTGCAGATTGAAATCTAACACATACACCTACTGCAAATGTGATGTATGGCCTGCTGGCTGTTAGATAGAGCAATGATCCAATGAGGGCTCTATATCTGGTTTGATCAACAGCTTTGCCATCTGCATCCATGTCCATCTTGATTGATGTATTCATAGGAATCTTCACTGATGATTTCTCTTCCATACCATTCTAAATCTCTGGTATACTTGGTTTGGCTTATGAAGATTCCATCCTTCAATTTCTTGACTTGAAGTCCTAAGAATAAAGTCAGCTCTCCCATCATGTGTTAGAGTAGGGTGCCCTGCACTCCAATTAGAATTGGATTTATCCTACTTGTAAAAATAATTTTATTGGAAATTATATTAATATAAAGGCATATTTCTTTATCTTATATTTTGCATTTATTATTTAATTGCTCTTAGATAAAGTCCTTAGATCATTTTAAGCTATGAGGTATGGTTGCGCATTTGATGGCGATCAAGGAACATGCCTCTAAGGCTTTGATCTTAAACTAGTTCCAAGTCAATGGGTTTTTCAAGATAGGACATTGAATAACCCCGTAAGACTTGTGCATATGATGTATGCTCGTGAGACGAGAATGTTACATTCCATTAACATTAGCGTTGAGACGCAAATGCATATATATGGGTGCTTGTTGGCGAACAAGTTCACTGAACATGACCCAATGGAAATTCTTATATGGAAACTTTATTTGTCGAATAAGAATTTTTATATTGCAATAGTACATGATTAATCCTCATACTTGAGGCACGATAGTAACCTTGTGTCTATCCTACAATACTTTAATTTATCTTTTGATTGCTTGACAATCACAAAAGGGGTATTTTGGGTATTGCACTAATGTACATGGAGGCTTGTCGGTGGCCAACATAGAATTTGACACTTGTCTTTTGACAAGGGAATTTCCTGTATTTTCGTAGTTTGTGATTCAAAACCCTTGGCCAAGGCACGATGAATTTGATTCATAAAAGGATCACTGTAACTTGAAATGGAATCACAGTTATTAAATCAATTGGGTTTCGATAAATCCATGCCCAAGATTTAATCGGGAAATTAGTTGTCGAAAGGATTGTACATGCATGCAATTGCAATTGAAATATGTTTACTCGTTATTCACCTAATACTAGGTAATCATGCTACTTGCTAGATGTTACCATGATTTGTAGGTTCTTAAAATTAAAGAGTTGATTTCAAGTATATTAATTAATATGATTAATTAGTAGAATAAATTATTTTTGTTGAAAGTTACAAAAGTTTTAACTTGTAAGCATGCATCTAGTTTTATGTGTGAACCTAAAAGGGTCACACATAATTTTGATTGTTGACATTTCAAAATTGATAAATTCAATAGTTGAATGCAATTAATTAATATAGATTAATTAATCAGGATTTTAATTTAATTCAATCATTGAATTAAATATTTAATTAAATAATTTGATTATCTAATTAAATCTAATTTGATTAGAAGGCCCAACAAAAGCAATAAAATATATTAATTAGTCAATTGGATTGATTAATTTGGGCTTTGAGGGTTAAATAATTAGTTGAATTAATTAACTAATGGACTTTAAAGTCCAATCCCATATTATAATCTAGAAGGACTAATTGTAGAAGCCCACTAGATAATAATAATAAATAAATGAGATTTATTATATATATATATATTTCGAATATATATGTATACACATGGATATATATTTAAAAGAGAATAGAAATATCTTGAGTTATCTCAAGAGTTGGTCAAATACATGTTTGCACTATACCATTAGTCCACCAACTTAGTGGACGGTTGTGGGAGATAAGGATCTCCCAAGAAATTAAATCTTTAATTACTAACTTGTAACGACCCAGATTTTTATGCCTTAATAAGAATTTTATTAATCATGTTATTAGTTTATTTTATGGAATAATAATAATGGTGAACTAGAAATTTATTAATGATTTTACGAGACAACTAATTTGTTAAATTACGGATAATAAAAGAGTCTTTTTAATTGGATTGATTAATTATTTTATTTGGGCCTTATAACGAATACTTGGACTTTTAATTAGTTTAGAATATGGGAAAATGACAAAAATGCCCACCTATTTAGTACAAAACCCTGCAAAATACTTACTTTTATTAAATATTACCTAACAATACGCTACCCGGTCTCATATTCCACCAAATACGCCCCAAGTTCTATTATTCCCACAAATACGCTGCACATAAAACAGCCACCAAAAAATAGAGCACCAATTATAGATCCGAAACGCAGGAGCCAAAACAAGTGCGCAAACACTGTGCGAGGAGAAGAACAAGGAGAATAAATCTTTTGAGCACAAAGGAAGAAGAATCGGACCGCAGATCGGGAAAAAGAAGAACATACAAGTACAAAAAAGCAACAAAATAAATCCAGTAATATAATGGAAAAAAACACCATACCTCAACAACATCAACACCTCTAAATCCAATAGCTTTCTTTTTAGATGATTTTACCTTAACTTGTTTTTCATCAACATCCACAAGTTTCATCTTTCTTTTTCAGAAGATGAAAAAACTAGGGCTTCAGAATTTGAACAAGAAGTTACCGGAATCAAAGAGAAAACAAACCAATAATGGCGGGCATGCAAAGGAAGAAACTCAAACGTCGAGAGGATAGAGAGAGAGGAAGTGACAGATTGGGCATGAAAGAGCTGCAGCGTAAATGGGGAGAAAAATTAGAAAAATAACGTACATAAAGTAAACAAAAAGGTAGGGATGTGAGATTTAAGTAAAACTGAGATTTGTGCAAAAAGGAAGGTATTTTGTGTAATTTCCCCATATTGTTAGTAAGTTAATGATAAGCCCATGTATCGAAAACCTAATCTTATTGGGAGTAGGATAAAATACAGATATAAGACACGTAAAACACACATACACAACACAAAAAACACACGGCAGTTAGAGAAGAGGAGTCGACCAAGAGAGAAGAAGGAAAGAGAGAAGAAAGATAGGTGACTTACTCAATGCGATTAATTCGAAAAAGAATTTTACTACCCCTAAATTGAGCAGGCAAGTAATCCGCCTAGTTTCATATAGAATTAGGGTTTAAGTTACTATTATTAATTTGGTGTTTGATTGAAATGTTTGCCGCTTAAAGTGTATGGATTGATGTAGTTATATGGTTTTGGTATCTATTCCGTGCCTATTCTATTTTGTGTCGCTCTAAATGATAATCCTCAGGCGTCTATATATATATCTATATATATGCGTGAGATGGACAGTATAGCTCTACAATATTTGTTTCGAACCTCATTGTGCTTCTAATTCAAGTTTTTTTATGAAATCTATACATGCATAGATAAGTACGAAATTCGTATTCCATCTCGAATTGTGGTCAGATGCATGTCAGTTAGTTGATGGGTGTACATGATTCCATAAGCTCTGTTGTTAACCCCATATGTACTTCATATTTATAATTAATAATTATATTATCCTTCATATTTTCAAGTCAATTATGTTTAAGGGTCTCAGTTACAGTTTGTTAAATAACTTAAATTGAGAAGAGAATTGTAAATTTACATATCAAGTCATATTGGATTGATGAGCATGATTAATATTAGTTAATACTTTTATAAATAGTGATTATCTCATGTATAATTAACGTGATTCATGTGTCTAACTTGATTGCTCGAGAAATCGAGAAAACTATGCTTTAAACTCCTTTTTATAAAACATTAAGAGACAAATACACTCACCCATCCAAACTTTACTGATTTTTACACTTTACCCTCCAAACTTTAATTCGTGACACTTTGCCCCCTGAACTCTGAAAATCATTACACTTCACCCTATATGGACAATTTTGCCCCTAGGTTTTATCCTTTTTAAAACAATAGTTATAGTTATCCCTTTAAACTTCAATTTGTAGCAAACTACTACATAATAAAAAATTTATTGCACTAACAATAAACATAAAAGTTTTACTCCCTAATGAACTTGTGTAGGTAAATGAATATGGCGGTTGCCATAATTCTGCACCATTTTCTGGACTTCCCTAATATCTTTTGAGATCTTAGATGTGTCCGGAAATATCTCGTTCCATTCTGGTACCCCATCAGGAATCATGATTCTGATGAGCATTCTCATGGACTGATTCATGATGATTCAACAGATCGACATATAATATCTGATTTACCGTTAGGAAACTCAGATAATATGCCGCTTGTCTTTCGCAGTGTCTCAAGGTTTCCCTATCAGCTCCTGCGCGTTCTTTTTCAACATATTGGTCGTTCCAATATGCCACCTTGTCTTGGTGTTCTTGTGCATACATCGTTAATATTTGACGATATGTCCTATATGGTAAACATCTTGGACAATTGTCCAGATCCATATTCTCGGAGAAATTCTCCTCACCAATTGTTAATTACATAAATGTAATAAATATAACTAAAAGTTCTTAATAAACCTAGGCTCTGATACCATTTTCGATATCGCAAGACCTTGAGGAGTAAATGTAGATAATACAATAAAATTTATCGCATAGGTGGTAGCAACGACTTTGAAATTTAGAGGGTAAACTGTAAACCAATTATCACGAAACTAGGGGTAAATATGTAATTTAAGGCAAAGTGTAAAATTTCGCATAGTTGGGAGAGTTAAGTGTAACGATTTAAAATTCGTATGGTTAAGTGTAAAATTTCGAATAGTTTGGGGGGTTCAATGTTTTTATCCCAAACATTAATTGTCTATGCTTTTCCCCCAGTTAGTTGAATGTATGACTTTTCCCTAACTAGTTGGTTGATTATGTAGGGTATCCCCCTAACTAACTGAATGCAGGGTTTTCCCCTAGATAGTTTTGAATCATTGAATGTAGGGCTTTCCTTTAATTAAATGAATATAGGGTATTCCCCTAACTAAGTGAACATATGACTTTTCCCCAAGTATAATTGAATCTAGACTCTAGAGTTCACTAATTAATTGAACGTAAGATTTCCTTAATTAGTTGAGCATATGTTTTATCCCTAATTAATTGAATATATGGTTTTTTCCTAATTAATTGAATATAGGGTTTTCCGTTGGCTTAATGAATGTAGGGTTTTCTCTTGTAACTGAATATAGGATTTCCCTCTAACTAATGGAATATAGAGTTTAGCCTAAATAGCTTAAATCATTGAATATAGGCTTTCTCTTAATTAGTTGAATGGATGGTTTTGTTTCTCGAATTGTTTTAGCTAATATGATTTAGTTATAATGATATGCACTTGCGTTTATTCTCGTATTTAATGATACATTGCTTCTCTTAGGTTCATGCATCATGTTAATGTATGTTCATAACATTTCATGAGCATCCCAGATTAAGTAAAGTCAGGTCATAAAGTATAATATTTTTCAAAAGAAATGGGTGCACATTGTTCTATGATGCTGGAGTGAGTGGGAATGGGCGCGGGGGACCGGCGTACCGACAATGTGCCGCTTGCGGCTAATGTTAATGTTCAAGGAAAAGGGCCTTCGGGCAAAATGGATGGAAATCGGCCTTCATGCAAAATATTCACGGGTTCCAAATAACAAGGCCCACTGCGACCCTGATTAGAATAATGTGTTACCAAGTGAGCTCGTGTCCTAAGAATGTTTCATGCAACGAAAGTCAAGGTTTTACGCGAATGAAAGTTTTAAGCAATGAAATGAAAGTTTTTAAGTAAGGAAAACGTAATGTCTTTTTAAGTTATAAAAGTTAAAGATATTGCGACAGGCATGCATTCATGCATGAGGTTACTTGTTGAGCTCCTTAAGCTCATTCCACGAATGTTAAATTTTCCAGATGAGAATGCAGAAGAGGAAGGAGATGGCCGAACGCAGTGACTCGGGGAACTCATGTCAATGGAATTTTTATTATGTTCAAAGTTTGATTTTTAGTTCACTAAACGTTGAATGTCATTTTATTTTCAGTATGAATATTTTTGGACAATTAATTATTCCAGTTATAAGTATTTAATTCCGCTGCAAAGTTTTCAAAAGAAGTAAGATTTTTGAAGTATTTCTTCAGAGTATTTCTATTTTAATTTCTTATTTACGCATTAATATTCAAGCAAGCTAGAAAGGATGCTACATAACTTCTCTCATTTTTAAAATCAGATTTTTTAAATGAATTAGTTGAGTTTTTAAAAAAGGTTGAAAAGAGAGAAAAGCCTGCAGAGGTTCGGCCGTGAGTTTTTGAACAAAGAGTTGTGTTTTATTTTCAATCTCTTTTCTATTCTCTTCATATATATAATCATAGTGATAGATAATAATTGATTGATAATTATTATTCTATAACAATTAATCTCCTATCACTAGTTGATTGTGAGATTAAAAGTTATATTCCAATTATCATTTTGAAGAACGGAATAAATTTTACTAGCGAAAGATTTATTCCGGTGTCTACAATCAAAAGGTGTACTCGATTGAAGGAGAGACGTTTGAATCCCTATTGACGAGCATTTGGAGTTTATGTGATTGCCACATATCCGGGAATTGATTCCCTCTCAATCTTTGCTAAAAGAAGAAGACTCTACGAGGGTAATTTCCTTTTATCACTTACGAATCAAAATTTGTATTCTCGCATGATAACGAAAATGCCGATCGTTACAATCGCTACGTGAACCTACGGGGTTAACTTTTATTATGATGAATGCACTTGTTTTAATTAGATTAAAATTTTTATATATCCACGGTGCGAACCCCGTGAGGTTAAGCGAACCCAGCAGTGGTATCAGAGCCACGGTTCGCATTTTCATTATCAAATTTTGATTCGTTTAATGTTTATTTGATAAGCATGTTATAATTATTAAAATATGTTTTAATAATAATTTTGTGTGTGATAAATGTGTTTTATCGGAATTAATTGTTGGGATAAATTGTTTAAAAAGAAAAAAAAAAAAATTGCTGAATTCGTAATTCTATTTCTTTCCGGAAGCAATTGCGCATAGTATCCTGTTAACAAAAAATATTTTGTAAAAACTTTTCCATGTGTAAATTGTCTCTGCCGTGGGACAATTGTTTTGGTTTGGATTTTCAATTTTAATGGACTTCCAGTGTTAAATGATACTATGCATTTCTCTTGATTTGATCAATCATAAAAATGGGTTTTAGATGGAAGAAATTGAATTATGATAAAAAGTGTTCTCATTCAATCAGCTTGTAATTAACTTGCATCGTTATTTTTTTCTTTCTTTTGGTGTTCTTTAATCATTCAATTTTCAAAATTAAAAGGTTAATTTTGAAATTAAGAAAAATAGTTTTTGTGAATATTAAAGAAAGATTTATCCCAAAATTAAATCAACACACAAAATTGGAAAATTTAAATGTTTAAATTCATGTGATAGATGTTTTAGCATGATTTATTTAGGGATGATCATGAGCCTATGACCAATGTGATTGGATGTGTTTTATTTCTTTGAGTTTTTGGGGTCTGCGAGCCTCTTATTCTATTTTTGTAAGTTCTTTAAATTTTCGCATTGAGAGTAGACTAGGTGGTGAGGTTTTCCATTTATTATAATTGGAGGACGTTCGATGCTAAAGGCACACGCATGTGTGTGTAGATTTTACAAATATAATAGAATAGGAGACTCAAGGTCCATGCGTGTATGTGTACATTAATAAAATGTAATAGAAATAGTTGTATTTATTTTGTCCCTTAGATTGACCACAGACCCATTTTTGGCTCAAATGGGTCATATAGGCTTGCCATGATCATCCCACCACTTTTCACATAGGATGCGTGTTAGATTTATTTTATGCTTTTTGCTTGCACTCAATTGATGAATTGCGTTAAATAAAAACCCACCTAGTAATTAGGTTGATGAGGTCTTGAAAAGAAACCCCAAGTTTTTGAAACTTAATAAGGAATTTAATTTTAATTAATTCCATATCAAACCAAATGGACAAGTTATGTTGGACATATCGTTTCATACCTTCCATCAAAGGTAGACGACATGACGATGCTACCACACCTGGTCACTGGCCACGAGTCGTGGAGTGGCCTTGTGCTGGAAAGCTGTGATCCATACCAAACATTGAGATGTTCGTGAAAAGGACTCGTCTTTATGTTGGCCACGAGTCGTGGGACATATTGATGCTCCATCTACACGAATGTTTGATGGGTTATGTTTTAACGCTTAGTACTATATAGGCTCATAAAATTGGGGTATATGGTAAAACGTGAGACAAAATAATCTTCAGGGTTGTATAGATGATACAATTGTCAAAGAGTTGACTACCAATGGAAATATCTCAAGGGCTCATAAAATTTGGGTGTGGAATATTTCTATTGGGCTTCAAGCCACTAAGAAAATTAGATTTTCCGAATTTTATTATGGAGTTAATAAAATTGAATAAAATAGTGGGAGACATTTAATATTGAAGAACTTATATTGAATGAATATATTTTCCATAGTTTACCCATTTTCTGCTTCGTTTATTTTTGTAGATATCTCTACTAAAATGGCCAAAAATCCACTTGCAACCATACTTTAGCAAAACAAATTAACTGGCCCAAATTTTGTCGATTGGTTGAGAAACCTAAAAGTGTTAAGAGGGCTTATGTACTTGACAAAGTGCCTCCTCCACCTTCTAAGGATAAGACATCAGATGTCTATGGAGAATATCTTCGTCATATAGATGACAATCTCCAGGCTCGGTGTTATATGTTAGCATCGATGTTAAATGAGCTGCAGAGGCAGAATGAGGGTGTAGATCATGCTGCTGAGATCCTCATTCGCCTACAAGAGTTGTATGGTGAAAGAACCAGGCAAATGAGATATCAGATATCGAATGACCTTTTCAGATGTCGTATGACTAAGGGCTCTTCAGTCCAAGACCATGAGCTGAAGATGATAGCTCCCATTGAAAGACCCTCGTCCCTTGGAGTCATTATGGACAATGAACTCTATGTGGACCTTTTGCTGCAATCTCTGCCTCCCTCATTTGACACATTTGTTGTCAACTTTAACATGCACTCCATGGAGACTAGTCTCCCTGAATTGGTGAACATGTTCAAGATCCACTATAAAAAAGGATAAGCATGTCTTGCTTGTTGGATCCACTTCCGGATCAAAGGCTGCAAAGTCTAAGAAAACGAAGTGGAAAGGAAAGGGTTCCTCTAAGCCCAACAAGAAGGCACAGGACAATGGCAAGAAAAAGGTTAATTCTCAAGCTAATGACAAATACCATAACTGCGGCAAAATAGGGCACTGGAAGAGAAACTGCAAGGAGTACCTTGCAAGCTTGAAACGTTCAGGTATATATTTTGTTGAAGTTAACTTATCTGTTAATGATGCTTCTTGGGTATTGGATACCGGTTGTGGCTCGCACATTTGTAATGATTTGCAGATAATGACAAGAAGCAGGAAGCTTGATAGAGAGGATGGGGAATGGAGCAAGGGTTGCTGCATTAGTTATAGGGACTGTTTATCTAGCTTTAGAGAATGGTTTCAATTTGTGTTTGAACAATTGTCTATATCTTCCGGATATTATTAAAAACATTATCTATGTTCCTATTTTGGACAGAGAAGGTTTTAAATTTGTTATTGAGAATGGAAGTTGTTCCATTTTCAAAGATTCTGCATTTATATATTCCGGTTATTTTGCGAATTGGTTGTACAATATTTATCCCCATAAACCCATACTCACAATTCAACAAAATAAAAAAAAATAGATAATCATAGTTCTTTCACTCTTTGGCATGCTAGATTAGGTCATATTTCTGAAAAGAGGATACACAAGTTGACGGAAAAACTCGACCTTAGGGGAGAGCAAAATTGCCAACATGTGAACCATGTCTTAAAGGAAAAATGACTAAACCACCATTTGTTGGACAAGTGGAGCGAGCCAAAAATCTGTTGGATTTGATCCATACGGATGTTTGTGGACCACTAAGCGTTAGGGCACGAGGGAATTATCACTACTTCATAACTTTTACCGACGATTATTCTAGGTATGGTTATGTATACCTTATGAGGCCCAAATCTGAAGCTTTTGAAAAGTTCAAAGAGTTTAGATATGAGGTGGAGAAACAAACTGGTCATTGTATTAAGACTCTTCAATCAGATCGAGGAGGCGAATACTTGAACAATGAGTTTCTTGTTTATTTAAAAGAGAATGAGATTCTTTCACAGTTGACTCCTCCTGGTACTCCACAACTCAACGGAGTTTCAGAGCGTAGGAATCGAACATTGTTAGACATGGTTCGATTGATGATGAGTTTCACTACATTACCTTTTTCATTCTGGCGCTATGCCTTAGACACGAACATACCTATTGAATAGGGTGACATCTAAAGCCGTGCCCAATACACCATATGAAATGTGGTGTGGCAAGACACCCTCCTACAAGTACCTCAAAGTATGGGAGTGTGTTGCTTATGTGAAACAACAAGTGGGAGATAAGTTAGATATGAGATCTATCTTATGTAAATTCGTGGGATATCCAAGACAGTCTATAGGGTATTATTTCTACGATCCTTCGGAACAAAAGGTGTTTGTTTCGAGGAATGATACTTTCCTTGAAGATGAATTTCTTTCTGAAAGGAATGGTGGAGTAGTAGAACTTGAAGAAATTCAATAACCGTAGAATTTCCCAGATGTTGCCGCAGATAACATGCCAGCTGAAGTTGGACCATCTAAAGCACAACCTCTTCGTAAATCCATAAGGGTTTCAAGGGCGCCTGAGAGGCTGAACCTTTTGTTAGAAAACAAAGAAGATGGACTCCTTTTGGATAATGATCTAAGAAGATGGAGAGGCAATGTCAGACATTGACTCAAAGAAATGGCAAGAAGCAATGCAGTCAAAATGGATTCCATGTACTCCAACAAGGTATGGACCTTGGTGGACCCACCACAGGGAATTGTTCCCATTGGCTGCAAATGGGTCTACAAGCGGAAGCTTGGAGTAGATGGAGAGGTAGCGACCTACAAAGCACGTTTGGTTGCAAAAGGTTATACTCAGAATCAAGGAATTGACTATGAGGAAACTTTTTCACCAGTAGTGATGCTTAAATCCATTCGGATGCTATTAGCCATATCAACATATTATGATTATGAGATATGGCAAATGGATGTGAAGACTGCTTTTCTTAATGGAAACATTAAGGAATAAATCTACATGAAGCAGCCAGAGGGCTTCATATCCAGTGGGAGCGAGCAAAAGGTTTGCAAACTCCAGAGATCCATTTATGGACTCAAACAGGCTTTGAGGATTTGGAACATCCAATTTGATGAAACAATCAAAATGTTTGATTTTCACAAGAACCCGAATGAACCATGTGTTTATAAGAAGGTTAGTGGGAGCACAATTGCATTTGTTGTGCTCTATGTTGAAGATATTCTACTAATTGGGAATGATGTAGGCATGTGGCAATATACAAGGACTTGGTTGTCTAAACAGTTCTCCATGAAGGACTTGGGAGAAGCCTCCTTTATCATAGGGATAAAGATCTATAGAGATAGATCTCAAAGGATGATCGGACTATCCCAGTCAATGTACATAGAAAAAGTGCTAGAAAGGTTTAGTATGGAGGACTCCAAACGAGGGTACTTGTTAATGAGTCATGGCGTTTCACTTTCTAAGGCTATGTCTTCCAAGACACTTGAAGAAAGAGAACGAATGTCTCGCATACCGTATGCATCCTCTATTGGGAGAATAATGTATGCAATGTTATGTACTAGGCCTGATGTCGCACATGCTCTGAGTGTCACAAGCAGATATCAATCTAATCCAAGGGATGAACACTAGGAGGTCTAACATGATCCTTAAATACTTGAGAAGAACTAAGGATATCTTTTTAATATATGGAAATGGAGAATTGAAACTAGAGGGATTCACTGACTCTAGTTTTCAGTCTGATATAGATGACTCAAAGTCGATGTCTGGATATATATTCACATTGAATAGAGGGGCGGTTAGTTGGAAGAGTTCTAAACAAGAAACGACCGCAGACTCTACTACTGAGGCTGAATATATAGCTGCATCAGATGCAACAAAAGAAGTTGTTTGGATACGAAACTTCATCCAAGGGTTGGGTATTGTTCCATCCGTAGTTGATCCAATAATGATTTATTGTGACAACAACGGGGGCTATAGCGCAAGAAAAAGAGCCAAGACCTCATCAAAGCTACAAGCATATAATGAGGTGATACCACCTGATCAGGGAGATCATGGGTAGGGGCGACGTCGTTCTGGATTGAGTCGCTTCGGTAGAAAATGTAGCAGACCCGCTGACTAAGCCTTTAGCACAAAAGGTATTTGATGGACATCTCGAGAAGATGGGCCTAAAATACATGGGCAATTGGAGTTAGGGCAAGTAGGAGATTGTTAGAGTAGGGTGCCTTGCACTCCAATTAGAATTGGATTTATCCTACTTGTAAAAATAATTTTATTGGAAATTATATTAATATAAAGGCATTTTTCTTTATTTTATGTTTTGCATTTATTATTTAATTGCTCATAGATAAAGTCCTTAGATCATTTTAAGCTATGAGGTATGGTTGCACATTTGATGACGATAATGGAACATGCCTCTAAGGCTTTGATCTTAAACTAGTTCCAAGTCAATGGGTTTTTCAAGATAGACATTGAATAACCCCGTAAGACTTGTGCATATGATGCATGCTCGTGAGACGAGAATGTTACATTCCATTAACATTAGCGCTGAGACGCAAATGCATATATGCGGGTGCTTGTTGGCGATCAAGTTCACTGAACATGACCCAATGGAAATTCTTATATGGAAACTTTATTTGTCGAATAAGAATTTTCATATTGCAATAGTACATGATTAATCCTCATACTTGAGGCACGATAGTAGCCTTGTCTATATCCTGCAATACTTTGATTTATCTTTTGATTGCTTGACAATCACAAAAGGGGTATTTTGGGTATTGCACTGATGTACATGGAGGCTTGTCTGTGGCCAACATAGAATTTGACACTTGTCTTTTGACAAGGGAATTTCTGTGTTTTCGTAGTTTGTGATTCAAAAACCTTGGCCAAGGTACGATGAATTTGATTCATAAAAGAATCACTAGAACTTGAAATGGAATCAAAGTTATTAAATCAATTAGATTTCGATAAATCCATGCCCAAGATTTAATCGGGAAATTAGTTGTCCAAAGGATTGTACATGCATGCAATTGCAATTGAAATAGGTTTACTCGCTATTTCACCTAATACTGGGTAATCATGCTACTTGCTATATGTTACCATGATTTGTAGGTTCTTGAAATTAAAGAGTTAATTTCAAGTATATTAATTAATATGATTAATTAGTAGAATGAATTATTTTATTTTAAAGTTAAAAAAGTTGTAAGCCTATAGCTAGTATTAGTTGTGAACCTAAAAGGGCACACATAATTTTGATTGTTGACATTTCAAAATTAATAAATTCAATAGTTGAATGCAATTAATTAATATAGATTAATTATTCAGGGTTTTAATTTGATTCAGTCGTTGAATTAACTATTTAACTAAATAATTTGATTATCTAATTAAATCTAATTTGATTACAAGGCCAACAAAAGGAATAGAATATATTAATTAGTCAATTGGATTGATTAATTTGCGCTTTGAGGATTAATTGATTAGTTGAATTAATTAAATAATTGGACTTTAAAGTCCAAGCCCATATCATAATCTAGAAGGACTAATTGTAGAAGCCCACTAGATAATAATAATAAATAAATGAGATTATATATATATATATATATTTTTGAATATATATGTATACACATGGATATATATTTAAAAGAGAATAGAAATATCTTGAGTTATCTCAAGAGTTGGTCAAATACATGTTTGCACTATACCTCTAGTCCACCAACTTAGTGGACGGTTGTGGGAGATAAGGATCTCCCAAGAAATTAGCTCTTTAATTACTAACTTCTGTCATTTTTAAAATCAGTTTTTTTAAATGAATTAGTTGAGTTTGTAAGAAAGGTTGAAAAGAGAGAAAAACCTGCACAGCTTTGGCCGTGAGTTTTTGAACAAAGAGTTGTGTTTTCTTCAATCTCTTTTCTATTCTCTTCATATATATAATCATAGTGATAGATAATAATTGTAATAATTAATCTCCTATCACTAGTTGATTGTGAGATTAAAAGTTTTATTCCAATTATCATTTTGAAGAACGGGATAAATTTTACTAGCGAAAGATTTATTCCAGTGTCTACAATCAAAAGGTGGACTCAATTGGAGGGGAGATGTTTGAATCCCTATTGGTGAGCATTTGGAGTTTAGGTGATTGTCACATATCCGCGAATTGATTCCCTCTCAATCTTCGCTAAAAGGAGAAGACTCTATGAGGGTAATTTCCTTTTATCACTTACGAATCAAAATTTGTATTCTCGCATGATAACGAAAATATCGATCGTTACAATCGCTACGTTAACCTACAGGGTTAATTTTTATTATGATGAATGCACTTGTTTTAATTAGATTAAAAATTTTATATTTTCGTTGTCCGAACCCCGTGAGGTATAGCGAACCCAACATCATGCTCATCTCAAATTTGCCTTACATGAGGTTTGAGAACTTATCACACAGCTCCTTTGTTTGTGGATCCAAAAATAATATCATCCACATATATTTGAACAAGCAGTATACTCTCTCCATCTTGAATCCTGAAGAGTGTTCTATCAATCTTGCCTTTGGTGAATCCATTGTCAATTAGAAACTGAGACAATGTATAATATTGTGTTTTTAAGTGGGTGTAGGTACAACATATGGTGCTTTGGATTTTGGGACTGCCTCATTACTTGAGGATTCTTTTTCCAATACCACTCTTGGAGCTTGCACATGCACAAAGGAATTAAATTCAATGCCTGTCCTGTATCCACTTTCTTTTTGAATCATTATAAGTTTATCCAATGGTTTAGATGCCTTAGTGAATGATGCAATCATATTTTTCAGATCATTTTCCTTTTTTTCTATTGCAGCTAAGTCTGCTTGGATCTTAGCTATCTCAGCCTTCAGCTCTGTATTCTCAACAACTATGTGACTTGGAGTACTCAGCTCCTTAGTCAGCTACAAGTTTTGGCTTTTGAGCTGGCTGTTTTCCTCATTTAGAAGTGTGTGTGTGAGGTTTTTACATGCTCAAAATTTTTCATCATTTTTCGTAATGAATCATAAATATCAATGGTTGATGAAGTGTTTGTGTCACTATCACTATCATCAAAATTGGAATGAGACAAGTTCTAATGTACCTCATCTTCTTGTTCTCTGGCCATCAGGTATATCAAGGTCTCTTATTTTGTATCACTGGAGTAGTCAGCATCACCGTTGTCTGACTCTGCCGGTTCATTACACTTGGTTGTGTCAGCAGTCTCTGTAGCCAACATGGCTTTCTTCTTTTCTTGTCTTCTCTGTCTAAAGACCTTTCTTTCTTCTTCATTTCTATACTTGTTGACTGGTGGATATGGATAGTCAACAACAAAATGTCCTAGTTGTCTGTAATTCCAACACAAGTTTTCAGCTCTCTAGAAGTCTGCTCTTTCAGCTCTCTGATACTCAGTCCTTTGGTGATCAGTTCTCTTTGGTGGTCTGTCCTCCCTTGCTTTGGAGGGTGTTGAGTGTCTTTTGGATGATTTAACCTTGTTTCTCTTGTAATTTTTATTGAAGAACTTGTTGAATCTTTTTACCATAAGGGCAATCTCCTCCTGGTCAATAGCTTCTTTGGAATCAACTCTCTTTGATTCACCAGCCATAAGTGCAATTGTTTTGGGTACAACTGTCTCTTCTTGCTCTTTTCTTCTTAGCTCAAATTCATATGCTTTAAGATAAGAGAACAACTCCTGGTTGGGTGTTCTGGTAAGATCCATAGAGTGTCTCAAAGCCATAACATTCATTTCCCACTCAGCTGGGAGAGACCTTAGAATCTTCATATACATTTCCTTTTTTTGTATATTCTTTTCCAAGAGCTGAGAGCTCACTGGTTATCTCTGTGAAGCTGGCATCTAGCTGATCCAGACTCTCACCTGCAAGCATTTTAAAATTTTCAAATTTTTGAACATGAATTGTTAACTTGTTTTCCTTAATTTGATCAGACCCTTCACAAATTAAAGTTAGTTTTTCCCAGATTTCTTAGGTTGTTTTGCAAGATTTGGCTTTATTAAACATGGCCTTATCATGAGTTTTATATAAAATATCCTTGGCAACATTGTCCAAGTTATATCTCTTCGTGTCTTCATGTGTCCACTCACAACATGGCTTTTCCACCATTACAGGTCTAGGTTTGCAGGTGCATCATCATCTCCTTTAAAAGGAGCAGCCCTTCTTACAACAGTATTGACATTTAGAATTTGTAGTGGCCATCCTCAATGATGAACCACATCTCACCGTGTAGGGCTGAAATATGAGCCTGCATTCGCATTTTCCAGTCATCAAATTCTTCAACAGTAAACATTGAAATGCGAGTTAGATTTGCTTTCATGATAATAACTTTGCTTTTGAAATAAAAGCCTTTAAAACATCAAGTGTTGATCCTTTGAAAAAGAATGAGATCTAGTTCAGTAACCACTGGCGGAAGGCTCAATGAACCAACCGCTCTGATACCACTTGTAGATCCCATGGGGTGATAAGTAATGTTTAGAAGGGGGGATTGAAAAAACTTTACCAACTTTTCGTTTGTAGTCCTTTTAAGTTTTTCAAAGATGACTCAAGTCAGCTAAGTCCGTAATGGACAACTAAGTTGGCTTACAAAGCAAAGTTACCCACTCAACAGACTCGACTGAGCTGTTGATAGTATAACTTAGTTGTTTCAGCTAACACTATAAAATAACAGTTGACTTGGTTTTAACAGAGGAAGACTTTCACCCTTAGTTTTTGAATACGTTTTTCAACACTTGTTTTAGTAGGGTTATTATCAGTAGAGTTAAGCAATTTAACAATCAGCAAATATAAAGATAATGCAAGAAAGAAAGTGTGCTGAAAGTAAATAGATACAAGCAATTATAGTGGTTCTAAGATGAGGTAATTCCTCTAATCCACTTCTCTCCAACCTCTGGAGGAATCCTAATGTAACTTGATTTGGTTACAAAATGGTAATCAATCCGAGTCAGCTTTGATCACACAACTAGCTACTCCTGGGACTCAGCTTCTTCAGAAGACGGTTGCCCTGCTACTTCAGCTTCCTTCAAACCTTTTGGCTTGATCACTTAGCCTTCCAATAGGTTCAAAGATATGGTTCAATATGGAACCTTACTACACCTCATTCAACCTTGTAAAGTAGACCCCTTGTTCTTGAAATAATATTTTTCCTCTTCAGCTGATGAAGTCATCTTTTTTTCACTAAGAGTGTTGGATCGATTTTCTTCGAGTTTAGGCTTGAGGATTTTCTTTGAAAATTTGAGATATATTGGTTTGCTTTGATTTCACGTTAGTGTCTCAGATTGCATAAGTGTTCTCTCTCTAAAAATTCCTCAGCCTTTTATAGTGCACGTTTGAAAATATGTCCGTTGAAGAGATAGACATATTATTCAAACTACACTTCTTGGTTGTTGGCTTGTCTTTTCTTGATTTACAGCAAGTGATGGTGACATATCCTCGTTTTAATTAAGTGTGCAACTATTCAGGTCCTGACACACGCTCAGTGCTTCCCATTGGTTCATTCATTTTGTACGCTTCTAGGATGAGCACTTTTAGGCATGGTAGCATGGACGTATTACTATAATAAGTAATGTCCTTGACTTGTGTGCAATAGATCCATCACAATCGACTTTGACTTGACAGTTGCTTTATCCCTTTGTCTTGTGTCAGCTCTAATCTTTTAGGAATGACTTAACTGTCTATCAGCTGACAGAAACAACCTTCTAACAACTTGACTGATAATTGTCTGCACTTCACTCAGCTGCTTCACAGTTGGGTCTTCCTTCTTCAATCTTCAGTCGAGACTTGTAATCTTCAACTCGGTTGCCTTCGACTAAGCTAATAGAACCCTTTCTATTACAAGTTGAATTACATTTGAATTGGGGTGTCAACTTCCTAATCTAAGTTTTACATGTTATCATCAAAATCTATACACAAATTTTTAAACACAATCCCTAAGCAATACGACCTTGCCCGCCGTTATCTACTAGCTACACCGTACGCTTGCAGTTTAGTAAAATGATTTTCATGAACAAATTTTTGGCGCCATTGTCGGGGATCAAAAGATTCAACATAAATATAGTAATAAGCAATTCAATCTTAATTGAAGATTTTTTTATTTGAGTTTTACATTGTTTTTGTTAAGTGCCGATAGTGCATGATCACGCATTCCCGATCAGTTAAACCAATACCCATTTACTTGGAAATTGAAAGAACATCGAAGCAGTTGAGAAAACAGTGGAAAACAATGGCAGAGGGAACTGGTGGGAATGGTGTGAGCAAAAATTGATTCTAAATGAACATATTTCACCAAGTAGTGCTCTACATCACAGGGACATCTCCTTTCCCTTGGCGGTAATAGGTGTGATTAAAAGAGGTTGCGGTAAGGCAAAGAAAAATCGTCGGTTGTCTCTTGCTGTACCAATAGACTGCTCTTACCCCCTGACTCAACCTCAATATCTATAAAAAGAAAAAAAGCATGAGGAGCATTTGTTGGTATCACAGGGTGCTAATGGACAAAATCTGATAGAGGAAAGGCCTGTGAGAAGGCCCAAGAGAGATTACCTCCAACCAAAAGTTAATCTTAGATATGGGAGAGTGGCACGTCAGCCGATCAACGCAAATAACTTTGAACTGAAACAGACGTTGATCCAGATGGTGTCACAGAACCAGTTTGGGGGACGAGTTGTAAAAGATCCGAATGTGCATCTGTCGCAATTCTTAGAAATTTGTGACATGATAAAAATTAATGGTGCTTCTTAGGATGCCATTCGATGCTGCCTTTTTGTATTCTTTCTAGGCGATAAGGACAAGGGATGGTTATCTTCATTGAAACCACTTGATGCAGATTGGATAGAACTAAGTCAGAAATTTCTAGCTAAGTATTTCCCCCTAAGTAAGACATTGCAGTTGAAAAACGAGATCGCTCAGTTTAGGCAGTTCGATGGAGAGTCGTTGTATTAGGCAGTGGGACAAATTTAGGGAGTTACTAAGAAACGCCCCCAACATGGATATCCTGATTACCAACAAGTTAGAATTTTTATAATGGTTTAAGTGGAAACACAAGAACCATTATAGATGCTGCATCTGAAGGTGCTCTATTAGTTAAATATCTGGATGAGGCGTTGGAATTACTTGAGGAGATGGCATATAATAGCCGGTAATCGCTATCCGGGAGAAATAATGTCAAACTAATGGCAGAGGTTCAGGATGTGGATATGATTGCCATGCTAACTGAGCAAGTGTATGTGCTAAGTATGAAACTGAACGGGAACCAGGAATCAACTCCAAGAGAACCAACAAATGTTGAAGAAGAGACGGATTTCGTGGGACAACGGGTTTTTAACACCAACTATAGAAATAATCAGACAACAACATACTATCATCAAGGGATGCGAAACCATGAAAACTTTTATTATGATAACAATAAAAATATTTTGCAGCCACATCCAGATTTTAATGTGGGGAATCAGGGTAGAGCTAAATCAGATGAAAATAAACCATCTCTTGAGGAGATGTTGGCCTAATTCATTGGGGAAACACAAGGTACATTGAATAAGGATAATGATAAAATCGATAGAAATGAGAATCAAATCACGGAATTGAATACCAATGTAAATGCTAGACTGGAATCTTTGGAAACACAGGTGGGGCAGATAGCCACAGCAGTGGGCGACCAACACCAGAAAGGCAAATTACCAAGTGACATAGAGGTAAATCCGAGGGAACGGTGCAAAGATATTCGTCTGAGGACTGGTGCTGAGTATGAGGGTCCGAAGATGCCAGTTGAGCATGAACATGAGATCAAGGAGGAATCAGTGGATAAGCCAAAGAATTAGTAGAATCTGAGCCAAAACTAGTTGAAAACCAAAGGTGGCTACTACTCTGATAATTCCGAGAACTGAGGTACCTATTCCTCTCCCGCAAAGATTTCAGAAAAATAAATTAGATGATCAATTCGCTATATCTCTGGAAATCTTTAAGAAAATTAAAATTAATATACCTTTTGTGGATGCCTTGGAATAAATGCCAAATTATGCTAAAGTTTTGAAAGATGTGATGGCAAAGAAAAGAAAAATTTTGGAATATGAGATGGTAAAACTGACAGAAGAGTGTAGTGCAATTACAGAGGAAGTTACCCCAAAAGCTTAAAGATCCCGAGAGTTTCACTATTTCTTGTGCAAATCAGGGTGCAACCTTTAATAAAGAACTATGCGACTTGGGAGAAAGTATAAATCTAATGTCGTTATCAATATTCAAGAAATTAGGATTAGATGAATTGAAGCCGACTACAATCACTTTGAAATTAACAGATCGTTCAGTAACTTATCCGAAATGGGTGATCGAGGATGTCTTGGTTAAGGTGGATAAGTTCATCTTTCCAGCAGACTTTATTGTGTTAGATATGGAGGAAGATCGAGAAGTTCCGTTGATTTTTGGAAGACCGTTCTTAGCTATGGGCAGAGCACTCATTGATGTGCAGAAAGGAGAATTGAGATTGAGAGTAAATGACGAGCACGTACTATTTTTCATCTATAAAGCAATGCAATTCCACCAAAAACATCGAACATTGCAACATGATAGATGGGATAACACCATGCATGGAAGCTCAATTTGAAGAGTTGTGATTTAAGACGCATTGAAATGGTGCTTGACCCACTCGCAAGGGTCACAAGGTATGTGTTTTGATATTACTAACGATGATATTCTCTAATATGTGCTTGCCTTAGATTCAACGGAAGATCAATACCAAAGAAAGGAGCTCGAAACCATTCATACGACCATGTACTTTTACATGGCCAGACCGTTCAAAGTAAGGCAACGAAGGAAGCAAGTTCACACGGTCATGTGAAATCACATGATCCGTCACACGAGCATGTGAAATCACACGACCAAACCGTGTATTATTTCTTTGATAATGGTATTTCTAGCACACACGAGCGTGTGAAATCACACAACCCGATTGTGCGAAATGACCCTCCGGTTTCAAATTTGACGAACGAGCTCTTAGCTTCACCAGAACATAAACCTCTTCTGGACCATCTTCAATATGCATTCTTGGGCGAAAATAATACCTATCCGGTAATAGTTTTTTCTTCCCTTACTTTATTTCAATTGGATAAAATGCTTAGAGTCTTAAGGGAACATAAAACGGCTATTGGTTGGTCTATTTTTGACCTTAAAGGTATAAGCCCTTCGATTTACATGCATAATATTAGGAGGAAGATGATTGTAAACCCTCTTTACAACACCAACATAGACTTAACCCAATCATGCAAGAGGTCGTTAAGAAAGAAGTTCTTAAATATTTAGATAATGGAATCATATTTGCTATATCTGACAATAACTGGGCTAGTCCAGTACAGGTCGTGCCTAAGAAAGTGGGGATGACAATATTGAAAAGTGAAACTGATAAAATCATAGCCACTAGGGTTGTCAGGGGTTGGTGAATTTGCATTGTTTATAGAAAGTTAAATGCCGCAACTTATAAAGATCATTTCCCCATCCCCTTCAAGGATCAAATTCTTTATCGTCTTGTAGGTTATGAGTATTACTGCTTCTTACATGGTTACTCGGGGTATAGTTAGATTGTGATTGCCCCCGAGGACCAAGAAAAGATGGCATTTACATGTCGTTACGATGTTATCACATTTTGTATACTATCGTTTGGATTACGTAATGAGCTTGCAATATTTCAAATATGCATGATGGCAATATTCCATGACATGATTGAGAATATTATGGAAGTCTCCATGGATGACTTTTCCATTTTCGGTAGTTCTTTTGATAATTGCTGGCACAATCTAACCCTTGTTTAGTAGAGGTGCAAAAAGACGAACTTGGTATTGAATTAGGAAAAATGCCATTTTATGGTACGAGATGGAATTGTACTTGGTCATTGTGTTTCTTCTGCAGGTTTAAAGGTTGACCGAGCAAAGGTGGTAGCAATAGAGAAGATTCCACCTTTGACGAATGAGAAATCAGTAAGGAGCTTTTTGGGACATGTGTTTTTTTATAGATGTTTTATTCGTGATTTTTCAAAGATAACTAAACCTCTTTCCCACTTACTTGAAAAAGAAGTGACTTTCGCTTTCACCCCTGATTGTGTGCAGGCTTTCGAAACATTGAAAAATGCTCTAGTGAGTGCGCCAATTCTGGTCACACCCGATTGGATGTAGTCATTCGAGATAATGTGCGAGCCAAGCGATTTGTTTTAGGAGTAACATTAGGACAGAAACGCGATAAGCTCTTTCATGTAATATACTATGCAAGTTGCACATTGAGCCCAACCCAACAGAACTGCACCACGACTAAAACAGAATTACTTGTAGTGGTGTTCACTTTTGACATCTTATGGGAATATTTGATTGGGACAAAGACCATTGTCCACACAAACAATGCAGCAGTCAAATACTTATTTGCAAAGAAGGATGCCAAGCCGAGACTCATTGGGTGGATACTCTTGCTACAAGAGTTTGACATAGGAATTCAGGATCGTAAAGGAAACGAGAATGTGGTGGCAGGCCATCTCTCACGACTTGAGTAGACGGCTAATGAGAACACAATGGGCATAATTACTAAAGAGACATTCGGATGATAATCCTAATGGCAGAGACTAATATTGCATGGTACGTTGATATCGAGAATTATTTAGTAAGTGTGGTTTTACCACCAATATCACATATAATGAAAGGAAGAAATTTCACCATGATGTGAGATATTTTCTGTGGAACGAACCATTATTATTTAAAAGATGTTCAGATTCAGTAATTAGGAGGTGTGTGCCCCAAGAAGAGTGGGCTAGCATTTTGGAACAATGCCACTCATCGCCAAGTGGGGGTCATTTCGGCCCAACACATACATCGGCAAAGGTATTTTCGTCTGATTTCTTTTGGCCTTCTTTTTTTGGCCTTTCTATTTTTAACGATGTTTGCTATAAGTTTGTGTTGCGGTGGATTACGATAAATGGTGTAAATCGAATGGGAAATATTTCTAATTGTGAGACAAGATCCCACTAACTAACATGATGGAAGTGGGGTAATTTTTTATTTTTAATATGGAAAAAATATGGTATAGATTTCATAGGACCATTTAAATTTCCTAGTCGACACGATGTACAAATCAAAAGATTGGGCTATAAAGGGCTTTATCATACGACATACAAAACACCTCTAGATATGTGGTCATATCGACTAGTCTTCGGGAAATCATGCCACATTCCGGTGGAATTAGAACTTAAGGCATTTTGGGCAGTGAAGAAGCTTAACTTCGATCCAAGTACTTATCGCACTTTACTCTTTCTTTTGATAACTTCCTTATGTGTTCGGGATGAAATATGATTTAAGTTTTGGGGGGTTATCAAGAATGCACGATATTGTACTATTGCATATTTGCATTGCATTTGAGTTGCATGTAGATTTATATAAAAATATTTGCATAAATTTTTTGTTTTTTTAGTAGGCACATTTATTGCTATTGTGTGAGTTATATTTAGAGTCATAGAATTAGTATAGAATGCCTTTGTGAATTTTACTGTGAATACTTGATTTCATGAAGAGAAATACTTAGTGAGCATGTGATAAATTCGAGAAAAGAAGTCTTTTGCTAATTTGGTTGATTGAGAAAGTTGAGTATTTGAGCATGATGCGGAAAATAAGCCTGTAAACTTTTATGCCTATAACTGCTTTTATCGTATGCAATCTAATTTTTGCTGAGAGTGTGATTCATGTTGTTAGAAGTCTAGAAATTGCAATGGTATCTTTATCGAAACCACGTGTGTATGCAATTCTGGAAAATAATTTAAGGTTATTTTTGTTTATGCCTATTTAACCTAAAACTTCTACCTATAAACTAATGATTCCCTAGTTAGCCACTTTGAGCATGTGCTTTGTTTATTGTTGAGCTTTGACATAAAAAAAAACCTGTATCCCAAAACTTGAGCTTATAGAGATGCATGATTTGAGGGAGATGTGGGTTAACTTTGAAAAAAAGAATGTTGGTAAAAAGAGGGATGAACAGTGAGTAGGTGAAAGATGGAGCTCAAAACAAATTGAATGAAAAGAAAAGAAAAATATCGAGTATTTAAAAGGAGAAAATTCTTGAAAATTGAGAAAATTAAGCTTAAGGCAAAATAGAAAAAAAGCAATGGCCAAAGAATGAAAAGAAGAAAAAAGGTGGAATAAGAAGTATAAGTTGAAAAAAAAAACAATAAATGAACGCTTCTTTGGATGAAATTGGATTGGTGAGTTGAAAGTATTAGTACTTAAATTCTAATTTCACAAGTTCGAGTCACTTAATCCATAGTTTTCCTACTCTAACCAAAGAACCTACATTACAACCAAAGAAAAAAAAATCTTTTTATTCTTGAATTGTGCACACTTGAGTGGTGGAGATGTTAGACGATTTGCAAGCATATGGTAGTTCTACTTCATTGAATTGATTTGAGAGTATTCACTTCCTATTTATTTTGATAGTTGAGCGATACACTTTATCTAGTGAGTTGCGATGTCGAATACCCGAACGAGTATTGGTTTTGCGGAATTTACAATTGATGATTTTTTTAGAATGAATTACATGTTTGCTAAAGTATGGATTTATTAAGATTTTGTATTTGTAGTGTTATGTGTTGTTTAATCTACCCCATTGCAAGTGATTAATTTTCTTATTTTGCTCGAGGGCAAGCAATGGTTTAATTTTGGGGGGATTTGATAAGTGTAATATATATGTGCATTTAGAGGCTTACTTGGACATGTATTTGGTACATTTGCATGAATATTTTTGGTGTTTTGGTTAGTTTCCTTTGATGAGCGGGATACTGCTTATTCTTGTATTCTTTTGCAGGAAACGGAGCTTATTATGAAAAGATCTCAATAGTACAATATCTGGACAAGAATGCCTAAAGACAAGAGATGATCAAATACGCGAAGAAAATGACAGAGTATAATTCACATGGTCTTCCCGTGTGTTTTTACACGACCGTGTGGATTGTATCGTGCTATTTTACATGGTCGTGCGACTTGATTGAGGGAAGAATTTCAGAGACAATTTACACGGTCTATTCGTGTGAAAGTGCACAACCATTGGAACTGATTCAAGCTAAAACTGAAAAGAAAACCGTTTTCATGGTCTGGTCGTGTGATTTCACACGGCCGTGTGATCTGTCTACGGGTAGATTTGTTTCCTAAAGCTGGAGACACTAAATTTTAGAGAGAAAACACACATCAAAGAGAGAAAACATACAATACAATGAAGAAAAACACAAGACCTCTATCAACTATGAAGGGGCGAAAGTTCAAGATTGTGAAGACGAATCGATCATATATACAAGAAGGGTCCTATCATCATAGTCTAGGGCTTTTGTTCTGTAATTCACTCCATGTTTGACTATTTGTTTTCAGATTTGTCTATGAATTTGCAATAAAATATGTTAGACTAAATCTCTTGATCCTAGGGCATGATCAAAACTATGAATTCATGTTAATTTTAATTTGATTGTTTCTTCTTAATTGATTTTTTGTGTTCTATTTACGAATTCATGCGCTTATTTCTTATAGATTATCTGGCCAATATTTTGCATGTCTTATTTGTTAGTTTAAAATTCAGAAGATGAGATCTAACTTGTGATAAACGAATTCATAACATAAATGGGTATTAAGTCGGGAGACCTGTAACGTTTGTTGGGGTTTACTTCAGTATATATGCTTTTGGGAGTTGATATTAATTGTTGAGTAGGGATAGTTGTTATTAATCAACGGTTTGTTTGCACACGGGAGAGAGAATAAACTACTTTAGGAATTGAACCGTTAGATGCACATAAACTAGTTTCGATGAAACGTTAATTGGAATTAATATTGATGAAGCATGTTAAGATCAGAGTCCTAGGATTGCTTTTCGTATTTGTTTGATTTCTTGGGAAGTTTGGGTTATTATAATATTTAGATGATTTAGTTGATAATTTTGGGTTATTTTAGATAATACCTTTTGTTTTTTTATCGCTTCAATAAAATTAGAATATGATATTTACTATATGACCTTTCTCGCCGTTATCTACTAGCTACACGGTATACTTGAAGTTTAGTGAAAATGTTTTGACGAAATGTCATTCTCAATAAACTAAATCATAATTCGAAGAGAAAGGCGGTGGAGAAATTCTCTCAACTCTCTAGAAGATTAAATTCAAGGAGATCCACGGTGTTCAAGGTGAAGTTCAAGGCGTTCATTGCGGAGTCTGCTCAAATCATGGCATTTGATTCGGGATTAAGCTATCAAGCCCTCGAGCTAATGTTATCGAATATCAAGTTCATCTTGGAGAAGGATTAAAGAGACAGTTACACGAAGAAGTTCTCATATCCAAGTCAAATATCGTCGAATATTCATGTTTAATTCGAGAATAAACTTTCAATCCCTTGAATTAACGTTATTAAAATTTAAATTCAAGTTTGGAGAAGATCAAGCTGAAGAGTTAATCTCCAAAATCTCGAATTCCGAATATTATATTCTTGAAGAAAAGAATCAGAGGACTTCTACATATTGTAACTTATATTTTTCGTTTGATTCACATAAATTTAATTTGTACGATTTTTCTTGTTTCTTATTTCGCAGTCAATAAAAAACTTGTGTTACAAGCAAAATGAGAGACCCGTTTTAGCAATATAATGTATGTGTTAGTATTGCATCTTTCCCGGTGTCAATAATTGACCCGGATCGATCCCACACGAGTGCATGTGTCCCTTCCCTTGCTATCACACTTACTCAAAAAATACACAAATAAATTAGGAACGAAGTAACAGATTTTAACTGAAATAGTTAACGTGATATAATACATATAAGGGAGAATTACAAAAATTATCCGTGTGCTTTAGCCTAATTATAAACAAATTTAATTATCTTTTAAAATTACAAGTACCCCCTTGATGTTTGTATTCACCTAACAAATACTCCCTCTTGAGGATGCAATATGTAAGATAAAAATAAATATCAAAATCTAATTGTAATTTTACAAGATAACTGTCTTTTTTTAGGAAAAAGATTTTTGCACTCCGAAATATTAGGTTGTTTTTACTCTGCCACCTAAACCTTTTTTTGGGACACTTTACCTTCTCAAGTTCACATATTTTGCACATAGCCTCTTGGGACTCGTTGCGGGCAGAATATTCCACTAGAATCTTGTCATGTGCCATGCACGTGGGGAAAAATTGTATTTGACTCAAATTATACTAATATTATTGCACTTTGTCATTTAAACTTTGCGCAATTGTTACTTTATCGTATGAACTTTGAACGATTTACACTTTGCCACCTAAATTTTAAAAATCAAAAATTTATATCTATATACATTTATTTTATATTTTTTAAATTTCTTGATATAGAATAAATAAATTTAACTAGTATTCGTTTAAATAAAATATATTATAAATAAGATTTTTTTATAACCTTTTCCTTTTCGACTTTCTTGTAGAATTATAGAATTATTGTTTACATCCTTTGTTTACTTTTACTAGTTTATAAGGAAAAAATTTTAAAGTAGCCACATGGGATAATAAAACTATTTTTCTACCCACTTTTTTAAAAGCCCTACTTTTCTACCCAAAATGACCAAAACACCCCCAAACCATTCAAAATTCGGTAAAAAAAGACCAATTTCACTTTCACCTTTCATTTCTACTTTACCAAAACATGAGAAAGAGACATTCATGCCTTGAGAAAAAAATTGTGATGGAAGTTAACTGTGAGATAGCCCCCACCGCCGTTGCCGATGTTGTTGGAGGTTCTCCCCACCATAATGGCGCTAGAGGTTCTCCGCACCGTAAAGCCGCTGGAGGTTCTCTCCCCCGTGATGATGCCACCATAGGTTCTCCCTCTGCCTCCTCCCCATCGCCGCTTCCGCCATTGATGCCACCACTACTTGGTCTGCCCCGGTTTCCAACACCAAAGAGGTTAGAGATTTCGAACTTGAGGCATTTGTTGGTTGGATTTTGATTTAATGTTAATTTGATGTGGTTGATTTACGCGAGATTTGAATTGGGATTTATCTCTTGGTTTGATTTTAGAAAAATTAGGGTGTTGAATTGAATAGTTAACAATTGGGATTTGATTGGGGAAGACTATGGGATTGACTTTGGGAAAGACGATTGTAGGTCCCAAGAGGTGTGAAGTAAGGTTTAGAAGGAGGGGATTGGATAAACCTTACCAAATTTTTACTTTTTAGTCCATTTAAAATATTCAACAGAGTTGACTCAAATCAGCTAAGTACTTGGTGGACAGCTAGGTTGCCTTTCTTGACAAAAAGTTACCCACTCAAAGAGAACTTACCGAGTCATGTCGATAGTATAACTTAGATGCGTCAGCTAACACTTAACTTTTAGATGATTTGGTTTTTAACAGCGGAAGACTTACACCCTTTGTTAATTTTAAGCTCGTTTTTAACACTTGTTTTTAGCACTTGTTATTATTAGTTGGGTAGCAATATAACTTATCAGTAGATATAAAAATATATGCAAGAAAGTAAATGCTGAAAGTAAATGACACAAGCAAAATTATAGTGGTTCGAGGATGAAGTAATTCCTCTAATTAGTTCTCAGTCTAAAGATAGCCTTGACCACACAGCTGGCTTCTCCTGCGACTTAGCTTCTTCACAAGACAGCTGCCTTGCTACTTCAGCTCCCTTCAAGTCTTTGGAATTGATCACACAACCTTCCAAAAAACTTGAAACTTCTGGTTCGACCTTGAACCTCTCTACAACTCCTTCAACTTGCAGAGTAGACCCCTTTTCGTTCTTGAAACTTTTCCTCTTCAACTGGTTGAAGTAATCCTTCCTTTACAGCATGTGTTGGATTGAGTTTCTTCGAGTTTTAGGCTTGAGGAATTTTCTTGATAAGCTTTGAGAATATTGCAGGTCATGCTTGCTTGAATATTGCTTGATTCATTCGTGCTTGGTTTAGGTAACCTTTTCTCAAATGCTTCCTCAGCCTTTTGTAGTGCTCATTTGAAAATTTGCCCGTTGAAGAGATAGGCTATTTCCAAATGATACTTCTTGTTCATTGGCTTGTCTTTTCTTAGCCTACAGAGATGTGATGTTGACCCTTTCTCGTTTTAAATGACTCTGCAGCTTTACAGGGTCTGACACATGCTCCAGTGTTTTCCATTGGTTTATTCTTTTTGCATATTTCTAGGCCAAACACTTTAAGACCGGGCAACTTGGACTTATTACTGCATCGAGTAATATTCTTGACTTCCTTCCAATGGATCAATGTCAGTTGTCTTGACTGGACTGCTGCTTTTACCCCTTGACTTGAGTCTGCTCCAATCATATGGGAATGACTCAACTGTCAATTCAACTATTAGACTTGGTTTCTATACTGACTTGACTGACACTTCAACATCCTTTACATAGTTGTTCCTCAGCTGTATCTCCTTCAGTGGAGTCCTTGCCTTCCATCTTGACCATACTCAGCTGACACACATCAAAGTATTCACTCTAGTCTATAGTTGACTTCTTGCATTCTTCGACATAGCTGACTTCACTCAGCTCTTTCAGTCCTATCTATTACAACATAGAATTACAAGAAAAATGGAGTGCCAACTTCCTAGTCTATGTTATACATGGTATCATCAAAATATTACAAATAAATTTCTTTACAATTTCCCCCTTTTTGATGATGCCAAAACTTAAGTAAAATAAACAACAAACACGAGCAGTGTAGTAACAAAGAATGTATGCTTTGAATAATCAGTTTTATTGATCATAGCATTCATGTCCTTTACAAAGCATTTTACAAAGTGTATCAAAGCTTATATAGGTATTGCATTACAACATGTATCAGAGCTAAGTTACAACTGGTATCAGAGCAAAATTACAATGAAGGTATCAGAGCTAACAACTAACATACATGATACTTATAGTTGTGTATTTATAATAAAGTAAAATACATAAAGGGGCTGCAGCCATCTTCAACGCCTTGACTGCTTCCTTTTTCTCTCTTCATCTTCAGCTCTCCCTCTCTTTCTTTCTTCTTCATCTCTCTTTTTCTTCTCATAGGCACGCATTGCAGCAGGGTCATCTTCATGTTGCCTTTCCTCCCATTCACGATTTACCCTTTCATTCTCGGCTTCTTGCCTCCTCACAGCTTCTTCATTCTTATTAGACTTCCCAATTTGCAAAATGATCATATCCAGCCCAGTATGTGATCCCTTTCTTCTGTGGATCAATATACTTGATGTCCTCAGGATTTGGCTGCGGTCGAGAGCCTCTGCCTCTTCCACTTCCACCTGATCTTTCCCTTCCTCTTCCCGACTCAGCTCCTCTGGGAGTGTGCTGTATTGGTGTTTTTCCTTTTCCAGCTGAGTGGCTGCTGGAACTCTGCTGCACATCAGCTAGGTTACACACATTGAGACCCTTCTCCCAGTACATATCCCAGGCTTGCGGTAGAGTCATATCTCTGAAGTAGCCTTCTACCTCTAGAGTTTGAAACTCCACTAGGGATCTGGGTTCAGACCCAACATCAGGCATAACAATGTCTCTTGGAGGCTTGATCGCAGGGAAATCCTTTCCTGCTGGAGGACCATCATATTGCGTCCTTATGTTCTAAATTCGCGCAGAATCCTTCTCAGCCACCTTTTTGAACTCAACGCATCGATGGCTTTCCTTGATTCTTTCACTGCCAACTCAGCTTTCTGTTCCACTGATAGCTCTTTTAGTAGCTTGCTGAGAAGTGAAGTTGTAATCTCTCCTTGCTGAGGAATATGGGCTTGCATAAGCTTCAAAGGGGGGGTTTTTCGAGCTTCCTTCCCCCTTAGCTGGTACATCCTTCTTCTCCACCTTATGACTCTCTTTCCTTTCCTTCAGTTCCTTCAAGGCCTCATCTTTCCCCTTTTTGGCATCATCACCAAATGATAGGGTCACGCCAGGAACAATCCACTGAGAATGAAGTCAAGTCGGCTGTTTGTAGAGTTTTGCTTGTCATCTGCTTTGGAGTAGGCTATTCTGAATTCTGATTGCGTAGCCTTGGACTCAACTGCCATTAATTTCATTCTGTCTGGAGAACAATAAACTGTTGGTTCATGTTGGCCTCCAAAAACTTTATATTATCCGCACTCTAGACTAGCAACTCTACAAAGTAGCTGATATGACTCTCTCAGTAACGAACTTGCTCTAATCTCATAGCAGTTGTTTGTGCAGCCCATTCTCAGATACGTAGAACAACACCTCAAATATCCCCACTGATACTTGCATCACGGTTGTCCAGCCATAGGTCTAATGATGCTAAGTCGTGTTTCATGTTCTCAATTCTTTTGCAAATGGCTTTAAATGCCTTTCGGAAGTCGGCTGTAGAAGCAGACTCTTTCTCAGGCCAAACATCATCGAAGTGGAAACCTATATGCACTATTGTGGAATCAACTGGAACTCCATGCTCTACTTCCACAGTGTAATTGGCTTGTTCTCTAGCAGACTCGGCATCCATAGGTGGCAACTCGTCTTCAAAGTGGAATATTTCTTCAAACATGTCTTGGACTAGAGGGATTCCCGTAGGTCCAACTTGTGGAGCCTTTCCCTTTTCTCTTCGAGTGGAGTCATCTTGACTTGCCTCAGCTTCACTAGCTTCGCCAGTAGTGGGAGCAACTTTCTTAACTCCTTTCACCGATCGGTTTCCAGCTTGAGCAAACAGTGTTAGCTGCTCAAGTCAATGACCGACTTAGTTGTGTTAGCCTGCTCAGTTGACTGACCCTCAGCTGTGTTAGCCTGCTCAACTTACTGACCCTCAGTTGTGTTAACAGCTTCATCGGTATCAGTTTGCTTTTCCTTTCGAGTTAACTGGTCCTCAGCTGATTTTTTATCAGCGTCATTGGAGTGTGATATAGCCATTGGGGTTGGCTCATCATCGAATACGAATCTAATCAGAGCTATTTTATTACTGACAATACTCTGGGAGTCTTGAGCATCCTCAGCTTTGTCCTTGGTAGATTCATGAATGGGTGTGGACTCGGCTTCATTGTCGGATTCCAGATATTCTGTGTCAATGTTTTCCTGGGAATCACTGAGAGCGCTGATTCTAGCTTCTTCATCAGCCATCTCTACAAGAGGAATTTTCTCTTTCTCAGTATCTTTACCTAAGGAAGTCTCAACCTCCTTTAGGTCTTCATTACCCCCAGCAGTCTCAACTGCAGTAGGGCCTTCAACATCCCTTTGTGCAGTCTTAACTGTAGTAGGGTCTTGGATAGTTTTCCTCGCAGCAGACTCATCTGCCTTACGGTCTTCAGTGGCATCTGTCGGAGTCTCAACTCCTAGGATTTCACTTTTAGGACCAGGAGTCTCAACTCCCATGGTCTCCATTCCATCCTTTGCCTTAGCTGCAGCAGCAGCGTCATCGGCCTTCAGTGCATAAGAAGTTTCAGCTGAGACAATCTCAACCATTCGAGCTTCATCAACTTCACTCTGTTACTCGATTGATTTCTCACCTTCGCCTCCTAACTTCATAGTTTGGTCTCCCACAGTGTCCTCCGACCTAGCTGTGTTGGAGAGAGCTTCCCCTCAGCTGGCGCACCAGCTAAGTTAACGTTTGTGGGGTTACTGTGCTCCTGAGACTCGGCTATTTTTCTTTTTGAGTAATCAGCCGTGGGGACAGGTGTCTCAACACCTTCAGGGGCTGGCTTGGCTAGGGTGCCCACTTCATCTCCTTCCCTAGCTTCATAGTCATTCCCCTGAGAGCCATTCTCAGAATCCCCACTGGATGTGGTGGCAGCAATAACAACAGCGATCTTATGCGCCACATCCAAAGGGTTAGAGCTGGAAGAGAGGTTAGAAGATTCTCCCGGACCCTCTTGCAAATGTTGTTCGTGCATGGCTTTTGATTCTTTGATGGTCTGTTGGAACTTGGACTTTTCAACTGCTTCAGCAGGATCAATCTCCTCTAGGTCCCTACTATCAGTCGATTCCATGTGATGCTCATGACCTCCAGTGAACATACACATCGTTGATTTTTCAAGAGCTTTGGCTTTCTCCAAATCTTTCTCCTTTTCATCTTCTTTTATAACGCGAAGGGCATCCATGCAGAGTTCTTCATTTATGGCATAGGAGACAGAGACGTTTCCTAGGAAGCTTAGGACCTCCTCTTCTTCTTCGATGAACTCAGGTTGCTCAAATTGATGTCAAGAGTAGTCCAACTTCCATCTTCTCTAGTCCCTCAATCTCTGCTGAATATCTGGGTAGATTGGAGAGTACATTATCATGTCATCATCATCATCTCCATCTTCCAGAATCGTAGAAAGTGGAGCTTGCTCCTCCTCAGGTATATTGGCATCGGTTTAAGGGGATGATACAACTATTTCCTCAAGAGTCTCATCTGTCTCACATGCAACTGGGTCTTCTACACTCTGCTGATTGGCATCAACAGTCTTCTCTGCATCCACGGTGGCTGCATCTCTACCATCCTTTGCTTTAAATTGCTCTTCTTGAACATCAGCAGTCTCCTTGGGCTTCTCTGGCTGAGTAGCATACTCAGCTTTAATTCTCAAGATAAGACTTCCTGACAAGTCTTCTTCTCTTAGTCTTGACAAGAGAAACAACATCCTCTTCAGCTGTTTTGGTGGTGGCTTCTGGCTCCACCACCTTTATCTTTTTCGCAATAGCTGGCTTGCGAGGCACAATTGTGTGCTTTGTTTTCACAACCGGAGAAGGCAAAGAAGTATCCTTCTTGGTCTCGGCTGCGTGGGCAGGGGCATCTAGGTCGGCTACTGGGGCAGGTGATTGTGGCTCGGCTGCAGGGGCAGGAGCCTTTTTGACTTGGCTGCAGGGGCAGGTGATTGCTTAGCTGTCGCAACTCTCTTCTTTTGAATAGTCTTGGGAGAGAGAGCTGGAGCTGGAGCGGTCGCAGCTGTGTCTTCAGCAGGGTCAGCTGACTCACCCTCACTCGTGTCAGCTTTCCTGGCATGTGCCTTCCTCTGAGTTCCAGAGAGGTTTCCATTGAACATTTTTTGTTCGCATGGAATGGCTTTCCATGACGCAGGGCAATCCCCTTTGCTTCCAGCAAATGGTCAATCACCAGGCCATACCCCAATGAGCATCTAAAAGTCCCATCTTCCTTAAGGGCTTATTGATCATGTTCTGGCAGATACGACTGAAGACAAACTCAGCCTAGTTAATCTTGTTTTCTTCCATGATCGCAGCCATCACCACCAGTTTAGTCTGAGACAAGCTGGTTGAAGCTTCCAAACTTCATATCCACGCACTTGGACACGATGTCCATCAGTTTGTGGTAATCTTCCTTGATCAATTCCTTCTCGTCTGTATAGATAGCCTTCACAGCTGACTCGGGCTTGGCTATCTCTTTCCAAGCCGCAACAATGTTGACATTATTCTCGGTGATCTCCTTCAGCCCATCAGTAGGCAACTTGCAATGTTCAGCAAGGTCCGCAGCAGTGATCTTGATAGCCATGCTATGAACAGATGAGCGAATCTCATCATCATGCACTTTTGCATTGACATAGAACATCGCGACCTCTTCTAAGTAAGTGTGAGAGAACTCCATGGTGTGAAAGTCCTTCAGACCAGACTTCTCGAGTTTCTAAGTAATTTTCTTCACCAAGGCTTCATCAGTACCCTGTTTTACCATCCCCTTGAAGTCCACTGTCGATCCTGAGTGGATTTTCTCAGATAACTTAACGAAATCATATGATGCTTCCATTTTTGAAGAAAATAACCGATGAAAAATACGTAAAATCTTGAGTTTTGGAAGTAGGGTTTTCGAACTTTTGCAGAGAGTTTTTCTTGCTTGTTAAAGACGAGAGAGTTTTTGTGAGGAGAGAGAAAATGTGTTTTCGGTTTATATTGGACTTGAAAGGACGATTTTTGGAATTTGAAAAACTTGATCAAAATCGACGGTTATGATTTATCCTTTAAAACCGCATTAATTTCCCCGCATTAAATGCAGTAGCATTTATATCTAATCATATGCTTAACCGTGCAACTTTTGTACTGATAGCTATAATTACACTGACGTCATCCTTAAAAACATTCCCGCTCGCATAAAACGACTGCGTTTTTATCACTTAGCTCATAAATAACTCAGCTATCATCCAAAGTTGACTTGACTCTACTTCTCGCTTCACATTAGATCACTCAGCTGTCAGCTAACTCGATCAGCTAATTTCCCGTCTAGGCTGTTTCACTTGGCTGAATTGTGAAACTTGCTCATTTTTCATTCTCTCTTCTTTTCGTCTAGGCTGTCTCTCCCATTTCTTTCCCGTTTAGTTTCAAGAGAGTATTTCATTTCCATACCATTACATCAATTATTAAATTAAGTGTTGTATAAGATATACTTGACAGACCAAATTATGGAACTATCTGCCAATACAGAAGATTTTTCACCCTCAACAGAAAGTTGAGCTACACGCCTAAATCCAAGGTCAACTACTACAATTTCTCAATACACTACTATTAAATTGGCCAAGTTAAAGAAACGAGCTACCAAAAAACATGATCAAGTCAAACAGCACTTTTTATAATTAATCCATTAACAACAGAAAAACAAAACTTACCTAACTTGAAAAAATTAAAATCAACAAAAAACGTGCTTCCCATAACTTAATCTTCTTATACACTCCCACCACAAACATCACATTAATTGCCACCCACATATAATAGCCCACACCACCAAATTTCCCATCTCCATCAAACACAACCAAGAAAATGCCAACACCAAAACACAAACCGCCAACCCCCAAACGCCCACCTCCACCTCCGCCACCACCCGCCGCCAACGCGGTGGCCCCCGACCCATCCCCCACCCGACCTTCCCTCCAGCAACCCTCCCACAAGAAAACCCCATCAAAATCCACTAAACTTTTCCGGCGTGTTAAATCCGTTTTCCGGTCGTTTTTGGTCCCATAAATTTTTATTTGGTGATCAACCCGCCATGCAAGATGCCGATCTCCATCCACGCGAACCGTATGCACGATGGCCACATCCACGGCGGCAAAAACAAAATAAGACGCAATCATTGATGACCGGAACCCTCTTCGGCCACCGCAAATCCCGCGTAAACCTAGCCATCCAAGAGAACCCTAGGTGTTTGCCCATGCTCGTGCTCGAGCTATCCATCCAAACGGGAAGCTTCTCCAGGACATGGGACTCGGGCTCGTTCGGATCGCTCGAATGCGAAAAAACCCATCGGAAAAGATTAAGGCCGATCGATACGAGCCGATATGGACCATGTAAATATATTTTATTTAATGGGAGAAAAGTAGGGTATCTTTGTGAAGAGAGAGCCTACGGACGATGACTTGAAGGTGATGCAAATGCTTATGCATGCCGCTTTTTAAATAAAATTTTTGTTATGGGGGCCGAGTGCTGCCGAGAAAGCGGCGCCACCACGAATGGAGCGGCAGCCATTTTTTTCATTGACTCTTGAATGGCGGCGGAGGGTGAGCCGACGTATATGAGGGCTCACTTTGAGAGGGTGGTGGGGTCCAAGGACTTCGGAAACGTATTACATGATGAATCCGGATGGGAATAGTGGGCGAAGTCAACTAAGTATCTTCTTTGTTAGGGTTTAAATTTTTTCTTTTTTTATTTTGTTGTTGTTTGTATTTCTCTTAGTTACATAGATAAATTAAGCATTAAATGTAATTGCCAAAATAATTTATAAATTGCTTTCTTTATTTTTACATGGAGTTTTGAAATCGAAGTAATTGTTTGTTCAAGATTGGATTTGGGTATTAATTGAGATTATTACGATCGCGGTGATTAATCTCCATCCTGTAAGTATAAGGTAGTGAAGGCTCAATATTTGTTCGATTGGAATGTTTTTCTTTTTTTTTTTTTTTTTTTGGTTTAAATCAAAATGAATTTCATTGGTTCGTAAGAAGGAATTTCAACATCAAGTAAGAAATTTGGCAAGTAATTGCAAGTCCTACATGATCATTAAGTTATAACATATCTATAACAAAAAATTAAACTTAAATAGATATCCGTAGAATCAAAAATCGAAAACAAAAAGTTTAAACCTAAACAGATATAAATGATCTACGTAGAATCAAAACATCGTAATTATGATGCTAGACAAAACACATACCAAAGAAATTGATCTTGTTTTTGTTACGTATCGTCGAATAATAGCTCATGGGGACAAATCTATTAATACTAAAAGCATTGAAAATTACTTCCTGATCCTTCTATAAGATGGAGGAGCAAAAGCGGGTAGGGTTTGTGAGAAGAAAGAGAGAGACGATTGGAGTTAAGAGTGGTTTGAGTTCAAAATATAATCGAATTTGATGATCTTATAATTGAATTGAACTCATAATCAAATGCATTCTAAATCAGTTGAGTTCTATCCGCTTGTTATGGCAAGTTGTCTATGATAGAAATTCTTCGATCCGAAAATTATTTGTCCCATTTGATTGGATATACTATTTTACCTACGAATTGTAAAATTTTGAATTCTTAGATAATATAAAGAACATGTAGAACTGACGAGTAGAATAGAGAGAACTTGATATAGGCAGTGATAGAGAATGCTACTTATCAGGCCTATGATAAATACACTGATATTACCTAGTTCTTATATCCTAGAAATAAGGAGATTGTGACACTTGTTTCAATCATAGTATAGGATGGTACAATTCTGTTTTAAGGAATATTACAGTTGTATTTTATGATGTACTATATCCAAGGTATCCAACTATATATATGATTGTACAAGAATGCTAAGGTTTATGCTTTTGAATACAAATCAATACAATTCATATCTTATCATTAATGGCTTCCTTTTCATTATCTAGCTTTAGCTTTTCTCTGTTTTTCTATCATGGTATCAGAGCAGGATAATTCCTGGCTCTGATATCCCTCTTCCTTTTTCATTATGACTCAATCATCTAGTTTAGCAAGTTCTACCATGAGTACTAGCAGTACTACTAGTTCTTCATCTATTATATTTCCTCAAAATCAACTAGTCTCAGTAAAACTTGATGAGACTAATTTTCTCATATGGAAACAACAGATTTCCACAACTATAAAGTGGTATGGTCTTGAAGACTTCATTTCAGGAACCACCCCTGCTCCAGCTAAATTCATAACCCCTGAGGGCAGCCAAAAGAAGGTCTTAAATCCTGATTTTTTATCTTGGCAGAGACAAGATCAGATTCTTGCCTTATGGATTCTTTCCTCCTTATCCGAAAGTATACTTGTTACGATGGTTGGATTGAGCTCATCTGTTGAAATATGGTCTGCTCTTGAGACTAATTTTGCTAGCCAGTCACAAGCAAAATTAATGCAGTATAAATTAAAACTCCAAACACTGAAGAAAGGAGATTTGAGCATGAGAGAATATCTCAACAAAGTTAAGAACTGTTGTGATGTCTTGGCTTCAACTGGTCATAAGGTGTCTGAGACTGAATATATTTTGCACATTTTATCTGGTCTTGGTGCTGAATACAACCCTGTAATGGTGTCTGTTACATCCAGATTTGAACCAGGTAGCCTTCTTGATAGTCTCTTTTGTTAAGCTATGAGTCAATGCTGGAAACATCTATGTCTTTTACATCTGAAATAAACACATAAAGCTCTCAACCCTCTTTAAATAATGCCACCCAAAATAACTTTCAAAGAAACAACAATGCACCTCAAGCTGCTCGAGGTAGGGGTGGTTTTAGAAGTTATAGAGGAAGAGGGGGCCGAGCTGGTAGAAACCAGGGTAATAGACTTGTATGTCAAGTGAGTCAAACTTCTGACCATTCTGCAGACAAGTGTTGGTATAGGTATGACAACACCTATGGGTCCAATCATTTTATGCCTCCTTCACAAAACACTATCAGACCTGCTAGCTTACATATTGCTCATACCCCCACTTCTGCTGCTATCTCTGAAAATGGAAGTGAGGCATGGTGGTATCCTGACACAGGAGCCTCAAACCATGTCACAGGGGAGCTTAACAATCTGAATTCTGATGTTGAATATCAAGGAAGTAACAACCTTTACATCAACAATGGTGCTAGTGAGTGTATTAAGCATATTGGTAGTTCTCTTCTTCACACTTATTCTAATTCTAAACCTTTTGTTCTCAGAAATTTACTTCATGTTCCCACAATCACTACAAGAAAAAACATTTTTAGTGATAAACTTTTTAGTGATGGCATAAATATTATCACTAGAAGCATATCTATAGTGACAATATTTTTTGTTGTCACAAATATTTGGAAATGGTAATAATTTGTGACAATTGTATTTTGTGTCACCAATTATTGTCACTATAGTTTTGGCGCCATTTTATTGCATTGGTGGGAAAAAAAGTTTGTCACTAATAAAAATTACTTTAGTGATAACACTTAAAGTCGTCACTAATTGTGCATCAAGCTAGTGACAACATATAAAATCATCACAATTACCAACCAAATACTTTCATTGTCAACATAAAATTGTCACTAAATATTTGACAAAAAAGTGATTAAAAATGTCATCACTGTAAAAATATATTTCTTAGTTGAAAAGTATGTGAATAGACTCACATATAAATCAATGAATTACTATTATCGAGCTAAAGAGTATTATAACTTAAACTTGAATAATATTCTTAAAACAAAAGAGTTAGCTCGAATTAATGAATTAAGTTAATTGACATATATAATAAACTAAAAAGTATTTATTTACTCATCGCAATTAATTTAATTGATTTTGAATTATCAGATATCTTACCCATTTTTTAGTGATCCAATTAACATCAAAATTGTTGCAGTCTATAATTATTAAAACTATATTTAAAGAATCTAATTGGAATTTTATGCTTATTAAAAAAATTAGAATATTTAGGACTATCTTCACTTGAATAACTTATTAAGTTAATAAATCGTTACTTCAAAAAAAAAATGAACATACAAGTTGATACCAAATAAATGTGGAAATAATTAGGAGGGAAATTGGGCGCCAAAAATTTGGAGAAAATTTTTCCATTTTCCCTCCATCATCTATTCTTTCCTATTTAAAAAAAGTTTGACCACATTTTTTTCACTCTTCTTCATCTGTAATCAAGAAAATCGATTTTATCTATCTATCTCCATCTCCATCTCCATCTCCATCTCCAAGAATTTTCTTCAAATAAGAAGCTTTTTCAATTTTCTTATGATGTTTTCAGATTTTATACTTCTTTTTATTGTTGTATAAGTTCAATGTTTACAGACTTCTCATTGATAAATTGATACTTTAAAAAACTTATCTTGAACCTAAATTTAGTAGTTTGATTTTGAAATTCTCTGTTGATATTGATAAGTTCAAATAAAAAATAAAAAATAAATATCGATGCAGTTACTAGATTCAAGAAACTTGTTGGAGAGGAATAGGCCTTGAAAAGTTATCTGAAATAGATTTTATTATAAATTTGACTCAATTTGTTTCTTTTAATTTATTTGCACTTTGGTTAAATTATATTTCTTCTCAATTTTAAATTTTTTGAAATTAAATTTTGCAATGGATGCTCATATATCTTTAATTCTTTGCAGGGAAAAGACATAACACTATAAAGATTGATACTCCCTTCTGAAGATTGGTACTCCCCACAACAACCTGATCAACTCAACGGATATGATTGTTTTGTAATTTTTTTTATAGTTTAGTCATGTAACTTTAGTTGGTATATTGGATGTACTTTATACTTATATTTTTATGTTTAATATTTATATTAATGGAATTTCAGTTGATTTTACTTCAAGATATTCAATGAAATGAGATGGTTTTAATTTTTTATACATGTTGCAACTTAATTGCAAGATACTGAAATACACATAAAAATGTGTATAGCAAACATATATGTGTTAAAGAAAAACGAAAATACAATTGTCACAAAATTAGAACTATACCAGCTGTAATTGTTATCACAATATTATATGATATTAATTAAATTTATTTAAATATTAATAAAAAAAAATTAATGTGACACATTTTAGATTTAGTGTTGAATAAATCTTTAATTAGTAATAGTGAAAATTGTGACCAGGCACTTAGGTTATGGTGTCAAGTAATACAATGTGACTAAAGTATTAGTTATAGTGATAAAATTTGCAGGCCACTATAGAATTAAGATTTAGTGACAAAAGTAGCATGTGACTAAAACTTTGTGTTTTAGTGACAAACGGCTTATATGTGACTAAATCAAAGAACTTTAGTTACAACAATATTTGTGACTAAAGTTAAATTATAGTGATGACTATGGTAGTCATCACTAAAACTTTTAGCCACGGTGGTTATAGCCACAACCTAGTGACGATGTCTAATATCGTCACTAACCACTTACATAGTGACAATATCAATACTTTTAGTGACAAAAATTATCATCACTAAAAATCATTATTTTTGTAGTGAATATCCAAAAACCTTAGCAGTGTTTCTCAATTTGCTAATGATAATAATGTTTATTTTGAATTTCACCTTTGGTTTTGTGTTGTTAAGGATCAAGTCTCTCAGGAAGTCTTGCTCAAAGGGACACTTAAAGATGTCCTCTACCAGTTCAATCTTGCTTCTTTCAATTTCCCTAAGGACCAGCCTTCTCACAGTCTACAAAGACAGTTCATTTCTCCTAATAAGCAGCAAGCATGCACTGCTTCTCTCAGCAAAAATCAGATCTCAGATATTGAAACATGGCACCAAAGGCTTGGACATGCTAGTTATGACATTGTTCAGAAATTTCTACAAAGTTTGTAATATCAAATATGAAATAAAACAAAATTTCTCTTTATGTCCTTCTTGTGTCCTTGCTAAGAATCATAGATTGCCATTTTCTAAATCTAACACCAGCTGTAATTCTCCTCTTGAAATTGTCCATACATATCTATGGGGTCCTTCATCTATTAAATTCATTAATGGTTTCAATTACTATGTTTGCTTTGTGGATGAATATAGCAAATTCACCTGGTTATATCTCTTGAAACTGAAATATGACATTATATAGTGCCTTCACACACTTTAAAAACCAAGCATAAAACCAACTCAATACCAAAATCAAAATACTACAGAGTGATGGGGGAGGAGAATATAAGGGCCTTGCTAAATTATTGCAAGAATATGGAATAATACACATAATTTCTTGCCCTTACACACCCCAACAAAATGGAACTGCTGAGAGAAAGCATAGGTAAATAGTAGAGGTTGGTCTGTCCTTATTAGCTAAGTCTAATATTCCTTTGAAACATTGGGATGATGCTTTTACATCTGCAGTCTATTTGATCAATAGAACTCCCTCCAAACTTTTGAAATACAAAACTCCTCTTGAAATTCTATACAAGCAACAACCTGATCCATCTGGACTTAAAGTATTTGGTTGTTTGTGTTATCCTTTCTCCCGTCCTTTTAATAAACACAAACTTTAGTTTAGATCTTGTGCTCGAGTTTTCTTAGGTTACAATAATCAGTATAAAGGGTACAAAGTTCTTCTTCCCAATGGCAAGGTCATTGTTACAAGGCATGTGCTCTTTGATGAAAAAGTGTTTCCCTTTGCAGTCAAGACTACTGAGGTTTCCTTGGCAAAACACAACCAGCAATCCTCTCCTGCAACCACTATGGTACAACCTGTTTCTTTTAATTTTCCATCTGCATACACAACTCCTTCACATCACACATCTCACTCTGACACCTCACCTAGCACTCATCAGCAAAATGCTGATCACTTTTCAACACAGTCTGATTCTTTTTCTACTATTAGTCCCTCCCCACCACAGTCCCTTAGTCCCAATACTAGTTATCAAACTTTGCCTTTGGTTGTTGGACTACTACATATGCCTGATATTACTAATCAGCCTATTGATCATGCAAACTTGGAAAAAGCAGGTTATGAGGATATTGCTCCAAATACTGAGCATCCTGCTAATAACCACCCAATGATGACAAGGTCCAAAGCTGGAATTTTTAAGCCCAAACTCTATACTATTTCTGAGGCTTCTGAATCAGAACCTCTCTCCGTTTCTCAGGCTCTTCAAAATCCTAAATGGAAGCAAGCCATGACAGAGGAATTTCTGGCTCTTGAAAGAAATAAAACCTAGACCTTAACACACCTACCTGAAGGAAAGAACAATGTGGGGGTGTAAATGGGTGTACAAAATCAAAAGACATGCTGATGGAAGCATTGCTAAATATAAGGCTCGCTTGATTGCACAAGGATACTCTCAATCCCCTGGATTTGACATCAAAGAAACCTTTAGTCCAGTTGTAAAGCCTACTACCATCAGGATTATTCTCACCCTTGTTGTCACATTTTCATGGTCAATTAAGCAGTTGGATGTGAATAATGCTTTTTTAAATGGATACTTATCAGAGGAAATCTACATGAGGCAACATTTGGGATTTGAAGTTCACTCATCTCCACCTCTTATCTGCAAATTAACCAAGGTTATTTATGGCTTAAAGCAAATCCTTCTTCATATCATGGTTTCTTAAAGTCAAATCCGTTCTTCATACTTTTAGTTTTCAATGCTCAAGATCCGACAATTCTCTTGGCCGTTTTACAACTTTCATCAAGGTTCTCATATTTTTGTCTTGATTTATGTTGATGATATGCTAATCAATGGAAAGGAAGCCATTAATGCTAATGACAATCCTTTGAAAATTAATCAGTTTGTTGAGGATTTTGGCAAAGCCTTTTCTATTAAATATCTTGGCCGTTTGCATCATTTTTTCTAGGATATAAGAACCATGGAATCCAAGTCATCGAGCATTTGCTCATGGCCTCCATTTAATTTTGATGACTTTATTACATTAAAGAGCTTATTGATTCCTTCTCGATACCATGATAGAAAAAGGACAGACACTTTTAAAAAAGCTAAAGCTAGATAATGAAAAATGGAAGCCATTAATGCTAATCTATGAATTGTATTGATTTGTAATCAAAAGCATAAACCTCGATAAGCGGACACATTTCCTTAAATTGAGATTCATGTACAAGCATATATATAGAATCGGATACCTTGGAAATAGTACAACACAAAATACAATTGTAATATTCCTTAAAACAGTGGGATTGAATTGTTTTACCAGCTATATTATGATTGAAACAAGTGTCACAATCTCCTTATTTCTAGGATATAAGAACCATGTAATATCGAGTTGTAATCTTGATTTTTGTAATTATCATAGCCTTGATAAGTAGAATTCTCTATCGTTGAAGAATTTGGTATTCTTCAAGGTTGAAGATTGTGGTAATCTTCACAAGGTGCCGTTGACAAATTGGTGTAAAACAAAGAGTAGAAAGTGATCAAATGATCATAGCTCATTTTCTATTCAACACTTGCCCTATTTAGAGTTTAGTTCATGACATTCGGTTTGAAAAGGAGGGCGAAATCGAAAAGATGGAGATAATCAATTGAATTTTGGTCCTTTGTGATGGCACAAAAAGTGGCTGGTACTGATCAAATGATCATAGCTCATTTTCTATTCAACACTGACTAGGTGTAACGCCGTTTCTAGGTTGCTTTAATTTTAATTCGAAAAAATAATAAATAAATAGGAACACTTTAAAGAATGTCTAAAAATACAAAATTATAAGAATTTTACTTCATTCGAAAACTTTGCAACAAAATAAATACTAATAACAACTAGTCCAAAACATTCGTACTGAAAATAAAATGACGTTAAACGTTAAGTATACTAATAAGTTAAACTTTGAAAAAATAAGATATAATGAAGGACATGGGTACCCCGAGTCACTACGCCCCGCCATCTCCTTCATCTTCGGCATTCTCATCTAAAAAATTTAACATTCGTGGAATGAGCTAAAGGAGCTCAAAAAGTAATCTCATTCATGAATGCATGCCTAATGCAATATCTTACGTTTATAACTTTGAAAGACTTTACATTTTCTTTACGTAAAAACCTTTTATATACATACTTAAAACTTTATCTTTCTTTCTATAAAATATTCTTAGTACGCGAGCTCACTTGGTGATACATTGTTCTAATCATGGTCGCAGTGGCCCTTGTTATTTAGAACCCGATTAATATTTTGCCCGTAGGCTCATTTCCTTTCATTTTGCCCAAAGCCCATTTTCTTTAACTTTAACATTAGCCACAAGTGACACATTGTCGAAACGCCTGTCTCCCGCACCCATTTCCCACTCACTCCAGCATCATAGAATAATGTGCATCCATTTCTTTGAAAAAAAACCCTTATAAATTCTAAACTTTAAGACTTGACTTTACTTAATATTGGGATGCTCATGAAATGCTAAGTACATACTTTAACATGATGTGTGAACCTAAGTGGTGCAACATATCATTAAATAAGAGAATAATCGCAAGCATATATAATAATAATTAAATCACGTTACCTAAAACAACTTGAGAGCAAAACCACATTCAACTAATAAGGAAAAAACTTCATTCAACTCATTCAACTAATTAGGGGAAAACCCTATATCCAATTAGTTAGGAAAAGTTAAGGAAAACCTTATATTCAATTATTTATGAGTAAACCCTATGCTCAACTTATTAGGGAAAAACCATACGTTAAACTAATTAGGGATGATCCTACGTTCAATTAGTTAAGGAAATATCATATATCTAATTAGTTAGGGAAACCATATGTTCAATTAGTTAGAGGAACCTACATTCGATTAGTTAGAGAAAACTCTATATCCAATTAGTTAGGGAAACCCTACATTTGATTAGCTGGAGGAAACTCCATACCTAATTAGTTAGGAGAAACTAATTAGGGGATAACCCTATATCCAATTAGTTATGGGAAATACTACATTTAGTTAGTTAAGACCAAACTCTACATTCAATTAATGAGGGATAAACTCTATATTCAACGACCGTAGGAAAATCATATGTTCAATATATTAGGAAAAAATGTACATTCAATTAATTAGGGAAACCTTACATTCAATTAGTTAGGGAAAACCATATGTTCAATTACTTAAGGGAAAAACCAGGGAAAGCCATACATTCAACTAATTAGAAAAACCCTACATGGAAAGCATACCTTCATTTACTTAGCGTAAACTCTATGTTCAGTTAATCAGGGAAAAGTCATATATTCAAGTATTCAAGGATAAGATTAAACCTCACATTCAACTAATCGTTTAAACAATAAAACACAATTAGTGGCAAGCCAAATACATACACATAGGGTCAATCCTTGTAGTGAAATATGATAAAACGACAAGCCGTGTAGTCAATTTGATAAAACGCTAGACCTTAAAATCAAGATAATAGAAATCAACATAATGAAAATCATGTACATAACAATAATCTAAACCTAAAACTACGTGAAAAACTAAAGAGATTACGTGTCTATTCAACATATAGATAACAAAATTCTCTTTCGAATCAATTGCGTTGGGGAAGTCACATCTCTTTATTCTCTTTTCTCCTTTCTTCTTCTCTTTTTGGCCTATTTCTCTCTCTCTCTCTCTCTCTCTCTCTATATATATATATATATATATATATATATGTGTGTGTGTGTGTGTGTGTGTGTGTTTCTTCCTCTTATTTTTTTTATCGTGTATTATGTCTTCTCTCTATTTTTTTATGTGTTTTATATCTATGTTTTAACCTACTCCCAATTAGCCTGGGTTTTGGGTACATGGGCTTATTATTAACTTACCAACAATATGAGCCTTATTTAATGCTCTCAACTAATTAAAGGTCAAATCGTTTACTATACGGCCCAATATTATAAAATCCAACTAAATAAAATAAATTCATAATTTTTATAAAGACATAAAAGGTCGGGTCGTTACACTATGTGACTATTTGGCAAACAATAAATGTTGAGATTATGTTCCTATGATTGCTTTTCGTAATTATTTGAAATCTTGTGAAGTTTGGGTTTTTAGTTGATAAGTTTAGATTTAGTTTAGATAATACTTTTTGGTTTTCGATTGCTTCAATAAAATTGGCGTACGATATTTATTGTACTTTATGTGTTTCATATTCAATCGCTGAGGAATACGACCTTGCTCGCCGTTATCTACTAGTTGCACCGTACATTTGTTGTTTAGTGAAAAGATTTTCACGATCATATTAGGGCTTCGTCAGGGCGACCGATTGGACCAAAAATATCTTGTATGAACGTTAGCTTACGAGAATCTTCAACATCAATAGCATTACCTTCTTCCCATGGAACAATAGCATGAACTGGAGAGGGATGCTTTTCGAAGGTCACGATCTCTGTAGATGTTTGAGGCAAATCAGAGAATGCCTATTCAAATATTGGTGGTGGTGTTTTAATAGATGTTGTAGCTTCCTGAGTGAAAGATGGTTCGACAACTGGAAGTGATTGAAGATTTTTTGGAGAATTTTCCTCGGTGGCAGCCATGGGAGCACCTTCTTGTGGATTTTCAGATACCTGTAGAGAAGTGATCTTTTCAGGGGATGTGGTCTTCTTCTCAGGCGATGGAGTGGGGGAATTAGACTTCAAAGAAGATGATGATGAGGACTTCTTTGGGCTTCCAAAGATTTTCTAAAGACCTGAAACTAAACGATCCATGGATGCAATTTGGAGATGAAGAGTTCCGCAAATATTTTGTGAGAGAGAGAAGATAGCAGAGAAAATTTGAAGTGGGAAGAGATGTGGGAAGATGTGAAAAATTGAGACCACATATATTAGTTAAGTAGTAGTACAAGTTACCAAAGTAATAATGTCTCCTATCAAATCAATACTCAATCCCTAAAAGTATAATAACACAATCAATTTATTTAAGAAATTCGAAAATTAGGGAGGTAAAATCAATTTTTAGGATAAGCCCAAATAAATAAGGAAACATAATACTATAAACTTGGGACACAATTAACCAAAGATATAAATATCTATAGCAAGATTTTAACAAATCATCCACTTCACTTTTTTTTTCCCCGAAACGATAGGATAATATTTCATAAATGAAACTCAAAAGAACAATTACAAATTGAAGCTTACTGAATACAAAGCACTCTAAGCAAAAAATCTCAAACTAGAGGGGAGAGATAACTAATGGGCATAACCTAAAATGAAAATCTCAAAACAAAATAGACCACAAAAAAAGGAGAAAGATATACACCAAATAGAAAAATGATAGAAATACAAAGATGAATCGTTCCAAAAAAAAAAACTAAAACTACATGAAGGCTAGAAGCTCCAAATTTTATCATAAACTCTTTGTATTTTTCACATTGAACCTGGAACCAACTTCTTCGCGTAATTTTCTTCTATTGGTAAACCATGACAAAACCTTCCCATGTAGCTAATCAAGCACCCAATCGACCAGATTTGAAGTCAAATCAGCCAGATCTGGTGCCAAAATGATCAGATCTAAAGAAAAAAGCAAGAAAAAAAATTCCCACAAAGGGAAACTAAAACACTCCCATGAAAGGAGACTGAAATCCCACAACGGAAAAAATCATTCCCGCATAGGGATACTAGAAAAACAAAGAAAAACAATGGTTTACTTAGGTTGGGTTCCCCTATTCTCTCTCCATTGGAGAGAGTGAGGGAAAAGGAGAGAGATAAGATAGTGAGAACCGCGAGAGGGAAGAGAGGAAAAGATAGAGAGGAATTCTCTTTTAGTGGAGAACTTTACCAATCATCCACTTCTCCATAATGCAAACAAATCCACTTTTCATCAAATACCAATAAATTTGAATATTGGAGAGAGAAAAATTATATCACGAATCCAATATTGCAACCAATCATTCAATCTTTTCAAAAATTGACCAGGATATGCAACCTAATTTATGCCTAAAAAAGAAAACATACATAATTGTGTAATGGACTATCACAGTTGTTGTTGTTTCAAATGTCATAACACCATGAAAGACACATGTACTCACATATTCAATGAATTGCAATCCGAGTACCCAACATAAAGAATATTTGAGTTTCTCTTTTTTTTTTGAGAAACATGAAAGATTTAGCCAGTAGGTAGCTTTCACACTAGTCCAAAGGTAGCATTTTTTCACATGATCATGTCGTTTTTGTTGGGGAAATTTATGTATAGATTTTGATGATACCATGCAAAACTTAGATTAGAAAGTTGGCACCCCATTTTCTATGTAATTCAACTTGTAATAGATATGGCTGTATAAGCTGAGTTGAAATCAACTAAGTTGAAGATTACAAGACTCGATTGAAGACTGAAGTGAAGACCCAGGTGTAAGGCAGTTGAGTGAAAGATGGAGAAGTAGCAGTCAAGCCAATAGAAAGTTGAGTCTGTCAGCTAACAGATAGTTAAGTCATTCCTAAAAGGTTGGAGCTGACTCCAGACAAAGGGGTAAAGCAGCTGTCACGTTAAGTCGATCGAATGAATTTGTTGCACAAAAGTCAAAGACATTACTTAATATAGTAATACGTCCATGATGCCATGTCTAAAAGTGCTCATCCTAGAAGCGTGCAAAAAGAATGAACCAATGGGAAGCACTGAGCGTGTGTCGAACCTGAAAAGCTTGCACACTTCATTAAAACAAGGAAATGTCACCATCACAAGCTGCAGATCAAGAAAAGACAAGCCAACAACCAAGAAGTGCTATTTGAAAATTATGTCTATCTCTTCAACGGGCAAATTTTCAAATGGACACTATAAATAGCTGAGGAAGCAAGTGAGAGAAGGGTACCAACTTCAACAAGCATACAAACAATCAAGCAATAACCTGCAAATATCTCTCAAGTTTTTCAAAGAAATCCTCAAGCCTAACTTTGAAGAAATTTAATCCAACATACTTAGTGAAGGAAAGATTACTTCATTAGTTGAAGAGAAAAATTATTTTCAAGAACAAAGGGATCTACTCTCCAAGGTTGAAAGAGAAGTAGTGGGGTTCCAGATCGAGCTGGTGCTTTGAACCTATTGGAGGGCTAAGTGATCAAGTTCAAGGGTTTGAAGGAGGTTGAAGTAACATGACAACTATCTTGTGAAGAACTACTAAGTCCAGGAGTAGCAGACTGTGTGATCAAAGCTGTCTCGGACTAATAACTGCTTTGTAACTAAGCTTACGTTACTTAGTGGATTCCTCTAGGAGTTGGAGAAGAGTGGACTAGAGGAATTACCTATCCTCGAACCACTATAAAATTGTTTGTGTTCATTTACTTTTCAGCACACTTTATTTATTGCATTTACTTTTTTTTTTGAGAATGATTGCATTTACTTTATAACTATTCATATAGTTAAACTTGCTAAAGTCTGCTGATAATAACCATTGCTAAAACAAGTATTGAAAAACGTGCTTAAAAATCATAATGGTGAAAAGTCTTTCGCTGACAAAACCAAATCAACTGCTTTTCTAAGTGTTAGCTGAAAACAGCTAAGTTGTATCATCAACAGCTCAGTCGAGTCCGTTGAGTGGGTAACTTTGTTGTGTAAGCCAACCTAGATGTCCCTCAAGGACTTAGCTGATTTGAGTTAATTCTGAATATATTTTAATAGGACTAAAATAAAAAAGTTGGTAAGGTTTATTCAACCTCCCCTTCTAAACCTTATACGTCACCCCTTGGGACCTACAAATGTTATCAGAGCAGTTGGTTCATTGAGCCTTCCGCACATGTCACTAAACTAGATCTCATTATTTTTCAAATAATCAACACTTGAGTTTTTAAAGTTTTTATTTCAAAAGCAAAGTTATTATCATGGAAGCAAATCTAACTCATATTCCAAAGTTCACTGTGGAAGAATTTGATGATTCGAAAATTTGTATGCAGGCTCATCTACCAGATCTACATGATGAGATGTGGCTAGTGATTGAGGATGGGCCACTACAAATCTTGAAGGTCAACACTGTTGTAAGAAGGGCAGCTTCTACTGAAGGAGAGGATACTTCACCTACAGAGCCCAAACCTGCTATTGTGGAAAAACCACGTTTTGAATGGACCAACGATGATCGAAGGAGATACAACCTTGACAATGTTGCCAAGGACATACTTTATAAAACTCTTGATAAGGCTATGTTTAATAAAGTTAAATCTTGTAAAACAGCCAAAGAATTTGGGAAAAACTCACTTTGATTTGTGAAGGGTCTGATCAACTCAAAGAAAATAAATTAATTGTTGTTGTTCACAATTTTGAAAATTTTAAAATGATTGCAGGTGAAAGTCTAGATCACCGGATACCGTTCACAGAGATCACCAATGAGCTTTTAGCTCTAGGGAAGGAATACACACAAAAGGAGATGTGTATGTAGATCCTGAGGTCTCCCCCAGCTGAGTGGGAAATGAAAGTCATGGCCCTAGACATCCCATGGATCTCACGAGAACATCAAAACATGAGTTATTTTCTGATTTTAAGGCCTATGAGTTTGATCAGCTGAGAAGGAAAGAAAAAGAAGAGACAGTTGTACCCAAGATAGCTGCACTCATGGCTGGTGAAGCTAAGAGAGATGAATCCAAAGAAACCATAGACCAGGAAGAGATTGCCCTGATGGTGAAAAGATTCAATAAGTTCTTCAATAAGAACTATAAAAGAAACAAGGGTAGATCATCAAAAAGACACCCAACACCCTCCAAAGCAAGTGAGGACAGACCTCCCAAAAGAGTTGAACAACAAAGAACTAAATATCAGAGAGCTGATAATCAGAAAGCTGAAAGAGCTGACTTGCAGAGAGCTGAGAACCGATGTTGGAATTGCAGGAAACTAGGACACTTTGTTGTTGACTGTCCTTATCCACCAGTCAACAAGTACAGAAAAAAAGGAAAAAAAAAGTCTTCAGGGAAAGAAAAAAAGAAAAAAAGAAAGCCATGTTGGCTGATGAGACTGCTGAAACATCCAAGTGCAAGGAACCAACAGACTCAGACAGTAGTGAAACTGACTACTCAAGTGATACAGAGGAAGAGGCTTTGATATGCCTCATGGCTAAAGAACCTCCAAAGATCAAGAAGATTAGGTATATTCTAACTCATCTCATTCTGATTCAAGTGATAGTTATATTGACACAAACACTTCATCACCCACAGATCTTTATAATTCAATTGACAAAATGAGGAAAGATTTTGAGCACATAAAAACCTCTCACACACTGCTAAGTAAGGAAAACATCCGGCTTAAATGCCAAAACTCACAGCTAACTAAAGAGCTGAGTACTCTGAGTCACATAGCTGATGGGAAGACAAAACTGAAGGTTGAAATTGCTAAGATCCAAGTAGACTTAACTGCTACAGAAAAGAGGGAAAAATGATCTTAAAAATGTGATTGCATCATTCACTACAACATCCAGATCATTCGGTGAGCTTATAATGATTCAAAAAGAAAGTGTTGACAAGACATGCATTGGATTCAATTCCTTTGTGCATGCCCAAGTCCCAAGAGTGGTTATGGAGAAAGGATCCTCAAGCAATGAGGGAGTCCAAAAATCCAAAGCACCGTATGTTGAACCATTACCCACTCAAAAACAAAATCACAACCATGATGGCCTTGGATACAAGGGAAAAGGCAAGAAACCAGCTGAATATGCTGACAGGAAAGCTGAAACTAAATTCAGAAAAGTCTATCACAAGAATTACTCTATAAAATCTAAACAGAGCTACCAAAACTACAGATATTTCAGCAAAGAAAATCACATGATGGGAATGGTAGAAACTACCCAAGCTAAGCTTATTGGAATAACCAAATGGGATACCAGCCAAGACCAATGGGATGTAAGCCAAAGTGGCAAAGACCTCAACCTTATCATATGTCATTCCCAAGGTAAAAGAGCTATAATCAGTACACATATGCACCCAGAAACAAAACTCAATATACACAAAAGTTTCACTATTACCCCAAGAAAGCAAATGCTCAAATATACACACATGCAAACAGGTAAAAAAGATAGTTGTATGATCCTAAAGCTCCCAAGAAATTTGCTAATGTGCATTATGATTGTGGAACTGATAGGTGGCAACCTCTTAGAGTCAGATCATCTGGCTATAGGTTGGTTGGAACACATTATATCACTAACCCCTCAGGACCCATGCAAGTATGGATACCTAAAAACTAATTTCCTTGATAGCAAGTTCAGGGAATCGCTGAGTGCCAAGAAACATGGTACATGGATAGTGGTTGTTCCAGACATATGACAGGGAACAAGAACAATCTGTCAAAATTCAAGGAAATCAAAGGTGATATAGTCATATTTGGAGGGAATGCAGCTCAAGGGGAAATCAAAAGCACATGATCCATCAAGAAAAATGGATTAGAGATCATAGATGTTGTATATGTTGAAGGTCTCAACTTAAATCTGCCGAGCATTAACCAACTCTGTGACAAAGGCTATAATGTTGGATTCAACATGGGTGTATGCCAGATCAAAGATGTTGAATCAAATGAAATTGTGCTTCAAGGATTAAGACAGAAGAACATGTATGTAGTGGATTGATCAACTGCTACACCAATCACATGTCTGCTAGCAAAGAGTACATCCGAATCAAGTTGGCTGTGGCACAAGAAGCTGAGTCACCTAAATTTCAAGACAATCAACAAGCTTGCAAGGAGTAATCTTGTGGAAGGATTTCCTGACTCAATATACAAGAAAGAAAGCATTTGTGATGCATGCCAGATGTGAAAGCAAATTAAGTCAACTTTCAAGGATAAGCCAAGTCCTTCCTCAACCAGGATATTGCATTTATTGCACATGGATTTATTTGGACCTATTGAACCAGCCAGTATCAGTGGAAAGAAATACACCTTAGTGGTGGTGGATGATTATTCAAGATACACATGGACCATCTTTATGTGTAAAAAGAAGGAAACCTTGTTGAAATTGCCTCAGCTGATGAGAAGAGTTCAAAATGGTATCATAAAGATAAGGTCTGACAGGGGAACTGAGTTTGTCAATGGAATTATAACTCAGTATTGTATTAACAATGGTATTGCTCATGAGTGGCCAGCTGCAAGAACTCCACACTAGAATGGAGTAACTGAAAGAAGGAAATGTAACTCTCAAGGAAGTGTGAGGACCATGTTAGCTGAAACAGGTTTGCCTAAGAGATTTTGGGCTGAAGCCATCAATACTGCTTGATACACTCAAAATAGGTGTATGATTAACAGGAAATTATCGAAAACTCCCTATGAAATTTGGACAGGGAGAAAGTTAAATGTTGGATATTTTCAAATTTTTGTATGTAAGTGCTTCATCCACAATAATGGCAAGGACAACTTAAAAGCTTTTGATGCTAAAGCTGATGAAGGTATCTTTTTGGGATACTCAGCGATGAGTAAATGTAGGTCCCAAGGGTTGAGTAGTAAGGTTTAAAAGGGGGGGTTGAATAAACCTGACCAAATTTTTGATTTAGTCCTTTTAAATATTTTCAGAGTTAATCCCAAATCAGCTTAGTCCTTAAGGGACATCTAGGTTGGCTTACTTCAACAAATTTACCCACTCAACAGACTCGACTGAGCTGTTGATAGTATAACTCAGCTGGTATCGGCTAACACTTAAATTTATAGTTGATTTGGTTTTTATTCAGCGGAAGGCTTTTAACTCTTGTTGTTTTAAACTTGTTTTTAGAAATTGTCACGCCCCAAATCGGGAGTCGTGACTCGGACGGTCTAACTTATGCCGGTTTACCAGACCGGCCCGTTTATTCATTAATATAACCCAAAAAGAAATAGCAAAATCCCAAAATAAGCATACATATTAAATAAACTAAGTCAGAGTACAGTCTAGCAGCAGCAGCAGATTCTGCTCCTCCAAAATTGATGAGATTATTACTTAAGCGATCATATTTAGTCCACAACATTGCTTTAATATACTATTCTCATAATTATTAGCTCGAAACCTGCCTCTTATATTGCAAATCTTGAGCATATCCTTGTTTGTGGCAGCTAGTTAATATTTCATCCACTTAAGAAAATGGTACTTATTATAACTGTCCCGATTTGTCTTAATAGTCGATGTTTATTCGTATAATCACTTTTTTTGAGCAATTGATAATAAACCTCAGCGCTAAAGGTAATAGATTGAACCAAAATTTCTATCCACCAATATTTAATAGTCGAGACCTAATCAATGATTAAATAAGTTATTTCCTAATTTATAATTATAGAAGTCGTTCATACTAAAACCTTGATAACAATCTCAATTTCTCATATCAATAAGGACCTTGATTCTTTCGGATAAAGGTGCACTTTTTATATACCTTATAAAATACTAGTATCCATCTCATCAGTAGTTAATCAACACCTAAGTGATTGACAACTAAGTTTCAATCAACTAATTAAACTAACAACCAATTCACATATAGGTGCCTAAAACACAATAGTATTCCGAATAATCCCAGATAATCATTATCCCAGACTTAGTTCACAAGTTGGGCATTACAACTTAGAAAATACTTAGTAACGATATCCAGTAGAGATCCTGTAGTATTCACAACCTTAATATATCTAATCGTGACACCCAAATCACAAGTCAAATTTTATTAATTAAGATTCCGGAAGTGTTTAGGAAAGGATAGCACCATAACACTACAATCTGTAAATCATACTTAGTGATTCTCATATTATCATTTTCCAAAGTAAGATAACTAAGCATTTGGATACAATATCATATCACCTAGCCAAATCAGATAATATCAAGTGATAACCTATATCCTTCAAGTCTCGTCATATCGGGGCATTATAACTTTCATATCAACGATTACTGAATCACCTAACGTCCCAACCGAAAAATATCCGGATATTTTAACACTATAACAATCCAAAAGAGTTTAAATAGTGTCCAAGACTCAACTTATGTCATCTAATAATGGTACCCAATCCACGGCAGAGGAACCTATCCTGGTTCAGCTCGGTGTAAGTTTGCTTCTTACAGACCGAGCTTTGATACCACAACTATCACGCCCAACTCAGAGGCCGAGACTCGGATGGTCTAACTTAAGCCGATTTACAAGACCGGGCCATTTATTCATTAATATAACCCAAACAGAAATAGCAAAATCCCGAAATAAGCATACATATTAAATAAACTAAGTCAGAGTACATTTGCAGTGGAATCAGAAAATAAAATTCAATCCTTGTCACCATCATTCTTCGGGTCCTACGCCCGGCTATTACATAAGAAATTACTAGGAATTGTCCAATACAAAATGAAATTCAATTTGTCTCAAAAGCCGAGCACAATAGAGAGCTAATCAGTAGCTTCGATATCTTTGTTCTGTCTTCTTCCTAGTGAAACATCATCCTCTGGTTGGAAAAATAGGTGGGAGTGAGACAAAAATTCTAAGTGGGTGTGGTGAGTGTGTGCAAGTGGGGCTTATACTTTATGCAATAAAATCTTTTCATGAATTTTTTATGCAAGAAACGTGCAATGACATTCTCATATACTTAATAATTTTATTAGTATTATTTAACACTCAATCCGTGAATTCAGATTAGTTGGTTGCGCACAAAAGTGTGACGCCAACCCAATCAGTCCGTCAATTCATATCAGTTGGTTGCGCATGAAAGAGTGAAGACAACCTAGATAGTCCATCAATTCATATCAGTTGGTTGCACACGAAAGTGTGACGCCAACCCAGACCACCTTATACGGCAGAGAAGTGTTGATCAAACATCATCTCCCCAAACAGTACACCTTATACCTCCTGTCGATAGGACTATAGCCGCTATCCCAGTTGGCACGATGTCTCCACAGTGGAGCCAGCTAAGCTCGGAGAACGTCATAATCATGATTATACTCAAAATCCTACGATCCAATCGCCCGATCTCTATCCGGCTCGAGGTTGGGAGTTGGACGATGGAGGTCGGCATGAGACTGTAGCCAAGCTACCCATCACATATGCAACTTATCCATTCCACAAATTCGTCAATTCATATCAGTTGGTTGCGCACGAAAGTGTGACGCTAACCCGACGATCGATCGATCAAGAAGACCAAGATCGTTCATAGACTCGCCGCGTCCGATATTCAGTCAGTCAGTCATTGACACGACATTGATACCAGAGGGGTAATCTAGCCGGTTCTATTCATTAATTCAGTGTATTATACTGAAGTTCTTAATAAGGTTTGGATTATGCGGGCGAGAAAGTCGCCTTATTAACGGGACAATTAGTCGATAAGAAAATCCCGAATAAATTCGGATAATAATTTTAAAAATAGAATTTTTAGTTAAAAAAAATATTTTAATATTTATATGAATAAACTGAAGTAAGAAAATAAAATAATTTCCTATGACCTTGATAAATTTTATTTTAAAATAAAACATTTTAATTAAAGAGGAAATTTATGTTGGGTTTATAATTTCATAAGTTTTGATCCCGAACTCGGAAAAAGGTAAGGTCAGTCTCTAATTTTTCTAAAAACTCTAAGAAATCATATTTTTAGGGTCTTGGGGTCATATTTTTTAAAATTATAGGTCAGTTCCAAAATCTTTCCAAATTAGTATTTTTGACCCAATACTTTTAAAAATGGATTTTTCTTAAACCGGAAAAGGTATTAACGAGATTCCAGGTCTAATAATTTCTTTGGGGTAATATGTATATGGGTTAAAAGTAGTTTTGAAAAATTCTCATACTTAGTAGTGATTTTCTGAAAAATTCTATTTTGGCCCCAAGGATAATTTTACAGTTAATGGGTCGTTTTATGCCCGTTTTTCGTGAGATTTGGACTAAAGGTCCAAAATACTATTTAAAATAAGTTTGTATTATTCTCAGGGCAGTGGCTATCCTTATTTTCAAAATTCACAGTTTAGTCCCCTAAAGTTCGAAAAATTGTCATTTTGGTGACTAAATGTGTTTATATTTGCACATGCTTGACCCGGAGGGTCCCAAATATTATTTATCACTTATACAATATTTTCACAGTAATTTCAGTCTAAAATTTTAAGAATTTACAGTAGGTTCCCACAGTTTTCGAGTTTATCACTTTTGGCCCTATATTTCGCCTTATTTGTAAAAATGGCCAAGCTCGATTTTGTTCACAATTCATATGTTCAGAATATTAATATAACGTATTAAAATATATTTCTCATATTTCTCAGTTATTTTGAACATATATATAAAAACAAAAGCATATAAGGCATACAAAAGCTATTTTCTTAAGCAATAATCACTTTTTTCATAATTTCAAATACACATATATGATTTTTGAAATTTTCCAGAAATAAAAAGGAACTGAAATTTTCCAAAAATATAAAAAATATATAATCTCATATATTCATGCCATTTTATGCAATAATCATGAATTTTTGAAAGGTTTCACCCACCTTTTTCTTTGTGCTTTGGTAGAGGTTGTCTAGATGGCTTCTAGCTCCCAAACAATTTCCTCAAGTCCCCTTATCCTCTTAGGGCAGCCCCTAGATGGGCAGTTTGAGTGTCAAAAGATGAAGAAAATAAAAAAAAATGGAAGGAGAAAGAATGAAGATGAACTATTCTAGGAGGGTCATACCTTCTTGATTCTTGATAGCTAGTCTTCCTAAATCACCACTTGAAGCTTCTTATCACCTTCAAAATTTTGGTCCTTCCTCCTTGTTTTTTCAAGAATTCGGTCCTTTGGGTTTTGAGAGAAGGAGTGAGATGTTTTTTCTTTTTTGTTTGTGAAATGACTTAAGTGTAGAAAAAGAAGGATGTATAGGACAAAAATGGAGATTCCTTCACCCTCTAGCCACCCTTGACTGTCCCCTTCCTTTTCTTACAAGGCTCTCAAGTGCAATTTGGAAGCTTGCAATTTTGGGGGCTCATGCTTACATAGGAAAGGCAAGAATTGTTCTTGGGAGGTGAGAAGGCTTGCATGCCTTAAAATGAATAAGACAAAAGGAAAATGACAAAAGGAAAAGACAAGACTTGAATCTCCTCTCATTTAAATCAAGTCTTATATATATCTTACTTATATAATTAGTCACCTAGTTATAAGGTATCTAGTAATTCCCAAGTAGTATCTGATCACTTATAATCTAAGGTATTAAATAGAATTAGAACCAATAATGCAAGTCAAATATATTAATCAAGCAATTAATCACATTATAAAAGTTATTTTGAAATATATAAATGTAATTTTTGAAATTATTAAAATATTTAAATAAATATTATGCTACAAAAAAATAATTAGTTGTTAAGAGAGAAATCCAACGAGTTAATATATTTTGTTGAAAGTTGAAAGAAATCGACAATCATTAAAGAAGGAAAAATAGGTGTTATTAATATACACCATAAAATAAAAATAATTCTAAGTATAAATGATATATCTATTAGCTAAATCGAGTAGTAATTAGTTCAACAAATCAAGAATGAAGCACTTAGCTATTTTAATATAAAGGTCGGATTTTTAACAAAATAAATCTCAAATACTTTTCTTTCAGAAATTGAAATTTTACTAGATAAACTTTCAAACCATGAGTCATTGTTTTTGTTAAAGTATCAAATTAGTAGTAGATGGTTTTAATAGATCACAAAATAAAATAGTTTGCTTGTAAATCATAAAACTATTTTCTAATAAAATAAGTTCAAATACTACTTTAATTTATGCCTAGAATTTCAAAAATCATAATAACTTTTTGTTAACACAAGATAATATATTTGGAGTAAAATGTTGAGTTTATCGAAAAGGATATTTCAAAATCTCAAAATTAAGACATAGTTTCTTTTAAATAAAATTATTTTGATCGATTGAACAATAGTAACTTTATGAAAAATGACTAAATATAAGTATCGTCGTCATAAAAAATATGGCGACAAGAATTTTATTTTTCAAATACTGAAGAATAGATTTTAAATAGCACTTTTTACCGAATTGAGTTGTAAGGAAAATGATAATAGTCAGCAAATTTAAGTAGTAAACATAAATCAATTGCTTTATCATGTAATTAGGTAATAATTTAAGTAACGTTAGTATTGATAACATACCGTGTTACGTAAAATAAATAGCGAATATAAGAATAATTAACTGGAATACTAAAATAATCAATCGAAAAATATATGAGGATCTTGTCATCTATGGTATAAAAATCCGGGGCCTCATAGAAATGGTTATTATAAGTTGAGTTTAGCAATTATAACTTAACAACAGATATAAAAGATATACAAGAAATTAAAGTGCTGTAAATAAATAAGACACAAGCAATTTTTATAGTGGTACGAGGATGGGGTAATTCCTCTAATCCACTCTTCTCCAACTCTTAGAGGAATCCACTAAGTAACAAATATCGGATACAAATCAGGCTACAATCCGAGTCAGCCTTGATCACACAGCTGGCTGCTCTTAGGACTCAACTTCTTCACAAAACAGCTGTCTTGCTACTTCAGCTCTCTTAAACTCTTAGAATTGATCACACAACCTTCCAACGAGCCCAAAGCTTCTGGTTCGAACTTGAACATTACTACTTCTCCTTCAACCTTCAAGAGTAGACCCCTTTTGTTCTTCAAACAAATTTTCTCTTCAACTTGATGAAGTAATCTTTCCTTAACTGAATGTGTTGGATTGAGTTCCTTCGACTTTTAGCTTGAGGATTTTCTTTGAAAGCTTGCGAGTATTTTGTAGGTTTTGCTTTCTTGAATGCATGATAGTCTTATAAAATCCGTAACCTTCTCTCACTTGCTTCCTCAGGCTTTTATAGTGCAGATTTGAAAATATGGCCGTTGAAGAGATAGACATATATTTCGAATCACACTCGTTGGTTGTTGGCATGTCTTGTCCTTACATCATTAATGAGGATCGTACCATGATTTTAATGCTCTGCAGCTTTCCCTTGATCTCTGCAGGTTTTCAGGTACATCCCATTGGTTTCTTGCTTTTGCACTCTTCCAAAGAAACCACTTTATTCTTTGGTAGCCCCACATGAGCCTATTTCCATTAAAACCTTAACTTGTGTTGACAATGGATCTTTATCACTTTATTCAAGTATTTTCTCACGCATACCCCTTTGAAATTCTATTCCAATCATTTTGGAATGACTTAGCTATCAGTCAGGTGACTGAGATAACTTTTTTGTCACTTGACTGATCCTTCACTTGGCTTGCACACAACTGACACACAGCTGGGCCTTCTCTTCGATCTTCAGTCGGCTCTTGTAATCTTCAACTTAGCTGACTCCAACTCAGCTCATACAACCTATCTATTACAAGTTGAATTACTTTAAAATGGGGTGCCAACTTCCTATTCTAAGTTTTGCATGGTATCATCAAAATCTAAACATAAAATTTCCTAACAATTTCCCTTTTTTCAATGATGCCAAAACTTAAACAAATACAACAAAGTAAAAAGTGTATTAACAAAGAATGTATGCGTAGAATATGTCAATTTTATTGAACATATCATTCTTGTACTTTACAAAAGCACTTTACAACGCTTTTACAAAGTATACCCTATACACTGTATCTGAGCTAAAGTATCTATACAAATGTATCATAGCTATGATGATTTAGTACACATGTATCAGAGCTTTAAACTCAAATTTTACAACAGGTATCAAAGTCTCAAAGTTCTATAGAAAAACTTACATATCTTGTATTTACATCTACATAAAATACATTTGAAGGGGTTTCAGCCGTCTTCAATGCCTCGACTGCTTCCTTATTCTCTTTTCATCTTCAGCTCTCCTCCAATCTTCTTCAGCCCTTTTTCTCTTTTCATAAGCTCTTTTAGCAGCAGGGTCCCTCCTTCTCTGCCTTTCTTTCCATTCAAGATTGACTTTTTCATTTTCAACTTCTTGTCTTCTCCTTGCCTCCTCGTTCTTTTGCTCCACTTCAATATTAGCAAGAGTGTCATACCCAGCTCAGTAGTTGACTCCCTACTTCTGTGGATCAACACACCTTACGTCTTTGGGTCTTGGTAGTGGTGGCTACCTATGCCTCTTCCACCACTTCCAAACCTTTCCCTTTCTCGGTATGACTCAGCTCCTCCTCTAGGAGTGTATTGTACGAGTATTTTCCCAATTGACTAACTGCTCGAACTCTGTTTCATCTCAGCTAATTTTCATAAATTGAGTCCTTTCCCAATCACGCCTGTGGTAGAGTCATATTCTTGAAGTAATCTTTAGCAGCTAGAGTTTGAAATTCCTCTAATGATCTAGGTTCAGATCCTGCATCAGGCATCGTGATTTCTCGATGGGGTCTTATAGCTGGGGAATATTTCAATACACCAGCTGGGGAAAAAGAACTTTGCTTTTATATCTTTTATTCTCTCGAAGTGCTTCTGAGCTACCTTGTAGAATTTAGCTTCAATGGCTTTTCTTGACTGTTTAACTCCTAAATCAGCTTTCTCTTCTATGGACAACTCTTTCGATAGTTTGCTGAGAATTGAGGCTGTAACTTCACCTTGCAGAAGGGTTTTAGCAAGAAGGATTGTCAAGGGTGGCTTCTTCATTGAACTGCCTTCCTTGCTTGCTTCCTTTTCTCATCACCATCCTTATCACTCTTTGCTGATCTTTTCTTTCTTCTTCTGTCTTTTTGGCATCATCACCAAGGGATAGAGCCAGATTAGGGAATACTCCACTTAGGAGTAGATCAATCTTACTATTCGTCATATCATGCTTATCGTGAGTCATGGAGTATGTTGTTCGGAATTTGGATCTCAAAGCAATGGTCTCAGCTGCCATCAGCTTCATCTCGATTTGCAGCACCTTTATTTGTTGTTCCACATTGGCCACTATCCTATGGATTTCTGATTTATGCTGAGCCTTGAGCAACTCCATGTCACTTTTATAGGATTGATCCATCCTAAACATGTGGTCCCTTTGACGCTGCTGGACTTGGCGTTGTCTAAGCTCCAGATCACCATTTTTGCAAATAAAGATTTAAAGTAGGTAACTTGCTCACGCCTTAATGCCTTTGTCTGCTCGGTCCATTTTCTAATTCTTAGAATAATTCCTCTAATCTCTCTAGTGATGTTGGCATCGCGATTGTCTAGTCATTGGTTTAATGTTGCAAATCCATGATCAATACGCTCTATTTCAGCACAGATGGCTTTGAAGGCTTTACGGAAGTCAGCTGCATCAACAGACTATTCCTTTGGCAATACAACATCAAAGTCAAATCCTATCGGCACCATGGTTGTATCAACTGGAGTTCCAATTTTTTTTGGAGAGACTTGGATGGTATATCAAGCACGTTCCGTGGTTGTCTCTACTTCGAAAGTTATATGAGCTTCGAATGGAAAATATTCAGCAAACAGATCCTCAGGCAAAATAGGAATCTCCTTGTCCTCGACTTGTGGAGCTTTTCCCTTCTCCTTCAAAATTTCCCCACTCTCTATGCGCCAAATTGCTTCAAGGCGTCATCGGTATCTTGAGCAAAAAAGTTAGCCTACTAAGGATCGATCCTCCTCGCTATCTTAAAAGCTTCCTCGACATCAGTTGTATCTTCATGTTGAGTAGTCTTCCGCTGTTATAAACCAAACCAGCCAAGCTAAGTATTTGGCTTAAGCAGCTGAGTTATACTATCAACAACTCTATCGAGTCTGTTGAGTGGATAACTTAGCTGTCCCCCAAGGACACAGCTGTTTGAGTCAACTCTGTTGAATATTTTTGAAGGACTAAAATCAAAATTTTGGTAAGGTTTATTCAACCCCCCTTCTAAACCTTACACCATACCCATTGGGACCTACAAGTGGTAAGATTTCATCTGCATTACATGATGAAATGTGGCTTGTGAAATACTCAAAGTAAACACAGTTGTACGAGGAGCAGCTGCAACAGAGGGAGAAGAAGTTGCTGCTGAAGCAAAACCATCCATGGTTGAAAAACCAAGGACTGAGTGGACAAATGAGGATAGAAAAAGAAATAACCTGGACAATGTGGCTAAGGATATTCTCTACAAGACATTGGACAAAGCCATGTTCAACAAAGACAAATCTTGCAAATCTACAGAAGAGATTTGGGAAAAGCTGACCTTAATTTGTGAAGGATCAGAACAAATTAAGGAAAATAAATTAACTATTGCTGTTCAAAAATTTTAAAATTTTAAAATGCTTGCAGGTGAAACTCTGGATCAGCTGGATGCCAGATTTACTGATATTACAAATGAGCTTTCAGCTCTTGGGAAAGAGTAAACACAGAAGAAAATGTGTATGAAGATTTTAAGAAGCCTCCCAGCTGAATGGGAAATGAAGGTCATGGCTCTAAGACATTCAATGAACCTCTCAACAACATCCAACCATGAGCTATTCTCAGACCTCAAAGCATATGAGTTTGAGCTGAGAAGAAAAGAGCAAGAGGAGACAGTTGTGCCCAAGACAGTTGTATTGATGGCTAGTGATGGGAAAAGAGCTGAGCCAAAAAAAGCCATAGACCAGGAGGAGATTGCCCTGATGGTTAAATGATTCAACAAGTTCTTCAATAAGAACTTTAAAATGAATAAGGGTGAAACCTCCAGAAGACATTCAACACCATCAAAGGCAAGGGAAGATAGACCACCCAAGAGTGCTAAGCATCAAAGAGTTGATTATCAGAGAGCTGATAATCAAAGGACAGACAGAGCTGATTAGAGAGCAGAGAACCTGTGTTGGCATTGTAGACAACTAGGACATTTTGTTGTTGATTGTTGCTATCCCCTTGTCAACAAGTATAGGAATGAAGAAGAAAGAAAGGTCTTCAGGGAAAGAAGACAGGGAAAGAAGACAAGAAAAGAAGAAAGCCATGTTGGCTGCTGAGACTGCTGAGCCAGCCAAGTGCAAATAGGCAACAGACTCAGATAGTAGTGAAGCAGACTACTCAAGTTATTTTGAGGAAAAGGCTATGATCTGCCTCATGGCCAAAGAATAAGATCAAGAAGATGAGGTACACTCTAACTAATATCATTATGATTCAAGTGATAGTGAATGTGATACACACACTTCATCACCCGCTGATCTTTATGATTCATTAGGCAAAATGATGAAAGATTTTGAACACATAAAATCCTCACACACAATTTTAAATGATAAAAACAGCCAGCTTAAAAGCCAAAACTCACAGCTCACTAAAGAGCTGAGTACTCTAAGTCACATAGCTGATGAGAACACTAAGTTGAAGGCTGAAAACGCCAAGATCATAGCAGAGTTAGCTGCTATAGAAAAGAGGGAAAAAGATCTTAAAAATATGATTGCCTCATTTACAAAAGCATCCAAATCATTGGATGAACTTATTATGAATCAAAAGGAATGTGGAGACAAGAGAGGCATAGGATTTAATTCCTTCGTACATAGTCAAACTCCAAGAGTGATTTTGGAAAAAGGATCTTCAAGCAATGAAGCATCCCAAAAACCCAAAACACCAAATGTTGCACACACATCAATTCCAAAACACAATCAAAATCATACTGTCCTTGGATATAAAGGGAAAGGAAAGCAAACCAATCGAGCATCTTTGAGAGGACAATGAGAAGAAATTCACCAATTCCTCATCAAACTCCAAACAGAAAATACTCTGTGAAAAGCAAACAGAGCTACCAAAAACCCCAGAAATTTCATCAGAGAAATACATATGATGGGAATGGTGGAAGATATCAAAACTATGCTGATTGGAATAATGTGAAACATCAGCAAAGACCTATGGAATACAAGCCAAAATGGCAAAGACCTAAACCTCAGCAAAGGTCATTCCAAAGGCAAAAGAGCTTTTATCAGCACAAATACGCAACCAAGCACTACACACAGAAATACCACAACTACCCAAAGTAAGCAATTGCTAAAACACACACACAGCATACAGACAAAACAGACAGTTGTATGATCCTAAAACCCCCAAGAAATTTGTTAATGTGCACTATGATTATGACACTGATAGATAACAACCACTTATAGTCAGACCATTTGCTATAGGTCGGTTGGAGTATCTTATGGCACTAACCCCTCAGGACCCAGACAAGTATGGGTACCTAAAAACGAATTTCCTTGATTCTAGGCTCAAGGAACAGCTCAGTGCCAAGGAACCTGGTACATGGATAGTGGTTGTTCCATACATATGACAGGAAACAAGAAAAATCTGTCAAGATTCAAGGAGATTAGAGGTGCAAAAGTTATATTTGGAGGAAATGAAGCTCCAGGGGAGATCAAAAGCACATGATGCATCAAGAAAAAGGGATTGGAAATCACAGATGTTGCTTATGTTGAAGGTCTCAACTTCAACCTGTTAAGTATAAGCCAATCCTGTGACAATGGCTATAATGTAGGATTCAACATGGGAGTGTGCCAGATCAAATATGCTCAATCCAATGAAATAGTGTTGCAATGGTCAAGACAAAAGAATATGTATGTTGTAGATTGGTCTACTGCTACACCAAGCAGTTGTCTGCTACCAAAGAGCACAGCCGAATCAAGTTGGTTGTGGCACAAGAAGCTGAGTCACCTAAATTTCAAGACAATCAACAAGCTTGCAATGAGTCATCTTGTAGAAGGATTGCCAGACTCAGTGTACAAGAATGAAAGTGTATATGATGCATGCCAGATGGGAAAGCAAATCAAATCTTCATTCAAGGATAAGCCAAGTCATTCTTCAACAAGGAAATTACATCTGTTGCATATGGACTTGTTTGGTCCATTTGAGCCAGCTAGCACAAGTGGAAAGAAATACACCCTAGTAGTGGTGGATGATTATTCAAGATATACATGGACAGTTTTCATGTGTAAAAAGAAGAAACTTTGTAGAAGTTACTTCAGCTGATAAAAAGAGTTCAAAATGAGAAGAGCAAACCATTATAAAGATAAGATCTAACAGGGGAACTGAGTCTATCAAGGGGATAATAACTCAATATTGTGTTGAAAATGGTATTGCTCATGAATTGTCAGTTGCAAGAACTCTAAAGTAGAATGGAGTAGCTGAAAGAAGGAACATAACTCTCAAGGAAGCTGCAAGGACCATGTTAGCTGAAGCTGGATTGCCTAAGAGATTTTGGGCTGAAGCTATAAATACAACATGCTATACTCAAAATAGATGCATGATTAACAGGCAATTGACCAAAGACTCCCTATGAGATGTGGACAGGAGAAACCTCTAGAAGACATTCAGCACCCTCAAACGCAAGGGAAGATAGACCACTTAAGAGACATGAGCATCAAAGAGTTGATTATCAGAGAGCTGATAATCAAAAGACAGATAGAGCTGATCAGAGAGTTGAGAACCTGTGTTGGAATTGTAGACAACCAGGACATTCTGCTGTTGATTGTTCCTATCCACCAGTCAACAAGTACAGAAATGAAGAAGAAATAAAGGTCTTCAGGGAAAGAAGACAAGAAAAGAAGAAAGCCATGTTGGCTGCTGAGACTGCTGAGCCATCCAAGTACAAATAGGCAGCAGACTCAGATAGTAGTGAAGCAGACTACTCAAGTGATTCTGAGGAAAAGGCTATGATCTGCCTCATGGCCAAAGAACAAGATCAAGAAGATGAGGTACACTCTAACTCATCTCATTCTGACTCAAGTGATAGTGACTGTGATACACACACTTCATCACCCGCTGATCTTTATGATTCATTAGGCAAAATGATGAAATATTTTGAACATATAAAATCCTCACACACAATTTTAAATGAGAAAAACAGCCAGCTTAAAGCCAAAACTCACAGCTGACTAAAGAGCTGAGTACTCTGAGTCACATAGTTGATGAGAACACTAAGTCGGAGAGCGAAAAAATGCCAAGATCATAGCGAGTTAGTCATGAGAAAAAGAGGGAAAATGATCTTAAAAATATGATAGCCTCATTTACAAAAGCATCCAAATAATTAGATGAACTTGTTATGAGTTAAAAGGAATGTGGAGACAAGACATGCATAGGATTTAATTCCTTCGCACATAGTCAAACTCCAAGAGTGATTTTGGAAAAAGGATCTTCAAGCAATGATGCATCTCAAAAACCCAAAACACCAAATATTACACACACATCAATTCCGAAGCACAATCAAAATCATACTGGCCTTGGATATAAAGGGAAAGAAAAGCAACCAACTGAGCATGCTGAGAGGACAACTGAGAAGAAATTCAGCCGAGTTTCACAGCAAACTCCAAACAGAAAATACTCCATGAAAATCAAACAGAGCTACCAAAAACCCCAGAAATTTCATCAGAGAAATACATATGATGGGAATGGTGGAAGATATCCAAACTATGTTGATTGGAATAATGTGAAACATCAGCAAAAACCTATGGAATACAAGGCAAAATGGCAAATACCTAAACCTCAACAAAGGTCATTCCAAAGGAAAAAGAGCTTTTATCAGCACACATACGCACCCAAGCACTACACACAGAAATACCACAACTACCCCAAGTAAGCAATTGCTAAAACACACACACGGGCATACAGACAAAAGAGACAGTTGTATGATCCTAAAACCCCCAAAAAATTTGCTATTGTGAACTATGATTATGGCACTGATAGATGGCAACAACTTAGAGTCAGACCATTTGGCTATAGGGTTGTTGGAGCATCTTATAGCACTAACCCCTCAGGACCCAGACAAGTATGGGTACCTAAAAACTAATTTCCTTGATTGCAGGTTCAAGGAAAAGCTGAGTGCCAAGGAACCTGGTACATGGATAGTGGATGTTCCAGATATATGACAGGAAACAAGAAAAATCTGTCAAGATTCAAGGAGATTAGAGGTGCAAAAGTTATATTTGGAGGAAATGAAGCTCCAGGGGAGATCAAATGCACAAGATGCATCAAGAAAAATGGATTGGAAATCATAGATGTTGCTTATGTTGAAGGTCTCAACTTCAACCTGTTAAGTATAAGCCAACTCTGTGACAAAGCTATAATGTAGGATTCAACATGGGAGTATGCCAGATCAAAGATGATGAATCCAATGAAATAGTGTTGCAAGGGTCAAGACAAAAGAATATGTATGTGGTAGATTTGTCTACTGCTACACCAAGCACTTGTCTATTAGCAAAGAGCACGGCCGAATCAAGTTGGTTGTGGCACAAGAAGCTGAGTCACCTGAATTTCAAGATAATCAACAAGCTTTCAAGGAGTCATCTTGTAGAACGATTGCCAGACTCAATGTACAAGAAAGAAAGTGTATATTATGCATGCTAGATGGGAAAGCAGATCAAATCTTCATTCAAGGATAAGCCAAGTCCTTCTTCAATAAGGATATTACATCTGTTGCATATGGACTTATTTGGTCCAATTGAGCCAGCTAGCATAAATAGAAAGAAATACACCCTAGTAGTGGTGGGTGATTATTTAAGATATACATGGACAATTTCATGTTTAAAAAGAAGGAAACTTTGCAGAAGTTACCTCAGCTGATGAAAAGAGTTCAAATGAGAAGAGCCAAACCATTATAAAGATAAGATCTGACAGGGGAACTGGGTTTGTCAATGGGATAATAACTCAGTATTGTGTTGAAAATGGTATTGCTCATGAATTGTCAGCTGCAAGAACTCTATAGCAGAATGGAGTAGCTGAAAGAATGAATATAACTCTCAAGGAAGCTGCAAGGACCATGTTAGCTGAAGCTGGATTGCCTAAGATATTTTGGGCTGAAGCTATAAATACAGCATGCTATACTTAAAATAGATGCATGATTAACAGGCAATTGACCAAGACTCCCTATGAGATGTGGACAGGGAGAAAGCCAAATGTTGGATACTTTAGGATATTTGGATGTAAATGCTTCATCCATAACAATGGCAAATACAATTTGAAGGTTTTTGATGCTAAAGCTGATGAAGGTATCGTTTCGGGATACTAAGCTAAGAGTAAAGCCTATTGAGTGCTGAACAAGAGGACTATTGTCACGGAAGATTATATCCATGTGGTTATTGATGAACTTAATGTGAGTGGAGAAGACATTGAAGAGTTAGCTGATAAGCTGAATCAGCCACCTATGCAGAAGAGTCCTTATATTGAAGCAGAAGTAAGAGCACTCAACCCTGATGATGATGAGATAGTTGAATCTCAAAGATAGATGGAACGTTTGCAGCTGAATGAAGATGAAGAAGTTGTTCAAGACAACTTAGTTGTAAGACGGCTGAATCCAACAGACTTACTCCAACCTGATGTGAGATGGCTGAGAGACCATCCACCTTAGTTAGTTATTGAAGATGCTAGAAATGGCATAAGAACTAGATCCAGAGCACAACATGAAGAAATGTTCAGCCGCTTTATTTCTCAAATAGAGCTTAAAGATGTGTCTCAAGCATTGGAAGACACACATTGGATTCAGGCCATGCAAGAAGAGCTGAATCAGTTTAAAAGAAACAAAGTACGGGAATTAGTTCAAAGGCCAACACACCAAAATATTATTGGTACAAAGTGGGTATTCAGAAACAAGATGAATGAGGAAGGATATATTGTAAGAAACAAAGCAAGATTGGTAGCCAAAGGGTATTGCCAAGAGAAGGTATATATTTTGATGAAACCTTTGCTCATGTTGCCAGATTGGAAGCAATAAGAATGTTTCTTGCTTATGATGCACACAAAAACTTCACTGTATATCAAATGGATGTGAATAGTGCATTTCTAAATGGACTGCTAGAAGAAGAAGTCTATGTTGAACAACCTCTAGGTTTTGAGCAGAAAAATATTGGAGATAAAGTCAACAAGCTCAAGAAAGCAATGTATGGATTGAAACAAGAACCAAGAGCATGGTATGACACATTGTCTCAGTTTGTTATTGACAATGGATTCACCAAAGTAAAAGTTGACAGAACACTCTTCAGAATTCAAGATGGAGAGAGTATATTGCTTGTTCAAATATATGTGGATGACATCATTTTTGGATCCACAAACAAAGAGCTGTGTGACAAGTTCTCAAACCTCATGCAAGAAAAAACTGAGATAAGCATGATGGAAGAGCTGACTTTCTTCTTAGGACTTCAAGTCAAGCAATTTAATGATGGAACCTTCATAAGTCAAACCAAGTATACCAGAGATTTAATGAAGAAGTTTGGTATGGAAGAGAAGTCATCAGTGAAGATTTCTATGAATACATCAGTTAAATGGACATGGATACATATGGCAAAGTTGTTGATCAAACTAGATATAGAGCCCTCATTGGATCTTTGCTCTATCTAACAGCAAGCAGGCTAGACATCACCTTTGTTGTAGGTGTATGTATTAGATTTCAATCTGTACCAAAAGAGAGTCACATGACTGAAGCTAAGAGAATCCTAAGATATTTGAAGGGATGCCAAGAAGTTGGCTTATGGTATCCAAATGGGCCAATAGGCGCTCAGAGGTTCCAAGGGATGTGAGTGTAAGGTTTAGAAGGGGGGGTTGAATAAACCTTACCAACTTTTCGATTTAGTCCTTTTAAGTTCGAGTTAATACTTCACACTAAGTCCTTGATGGACAGGCTAAGTTAGTTAATCGCGAGTTAGCCACTCAATAGACTGACTCGAGCCGCTGATAGAATAACTAAGTTGTTTTGACTAAAGACTTAACTCGACCGTGATATGATTTCAACGGAAGACTTAACACCCTTTGGTTTAAGTTTGTTTTAATACTTGGTTTTAGCACTTTATTAATTATCAATTGGACAACAAATTTATTATTAAAGTAATGTGCGAAATTAAATTGTCTTTGAAATGTAAATGACACAATAAATTTTATAGAGGTTCAAGATGGGGTAATTCTTCTACTCTCTCTTCTCCAACTCCCGGAGGAATCCACTAAGTATTGATCAATGTACAAAGTGGTTATCACCCGGATGCAAGTCTTGATCACACAAATGACTTTGATCCTTTGGGACTCGATCGAGATGCCTTGGTCACACAAACCGGCTTCTCGTGCGACTCGGCTTCTTCACAGGGCAGCTGCCTTGCTACTACAGCCCACTTGCTCAAGCTTCTTGGATTTGATCACGAAGCCCTCCAAAAAATTGAGACTGGTTCGACCTTGAACCTTTCTACAATCCTCCTTGGAATGTAGACCACTTTGTTTCTTCAAATGTTTTCTCTTCAACTGATTGAAGTTGTATTTCCTTCACAGGTGAGTGTTGGATTGATTTCCTTCGTAGTGTAGGCTTGAGGATTGAACTTGAATGATTTGAGAATATTTCAGTAGGTTACAACTCGAATAATAGCTTGAAAGTTTCAGGTAACAAGGTAACCTTTTCTCAAAGTGATTCCTCAGCCTTTTATAGTGTTCTTTTGAAAATTTGCACGTTGAAGAGATAGGTTAATTTTCAAAAGACACTTGTGGTCGTTGGCTTGTCTTGTTGCAGTCCTTGAAATTGATATTTCCTCGTATTGAATGAGTCTTCAGCTTTTCAGAGTTATGACACAGGTGCAGTGCTTCCCATTGGTTTATTCCTTTTGCACGCTTCTGGGACTGAGCACTTTAAGAAAAGCAGTATGGAAGTATTACTTGTTTAAGTAATTTTCTTGACTTCTGTGCAATGGATCTCTTTTAGTTGTCTCGTCTTGACTGCATTTCCTTAACTTCCCCAGATGACTTCGAGTCAGCTTCCAATCATTGGATGACTCATCTGTCACATCAACTTGAGACTTGGCTATCATGAGTTGACTTGACTGACACTTTACTCAGCTGCATCTCAGCTGCTCCTTCAATCGAGTTCATGTCTTCTTTTCTTTGCCACACTCAGCTGCCTCACAGCGGAGTCTTCCTTCTAGTCTCCAGTTGACTTTTTGCATGTTAAGGCATAGCTAACTTAACTCAGCTCGACCAGCCCTATCTATTACAATGCAAATTACAACAAAAATGGGGTGCCAACTTTCTAGTCTAAGTTTTACATGGCATTCATCAAAATCTAAAAATTAATTTCCCAACAATTTCCCCCTTTTTGATGATTCCAAAACTTAAAACATACATTCAACAATTAAATAGCAAAGATACATGCAAGCAATGTAGAATCACAAAATGTAAGCGTAGAATCAATCTTTTATTGGTCATAACATTCTTGTTCTTTACACAGCTGCTTACAAGGTGTATCAAGGCTTAATCAGAGCTTAAAGTAATCATGCTATTCTATATCTACGCAAGTATAGAAATTATACAATTTTATTCCGTGTACAGAAGACTTACATACATATGCATTTACATAGTAAAATACATGAAGGGGTGGACAGCAACACTTCATCTCCTTCGATGTTTCCTTCTTTCTTCTTCAGCTCTATCATCTTCTGACCTTTTTCTCTTTTTCTCCTCTTCAGCTGCCTTCTTTTTCTCATATGCTCTTTTGGCAGCATCATCTTTCCTTTTTCTTTCCTGTCTCTCTTCCCACAGCTGCGTTTGTCTTCTATTTTCTTCTTTGATTCGCTTTACATACTCAGCATTGTTCTTGGCCACCTGCAGGTTGGCTACTTCGTCGAACCCAGCCTAATAGATCCCTCCTTTCTTACCTGGATCTATATATTCAATGTTTTTGGACTTCTGGTCTCTTCCTCCTCCACCGCTTTTCTTCGCCTTGTGTTTATCTTGGGGCCTTCTTCTTCCTAGTGGCATGACCGCCAGAGTCTTTACCTTCTTCGCATAGCTTGAGGCCTTTTTCCCAATACAAATCTCAGGCTTGGGCCATGGACATGTTTACAAAGTAACCCTCGGATTCGAGTGTTTTGGATTCATCGACTGATCTCGGCTCGCTTCCGACGTCTGAGATGGCATATGTGTCTCTGTCTGTTGGAATGCCTCCATGTTGTTTTAGTATATCCATTACTCGGGCATTCATTCTTCCTTCCACCTCCTTCATCCCTGCTTCAACTATCTTTCTCTTTTCAGCCATTGGTACTGCAGGATGTTGGAGCGGCAGAGTCACGGGAAGTTTGCTATTGATATCAGCTGTGACAAGTCCTTGTTGGGGGGTTTTAGCAATCATCAGGGTCACATCTTTCGAACCTTCCCCCTCAACTGATTTTCCCTTCTTTTCTCTTTTCTGTTCCTTAGTTGTCTTCTCCTTCACAGCTGCGTCCTTCTTCTCAGCTTTAGATCCTTTTAACGTCTTTAGGTATTCTTCTTCCCCCTTTTTGGCATCATCAAAGGAGAGAGGAACCCCTGGAAACAAGCCAGCAATCAGGAAGTCTAAACGGCTGATAGCTGAGTTATGCTTTGAATCAGCTGCGGAGTATGCTGCACGGAATTCGGAGCGGGTGGTTTTTGATTTAGCTGCCACCAGCTTCATTTCAGCCATGAGGAGGTTGAATTTCTTCTCCATGTTCTCCTCTACGCGCAGGAGCTCTTTCTTATGAAATTCACGCAGCAGCTGCATCTCTGTGTTATGAGATTCATGCTTCGATCGATGTTTTCCTGCATTCTTCTCTTCATATCAGCATTCTCAGCTCGCCAGACTAGCAATTTATTGAACAAAGTTCTGAAGTATCAAACTTGTTCCACGCGCATTGTCAGCTGTTGTTGCCACCATTCCCGGATCCTGACAATTATTCCTCGCAGATCAGGAGTAAGATTGGCATCTCGGTTATCCAGTCTCATGTCTAGTGAGGCCTGGTGCCTTTCCATCTTCTCTATTTCCGTAAATATGGCCTTGAAAACTTCTCAAACCTCAGCTGTTACTTCTATCTCAGCTGGCGGCCAAGCAGCATCAAAGTCGAAATCTGCTGGGACGATGGTATCTATTGGAATAACGGGATCAGGTTTATGGAAACGTTCTTGATCTCTAGATGATTCTTCAAGTAGATCGGGCAGCTCCAGAGAGAAGGGGAATGATTCTTCAAACGGATCATCACGGGCAACGGGAATCTGCTCAATGGTAACTTGTGCCCGTGATGTGCCCGGTTGAGTCGATTCTGCTGCAGCTTGGGGAGCCTGCGTAGTTGACTCTGTTTCAGCTGTGGTCTAATGTGGTGTTGACCCCGGTTGGCCGAGCCTCAACATGCTTAACGAGCACGCTGGTCTCAATGGTTTTTCTATATGAGTTGACTCCTCGGTCTCAAGGTTTTTCCATATGAGTTTCATGGGTGGCTCATCATCAAAATTGAAGGTTTGCGAGTAGCCTTTAGATCGGACTTACTCGCGTGTGAGAACATCCTCAGCTGAGTCTTTTGGATCGGCAATGGGGGATGACTCAGCTTCATCGTCACCTTCCGATCCCAGAAAGGTTACATCTGGATTGTCTTGGGAATCGTGAAGGGCACTTATCTCCTTTTCAAATTCATCGATGATAGGAGGGATGTTCTCCGCTTCTGCTTGGTTACCTCGGGAAGTCTCAACCTCCCGTAGGCCTTCACTACCTCCTGTAATCTCTACTGCAGCGAGGCCTTGGACAATCCCTTCGAAAGTCTCAGCTGTCTTGGGGTCTTCAAAGGTGGCATCCACTGGAGTCTCAACTCCATGGATTGCACTTTCAGTGCCAGAAGTGTTAACTCCCAGGGCAGTTCCATCTTGTGCCTCAACTGCATCAGCAGCGTCATTGGCCTGCAGAGCAGTTGGCATCTCAGCTGAGACAGTATCAACTGTCTGAGCCTCGTTGATGACAACTTGTTGTGTATCTGGTTGTTTTTTCTTCTCCGCTTTGCCTCCTAGATCCGTTGTGGAGTCAGCTGCAGCATCCTCCGACCTTGCTGTAGGTGAGGGAGTTTCCTCCTCAGCCGGCACACCAGCTGAGTGACTTGGAATGGGGTCACTCATCTCCAGACTCCCAGTTGTTCCCTTTGAGTATTCAGTCGTTGGGGCAGGTGGTAAGACACCTTCAGTAAGGGTAGGCTCGACTGGGGTCCCCAGGTTCCCAGTTTCATCGCCAGTTCCCTTTACACCTTCATCTGAATGAGCTGGGGAAGTGGTGGCAGCAACAGTAGTGGCAATCTGCTGCACCACTCCCATAGGATCAATCTCCAGCTGTGATTTGGAGGACTCCCCTGGTCCCTCCATCAGCCTTTGCTCATGTAGGATTCTGGATTCTCGCATTGTTTGCTGCAATTGCAATTCTTCTGTGGCAGCAGCATGGTCCAGATCCTCATCACTTTCTGAAAGAACGTCTAGATGAGGATGTGTATGATCAGTGGTTCCAGTGAGTGGACAAATGCTGGCCTTCTCACGAGCCTCTGCTTCCTCAGCTGCTCTAGCCCGTTCGTTTTCTTTCCGAATTTGCAGCATGTTGATACAGTTATCCTCGTCAAGGGCTTGCAGCACTGTGTCAAATTCAAGAAACTTGAAGAGTTCTTCTTCCTCAGCAATGAACTCTGGGTGTTCAAACTGCACCCTGGAAAGACTCAGCTTCCATTTTCTCCATTTTCGCAGACGATTTTGGATGTCTGGATACAGTGGAGAGTACATAATTACATCGTCTTCATCATCCTCTTGTTGTCTCTCGTTCCCAGGGATTGAGGGTAGCAGACTTCGCTGCTCGACACCTTCAGTAGCCTCTGTTACAGGCGGAGACACAACCCTATCAACAGGTGATTCGGTTGTCTCAGCTATTCCTTGTTCCTCAGTTGTTCTGTCTACAGCTGGGTCTTCGACTTGCCTCTGCTGATCGGCCTCAGCAGACTTGGATGTTTCATCTATAACTTCCAGAGACTCTACTTCTCCAGCAGTCTCAGGTATCTTTTCCAGCTGAGTGGTAGACTCAACTGTCTTCTCAAGCTCGGAGAGCTTGGAAATTCTTTTTCTTCTTTTGGTTTTCACCAGAGGGATATCTGGTTACACTTCCTCTAGTTCGTTGAAGGTAAATGCCTTCGCAGTTGTCTTAGAGGCAGTTGTTTTCCTTGTTGTTGTGGCTCTTCTTCTTAATCACTGGAGAAGAGATTAAATATTCCTTCTCCATTGCGGCTGCAGGGGCAGGAGACACGGCTGCGGGGGCAGGTGACTCGGCTGCAGGGGCAGGTGCAGATTTCTTTTTCTTTGCTGTAGGGGCAACATCTTCTTCTAGCAAATGCGGGGCAGCCTTCTTCTTGAAGGAGGAGAGGCAGTGTTGTATCTTCGAGGTCACCGATTCCCCCTCACTCGTGATCGACCCTCTTAGCGTATGCTCTCTTCTGTGCTCCGGAGAGATTTGACCGGAACATTTTCTTGTTTACATGGAACGCCTTTCCATGTCGAAGAGGGACTCCCTTCACTTTCATCATTCGGCCAATCACCAGGCCGTACCCCAGGGATCCTCCGAACGATCCATCCTCCTTGAAGGATTTATTCCCAATGTTTTGGCAGAGTCTGCTGTATACAAACTCAGCCCAGTTCACCTTCTTTTCTTCTATGATCGCAGCCATCACGATCAGCTTAGTTTTGGATAGCTGATTAAAGCTTCCAAACTTGATATCAACGCACTTGGCAACAATATCCAGCATCTTGTGGTAATCTTCCTTCAACATCTTCTTATCAGCTGTGTAGACAACTTTCGCAGCACAATCGGGCTTGGCTACTTCCTTCCAAGCAGCAGCCAGGTTAACATCAGCTTCATAAATCTCCGGACTCCTTCCGCCAACAAAACAAGATGTTTTGCGGATCCTTGGCAGTGATGGTGAAATCTTTCCCGTGAACAGAGGACTTGATGCCCTCATCGTGAACTTCAGCGTTCACGTAGAACTGTGCGACCTCTTCCACGTAGGTCATCTGAAACTCCATCGTCAAAAATGGTTTCAGTCCTTATTTCTCCAACTTCTCTGCTATTTTCTTCACAAGGGTTTCGTCTGACCCCTGTTTGATCATGCCTTCGAAATCCACAGTAGATCCCGTGTGGATTTTCTTTCCCAACTTGACAAAATCGTGAGTAGATGCCATTTTTTGAAGATTTACCGAACGAAACTTTGAAAGCAAGCTTTGAGGATTTGTAGGGTTTTGAGAGAAAATTTCTTTCTTTGCTTTCGAGAGAGATGAACAGTTTTGGTAAAGTGAGAGAAAATTGGACGAAACGAAATATGTATGGGTTATGAAAGGACGTGCGGATGATTTTTGAAATTTGATCAAGATCAACGGCTCAGATCTTGCACGCCGATTAGCATTTAAGTTCTCGCATTTAATGCGGCAGCATTTATATCCAATCATAAGCTTGGTATGAAGCTTTTGACTGTACACACCATAATTATGCTGACGTTATTCTTAAAATATTCCCGCTTAGTAAAAACGACTGCGTTTTTGTCACTTTGCTCATAAATGACTCAGCTTACTCCTTAGCTTATTCAACTCTTCTTCTCTCTATTTTCCTTGTGACTCAGTTGTCAGCTAACTCGGTACAGCTGACTTTCTGATACGACTGATTCACGTAGCTGATTCATTAAATCTGCTTTTTCTTCATCTTTTTACGATTCATTTCTTCTTATTTGGTCTTCAGAGAGTCAACTCAACTCAATTAACCCTAGCTCATGCTTGAGTTCTTCAAATCTTGATTCACATAAAGGTTTTGTGAATATATCAGCTAACTGCTTATCAGTTGAAATGTATTCCAAGGTGATGTCCTTCTTTTCAACATGGTCTCTTATAAAGTGATATCTGACATCAATGTGCTTGGTTCTTGAATGCAATACAGGATTTTGAGTGATTGAAATTGCACTTGTGTTATCACACATAATTGGAATTTCCTTTTCTTCAACTTCATAATCTCTCAGCTGATGTCTCATCCATAAGACTTGGGCACAACAGCTGCTCGCAGCTATGTATTCTTCTTCAGCTGTGGAGGTGGCTATTGAATTTTGCTTCTTGCTAAACCAGGAAATTAGCCTATTTCCAAGCATTTGACATGTACCTGAGGTATTTTTCCTGTCAACTCTACATCCAACATAGTTAGAGTCTGAGTAACCGATTAGTTTGAATCCACCTTCCTTTGGATACCATAAGCCAACTTCTTGGCTTCCTTTCGTATATCTCAAGATTCACTTGGTCGCATCATGTGGCTTTCTTTTGGAGCAGATTGAAATCTTGCACATACACCTACAAAGAAAAAAGTGATGTCCGGCCGCTTGCCGTGAGATAGAGCAATGATCCATAAGTGCTCAGATCTAGTTTGATCCACAGCTTGCCATCTACATCCATATCCATTTTGATCGATGTATTCATTGGTATTTTCACGAAAGACTTCTCTTCCATACCAAATTTCTTCATTAAATCTCCGGTATACTTTGTCGACTTATGAAGGTTCCATCCTTCACTGTTTTACTTGGAGTCCTAGGAAGAATGTTAGTTCTCCCATCATACTCATTTCAAATTTGCTTTGCATGATATTTGAGAATTTATCACACAACTCTTTGTTTGTGGATCCAAAAATAATGTCATCTACATATATTTGAACAAGCAATATACTCTTCCCATCTTGAATTCTCAAGAGTGTTCTATCCACTTTGCCTTTTGTGAATCCGTTCTCGCCAGGAATTGTGATAATGTATCATACCATGCACTTGGTGCCTGTTTCAATCCATATAGAGCTTTCTTAAGTTTGTATACTTTATCTCCAAGAGTCTTCTGCTCAAATCCTGGAGGTTGTTCAACATACACTTCTTCTTCCAATAAACCATTAAGAAATGCACTCTTCACATCCATTTGATATACAAAGGAAGTTCTTGTGAGCAAAGATAGGCAAGAAACATCCTTATGGCTTCCAATCTTGCCACATGAGCAAATGTTTCATCGAAATCTATCCCTTCTTCTTGGCAATACTCTTTGGCTACCAATCTTGCTTTGTTTCTTACCACAGAACCTTCCTCATTCATCTTGTTTCTGAACACCCATTTAGTGCCAATAACATTTTGATGGGTAGGTCTTTGAACCAATTCCCACACTTTGTTTCTTTCAAACTGATTCAGCTCTTCTTGCATGGCTTGAATCCAATGTGTGTCATCCAATGCTTGTGACACATATTTTAGCTCTATTTGTGAGATAAAACAAGTGAACATTGCTTCTTGTTGAGCTCTAGATCTGGTTTTTACACCTTCTCTTACATCTCCAATGATTAGTTCTGGTGGATGGTCTCTCAACCATCTTACATCAGGTTGGAGTAAGTTAGTTGGATTCACCGTCTTGCAGCTCTGTTATTTTGATCAGCACTCTCATCATCACTTAGATGCATATTTCCCAGTTGTCTTTTGAGACTCACTATCTCATCTTCATCCTGGTTTATAATTCCAGACTTGACTTCAACATAGGGACTCTTCGCATGGTTGGGTGATTCAAATTATCACCGACTCTTCAATGTCTTCTCCATTTACATTGGGCTCATCAAACACCACATGGATGGACTCTTCTGTAACCATTGTCCTCTTGTTGAGCACTCTGTAGGCTTTGCTTTCAGCTGAGTATCCCAAGAAGATACCTTCATCAGCTTTAGCATCAAAAGCCTTTAAATTATCTTTGCCATTGTTATGGATGATGCATTTGCATCCAAATATTCTAAAATATGCAACATTTGGCTTCCTCCCCGTCCAAATCTCATAGGAGTCTTTGTCACCGCCTTTTTATCATGCATCTATTTTGAGTATAGCATGTTGTGTTTATTGCTTGACCCAAAATCTTTTAGGCAGCGATCTGTCACTAACATGGTTCTTGCTTTGCTTCTTTGAGAGTTCTGCTTTCTTCTTTCTCGCAACTCCATTCTCTGTGGAGTCCTTGTTGGAGATAATTCATGAACAATACCATTTTCAATACAATACTCGAGTTATTATTCCATTGACAAACTCGGTTCCTCTGTCGATCTTATTTTGATAATGGTTTGACTCTTCTTATTTTGGATTCTCTTCATCAGTTGTGGTAGCTTCGCAGGGTTTCTTTCTTCTTACACATGAAAATTGTCCATGTATATCTTGAATAATCATCTACTACCACCAATGTGTATTTGTTTCCACTTATGCTAGCTGGTTCAACTGGACCAAATAGATCCATATGTAGCAGGTGTAATATTCTTGTTGAAGATGGACATGTCTTTTCCTTGAATGATGATTTGATCTGCTTTCCCATCTAGCATGCATCACATATACTTTCCTTCTTGTATACTGAGTCCGAAGCCCTTCTACAAGATTGCTCCTGGCAAGCTTGTTAATTGTTTTGAAGTTCAGGTGACTCGCTTCTTCAGCCTGCCCACCAACTTGATTCGGCTGTGCTTTTTGCTAGCAGACAAGTGCTTGGTGTTGCAGTTGACCAATCTACCACATACATGTTCTTTTGTCTGCATCCTTGCAACACAACTTCATTGGATTCAGTGTCCTTGATTTGACATACACCCATGTTGAATCCAACATTATAGCCCTTGTCACAGAGTTGACTGATACTTAGCAGATTGAAGTTGAGTCCTTCAACATATGCAACATCTGTGATTTCTAATCCATTTTTCTGATGGATCTAGTGCCTCTTATTTCTCCCCGAGCTTCATTTCCTCCAAATATGACTTTTGCACCTCTAACTTCCTTAAATTTTGATAGATTTTTCTTGTTTCCTCGTCATGTTCCGGAATGCTCAAACACTATCCATGTACCAGTTCCAGAAAGGTTCCTTGGCACTCGCCACCCCAAAGATTCCTTGAACCTGGCAATCAAGGAAATTAGGTTTTATTACCCATACTTGTCCAGGTCCTGAGGGGTTAGTATTGTAAGATGATTCAACCAACCTATAGCCAAAAGATTTGACTCTAAGAGGTTGCCATCTATCAAATTGCAAATTTTAGGTTCATACAACAATCTTCTTTTTGTTTGTATGCACCCAAGTATGTGTTTTAGCAATTGCTTTGTTTGGGTAGTTGTGATATCTCTCAAATAGTGTTTGGGTGCATATGTGTAATACGATGATAGTTCTTTTGCCTTTGGAATGACCTTTCAAGAATGAGTTCTAGGTCTTTGCCATCTGACTTGTATTCCATGTAGGTCTTTGTATCGATAGTTCACATTATTCCAATCACTTGTTGGGTACTTTCTACCATTCCCATCATATGTGTTCCTTTTATAGAACTTCTTGGGGCTTTTGGTAGCTCAAAAATTGCTTTCTTCTTTACAGTACTTCCTATTTGGAGTTGTTTGAGGAACTCGGTGATTTCTTCTCACTGTCCTCTCGGTATACTCAATCGGCTCGTTTTCCTTTTTCCTTTATAACCAAGGCCAGTTTGCATGTGGTTGTGCTTTGGAATGAATGTGTGTGCACTATTTGGAGTTTTGGATTTCGAGATGTTTCATTACTTGAAGATCCTTTTTCCAAAATCACTTTTGGAGCTTTAGGACTCATTAGATAGAGAAGAATTAAATCCTAAGTCATGTTATCTCCACATTCTCTTTGGCTCATAATAAGATCATCCAAAGATTTAGATGCCTTAGTGAATAAGGCAATCACATTTTTGAGGTCATTGTCCCTCTTTTCTATAGCAAAATATCTCCAATTTTATTAACTTAGCATTTTCAAAAATTTTTAGACTTTTATTCTCATTTAGGCTATGTGACTTAGAGTACTTTAAAACCCTTAGTCACCGTGAGTTTTGACTTTTGAAATCATGTAAACCATTTTCCTCATTTAGTAGTGTGTGTGAGGATTTAATATGTTCAAAGTCTTTCATCATTTTGCCTAATGAATCATAAAGATCTCCATGGGTGATGAAGTGTGTGTGTCACAATCACTATCACTAGAATCGAGTGAGATGAATTAGAGTGTACCTCATCTTCTTGGTCGGGTTGGTCTTGTTCCTTGGCCATTAAGATTTGATCAAGGCTTCTTCTTCGAGTCACTTGATAGTCACTTTAGCACTACTTTTTGAGTTCATACAATTGTCTTTTGACTTGTATGTGTCTTAACAATTGCTTTGTTTGGGTAGTTGTGACATTGCCTTTTTTCTTTTCTTGTCTTCTTTCTCCTTTGGAAACTTTTCTTTCCTCTTCATTCCCGTATTTGTTGACTCCAGGGATATGGGCAATCAATGGCATAGTGACCTGGTTGCTAGCCATTCCCATCATATAAATTCTCAACTTTTTGATCGGGCTTTTTCCATCCTTGGATTGTCGCTCTTTAATACTCAACCTTTTGATGCTCGCTCTCTTGGTTGGCCTATCTTCCTTGACTTGGAGGGAGCCGAGTGTCTTCTTTGGAGGATTCACCTTTGCCTATTTTGTAATTCTTATTGGAGAACTTGTTAAACCTTTTAACCATCGGGGCTATCTTCTCTTGGTTAATGACTTCTTTGACCTCCACTTCTCTTGCCATCCTTAACTATTAGAGCATCCAAAGATTGTTTTGGGCACGCTTGTCTCCTCTTGGTCTTTTCTTCTCACTCAAATTTTCTATAGGCTTTGAGATCCGAGAATAACTTAGCATGGTTGGATGTCCTTTTATAGGTCCATCGAATGTCTCGAGCCATGACCTTCATTTCCCACTCACCGAGACTTCTTAGAATCTTCATACACATTTCCTTGTGTGTATTTCTTTTCCAAGTCTCATTAGTAATTTGCCGTGAACCGAGCATCCAGTTCATCCAAGGTTTCTCCACTATCACTAAGCATTTTAAAATTTTCAAATTTTTGTACCGCAATAAGATAGCTTATTTTCTTTGATTTGCTCGAGCCTTCACAGATCAAGGTTTAGCTTGTCCCATTTCTTTTGCCATTTTGCATTATTTGACTTTGTTGAACATGGCTTTGTCCAAAGTTTTGTAAAGAATGTCCTTGGCCACATTGTCCAAGTTGTATCTTTTTCGTCATCATTTGTCCATTCAGATCTTGGTTTTTCCACCATAGCCGGTCCTTGGAGCAAGATCCTCTTCTTCCTTGACTCTGCAAAGAATCTCCCTTGCAAATTTTGTGTTCACTTTTAAAATTTGGAGTGGCCCATCTTCTATCACTATCCACATTTCATCGTGTAATCCTTAACTAGATGAGCTTGTTTTGGGCACGAATTTTCCAAATCATCAAATTCCTCAATAGTGAACATAGGGATGCGTGTCAAATTTTCTTCCATGATAATAAGTTTCATTTCCCATAGAAGAGTTCTAAAAGATCAAGATCTAGTTATTCTTTCTTCAAGTGGAAGGCTCAATGAACCAACCGCTCCGGTACCACTTGTAGGTCCCAAGGGGGGTGTGAGTGTAAGGTTTAGAGGGGGTTGAATAAACCTTACCAACTTTTTGATTTAGTCCTTTTAAAAGTTCAGAGTTAATACTTCACAGCTAAGTCCTTGATGGACAACTAAGTTAGTTAATCAGCCAAGTGTACCAGAGATTTAATGAAGAAGTTTGGTATGGAAGAGAAGTCATCAGTGAAGATTTCTATGAATACATCAGTCAAATGGACATGGATACATATGGAAAAGTTGTTGATCAAACTAGATATAGAGCCCTCATTGGATTTTTGCTCTATCTAACAGCAAGCAGGCTAGACATCACCTTTGTTGTAGGTGTATGTATTAGATTTCAATCTGTACCAAAAGAGAGTCACATGACTGCAGCTAAGATAATCCTAAGATATTTGAAGGGATGCCAAGAAGTTGGCTTATGGTATCCAAATGGCCAATAGCTGGCTCTGTAGGTCCCAAGGAGTGTGAGTGTAAGGTTTAGAAGGGGGGATTGAATAAACCTTACCAATTTTTCGATTTAGTCTTTTTAAAAGTTCAGAGTTAATACTTCACAGCTAAGTCCTTGATGGACAGCTAAGTTAGTTAATCAAAGAGTTAGCCACTCAACGAGACTCGGATGAGTTGTTGATAGAATAACTCACTGTTTTGACTAAAGACTTAACTCGACTGTGATATGTTTTTAGCGGAAGACTTAACACCCTTGAATTTGGTTTAAGTTTGTTTTTATTAAAGTAATGTGCAGAAATTAAATTGCTGAAATGTAAATGACACAATAAATTTTATAGAGGTTCGAAGATGGGGTAATTCTTCTACTCCTCTCTTCTCCAACTCCTAGAGGAATCCACTAAGTATTGATCAATGTACAAAGTGGTTATCACCCATATGCAAGTCTTGATCACACAAACTAACTTGATCCTTTGGGACTCGATCTGAGATGCCTTGGTCACATAGCTAGCTTCTCGTACGACTCGGCTTCTTCATAGGGCAAATTGCCTTTGCTACTACAGCCCACTTGCTCAATCTTCTTGGATTTGATCACGAAGCCCTCCAAAAACTTGAGACTGGTTCGACCTTGAACCTTTCTACAATCCTCCTTGGAATGTAGACCCATTTGTTTCTTCAAATGTTTCCTCTTCAATTGATTGAAGTTGTCTTTCCTTCACAGGTGAGTGTTGGATTGATTTCCTTCGTAGTGTAGGCTTGAGGATTGAACTTGAATGATTGGAGAATATTTCAAAGAGGTTACAAATCGAATAATAGCTTGAAAGTTTCGGGTAACAAGGTAACCTTTTCTCAAAGTGATTCCTCAGCCTTTTATAGTGTTCTTTTGAAAATTTGCCCGTTGAAGAGATAGGTTAATTTTCAAAAAGACGCTTGTGGTCGTTGTCTTGTCTTGTTGTAGTCCTTGAAATTGACATTTCCTCGTATTGAATGAGTCTTCAGCTTTTCAGAGTTCTCACACAGGTGCAGTGCTTCCCATTAGTTTATTCCTTTTGCACGCTTCTGGGACTGAGCACTTTAAGAAAAGCAGTATGGAAGTATTACTTGTTTAAGTAATTTTCTTGACTTCTGGTGCAATGGATCTCTTTCGGTTGTCTCGTCTTGATGGCATTTCCTTAACTTCCCCAGATGACTTCGAGTCAGCTTCCAATCATTGGATGACTCATCTGTCACATCAACTTGAGACTTGGCTATCTTGAGTTGACTTGACTGACACTTTACTCAGCTGCATCTCAGCTGCTCCTTCAGTCGAGTTCCTATCTTTTTTTCTTTGCCACACTCAGCTGCCTCACAGCGAAGTCTTCCTTCTAGTCTCCAGTTGACTTTTTGCATGTTAAGGCATAGCTGACTTAACTCAGCTCGACCAGCCCTATCTATTACAATACAAATTACAACAAAAATAGGGTGCCAACTTTCTAGTCTAAGTTTTACATGGCATTCATCAAAATCTAAAAATTAATTTCCCAACAGGCTCATTTGGTGAAGGAAGTTAGGGTCCGCGAAAAGCTACGTGATAGGTGATGCAATTGTAACACCCGTTCCTACTGGAGGAGCATTTTGGCCATTCGTATTTTGGCCAATCTGAGTTCCCTGAGGTAGGTCCTCATTTCCTTGTAATTTTCTTGAGTTCTCACTCGTTTTCTAGAAAGGAAAAAAAGTGTTAATTTTCTCCGCTGGAAATATTTAGGTAGGTGAGAGAATGTTATTGTATTTTTCAGAGGTTCAGGCCCCTCCTTCTAGCGCCAATTTGTTTACGTGCTTTTTGTTCAACAAAGGAAAATAGGGAGTTTTGATATCGTGTGGGGAGTAATTCGAAATAAAAGACAACCAAACGAGGGCTAATTTGGTCTTTTTATTGAATTAACCGAACAGACCATTTCTGGTTGGCTTTCAGTTTTTACAACTTCATTTTATCTTTCTTTCGCTCTCTTTTGATACTCTCCTATTTTCTCTATTTTGTTATATGTTTTCTCTCCTCTTTTTCTCGTTGTTTTTCTCTCGTCCTCTATTACAATCCATTTGGCCCCTTTTGTACCCAATCAGAGGGTAATAATTGTTTAGGTACTGGGACACTTGTCCTTTTATCAATCATTCCTTGGATATCCTGCAGGGTGTATCTAGCTTACTATTTACAACTTTCCCTTAAAATAATGGTGCTATTTACGGCGCACGTGGGAATTAGCCACGTGTTGGGAGAATCTTGTTGACCTTGAGGGAATATTGTTGCTTTTGAGGAACTTATTTTATTGTGGGCATGTTTTCTTGACCGTTTGACTGACGTCACCTGGGGGTCGCTCTCGTCACATGCGCCCTGGTTGGTAAGGTGCTCGCTTGAGTCCCTGCCTGACTTTGCTCCGCTGGGTTGAGCTCATTTTGTGCCACGTCAGTAGCTTGGGAGCTTTCATCGTTTGGCTCGGTCGCTTACGTGGCCAGATCCGTCCTGGTCGGTTGGCGTCGTCATTGGCTGAATGGGCACAGGGCTTTATTTTTGTTGAGCTCGCCTCGGATGTCTTTGTTCTTCTTTGGGTCAGCTCGGGTGTCATCAATGGCCCCCAAGTTTAATCCTGAGGAGGGGATTTATTGTGAGTCAAATTTAAACTTTAAATACTAATCATGAATCTTAAATGAAGGAGAAACCTTAAAAGTCTTCAGTTACTGCGGTTGTCAACTGGCATTAAATGCTGAAAACGGTGCATTAATTAGGTGCTATGATGGCCGACACGTGGCATTCAGCGGTTGGACCTTTTTGCATAGGAAACGGGGAGACATGATTGTTTATGCAGGGATATGATGTCTCATGCAACCTTCTGAATCCGAAAAGACGTGAATCTTGGGCTGGTGCGCTACTTCCGAGGGAAGTTACTCTATAAATACCCCATCCCTTTTTCATTTCATACTTTCGCATTCATCATTTTCCGAGCAGCATCAACAGAGACCGAGCAGAATTTTCAGGTCGGCTTAGGGTACCAGTGTCGAGAACACTTCGGTATTTTTTCAAATTTCTTCTTTCAACTTTTCCTTCTTTTCCCCTTAAAAAATATCTCTGTTTCTGAGGATAGCCAAAACCAAAATCGTAGTTTTGAGGTCGAGGTATAGGATCCCCCTATTGACCCTTCTGTTTCTTCTTCCCTAGTGAGGGAGATACTGCTTTCCAGCCTGAGCGTTATTGAGCTTTCGAGTTTAGAACCTACCCCTGAAGCAGAGGTTCTGTTGGAAGAGACGCACACCGTCTATTATCCAATGCCCGTCACCATCATCTGCGAGGGTATAGTGTACAAATCGGGGTTAATCCAAGAGGAGACCAGTGAGGAGGCGAGGAATTCAGATCCTTTATAAAATCATCCAGAAGAGATAAATATTGATCCTGGACGTCGTGAGCCAGAGGGGAATAGAGCGGCCAAGGGTGCAAGGGCCACAAAACCGGCTGAGTAAGGCCAAAGGGTCATGAGTGGTCACTGAGATGGGGACCTCAGGCAAGGAGGAGGGCCCCTGTTGTGTGTGGAAGGTGGGTGAAGGCCATCTGATCAGAATGACCAGCCCAGCATGATGATGCCATTGGAGATGAAGGCCTTTCATCAGACTCACATGATTCCGCTGATGGTGAATTTTTGGTTGCCGGATCATGCGGAGGTGCCCGAGCACCCACTAGAGGGGTGTATAGCCGTATATGCCCATAGTTTAATTTATGGGTTGAGGTTTCCACTACCATGCCTGATTATCCAGTGGTTTCAGAAGTAGGACCTCTCTTTGTCCCAAGTGCATCCATTGACCTGGGGCCGCATTATTGGGCTGCTCGTCCTCTTTCACCAGATGGGATATGAGCGCCCCCACTTTGCCGAGCTGAACAAGTTGTTCGTCTGGAAGGCGACTCCAGCGACCCCCGGCCAGGGGCAGCCGTCAAGTTGGTATTATGTTCAGACCAGGTCCAGGTACCCAGACGGGTGGTCGAAGGCCTTCCACAGTCCTTAAAAGAGTGGAAGGAGAAATGGTTTTGGGTAGGTGGCGAGTGACAGACTCGCCAGGGGGAGGAGAGATCGGTCCTTCTCCCTCCGTCTAACTTCAAATATAACTTCCGTAAGTACATCTTTCTTTCTTTGGGTACATTCCGCCTTTTTATTCATTTCTTTCCCACAAAGGGGCTAATTTTCTCTTTTTGTACAGGGAATCGTCCCTCCGGGGGTCGGCTTTCGGAAGCTTTCATCTGTCGGCCGGATAATAATCAAGCCCAAGCTCGGTCAGATAGAAAGATTAAAGTCCTGGCCACCGAGGCCAGGATGTCGGCGGCTGGTTGGAGACTGAGGCTTCCGGTCGAGTCAAGGGCCGAGGAGGTGGCCCAAGAAGAGGAAGAGGTTGAGGTGGCTCAGGGTAAGCTAGTGGAAAGAAGCCCACCGTGGGCCTTGCAAGAAAGGACCCCTGAATGGAGGCGGCAGCCAGTTCGAGCAAGGCAGACTGGGATGTTCCCGGCAAGGCCCAGTCCTCTGGGGCGTACCCCTCCAAGGGCTAAAAGGACTCCTCCAACCGCGGCTCGGAGTACGGATATGATATATACTTGATTTTTCTCAACCTTCTTTCTTTTTTGTCTTCTTACTTATTTTACTTTGTTGCAGGCTTCGGGGTAGACGTCTTTACCCACCTCCGCCGGGTGAGAGAAACCGCTTCTCGCAGGTCCGGCCGGGCACCGGCCAAACTGCTGATGCCAAAGCAGCCAGGAGAGAGGAGATCCGCCTAGGCAAGCGGCCGACTGATGGCATCCCAGAAGCAGTAAAGCCCCAACTGCAAAGGAGGAGGAGTGGGGTGGTGATCAATGAGCCCAACCAGACCAAGCGGGCCAGCCCTACCTCACAGGTTCCTCCTATGTATATTCCCACGAGGGGGGTCGTCACGGGTTTTGTCGGATGACCTGGGGCGAGAGGCCCACTTCATTCCTCCAAGCTGGGAGAGGGAGGAGGCTTGTGAAAAGGTGGCCAGATCGCGCCCTTGATGGTTTGTGGAATTTGCGAAGTGTTCCACACCTACCAAGGAGCATGTGCATGCCATGCTAGATGTTGGGTGTGCTTCAAGGGACGTGTCGGTCCGTGCGTGGACGACGAGTGTCGAGTAGGTTTGCCAAGAGACTTAATGGGAAGAGCAGATCCAGTACTCGTTGGGTTTGTCTCGCAGGATCATCGGCATCCTATGGCACGCAATTGGGGGGCGCGCGACTTAGAGAGACGCCATGCCGACCTTCAGGATGCTCATGCTACTCTACTCGGGGTCCAGGAGTCTTTGAAGACCCGAGCCTCAGAGGTCGTGGTTGTTGCTGATGTCGAGAGGGAACCTACCATGAAGGCTAGGTCTGAGTTGGACTTAGCGCGCAAGGCCGCCGAGGATCTTTGGGCAAAGATAGTTGAGCTGAGTAGGGTGGCTTTTGCTCATGCCGGAGAGTTGGAGCGGCGCGAGGCCGAGGTTAGGAGAGAGCTGGCGGAGACCTCCAGAAAGCAAGTGGAGGAAGCTCAGGGGGAGGCTCGGTTGGAGGCTGTCCAGGCTTATAAGGACTCGGAGGTGTATGCCTTCATGCTGACATGTGGGCATTCTACCAACATCGGGGAGATTTTCCAGGACCTCAAGGAAGGGAAGTCTGTGGCCGAGCTAGAGATGGAGCTTGAGCGATTGAATGTAGATCTAGATGCTCTCCGTCCTCTATTTCCCGGTATGGTCAATGAGCAAGGTGCTCCCCAGTAGAGGAAGTGGCCTCCAACGAGCCAGTCGAAGTTTCTCCTCCCGTAGGGACTCATCCTCTAGCCCCTTAAGGCATATTTTTGCTTTTCTAGGTAGTTGGCCTCGGGCCATTGGCTTCGGCCCCCACTATAAAAAATTTTGGTTTTGATGAATGGAATCCTTCTTTCAACTGTCTGATTATTTTGATGCTTTCATGTTGATTTTCTTTTTTGCCAAGTATTGGGCTCAGTTTTCCTGGATAGATACATTAACGAAAACAAATGTTAGTAGGTACTGTGCTCGACTTCGTCCGAGTTCTTTGTAAGAATTTCCAAGTCGTGTGCTCGGTTTTCTTTCAAATAGATGCATAAGTGGGGGGCTGAATCTTTGGTTTTCCTGAATAGATATAATTGACAATAATAGATGTTAGCAAGTATCGTGCTAAGTATTGTGCTCGGTTCTGACCGAGTCTTCTTAGTGGAATCATTTCCAAGATTTGTGCTTGGTGTGTGTCTGAGTCTTTTTGTGCTCGGTGCGTGGCTGAGTCTTTTTTGTGGAATCATTTCCAAGATTTACACTCGGTGCATGGCCGAGTCTTTTTTGTGCTCGGTGCGTGGCCGAATCTTTTTAGCGGAATCATTTCCAAGATTTGTGCTCGGTGCGTGGCCGAGTCTTTTTGTGCTTGGTGCATGGCCGAGTCTTTTTTTTGCTCAGTGCGTGGCTGAGTCTTTTTAGCTGAATCATTTCCAAGATTTGTGCTTGGTGCGTGGCCGAGTCTTTTTGTGCTCGGTGAGTGGCCAAGTCTTTTTAGTGGAATCATTTCCAAGATTTGTACTCGATGCGTGGCCGAGTCTTTTTTGTGGAAGTCTTTAAGTAGAACTCTTAGAATATCAGATGAAAGGATAACTTCATTACAGTTGCCCTGAGTTGAAAGGAACCATTTTGGGCCCGTTATTAACACTTCAGGACATCTCCACTGTGTTGGAGTAACATCTAGGAAGATAGATCAAGTAAAATGTCTAGAAATCCCAGTCTTTTTCTGATAGTATTTCTTCAGGTAGGTCACGTTCCACGGATGGTTGAATTTTTCCCACTTTAAATATTCGAGCTAATATGCACCATTCGACAAAACCTTGCTGATTTTGCTCGGGTCTTCCTAGTATGTTTGAAATCTACACTCACAGTTGCTCCATCGGACTTCTCGTCTTCCACAACATTTATCTCCATGGGCCGTATCTTCAGAGTGAATTCTCGAGATTCTCTCTGATTCCCCTTGTGAATTCCTGCTTCACTCGAGGTCAGAAACTTGACGTAGAAGTGATGTACCGAGACAGCTGCTTTCAGGTGGTAAAGTAGAGGTTGGCCAATGATGGCATTATATTCAGAGTCTGAATTGATTATTTTGAATGTAGTGATGACGGTCCTCTTATGCGTTCCCTGGCCCATCTGGATGGATAAATCTATTTCTCCCAGCAGGATGATTCTTCCTCCCCCGAATCCCAGAATGCTGTCATTGCATGGCTTTATGTAGTGGTCATCAACGTTCAGCCTTCAAAAGGCGCTGATATAAATGACCAAGGCGTAGCTGCCTGAGTCAACCAAAATCGTGTGCACGGGGATGCCTAGGATGGAAGAGCTGACTTTCTTCTTAGGACTTCAAGTCAAGCAATTTAATGATGGAACATTCTTAAGTCAAACCAAGTATACCAGAGATTTAATGAAGAAGTTTGATATGGAAGAGAAGTCATCAGTGAAGATTTCTATGAATACATCAGTCAAATGGACATGGATACATATGGCAAAGCTGTTGATCAAACTAGATATAGAGCCCTCATTGGATCTTTGCTCTATCTAACAGCAAGCAGGCTAGACATCACCTTTGCTGTACGTGTATGTATTAGATTTCAATCTGTACCAAAAGAGAGTCACATGACTGTAGCTAAGAGAATCCTAAGATATTTGAAGGGATGCCAAGAAGTTGGCTTATGGTATCCAAATGGGCCAATAGTTGGCTCATTTGCTGGAGGAAGTTAGGGTCCGCGAAAAGCTACGTTATAGGTGATGCAATTGTAACCCCAATTCCTGCTGGAGGAGCGTTTTGGCCATTCGTATTTTGGCCAATCTGAGTTCCCTGAGATAGGTCCTCATTTCCTTGTAAATTTCTTGAGTTCTCACTCATTTTCTAGAAAGGAAAAGAAGTGTTGATTTTCTCCGCTGGAAATATTTAGGTAAGTGAGAGGATGTTACTGTATTTTTCAGAGGTTCAGGCCCCTCCTTCTAGCACCAATTTGTTGACGTGCTTTTTGGTCAACAAAGGAAAATAGGGAGTTTTGATATCGTGGGGGGAGTAATTCTAAATAAAACACAACCAAACGAGGGCTAATTCGGCCTTTTTATTGAATTAACCGAATAGACCATGTCTAGTCGGCTTTCGGTTTTTACTACTTCATTTTGTCTTTCTTTCGCTCTCTTTTGATACTCTCATATTTTCTCTCTTTTGTTATCTGTTTTCTCTCCTCTTTTTCTCGTTATTTTTCTCTCATCCTCTATTACAATCCATTTGGCCCATTTTATACCCAATCATGGGGTAATAAGTTCAGGTACTGGGACACTTGTCCTTTTCTCAATCATTCATTGGATATCCTGTCGGGTGTATCTAGCTTACTATTTACAACTTTCCCTTAAAATAATGGTGCTATTACGGCGCGCGTGGGAAGTAGCCATGTGTTGGGAGAATCTTGTTGCCCTTGAGGGAATATTGCTACTTTTGAGGAACTTATTTTGTTGTGGGCATGTTTTCTTGACCGTTTGACTGACGTCACTTGGGGGTCGCTCTCGTCACATGCGCCCGCTCGTAAGGTGCTCGCTTGAGTCCTCGCCGACTTTGCTCCACCGGGTTGAGCTCGGTTTGTGACACATCGCAGCTCGGAGCTTTTGTCATTTGCTCGCCATCGCTGCGTGGCCGGCCGCCGCTTGCCGCCTCATCATTGGCTGAATGCGCAAGTGGCTTTACTTATGTTGAGCTCGACTCAGATGTCTTTGTTCTTCCTTAGGTCAGCTCGGGTGTAATCAGCACTGATGAGGCCCTGGTGAAGAAGATTGTTGCAAAGCATTAGATGTCCGGTTTGAAGGACTTTCTCTCAATGGAGTTCACGCACACTTATTTGGAGGAAGTTGTTATGTTTTATGTGAATGCAAAAGTGCATGACAATGAGATTCGTTCATCTGTCCATGGCAAGGACATCAAAATCTCTGCGAAGGACCTTGTTGAACACTACTTTCTACCGACCGAAGGACTGAAAATCATAGCCAAGAAGGACGTGAACTTGGCTACAGCTTGGAAGGAAATTGCTAAGCCCGAGTCGGCTGCGAAAGCTATCCATACAGCTAAGAAGGTGCTAATCAAGTATGACTACCACAAGCTAATGGATATCGTGTCCAAGTGTGTAGACATGAAGTTCGGAAGCTTCAACCAGCTATCACAGACTAAGCTGATGGTGATGGCTGCTATCATGGAGGAAAAAAGGTGAACTGAGCTGAGTTCGTCTTCAGCCGAATCAGTTAGAATGTAATCAACATGTCCTGTTTGATAAATGGTATTATCATGATTTTGATGATTTTGTTTGTATACCAAAACAATGGTTGTAAAGGTTGTCCAAATACTCCTAAACGATTTAAAATGGTTTTAATATTTTCTGGAGTATTTCCTCAAGTTTATTTCCGATAATATTGGACAACAATTTTATTGATTTTATGTCAATGGGTTTTTACATTGAAACAATATTTCTAATGTTGTCCTAAATACTCCCGATCGGTTTAAAATATTTTTACGAATTTTTCGGAGTATTTCTTGAGGTTTATTTTCGACAAAAATCGGACAACATTTCATTTAGGAGGTCGACCGGTCGACCAAAGAGGCGACCGGTACCTGGGAACGCATTTCACGAAACAGAACTCCCAGAACTCCTAAAATTGGTCAGGGTGACCGGTCACCATGGTGGGCGACCGGTCGCACCCTAGGGCGACCGGTCGACCCCCTTTAGGACCGGTCACCCTGTTGAATTTTTGCTGCGTTCTTTTCAAATCTTATTAGTGCACGACCGGTCGCCCTCAAGTTTGACAGCAAAATTCTAATCGTTGTGCAGCAGACAACTTTTTCCTAATTTGTGGGATTGATTTCTAACAGCTATAATCTTTATTTTAATTGTATTTTTCTGTAGATTTTCAATCCCCAAGAGGAGCCTATGCTTGATCAATCATCTCCTATAAATAGAGGAAGTTTTGGAGCAATCAATACAACAATTGAGATACAATACAACAAGATACACTTCAAGCAAATATTTGTTCTTCATAGTTATTATTCTTGTTGTAATTTTGCCTAGCTTATCACTTTCACATCCTTGAGGTCTAGGCTATTCTTGATTACACTTTGCACTCATATTGTAATATTCATTATTGAGTTGTAATCTTGATTTTTGGTCATCATTCAACACAAGACATCCTTGTGAGTATTCTTGTGGTAAGAATACACTTGGGTGATCTAGGTGATAGGAGTTTCAAGAGTGTGGTGCTCTTGAGGAGTTGAAGAATTTGGTCTTCTTCAAAATTGAAGATTGTGGTGATCTTCAAAGGTGCCGTTGAAGGAAGATTGTGGTAATCTTCAAAGGGAGATTGTGGTAATCTCCAAAGGTGGTGTTGAAGAAGAGTGTGGTGCTTTTCAAGGTGTTGTAAGTTGAGTTTGTATTAATTTTGGTAATTAATAAAATTCTTTTTCTTTTTGAAATCCATCCCTGGATATCTTTGGGGTGGTAGAGGATTAGGCCTTAGGTGGGTTGAACCTCTCAGAATCGACGTGTGTTGTTTACATTCCGCACCTTTATTATTGTCTTGGCTTGTTTTGTTCGAAAAAGAGCGTAAAATCGAAAAGATGGAGATAATCTATTCACCCCCCTCTAGATTATCGTAGCCGCTTGGACTTACAAGTGGTATCAAAGCCAAACTCTTTGGCAAGCTCGTTTCACATCGCGAGTGAAGAGGAACGATCGTCGGCTACGAATGTAGCTCATCTTTCCGGCATCTCCACCACCAAGCCACCTCGATTTGATTCCAAAAATTTTATATTTTGGAAAGAAAGAATGGAATATTATTTACAAGGTTGCGGGTTCGATATTTGGAACATCATTATAAATGTAGAATCCATTCCGATGATAGACACACCATACACCTCCAAAGCTCTCAAGGAGCTCAATGATGAAGAAAAGAAAACCATCTCCTTAAATGGTAAAGCTCTCAATATTTTATATTGTTCACTTACTAATTTGGAATTTGATCATATCGTAGGAATTCGATCGGCTCATGGAGTATGGCCAAATTTAGAAGCCATTCATGAAGTATATGCAAATGATAGAGCAACTCAAAAGCATCTCTTCTCAAAGGGATACAATGTCAAATCTAAGGAACAAGCCTCTTACAACTTCCAACTATGAAGAAGTTGAACATTGTCTTATGGGCATCGAAGAAGAAAACGAGGTATGTCTTAAACCCTCTACTTCTTATGATATTGTTATTCAAAATGATTATAGTGATTTGCAAAATGATTTTGATGATCTTCAAAATGAATTCCAAAATTTACTTGTTAAGTACAAAAATTTGAAAAAGGAATTCATTGTTTTGAAAAATGAAAAGGATAGTTTATTTACTTCCTATGAATCACTATCATGTGCTCACACCACCACACTTGACAAGGTTAGAAACCTTGAAAAACAAAATAGTACTCTTGTTGAGGATATGAATTGCATGAAAAATGATTTATCAAAATCAAACTTGAGTACCAATAAATTGCCCAATATTGTGAATGTTAATGATTGTGATAATTTGAAGAGTAAACTTGATCATGAGCCTAATGGTATAAATCATATGAAAAGAAATCGAGTTCCTATGCATATTGGTGATGTTACTTGTTTTTATTGCGGTAAGAAGGGTCATACGGTAAATACTTGTCGGGCTAGAAATAGCTCTAATTATTGTTGGAGACCTAAAAGTCTCAAGACTAATCCCAAAGGACCCAAGCACTTGAGGGTACCACAAAACAATGTCATTTTAGGTACCCGGCGGATTAATAATCGAAGAAAATTCATGCCGCCAAGGAGACATCAAATGAACATCTCATTTGATCAAAGAAGGAGAAAACATTTTCAACAAAGTCAATTTCCAAGAAGAGGATATAATTAAAAATGGGAAGAACACAATCCTTGGAAATGGCAAAGACATCATCAACAAGATGATTTTCCAAGAGAAAGACACTTTCAAAAAAGAGAAGGCCACAATGCTTGGAAATGGAACAATTGGAGAAGCCATCATCAACAAGATGATTTTCAAAGGGGAAGATATCATCAACAACGGGAACGGCACAACCCATGGAAATGGCGTAATTGGTAAACCGTATCTCCCCATTTAAATATGCATTTTATTTAGTTAGTATGCATGTTTTTATTTGTGTTTAAATTGCAAAATGAGTTTTAAAATTTATAAGGTCCTCAATAAATATTTGTGTTTTTAAAATCCTTTGAAAATGAGACCTTACATGTTGTTTTTAAACTCTTATGGATTTCTATAGCATTAGTATTTTTATTGTGATATCTCTTATTACTTGGCCTACACTTGTGTTATTATATCTTGTGCAAAATTTGTTTAAAGTATTGTGTAGGACTCATGTATATTCACAACTGGCTATCTACGTCATAATATGTCAAAAGTGACATAAACTATCGAGGTACGCTCATCATTGGTATTTATCTTATAGACTCGATATATTTTTGTCATATGCCTATGTGCTTATACAAGTGCCATTAAGAGGATGTTTTGATTTTTGAAAAGGCATTATTTGACATAGCTTGTTTTATCCAAGATTTGTAAAGGATTATATTTTGTTTTGATAAAACAATTGATCTACTAAGTTATGCATTTTATTGCACATATAAATGCCATTATTCTTGATACTTATGTCAAACCTCTTGTTCATATGATTCTTGTAAATGAGGTCTCAACTATGTGCTCTCTTATTGTCAAATTTCAAAAGAGACCTTATGTAGCTTTCTTAAGCATATTTAAACTTGAATGATTTATTAGACTCTTGATGATGCATAGTATGTGGTGCTTAAAATAGTGTATCTATTATTCGATATTACTATGCTCGTGTGCAAAATATCTTGTTAAGATTTTGTAGAAATTTGTGATATTTCGCAACAAGTTTGATGAACAAGACAAGGTTAGTAGCTCAATGATATTGTCAAGAAGAAGGTAATGATTTTGATGTAATATTTGCACTCATAGCACATTTAGAAGTTATTTGTACTTTACTTGCTCATTCTTGTTTTGAGAAAATTTCAAGCTTTACCAAATGGATGTTAAATCCAATTTTCTAAATGGTTTTATTCAAATAGAAGTCTATCGGAGTTTAAAATTTTTAGGCCAAATGATTTTTATAAAAAGGCCTTGTACGGTTGATACAAGTACCCCGTATATGGTTTTATAGACTTAGCTATTTTTGCAAAATAATTTTACAAAAGGTAAAGTTGATACTACACTTCTTGTTTTGAAAAAGGGGAAAGGTTGTGTACTTGTGCAAATTTATGTTGATAATATTTTTGGTGCTACTAACGAATATTTGTGCAAGATATTTTTCCAAGTCAATGCAAGGTGAACCTAAGATGATCATGATGAGGGAAGCTCAAATTTGATCATTGGAATTCAAGTTCAACAATGCCAAGAAGGTGATTATATTCCACACTCAAAAGAAGAAGTGAGGCATTGAAGAAGAAAGAACCATTTCAACCTATATGGCCACAAATGCGAAAATTGACAAAAGGTTGAAGTAGGCATGTTGATTGACAAACAAATTCGAGGTATGTTCATCTTCATTTATTACTCCTTAGACTCGACATTTTATATGCCTTATGTCAATATGCTCGACTTCAAAACTATCCCAACGAATCTCATTAAAGTGCCGTTAAAAGAAATTTTCAAATATTTAGGCACTTTTTCTTATGACTTGTTGTATCCAAAGTCTTAAAACGTTATTATTTTTCGGGATAACAAGTACGGTGATAATAACTTTTCAAAATATGGTTCGTCATAATCGAACTAAACATATTGAGATTCGATAATTTTTCAAAGGGATTGCATGTTTAACAAAAACTTGAGATGTGTTTAATTGTCTCAAGAATAACTCGCGGACTCTTTAATCGCTCACCGCCGAGTATTTTACCTCATTTCGAGCTTGATTATGACATAATGTATATTGAATGAGGTCTACGTTTGCGCTTGCACGTTTTTAAAACTAAGGGGCGAAAAATTGGATTTTTGGATCAAACTTGAATTTGCAAAACAGAAAGAAGCGAAAATGAAGGAGCTAAGGCCGACCGGTCGCCCTAGCCTCGACCGGTCGCCCTGGCTGATTTTTCGTGATAAAATGCGTTTGTTTTCCGTGACTTAGCCATTTTTGGCTCTTTTGGCCATTTTTCGTCCCCTTCGCAAATTGCACACAAATTTCACTTCAAATGAGATTTGTTGCATAAATTTCATATTTTGGGGATTATCTAGCTCGATTATCATCATCATTGCTCGTCTCTATTGATTGAATGGTAAGAACTCTACTCCTTTATCTCAATTGGGTTGAACCCTTGAGAACTTGGCTTATATGTACTTTCTTGATGAAATTTGTATATGTTTGTGATGAGATTGTTATTTATAATATATTGTATTGTGTTTAAACTGATTTGGTGATGAAAAACTTGGTTTGATTGCATTTACAAGGGCTATATATATCTTCTTCAATTTTTGACGCCCGCCAAGTGTTCGATAAAAGGTTTCAATGAAAAATTCATCACCTACATGATTCTCTCGATTTAAAAAGTCTCATATATTTATAGAGATCATGTTTTGCAAATCAAATGAGTTTTCATAAGCTTCTACAAGTCGTATGATCGACTTTTTCCTCCTATTTGGTCTATATGCTTCAATGTTCAAATAGCTCGATACATCGGTTTAGTTACGCACTTTGATATGATTATATGATGTTTTTATCGTGCTAACATTCTTTTTGATGATTCCAAAGGGGGAGAAACAGGTTATAAGCTTATTATCTCATAAAAGCTAATAAAAGCTTGTTATAAAAGCTATAAGCTATGGCTCTTAAAAGCCATAAGTTGTGAATTATTTTTAGTCCAATTGTTGCTTGATGGACTTATATACTTGACTAATGATGATTTACTTGTCTAATGATGTTTTGTTGACAGGGGGATCTTATAAGCTCTTGAACAATATGTAAAAGCTAAGCTTTTAGCTTATGATTAATTGCTTTTACATTATTCTTGATGTGCTTGTTGATAGGGGGAGCTTTTGCTATATATGTTTAATATATCTACTCCCATCCTTGTGATTATATTGCGTGGAATGTTGTCGCTCACAACAGATAGTTCTTTTTTAACCGGTAAAATTGTTTTGTTTTCAAAATCGACCTCGTTAGAATTGTTTTGGTTTGTAATCATCAAAAAGGGGGAGATTGTTTGATAAATGGTTTTATCATGATTTTGATGATTTTGTTTGTATACCAAAACAATGGTTGTAAAGGTTGTCCAAATACTCCTAAACGATTTAAAATGGTTTTAATATTTTCCGGAGTATTTCCTCAAGTTTATTTCCGATAATATTGGACAACAATTTTATTGATTTTATGTCAATGGGTTTTTACATTGAAACTATATTTCTAATGTTGTCCTAAATACTCTCGATCGGTTTAAAATGTTTTTACGAATTTTTCAGAGTATTTCTTTATGTTTATTTTCGACAAAAATCGGACAACATTTCATTTAGGAGGTCGACCAGTGGCGACTGGTACCTGTGAACGCATTTCACGAAACAGAACTCCCAGAACTCCTAAAATTGGTCAGGGTGACCGGTCACCATGGTGGGCGACGTCGTACCCTAGGCGACCGGGTCGACCCCCTTATGACCGGTCACCCCGTTGAATTTTTGCTGCGTTCTTTTCAAATCTTATTAGTGCGCGACGGTCGCTCCTCAAGTTTGACAGCAAAATTCTAACCATTTGCAGCAGACAACTTTTCCCTAATTTGTGGGATTAATTTCTAACAGCTATAATCTTGATTTTAATTGTATTTTTCTGTAGATTTTCAATCCCCAAGAGGAGCCTATGCTTGATCAATCATCTCCTATAAATAGAGGAAGTTTTGGAGCAATCAATACAACAATTGAGATACAATACAACAAGATACACTTCAAGCAAATATTTGTTCTTCATAGTTATTATTCTTGTTGTAATTTTGCCTAGCTTATCACTTTCACATCCTTGAGGTCTAGGCTATTCTTGATTACACTTTGCACTCATATTGTAATATTCATTATTGAGTTGTAATCTTGATTTTTGGTCATCATTCAACACAAGACATCCTTGTGAGTATTCTTGTGGTAAGAATATACTTGGGTGATCTAGGTGATAGGAGTTTCAAGAGTGTGGTGCTCTTGAGGAGTTGAAGAATTTGGTATTCTTCAAAATTGAAGATTGTGGTGATCTTCAAAGGTGCCGTTGAAGGAAGATTGTGGTAATCTTCAAAGGGAGTTTGTGGTAATCTCCAAAGGTGGTGTTGAAGAAGAGTGTGGTGCTCTTCAAGGTGTTGTAAGTTGAGTTTGTATTAATTTTGGTAATTAATAAAATTCTTTTTCTTTTTGAAATCCATCCCGAATATACTGGGTGGTAGAGGATTAGGGCCTAGGTGGGTTGAACCTCTATAAATCGACGTGTGTTGTTTACATTCCGCACCTTTATTATTGTCTTGGCTTGTTTTGTTCGAAAAAGAAGGTAAAATCGAAAAGATGGGGATAATCTATTCATCCCCCCCTCTAGATTATCGTAGTCGCTTGGACTTACATGTCCTTCAAGAAGGATGGGACTTTTGGTTGTTCCCTGGGGTATGGCCTAGTGATTGGCCATTTGATGGAGATTAAGGGGATAGCCTTGCGCCATGGGAAGCCCTTTCACGCGAATAAGAGGATGCATAAGGCTAACCTATCTGGTTCTCAGAAGAAGGCTCATGCCGTAAAAAATCGATGCCACCGGTCCTACAAAAGATACAACTGCGATCGCTCTAGCTCTCTCCCCTAAGCCTGTTTTAAAGAAGAAAGTTGCGGCATCTAAACCTGCTCCTGCCCCAGCAGCCAAAACCAAGAAGGCACCTGCCTTAGCAGCCAAACCCCAAGCACCTGCCAAAGCAGCCGAATCACAAGCACCTGCCCCCAAAGCCGAGATTGAGGAGGAACCCCAACTTTCTTCTCTAGTTGTGAAGAAAAGGCGGACCGCCAAGTCTCGTAAGGTAGCTGCGTTGAAGAAAAAGGATGTTGAAACACATGCCTTAATTATTGAAGAGCCTCAAAATGTAGAGCCAGATATTCCCCTGGTTCCCACAAAAAGAAGACGATTGTTTAGAAGTTGAGCCGAGAAGCCAGTAAGTCCTAGATCACCGGAGAAGCCCGATGAGACAGCTGATGCTCAAGAGGAGCAGTCTCAAGAAAAAGTTGATGATACCTAAGATCGCTGTGCGGTCGGTCGAGTGTCAAAGACCCGGACGGAGAGACAAATGTGGAGAGATAGATGCAAATTGAGACAACCAAGTCACATAAAGGAAAAGTTGCCTCACCCCTTCAGACTGATGCACTTGAACCTGAGGAGGAGCAAGCTACGTTGGCTACTATTCCAGAGGTCGGAGAAGATGATGACGATTTGATAATGTATTCTCTAGTCTATCCTGACATCCAACAGAGCTAAGGGATTGGAGAAGGTGCAAGCTAGACTACTCCATACAAAGAATTCACTTGATCGGAGTTCATCGAAGAAGAGGAGGAGCTTCTCATCTTCCTTGGAAATGTAATTGTCTAATATGCCCTAAATGAGGATTTCTGCATGGATGCCCTCCGTGATATTCAAGAGGATGAGAAGGAGAAAGCCCCGGAGAAAGCCAAAGACCTCGAGAAATCAAAAATATGTATGCAAACAGGGACTCTCATGGAGTCAAGTGACAAAGAAGGACTGGAGGAGATGGACCCGATTGCGGTAGTTGAAAAGGCCGAGTTTCAACAGGCCATTAAAGAATCCCAAGCTATGCACGAGCAATATCTTCGGAAGGTCCAGGAGAGTCTTCCCATATCTCTCCTCAACTGATCCTCGGGAGTGGCGCGCGAGAAGATTGCAAATCGTTATTCATGCGACCATTTCCCCAAAGGCAATCTCAAGATGGCTCTCAGGGAAACGACGATGAAGCTAGGGAAGGTGATGATGTGGGCACACTAGCCAAGACTAACCCCGAAGAAGGTGTTGAGACACCTGCCCCAATGGCTAACTAATCAATAGGAAACACAGCTATATCTCAGGAGCTGACTAACCCCACAAACATTCACTCAGCTGGTGCACCAGTTGAGGGGAAAGCTCTCTCCAGCACAACTAGGTCGGAGGACGTTGTGGGAGACAACACTACAAAGTTTGGAGGCGAATGAGAGCACAAAACTGATAAGCAGAGTGAAATCAATAAAGCTCGAATGGTTGAGACTGTTCCAGCTGAGGTTTCCTCTGATGTGCAGGCCGATGAAGCTGCCAATGCAGCTAAGGCAAATGATGGGAAAGTGGCCACGGGAATTGAGACTCTTGGCCATGAATGTGCAATTCTAGGAGTTGAGTCTCCGAAGGATTCCATCAAAGACCCCAAGACAGCTGAGTCTGTCGAAGGGAATGTTGAAGGCCCTACAACAAATGAGACTGCTGACGGTAATGAAGGCCTAAAGGAGGTTGAGACTTCCTTAGGTAAAGAGCTGGAACAGGAGAACATTCCTCAAGTGGAGGGTGCAAGTGAGGAAGAAGAGATTAGAGCCCTTCATGATTCCCTAGAACACATATATACAACTTTTCTGGGATCTGAGGATGAAGCCGAGTCCACACATCATGGAGATTCTACGCAGGACGAGGCTAAGGATGTTCTTAACTCACGGAGCAATGTTAGTGATCAAACAGCTCCAATGAGATTCAATTTTGATGATGAGCCATCGCCTCTAGCCAAATCACTCTCCGATGACGCTATTAAGACAACTGAGGACCCATTGACTTAAAAGGAAAAACCCACTGAGACCGCCGAAGCTGTTAACAAAGCTGAGGCTCACCACCGAAAGATCGACGATACAATCGCCCACTGACACAAATGAGCAGCTACCACAGTTGCTGCAGCAAAGACTCAAACAGCTCCATCGCAGGCTTCCACAGCTGCATTATCTGCCGATGATGCTGGCTCAGCCGAGGCACAGAGAGCTAACACTTTGTAACAAGAGAAAGGAAAAGCCCCCCAGCGCGGACCTCCAGGGATCCCTCTTCACTACAAGAAAACTGCTGATAGACACCACCTAAAAGACACCGGTTTTAAGACTTTACTGGTGTCTTTTCCCATATAACAGTGGTTTTGTAAGAAATCGGTGTGTAATTAGTGTTGTCGCTTGATAAACAACAGTTTCCTAAAACCTAAATGTCTATTGTAAAAATACTTCCCAAATAGACACGGTTTTGGCATCGGATTTTGAAACCGTGTCTATTTATATAAATTATTTTAGATTAGACACTGATCTTTCGACACCTTATAGAACCGGTGTCTTTATTTTTTAACACTGTGATCTTTAGACACCGTTTTACAACCGGTGTCGTCAAAAGGCACAACTCCGAAATTTACAAACCATGAAGTAAATTCAACCTCCGACAATTTTTTTTTTGCTTTCATAAATTAATCCCAATTTCACAAACCTTAAACCTAAAAAAACAACAAGACTAATTGGCATGATTAAAATCCCATATCAAAACATAATCCCCATTATTTAATTTCCGTAAAGCAAAAAATCGCTTGATAGCCTTTTCGCAATCTTCAAACTCTTTCAAAGAATTTCAATCCCTAAACCCAACCAAGAATTGGGCCACCGCCTCAAAAAACAGCGCCGCTCCTCCTCGGCATGTTCGCATCCACCACCACCCCAACCTCCATCGCCTCCGCCATCGCGCCTTCACCCCTCCTTGCTCCCACTCCGCTCCTACGCTCTTAACAAGCTTCGCTGTGCATGCCGCACAGACCGCCAGACGGCACCATCGGCCTCTTAGCCCGCACTCGATCCGGTCGGCTGCATCGTCGTCGGGCCCTCAACGGGCTCCGCCACGCAGCTCTCCACGTGCCACGACCGGTGGTGGAACTCCCCTCACGGTGGCGGTGGCGTACTCTAGGAAGTCGTCATTGTCTTCTTCTTGGGACGAGTCTTGGTCGTCGAGAAACGATCGGAGGAGGTCGGTGAAGAGATAGGGGTGGTCCAGTGTGGAGGTCGCGAGCCGTAGAAAGGGTTTCTCGACGGCATTGCGCCACTCGGGGAGAAATCGATGAAGGGTTTTGCGGTGTTTTTCTTGCGCCCAAAAGGGGATGATTTGAACATCCTTGGAGCATATATGCAAAGCTTTTCCGGCGATTGTTCGCCTTCGACTTGGAAACCGCATTGCGGGTTTATTTAATTTCATGAAATACTTATAATTAACTTTTCTCTTTGTCATTTTTCAAGAAGTTGATGGTAGTGATTATACGTGTGCGTGTTAACTTCGAATTCCCCTCGCTTTTCTGTAAGACTATTGCCAACTTCGATTTCATGGGGGCCAATTTTAGAAATGAGATGATAATGTCTCGCCTCTTATTCTTAATTCACTGCTCGCTTGCTTTCTCGTAGTTAGTTTTGTTCTCTAAAAATTTAGTAGAAAAGATTTGTTGGTACTATTTAAACTTATGTCTTTGCATAACATGGTCGTAGAAAGCATATGCTTATTTATCAATATCTCGATTATGAGTTATAATCAACCAAACTAATGTCATGCGTAACTCAATCTTAATTAAATCATGTTTATCTTGAACTTGATGAACTAAGCTTTTCTCGAACAAGTCTGCTCTAGCTCTCTATCCTCCCCTAACTGACCTCATAAGGCGAGTTTCATTGAAGGATGATAGTTGCGACATTATGATCTTACCGTGTCTTTAGAATGGATGGAATTTTTGAAATGTGATCTATGTCTCTAGTGAATGGAATCATTGTCCCGCATTTTGAAGATGAAAAGAATGATACAAATTGATTGCCCTTTTGTTTGATCACCTTATTTTTGCTGTTTTACCTTAATAAATCATTCATGTTTATTAGAAGCTATTTAGGTTTGTTTATTGTTGTGTCACTTTGTATGTGTGTCCTTAGAAATAGAAAGTAGAAAATACCGATAACTTTTTTCTTATACATGTTTTTCTATCTCTTATAGTGAGTTTTAAAACTTGCAAAGAATCATCAGTTTCCTTTATCATGGAAAATGGAAGTAAATACACAACTTAAGTCCCTTCAAGTTTTTGGTGAACTCGCTTTGTTTAAAGGAATTGCTATGTATCGGTCAACTCGACTCAATGAAGTTGAAAAGTGGTAATTTAATTGTCAGCAATATAATTTATCTTCTTGTCAAGATGAATGTTTCGATAGGCCTTGGTTTGCATGAGCTTATGTTGCACATCTTCGATCTTTTTAGTAGTTCAAACTTATTTTATTATCTTTATTGATTTGTTTGGCAAATTTCTTGTGTGGGTTTGTGGAACCTCCATTCTAGTTTGAACTTTTGAAATGAATCTTCATGTGATCATGGTTTATGTGTTCTCTACATCACTTATTTATATAATGTATCTTCTAGCCATGTTTGTCTCTCCACCAAAAGGCTTCCAAAATGGTTGAAAAATCAAATATACAATCAAGACATGGGCAAAATGACTATGGGAACAAAAAGAGTGTTGTTTTATGTGAAATTTGCTAGTATCTTGCATAGATTTTCTTATGTAAAATTCGATGGAATTGTAGTATTGTTCTTGTTCTATGCTTGTTCTTTTTGTTCACAGCTTGTACAACCTTATCTTTTCTCGAAAAGGTTATCCGGTCATGATTGGGCAAGAAGCCATCTGCAGAAACGTTAATCCTGAGGCAAAGAGTTGCACGTGGTGCGCACTTCTTAGATCTTAAATAAAATAGTGTAAAAGGCCGAATTGAACTTGTGAAAGAAAAGATTTATAGTCCACATCCATCTAGATTTGTATAATTGTTTGATGTCTAATCTTGCATGTATGTGCACAAAGTGGTTTTATATATTTGTCTCCATGTATACTTATATGTTTCCAATTATTTCATTCATTTGCATTTTTTTTTCCAATATATGAGCACTTATTGCGGCAATGGGTCGTACATTGGAACAGAATGATTGACTATATTTCATTATTGATGTGATCGATATGGGATATAGCTTGTTTTCCAATACTTCAATGTTTATGTGAATGCTTTTGAACTGGTGCTTCATTTACATTTAATGATGTCTACGATTCCATACTACTTGATCCGGCGGCCAGGTTGGTACTTGCACTTGGAGTGAAGCCAAACTTGATGTTGTGCCAGTGTGCAATGGAATATGCATTACCATTTTCCACCCTTGAGGATGCTTGTGTTAGGCATCTCCATAAATCTTGAAATGTGATTAATCTATTGTACTAATTTGGTTTTTTATTTTTAAAATGTTAGGCATCTCCATAAATCTTGAAATGTGATTTTGATTGTTTCGTTTTTTGTTTCTTTTCATTTTTGCTACCTTTTTGATTGTTATATGTAATATTGTGCAGGGAAGTTGTTGGAAATGGCATGTACGATGCTTGGGGAAGTTGGAAAATCGTTGGCTTTATAATCAACTACAGGATCTAAAGGGTATAATTATTGTTTCTTATTCTTGTTGTAATGATAGGAGCTGGAATGACAAGAGCAATATTGATCATCTGGATTTTGTTGCCTTTAGTTGAATGTATATAGCTTTTTTTGTTGGTCGATAGAATTGGATTATGAATTTGTAGTTTCTTTATCGAAAGGAATCTTCACTACAAGTACTTTTTGTTGGATTATGGATCTTTGTGATTTAGTATTAATGTATTTTTTGTTGATTGGTGGAATTGGATTTTATAATGAATTGCTTATTGATATGGATTTTTTGCAGCTTTAATTTATATTATATTTGAAGCTTACAAATTTTATTTCATACAAAAGACACCGGCTTAAAACTGGTATGTAAAACCGATGTGTATTCCTTTAAAGATAGCGGTTCTAAACCGGTGTAAAATGCATAAACTTTTAACATCATGGGCCTTAGAAAGCGGATATTTTATCTATATTACACCGGTTTAAAACCGATGTCGTTAAAGAAAAGACACCGGTTTTAAACCGGTGTCAAAAAGTTCGAGTTTTAACACCAAAAGTGGCTTTTTAACACCGGTTTTTTTACTAATAGACACCGGTTTAAAACCGTGCGATTGAAGGAAAAGACACCTAGTATTAAACAGTGTCAAAAAGTTTAGACTTTTAACAACAATGGCTTTAACACCGGTTGGTTTACTAATAGACACCGGTTTAAAATCGGTGTCTATCAGCTTTTTTGTAGTAGTGCTTGTTAGAGATGATGTCTTTCAAGACATATTTCTTTTCACTGATGAATTGTCTGATATGAAGGCCGAATCTGCTCGAGAACAGGAGAAATACACTGATGCAGGAAGAACCCATCATTCCATCTGGAACGATTGTGCCTATGGGATTTGATTTCAATGCATTGTGGCTAGAAGAAGAGTCGGATTCCACAGCCGAGTTCCCTAATGTGTTCAAGCAAATATGTGATAAAATTGAGAAAATGGAATGCCATCATGCATCATTGGATCTTTGATTGGACAACCGTGATGCAACACTCAGCGCAGATATTCGAGGAGTTATCTTATGGATCAGGGAGAGGGCTGCACAGCAGACTGCAATGCGCTTAGAGCAGGCTCGTTACTTCAAAGCTTTGTTTGCAAAGCTGTTGGTTTGGAGTGCGGATAATTCTAAATTTCAGCAGAGGCAGAAGGAATAAATGGCCAAAATGAAAAATTCTCACAAGTCGGACATGGAGTTGCTCAAACTGCACCATCAGAGCGAAATTGGACGCCTAGATGACAACATGAACCAGAAGTTCAGTCTTCTTATGGCATAAATGAAGTTACTAGCAGCTGAGTCAAAGGCTACACGGTCAGAGTTCTGGACAGCCTACTCCAAAGCATATATCAAGCAAATTCAACAAACAGCCGACTGGATTTAATTCTAAGTGGATTGTTCCTTGGCCTGACCCTTTTGTTTGGTGATGATGCCAAAAAGGGGAAAGATGAGGCCTTAAAGGGACTGAAAGGAGAAGCAGAAGGGAGTAATAAGGAGACGAAGAAGGGAGAATCGCAAAGGGGAAGGAAGCGTGAAGAACCCCTTTGAAACTTATGTTTGGCTTTGAAACCCTCCAAAGAAGAGAAGTCATAGCTTCGATTCTCAAAGAAATTGCCGAAAGAGCTATCCGTTGAACAAAAAAGCGGAAATGGCCATGAAAGAATCAAGAAAAGCCATTGAAGCTGAATTTGAGAAGGTAGATGAGAAGCACTCTGCACACATTAAGAATATCATAAAACAATATGATGGTCCTCCAGCCATAAAGTATCACCTGCAATAAAACCCCCGAGAGATATTGGCATGCCTGATGCTGAACCTGAGCCTAGATCACTAAAGGAATTCCAGACTCTAGAAGCAGAATGATATTTTCAAAACATGACTCTACCACAAGCCTTGGATTTGTACTAGGATAAGGGACTTGAGTTGTGCAATACGGTTGATAAACATCCAAGTTCCAGTAGTCACTTGGCTAGAAAATCAAAAGCTCTAGTGCAATACACTCCCAGAGGAAGAGGAGCTGAGTTAGGAAGGGGAAGACATGGTGGCAGTGGGAGAAGTGTTAAACCACGGCCAAGACCAGAAGATATTAAGTATGTGGATCCGTAGAAGAAGGGACTCATATACTGGGTTAGATTTGATCATCTTGCTAACATAGAAGTTACACGCAAGAATGCTAAATCTATAAAAAGGCAAGAGGCTAAAAATGAAAGGACTACTCGAGAATGGGAGGAAAGGCAGTGTAGGGATGACCCAGCTGTGAAGCGAGCATATGATAAAAATAAGAAGAAGGAAGAGAAAAGAAAGAAGATGAGAGCTGACGAAGACAGTAGGAGAGCAGATGAAGAAGAGAGAAGAAGGAAGCAGCCAAGGCGTTGAAGACGGCTGCAAACCCCTTCATGTATTTTACTTGGTCAGTAAATACATAGTGTAAGTTTTTCGTGTAATTTTCAGCTCGAGAGATTATCCTTGTAATATTTATCTTCCTCGTGTAACTTAGCTCGGATACACAATGTAATGCAATACTTACTTGTATAAGCTCAGTTACCTTTGTAAACAGCTTTGTAAAGGACAAGAATGCTATGATTAATGATTAATAAATTGATTATTTAAAGCATACATTCTTTTTGTTACTGCACTGCTTGTGTTTGTTATTTATTTATTGTTTTTGGCATCATTAAAAAGGGGGAAACTGTTAGGAAATTTATTTGTTAGATTTTGATGATACCATGTAAAACTTAGACTAGGAAATTGGCACCCCATTTTCGTTGTAATTTTGTATTGTAATAGATAGGACTAAAGAGTCAATGAAGTCGGCTATGTCAAGAATGCAAGAAGTCAACTACAGAGTAGAGTGAAGACTCTGATGTGTGTCAGCAGAGTAAGGCCTAGAAGGAAGACAAGGACTCGATGAAGGAGAGCCAGCTGAGGAACAGTTGTGTAAAGTTTGAGGAAGTGTCAGTCAAGTCAATGAATGGAGCCAAGTCTAACAGTTGAAGTGATAGTTGAGTCATTCTCATGATTGGAGCATACTCAAGTCACAAGGGGTAAAGGCATCAGTCAAGTCAGGACAACTGACATTGATCCGTTGGAAGGAAGTCAAGGATATTACTCATTACAGTAATATATCCAAGCTGCTAGGTCTTAAAGTGTTTGGCCCAGAAACATGCAAAAGCAATAAGCTAATGGGAAACACTGAAACTTGTGTCAGACCCTGTAAAGCTGCGAAGCCATTTAGTACGAGGAAGGGTCAACATCACAAGTGTTGCAGACCAAGAAAAGACAAGCCAACGAATAAGAAGTGTCATTTGAAAATAGCATATCTCTTCAATGAGCAAATTTTCAAATGAGCACTATAAAAGGCTGAGGAAGCATTTGAGAAAAGGTTACCTAAACCTAGCACGAACGAATCAAGCAAGCATAACCTGCAATATTCTCAAGCTTATACAGAAAATTCCTCACTCCTAAAACTCGAAGGAACTCAATCCAACACACGCTGTGAATGAAAGATTACTTCAACCAGTTGAAGAGGAAACATTTAAAGAACAAAGAGGGGTCTACTCTCCAAGTTGAAGGAGTTGAAGAGGAAACATTTAAAGAACAAAGAGGGGTCTATAATAAAGGAAAATGCTTTATTCTCAAAAATGATAAAATTATTTGTGAAGCAAGTAGAAAAGGCAATCTTTACAAAATTTGCGCAAGTGATTTACTTAGTCAAAATATTTCTTGTCTTTGTCGCCAATAATGATTTAACAAGTTTATGACATAGGTGATTTTGACATGTTGGATACAAAAATTTGCAAGAGATTTACAAAAAACAACATGTCAAAGGACTACCCAAATTAAATTTTGAAAACCTTGGCCTATGTGACAGTTGTCAAAAGAAAAAATTAGTTAAAAGTAGTTTTTAGCCCAAAAATGAAATTTCCACAACCAAGCCTCTACAATTACTTCATCTTAATTTCCTTCATCCTCGATTATCTTCCTCATCTATCAATTGATCCCTATTCATTCGGTCAAAGTCTCCACGTCCTTTTCACGCCCCATGCTTTCTCCACTACCTATTGTTAAGCCAAGTTGATGGAACGAAGCTCAAAGACCTAGAATTCTAGTTTCTCCGTCGCTCCACGGTTTCGAAGACTTAAGGGATTCCCTTAGGGGCTTAGATTAATGATATACTGAACTCGCTAAGAGGTAAATGATATGGTCTCGACATAAAGAGAATGAATAGCGGGCGAAGAGATGTCCCGATTCCAATGCTTAACGAATGGACCAATCCAAGACTTGGAATGCTAACAGAAAAGACAGCTGCCAAGCCGCTTACCTTACTAGCACGATACCAAAATCTTAACCGACTAAAGGCTAAAAGACTGCTTCTACACCTACAACCCAACCCTCGCTTTCAGAGAAAGATAGAACGGACAAGAACGACCTTTTCTTTTACATCCTCAAGCTACACGGATTCACAGACGATGGTTGTTTACACGGGTCCTCGTCTTGTTCAAAGATCCCCTGGGAAGCTTTGTTGGTGAGCCGTTATCTAAGTTTCATGAGGTTGCTTCTCGTCGGCGGACCTTACAAAGAGAAAAATAGCGGAGGTCAAGGTTTGGAAGGAGTTCATCTTGAATTGCCAAGATCTGATTTGGAGGTCTTTCTCCCTGTTCTAGTGACATATGTTTTTCTAAAGAGAGAAGAGCCTTGAGGCGAAGAGTTGCATGCAGCTTTACTAAGCTCAGGAAAAGGGAGGTTATGAAATAAGTTATGCCAAAGAAAAGCCGAAGCCGGTACCCTAGCCTCTCCTGACCAATCTCTTCCGTCTTTCCCACGTAGGGGCTAACTATAAGGGAGGGGTTCAAAGGCGCTTTCTTTCACTTCTAAAGAAGGGGAAGGTCTTTAAGGAATTCTATTCTTATTAGTAGCAGACGGCTACCTTTAAAGAGTCTATCGATCCAGCCCAGTATAGTCAATCTATCTTGGGCTAAACAGCCTATCTAATCTCCCAGCGATCTCTGCAATCGCTTCGATCCACCCTCTCAGTGAAAAAGAGTAATACGTCCTGAAGAATTCCTACCAGCAGACTTCCCTGTACTCAAAGTGAATTGTCTAAGTCATGTGCTTGGTTGCGATCCTTCAATCCCATTTTTATGGAAGGAACTGGTAGTTGATAAGTTGCCAACCTCCTGAATTTAGGCTTCTGTAGGTAGAGTTTCCTGCCTTCGACTTTGAGTTGGGTCTTTCACTATTCAAGTAAGGAGCTCAGGGGCCTGTGTGCCTTGTTTCCAAGATCCGGTGGATAGCTTTCCTATTTCCTCAAGCTTTCAGATGGAGGAGCATAATTCATCAACCAAAGATGAAAGCAATCAATAGAACGAAATGAAATAATGGTAAGCCTAGGGTGACGAACATGGCTCAAGAGTGTCTATACAAAGCCCTTCTCTTCTTCACTCAATGAGGAAATGCAACCTTTCTTTGAATGGTACTTGATTCATAAAGAATGAATCTTTTGAAGTTATGTTATACGGACTTTCTAAAAATTTAGTGGCATTGAAAGTCTAAGTGGAAAATATTACACATTTGTTATAGTTGATGATTTTTCAAGATACACATGGACTATTTTTCTTGACAATAGAAGTGATGCCTCTAATGAGTTTGCTAAGTTGTGTAGACTTATAGAAAATGAAAAAGAAGATACGATTAAATCTATAAGTAGTGACAGAGGGGGAGAATTTGATGGTGATTTTAGAATATTATGTGAAACCAATGGGTATGCTCATAATTTTTTGGCTTCTAGAACTCCACAACAAAATGGCGTTGCCGAAAGGAAAAACCGAACTCTTCAAGAAATGTGTCGGTCCATGCTCAATGAATTCTCACTTCCAAAATATTTTTGGGCTGAAGCCGTCAACACCACTTGCTATGTCATAAACCGGGTATATCTTCGTCCTAAGTTAAATAAAAATCCTTATAAGCTTTGGAAAGGAAGAACCCCAAATATTAGTTATTTCAAAATATTTAGTTGCAAGTGTTTTATTTTGAATACCAAGGATCATTTTGACAAATTTGATCCCAAAGCCGATGAAGGAATTTTTATGGGGTATTCGACTATGAGTAAGACATATCAGGTTTATAACAAAACGAGCATGGTGGTCAAGGATTCCATTCACATCAAATTCAATGAAGCCTCGGGTATTGAAAGAATACTCAATGATGAAAATAATGAAGAAGATGAAGTTAAATCAATTATTCCATATGATGTTCAAATTGATCAACCTTCCACATTAAATGATCATTCTTCAACTTTCAATGTTCCACAAGAAGATAAAGGTGACAACTTGGATCTTCCCGTGGCATTACAATTCAAAGGAGATCATCCAAAGATCTCATAATTGGGGATCCTCTAGAAAAAGTTATGACTAAAAGGAAATTTACCAAGAAAATTCTTATTTCTCAATAAGAGCCAAAAAAATGCAAAGGAAGCCATTGAAGATGAAATTGGTTTCTAGAAATGCAAAACGAGTTGAAGTAATTCGAAATGAATTATGTTTGGGAATTGGTACCTTGTCCTCCATCACAGACTATTATTGGCACAAAATGAGTATTCCGAAAAAAACTCGATGATCAAGGAAACATCATTCGAAACAAGGCAAGGTTAGTGGCTCAAGGGTATTGTCAAGAAAAAGGTATTGACTATGACGAAACATTTGCACCTGTAGCACGTTTAGAAGCTATTCAAATTTTACTTGCCTGTTCTTGTTTTAAAAATTTCAAACTTTGCAAATGGATGGTAAATCCACCTTTTTAAATGGTTTTATTCAAGAAGAGGTCTATGTAAAACAACCTCCGGGGTTTGAAAATTTTTCGAGGCCAAATAATATCTATAAACTTAAAAAGGCCTTATATGGTTTAAAACAAGCACCCCAAGCATGGTATGATAGACTTAGCTCTTTTCTTTTACAAAATATTTGGTGCTACTAATGAGTCTCTTTGTAAGAAATTTTCTAAGCTCATGCAAAGTGAATTTGAGATGAGCATGATGGGAGAACTCAACTTCTTTCTTGGACTTCAAATAAAACAATGTCAATAAGGCATCTATATATCCCAATCCAAGTATATAAAAGATATTTTAAAGAAGTTCGGAACTGAAGAAGGAAGGACCGTTGCAACTCCGATGGCAATATATATCAAGCTTGACAAAGATGAGAAAGGTAAACCGATAGACCAAATAAAATATCGAGGTATGATTGGTTGTTTACTTTATTTAACCGCTAGTAGACCTGATATTCTTCATGATGTATGCCTATGCGCTCGATTTCAAAACAATCCCAAAGAATCTCATTTAAGTGCCATTAAAAGAATTTTTTCGATATTTAAAAGGCACTATTTCTTATGGCTTATTTTATCCAAAGAATGAAAATTTTTCTTTAAAAAGATATAATGATTCAGATTATGCGGGAAATATTGATGATCGTAAAAGTACTTCTCGATCATATCAATTTTTAGGCGATTGCCTAGTATCTTGGTTTTCTAAGAAACAAATTTGTGTATCTTTATCAACGGTTGAAGTTGAATATATATTTCTGCGGCTTTTTGTTGTACTCACTTCTTTGGATAAAACAAACTTTAGCGGATCATAAATGTTTCTTTCGAAAATGTTCAAATTTTTTGTGAAAATACGTCCGGTATAAATATTTCACAAAATCGGGTTCATCATAACCGAATAAAACATATTGAGGTTCGACATCATTTTTGAAGGGATTGTGTTTCTAAACGAAAAATTGAGATGTGCTTTGTTCCATCTCAAGATTAACTCGCGTATATTTTCACAAAATCGTTACCCGCTGAGACTTTTACTTCGATTCGAGCTCGTTTAGGCATAATGCATACTGAATAATGTCTATATTTTCATTTTTGATGCATTTTAAATTTTTTGGGGTGAAAAATCGAATTTTGGCAAAATCTCAAAATAGAGACAGAAAACAAACGGACAGGTATCGATCGCACAGGGGGCTGACCGGTTGACCTTGCCAGGGACTGATCGCCCAGCCCGTCGACCTATCCACCTAGCATGTTTTCAAAAATAAAACTCGTCTGTCTCAGACTTCAGCGAACAATATCAAAATTTTCTCCCTCACTTTCTCTTTGAAACCTAAGCCACAAAATCACTTTTTTCTTCAAATCTTTCTCTATAAATCACCAAATTTGGTGATTCTTGTTGCTATTCTTCTCGATTTTGCAAGTATATCATAAATATGGCACTCCCAAAAATTTCACCGGTCAAAATCCCAATCCCAAGTGAAGAAGCGTAGAGGGTTCTTCGAGTACTCACCAATTTGAACCGGAGCAACGTGAAATACGCGATACCCAAAGGAATATAGCTCAAGGGCAAGCTGAGAATCCAAACCCCCAACTTTCTTGGGCCTAAATTTCCGAGCTTCTGGCTACAATTTTGAACGTAAATATCAAATGGACAAAAGATAAAATATCCCTTTTATCTCAAGCTCCTAGTCATTCATATATGATGATGTTTATTAATAAATTTGCGGAACAATTTTAGGAAGATTTGGAGTTGAGTAATAAGACGATTGGGCGTACCAAAATTTGCAACTTTGGTACTTTTTCGAATGAATTTACCACTATTAGAGAATATTTTGAGACTCAAGGTTGGTTGTATTTGTGGGAACACCCTTTTGTTATGTATGATGATGAATTGATTATGCTTTTCTATTCGAATTTATGGATTGAGTTTGATTTAGGTGATAAGTCGATTGCTATTAATTCGTTTATTAAGGGGCGTCATTTTCATTGGACGCTTGATGATATTTGTCGAATGTTGAATGTTAGAGAAGGAGGTTGGGATTATTTTGGTTGCACTCATTAGAATAATGATATTTTTGGGGTGTCATTGGAAGAGGTTAAGACATTCTTAGGTGTTTGGCCCGATTTCACTCTTTTGGCTATGACAACTGAGCTCTGTCTAATATCTATGATTGCAACATATTGTGTTTGTGGAAAATCTGTTAAATTGCCAAAAACATATGGATTATTTTTTGACCTACAAGATCAAAAAGAGGGAGCTAGTAAACTTTGGAGCGGTGCTTATCCAATGTATTATTAAGTCGTTTACTCAAGGAAATAAAAAATGTTCAATGGGAAATTGGATTTGTAAACTGCTTTTACAGTCGGGTCTATCTTCTTCCGAGTTCAACTCAAAAATTATCTAAGATGACTTTGAAAATGACAATGTCCAACAAATGCTTAGGATACATAGGACAATGCCCAAACGTCCTACGAAGTCGATAAAGCGTAAATCACTAGGTTCATATTCGCATAACCCGGATGACATATTTGATGATGAAGAAGCCGAAAGATTGGCAGTGGATGGTAATGAAGGCAATCCGGAGGGTAATACCATTGCCGATGTTCAAAATGATGATGTTAGAACCGAAATTGGAAATATTCAAGCTCATTGTGCTTCACTCGAAACACAAAATGTAGAGCTTCATCAAGAAAACTCAAAGTTAAAAAAATCGGTTAGCAAATTGAAGAGGTTTATCAAAGAGCTACTTCCAACCGCGTGTTGCTCTTCAGACGAAGAGTGATCCATTTCCCTTGTTGTCATTAGTTTTCAAACTATTGTCTTTAAAATTCTCATATTTGCTTGATATTAACTCTTGTATTTTCGACTAATTCTCTCTTAATGTGCTACTTTGATGTTATATTCTAATGTTTTATTTATGCTAATGATGTTTTTGATGATTCCAAAAGGGGAGAAAAATGTCTTGAGCTTAAATTCTTTTTGATGAGGTAAAAGAGCTTGTAAAAGCTCACAGAATAAGCTCTTTGATATAAAAGCTGGTTTTCAAAAGCTGGAGTTTTTGTAGCTTTTTTATGAACAAATATTTTTTGTAATCCCTCTGATGTGTGTAAAATATACGTGCATTTTGGGGCTTAAAATGATATACATTTAATGCATTTGCACGCATATTTACTATGTTTTTACTTGGTTTCCTTAAAAGGGCATGATACTGCGTATTCTTGTAATTCTTGCAGAAACAGAGCTTAAAATAAAGAAATATCAGTTGGAATGCCCGGCTAAGATTGACGAATGCGAAGAGAAAATCAAAACGACAAAAAAAGTGGACAAAAACACTTCACACAGCTGAACCATGTGGTGTCACACGGCCGCGTAGAAGTGCCAGTGTGAAATCACACAACCGTGTGAAGAAGGGCAAAAAATAAAGGACAGAATCAGGCCCACATGGCCGAATGTTCACCTTATTTTTTAGCTTCACCGCAAGTGTACGATGCAGTTTATAGAATAGGGTTAGCAAGGTCAAATCCACAGGGACTAATAAATTATTGTACTAAGTACTGGATTATAATAGTCTTATTTTTATCTAGACGATCGAAAGTTGATGGATTGGTTTTATTAATACTATGACAAGAAATTTATCCTAAAAGAAACAAAGCAAAGAGTTGATTGAAAGATCAAGTAGATGAATGGATTCATGGGTTATGGTTTCAGTTAATATCCCCTTTTATTATCAGATTAATCAAACCAAAGTTATATGTATTCTTCCCTATAGAACGATCACACAAGCAATTTACCCTCTCTCTCGAGATGCATGTAAAAGCGTTGATTGGAATATCAATTCTAGCATCTCTACTCAACATGATATATCCAACTCCCAAAAGCACAAAAGATTAATTATCCTCACAAATATTCACAGACTTCTCAATCTTGCAAATATTCATGTCGAGTACTCACAGATCTAGTATTGAAACTCAACTTTTCGAATTATGAATCAATACATCAAACAAGTTAAACCAAAGGCCTTTTGAGAAAACAAGAATTAAAACAAAGTACTCGAATAGGATTGAAAACAATAACTTCAATTGCAATTAATCATCAAATAAAAGTATCCATTAACCTACTCCCAAACCCGGGAATCACAAGATGTTTAGCCAGACACAGAAAAAAAATAATCCATAGAAAAATTATTCATTTTCATGTCTAACTAATTGAAAATAAAGATACTATAGAATGCGAAGACTCGGGGACGTCGATGATCACTCGATCTATCTTCAATCCTCAAGCGTGTTGTTGTTGCCTTGATCGATCTCCCCAACTCTCTGGTGGAAAATTGCTCTTTTCTCTGTGTTCTAGGACAAAAGCCAGCGTCCTTGTTTGTGGCCGCCCCGTCTCTATTTATACTCCGTTTGGGTCAAAACATAGTTGGAAATCTGTCAAACTCTATTTTCCCGCATAGACGCACGGGCGTGCGCATCACGCACGATCAGCCCTTGCATATGGTCGAGGCTTGAGACTTGGCCCAGGGTTAGCGCACGGGCCATGCTAGGGACGCATGCCCTGCCCGTGCGCACCTGCTAGACTTGATATTTGTTCGTTTTCTTTTGTTTATCGCCCGGTTCATTTGACTTCTTCCTGATTCAACTCCAAACTTCATACATTATGTCAAGTATTGGCGGTTCTTTATCGCAATGCTCCGAATTGTTGCCAAAATGCTACAATTATCAATAAATTCCTACAAAACGAGCAAAGCATAATATCTTTTCCACAAACCAGAAATAAAGCCCTATTTACTCATGTAATGCATGCATAGCAACTTGTTCTAGCCATAATTGAGCCCAAAATACATGTAAAACACATGCCAATCACCGGACCATGTGAAGTCACACGTCTGTGTGGGAATGGGAAGGCATTGTACCATTGGACCGTGTCATCTCAAACGGGCAAGCGAAAGAAGGTTGAGTCCAACACCACATGGCCAGGCCGTGTGGGACTCTGTTTCGACACAGTTTTCAGAGTTTGCTTCCCGTTCCAACTCTACAAGTGATCTCTCCAAGCATCTATAAAAGGGACCCAAGGCTTGCACGAAAAATCATCACTTCATACAGAGAAAACACATCAAATAACACAGGAACGAAGGAATCAAAGATCTTCTGAGAGCAAAAGGCTAGGTCGCGAAGAACACCACAAGGTTTTCGCATCTTCGGGAGCACAAGAGCTTCGAAGGCTTAGGAGGGGAATCCATCCTAACAAGAAGGGGTTTTCTTTCTATGTCTAAGAATCTTGTCTGTGCTTAAATAATGTCATAATATTGTTTTGAATTTTTCTATGAGTTTGTAATCAATGTTTGGCATATCTTTCGGATCTTAGGGGCATAATCAAAATTGTGATTTATATTAAATATGATTATTTATTTTCTTAATTAATTCATGCTTTCTATTTTATGAATTTGAGTGCTTATTTATAGTTGTTTTATATTTTGCCAATAATTTGCATGTCATATTTGTTAGTGCAAAATTTTGGACGATGCGTTCTAACAAAGACGGAAATCGAATTCAGACATAAATGGATGTAACGAGTCGGGAGACCTACAACTATTTGTGGGAAGTCATTCAATTCATAGATATTTTGGGAGTTAGTAATAATTGTAACGAGTCGGGAGACCTACAATTGTTATTAATCAACTTTTTATTTATCGCCTGGGAGGGGGAATAGGCTAACTTAAGAATTGAACCCATAGAATTGCATGAATTGGTTTTTAAAACATTATTCGCATTTAATAATGAAGAAGCATGTTGAGATTACGTGTCTAAGATTGCTTCTAAAGATGTTGAAAATACTTGTGGAGTTCGCAAATTTATTTTTATTTCTTTTTCTTTATTTTCAATTTTAGTTTGTAAAAATACTCAATTTTCGGTCGCTTCCATAAAATTGGAATGCGATGTTATTATAGCCTAAGTTCTTTGAATATCAATACTTGAGGAATACGACTTTGCTTGTCATTATTCTATAAACTACATTGTACACTTGCAGTTGTATGAACCAAAATATTTTTGGCGAACAAGTTTTTGGCGCCGCGGGGATTGATTAGATTCTACTTAGATATAGTAATAAGTAGTTCAATCTTAATTGAAGCATATTTTTATTTTTATCACAATTTCCGAAATAATAGAAATTATTTTTTATTTTTTTATTTTATTCGGATCTAACATTGTTTTTGTTAAGTGCAAATAGTGCATGATCACGCGTTCTAGATCCACCCAGCCAATACCCATCGATTTGGAAATAGAAAAGACAGCGAAGCAACTACGGAAAAGAGCCAAAGCAATGGCGGATGGGACTAATCCAAACGCAGTGGATAACAGAAACAATGAAGAACGCCCACCAAGTGTCGCGTCCATGACAGAATTGTGGAAAGGCCCGTGAGAAGGGCAGTTAGAGACTACTTCCAGCCGGAGGTAAGTCAAACTTACGGGGGTATGGCTCGTTTGTCGATCAATGCAAACAATTATGAACTAAAACTGGCATTGATCAAGATGGTGTCACAAAACCAGTTTGGGGGTAGATCCGTTGAGGATCCAAATGCGCATTTGGCACATTTCTTAGAAATTTACGATACCGTTAAAATGGATGGTGTTTCTGAGGATATCATTCGATGCCGCCTTTTCGTATTCTTTCTATGCGATAAGGCTAAGGGATGGTTATGCTCTTTAACACCACCAGCCGCAAATTTGGTGGAACTAAGTCAGCGGTTTCTAGCTAAGTACATTCCCCCAGTAAAATGCTGCAACTAAAATCTGAGATCGCCCAGTTTAGGCAATTAGATGCTGAGCAACTGTATGAAGCATGGGATAGATTATAGATGGTTTGAGTGACAACATAAGAACAATTATAGATGTTGCATCTGAAGGTGCACTACTAGGGAAATATCCTGAGGAGGCACTAGAATTGTTAGAGGAGATGGCAAACAACAGTTACCAATGGCCATCCGAGATGTCTACTCTCCGACGAGTGGCAGAAGTTCAGGATGAGAAGGTCGCCATGCTCACAGAATAAGTATCCGTGCTGAATATGAAACTGGACGCGATGCAGCAAGTGACTCCAAGAGATCCTGCTGTTGTTGAAGAAGAAGCAAACTTTGTGGGTCAACAGAGGAACTTCAATAACAAGTACAGAAATAATCAAATACCTAACTATTACCATCCAGGGTTGCAAAACCATGAAAATTTCTCTTATGCTAACAATAAAAATGTTTTGCAGCCACCTCAGGGAAATAACGTGGGTAATCAAGGCAGAGCGGAGTCAAGTGAAAATAAAGCATCTATTGAAGAGATGCTATCCTCATTTATCGGAGAGACAAGGGCAAGACTTAACAAAGATGAAGACAAGATAGACAGGATAAAGGAACAGTTCACTCAGCTAAACACGAACGTAAATGCAAGGCTGAAATCTTTAGAAACACAAGTATCCCAGTTGATTGCAAAATTGTGGGAGGCCGATCAAAAAGGCAAATTCCCAAGAGATACTGAGTTGAATCCGCAGGAGCTATGCAACGCCATTCATCGATGAATGGCATTGAGGGTTCACAGATTTCAAATGACAAGGTTTAGCAAAAGTGATTAGAAATCTGAAGTCTTGCTGAAGACGTAAAACTTAGCTCTGTATGGGAGGCAACCCAATTTATTTCTTATTTCCATACATTTTTATCGCCTTCAATTTTAATTTCAATTTTAATTTTTATTCTTTATTTTGTTGTGTAGGAGGCATCACAGTACACTCTTGGTGAAAAAAAAAATGGAACCAATCCCACACGAGCGTGTGAGATCACACGACCAGGCGTGCGAGAGGACGAACAACCCAACATCACACGGCCGTGTGACAAAGGCCAAGCAGCCAAACATGCAGACAACCACGTGCAGGGCCACACGGCCAGCCCATGTGACCTCACACGGCCGTGTGGCCCCAACTCCAAAAATCGGGCAGACTACTTACCCCCTATTTTTACCCCAAATTCTCACTTTTTCCCCCAAATTCTCCTACACAAACCCTAACTCACGAAATTTCTCTCCCTAAATACTCAAACTACTCTCCAAATCTCTCCAAAGTTTCCACAAATCTCAAGCCAAAAACATAAATCCTTCATCCTCTCAAGAAACCCACCACCAATTACCTTCAAATTTCCATCTTCTCCAAGTTCTACACCATGTTTTGGGGAACTCCAAAACTCCCAAAATTTTAGATTTTTCTCCTTCAAACCTTGAAATTCATGGCTTCAAGGGATGAAAGAGGAACTAGGAGAAATACAAGAAGAATGAGGGAGCCGACTCCAGAGCCCGAACTGGAGCCTCAACCATTTTTTGACCCCGAGGAGCCTAAAGCATCAAATGTAATCTTGCCAAATGAAACCACCGGGCTAGATGGATGATACTCTACTTTCATCCATGGATCAATACGAGGTATCCCGATGAACCTACTCTTACAAATTTAGGTTTATTGGAAGATTTTAGAGCTTTGTGTGGTAGAATTGATTGGCATGAATTTTTAAATGGGCATTGGGCTACTTATTCTGTTATCACATTTGAATTTTTAAGTAGCTTTGAATTGGTGGTCCAAAAATGAAACTTGATGGGAGTTAGGTTTCGCTTGGGAAATGAGCAAAGGGAACTAACTATTGATGATTTAAATGAGATTTACAAAACTCCAACGTATGGGGTGGAAGAGCACGAAGAGTTCGATAAGGATAGGTTTTGTAAAAAGATAACCGGAAATGAATCTACATGCCAGACATTTCAAAGGGGTCTAGTATTCGAAACTCGGTATTTCGATATGTTCAGCGAGTCTTAGCTAAAACCATTTTTGCGAGGGAGGAGAGTATAGGGGCATTAAGGGTAGATGAATAATTTATCATTTGGTGTAAGGCATCGGGGACTGAAGTGGTGCCAAACGTCGGGGCTATGATAGCCCGGAAATTTGATAGGATTAGAAAAAGTGAGAAGGGTGGAATTTACATTGGGGGGATGAATACCCCTATTGCTGAATATTTCAACATTAATTTTGAGGGGTTTGCGGCGGCCTAAATTGATTGATTTGAATGTTCTAACTGCTATGAAGATGATAAAATTTTGATGGGCGTGATCTTTGGCTCATTCAAGCGAGATAGAGCAACAATTAAGCTCCCCAACCCGAAGCCACTTCCATTAGAAATAGGGGTAACTGGGTATTTAGAGAGGAAGAGGGGGCTGCTGCTCAAGAAGATCAGGGTGAGCCAATGAGGGAGATGTCGAAATTCTCTCGACAAGGGGGAACTGACCATTTACTATGAGTGAGAGGCTCGAAAGGGTAGAAGTTGATGTGGGCAAATTGATAGATGACATATATCAGTTGACAGCCCCGCTAATGAGTATCACCAGGAGTACTTACAGCATTTCGATGCAATCACCCAGCAGCAGCAACATATGTACGAGATGATGTCTCGTATGGACCAATGGCACATCTCACAAGGCCACTACCATCCACCTCCACCACCACAGTAATCTCTGTAAGTACTTATTACGCATTCCTCTTTCTTTTGATAATTTCCTCATATGTTCGGGATGAAGTATATTTTAAGTTTGGGGGTTGTCAAGAATGCGTAATTTAGTACTTTCTTGCATTTTGCATTGCATTAGGAATGCATGTAGAGCACTATGCATTATAACCATTCGGAAAAAAAATTCGATTTTTAGTTTAATTTTTTCGATTTTTTGTTTTACTGTATTTAGCACGTTCACCACTTTAGCACGTTTAATTGCTTTTTATGTGTGGTTTTTAATTTAGTTTTTCTATGCCCAGCTCCCGTATGATTTTTTTTACTATGAATATTTTATGGCATGGGATAACATACTTGTGGGAATATTGTGATAAATTGTTAGGAGGAAAGTTATTTATTTCCTTGGCATTTATTAAGAAAATTAGGTATTTGAGCATGTTGCGAATAATAAGTCTGTGAGCTTTTGTGCCTTAAACTGCTTTATGTTATGCTGACTTATTTTTTTCTTGAGTGTGTCATTAATGATTGATAGAACTCTAGAACTTGCTCTGATATCTTCATTGAAGCCATGTGTGTGTGTAATTTTTGAAATGATTTAAGGCCATATTTGTTTAGCCTACTTAGCGTAAAAAGTCTACCTATGAACTCATGATTCCCTAGTTAGCCAATTTTGAGCTAAAACTTCTATTCTGAGCCACATTGATCTTTAAAATTTAAACATGTTTTTATCCCTGAAATTTCTTGAGCTTATAGAAAATGTATAAGTTTGGGGGAGATGTGGTGAAAATTTATGAAAAAAGAGAGGATGTTGCCAAAAGAAAGAGGGATGGGCAGTATCTAGGTAAATAATAAAAACACATGAAGCTCGAAAAAGAAAAAAAATATCTCTGAAAAATAAGAGAAAAATCGAGCAAAGCAAAAAAAAATTCTGAAAATTGTGGGAAAAAAAAATGAGATCTCAAAGCTAATGAAAAAGGTAAAAAGGCCTAAGAATGAAAAAGGAGAAATAAGGGTGGAATTGAGTTGAAAAAGAAAACTGGTATTATGTTGAAATTGGGTTGGTGAATTGCAAGTCTGTAAGCTTAAATTCTATTTGCTCAAGTCAAGTCACTTAATCCAAATTTCTCTAACCTTAACAAAGAGCCTACATTACAACCTAATATAAGTCCTTTTTGATTCTTAAGTTGTGCACACAAAAGTGGTCGAGATGTTAGACGATTTACAAGCCTATGGTAGTTCTACTTTCACTGAATTTAATTTGAGCATAAACACTTACCATACACTTCTGAGAGTAGAGTGATACACTATTTATTTGTGAGTCGCGATGTCAAGTACTCGAGAGAGTATTAATTATGTCGAGTTTATGAATAATGACCTCTTAATAATGAATTAGATGGTTTCCTTGAGTGTGAAGTCAAATGTTATTTAATGTTCATAGTGTTCTTGGGTGTTCGTTCGTTTTACCCCTTGTGGATTTTGATGTGTGTAAAATATACGTGCATTTTGGGGCTTAAAATGATATATATTTAATGCATTTGCACGCATATGTCACGCCCACCCCTATTACTACTACTAGAAAATATATAAGTGGTACGTCTCGACCACAAACTCTATTTAAAACATGTATTTTTTTCCCTTTTTCCTATGTAAATTTAATAACAGTCAACAACGAAATAAACCTGGTATACCACATCCAAAGATTTTATCATTTAAAAGCCAAAAGGACACTCAACCATGTCTGCAAGTAAACAACATGACTACATATACAAGCATAGAACTCAAACCAGCACACTATTTACAATAGAGTTTGAAAAACTATAATAGTACAAGTTCCTTCATATAACACAACAGAAGCAAAACCAAAATAAACCCACAAACACACCCGACAGGTCATCATCCATATCCATGATCCTCAAAATCTGACAAAGCTCCAGCATTGCACAGTAAGCCAACAGACTCAGGTATTCTCATGCTCACTTGCAATGCATGAACTACATGAGCTATAGCTCAACAAGTAAAAATCATGCATGTCCAAAGAATAGTGATGTTTTTCCAACATGTAATGCTAACATGTAAAATCCATGAATCGAAATACTTTTCTCAAATTATTTTCTTTCATTTGGGACTCGGACCCATCTACTATGCACCGGAAAAGAGCTCTGCACACAGCAATAATCAAATGGCCAATAATTCGTTATGATGTTACGTGTGGACCATCCTCCCGTGGACCAGTCAAGGGTTCCCTACTTGCGTCCCATGTGTCCGCCAAGAAGTATCCCACCCCGTAGGGTCATAACATAGGTACCCATAAATGGTCCATCCTCCTGTGACCCACCGAGAGCCATCTCCCATCTAGCTCTGTGTTCACCAGGAAGTACCCCACTTGCTATACCTAAATATATATATATATCATAAGCACGCCCAATGTGCCTCAGTGCACTAGCAGTGGTCAATAAACATTCATTTTCTTCCAGAAAATATTTTCGTGCATGCAAACATCCTCTTGTAATATGCATGCACATGCAAATGTTGTGAATGACATGTTTAATGGCTCACCAAACACCATATTACATCATCATGCCAACCAACATGCATCACATAATATCCACATGTATTCAAGAAGATACCACCATCACATATAATACAATTAATACAATTAATTCAGACAGTATTATGTCCATTCATTGCAGTTGCAGATGGATTTTTTACTTACCTATCACCCTTGGACATTATATTGAAAACTAGATAATTGTCTTTCTTCTCAAATTTTAGGTTTAGAAAACCTGTAAAAATATAAGATATTAATACCTGATCTCCATCTATGAAATTTACTACCTGGAATCTCGTGAAAGACCTTCAGTCTTGTAAGTCCAATCGGCTACGATAATCTAGAGGGGGGGTGAATAGATTATCTCCATCTTTTAGATTTTACCCTCTTTTTCAAACCGAATGCTCAAAGACAATAATAAAGGTGCGGAATGTAAACAACACACGTCGATTTAAAGAGGTTCAACCCACCTAGGGTCTAATCCTCTACCACCCCAGTATATCCGGGATGGATTTCAAAAAGAAAAAAAAAAGATTTTATTAATTTACCAAAAATTAATACAACACCAACTTACAACAACACCTTGAAGAGCACCACACTCTTCATCAACACACCTTTGAGATTACCACAATCTCACTTGAAGATTACCACAATCTCCAACGGCACCTTGTGAAGATTACCACAATCTTCAACCTTGAAGAATACCAAATTCTTCAACACCTCAACAAGAAGATTATCACATTCTTCTCACACCTAACACCTAGATCACCCAAGTGTGTTCTTACCACAAGAACACTCACAAGGATATCTTGTGTTGAATGATTACCCAAATTCAAGATTACAACTCGATAATTGATAATACAATAGAGTGCAAGTGTAATCAAGAAAAGCCTAGACCTCAAGAATGTGAAAGTGAATAGCTAGGCAAATTACAACAAGAAATAAGACAATGTAAGAACAAGTGTATTCTTGAGTGTATCTTGTTGTGTTGTAGTTTTCTCTCTTATTGTGTTGCTTCAATTCTTCCTCTATTTATAGAAGATGTCTTCTACATGATAGGCTCCTCTTGGGGACATGAATTCTGTAAAAAATTGCAAGACAATTGAAGAAAAGAGATGTTAGAAATCCATCCCACAAATTAAGGGAAAGTTGTCTGCTGTCAAACGGTCAGATTTTTGCTGTCAAACCATAGGGCGACCGGTCGCACAGAAATAGAAGTTTGAAACGAAACACAGGAAATTTACACAGGGCGACCGGTCGACGTGCACCTCGACCGGTCGACCCTAACTACAACCGGTCGCACTGCATCAAAAATGAAAGGCAGAAGTTCTGTTTCGTGAAATGAACTCCCAGGTACCGATCGCCTCTTTGGTGACCGCTGTCGACCTCCTAAATGAAATGTTGTCCGATTTTTGACGAAACTAAACCTCAAGAAATACTCCAAAAAATTCGTAAAAATATTTTAAACCGATCGGGAGTATTTAGAACAACATTAGAAATATAGTTTTGAAGAAATAAAACATTAACACAAAAAGTGTTGTCCGATATTAATTCCAATAAATACTCCAAAAAATAGTAAAAACATTTTAGATCAATTGGGAGTATTAGGACAACATAGTTTCAATGTAAAAACCCATTGACTTAAAATCATTAAAAACGTTGTCCATTTTAGTCGAAAACAAACTTGAAGAATTACTCCGGAAAATATTAAAACCATTTTAAATCATTTAGGAGTATTTGGACAACCTTTAAAAACATTGTTTTGGTATAAAAACAAAATCATCAAAATCATGATAAAACCATTTATCAAACAATCTCCCTCTTTTTGATGATTACAAACCAAAATAATTCAACAAGACCGATTTTGAAAACAAAACAATTTTGAGAGGCGATTTTTAAAAATAAAAACAAGTTTTCCGGTCAAAAATGAATATCCGTTGAGAGCGACAACATTCCGCGCAATATAAACGCAAGGATGGGAGTAGAGATCTTCAAACACATATAGAAAATGCTCCCCCTATCAACATGCACATCAAAAGTAATATAGAAGCAACTTCATCATAAGCTAAAATCTTAGCTTTTCGATATTGAGCTTAAGTATCAAAAACTTAAGAGCTCCCCCTGTCAAAGAGACATCATTAGAACCGTATATAAGTCCATACTACAACCAATGGACAATGATTCATATATAACCATAATGCACCAAGTGGACTAAATATGATCCACAACTTATGGCTTTATGAAGCCATAGCTTAGCTTCTTTTGGTTAAGCTTATCTTAGCTTCTTTGAGCTAAAGAGCTTATAACTTGTTTCTCCCCCTTTGGGATCATCAAAAAGAATGTTAGCACGATAAATACATCATATATTCATATCAAAGTGCGCAACAAAACCGATGTATCGAGCTATTTGAACATTGAAGCTTATAAACCGAATAAGAAGGTAAAAGTCGAATTATACGACTTGAGGAAGCTTATGAAATATCATTTGATAAGCAAAACATGATCTCTATAAATATATAAGACTATTGAAATCAAGAGAATCATGTAGATGATGAATTTTTTATTGAAACGTTTTATCGAACACTTGGCGGGCGTCAAAAATTGAAAAAGATATATATAGCCCTTGTAAATGAAATCAAGCCAAGTTTTTCATCACCAAATGCAATTTAATAAATATCATTCATCAACAATCAATAAGCTCATCACAAACATATATAATTTGCAGCAAGAAATAGACATTTAAACCAAATTCGCAAGGGTTCAACCCAATTGAGCTAAAGAGAGTGAAATTCTTACCATTCGATCGGTAAAGATGAGCAATGATGATGATAATCAAGCCTAAATAGGTCCAAGATATGAATTGTATGCAACAAAACAAATTTGGAGTGAAATTTGTGTGCAAATTTCGAAGGGGACGAAAAATGGACAAAATAAGCCAAAATGACTAAGTCTGAAACAGAACCATTTTTAACCAAAAAATCGTTCGAGCGACGGTCGAGTCGGTGGGCGGCGGCCAGGTCGGCCCCGCCCGGCAGCCCACTGTTTTGGTTCTTTTGAAAAATCCGAAGTTTGATCCAAAGATCCAATTATTCGCCCCTAAGTTTTAAAAACGTGCAAAATGCAAACGTAGACCTCATTCAATATACATTCTCATAATCAAGCTCGAAATGAGATAAAATACTCGTGGTAAATGAACAAATGTCCGCGAGTTAACTTTGAGACGGATTTAAACACATCTCAAGTTTTTGTTAAAAAAAACGCAATCCCTTAGAAAGTTTTTCGAATCTCAATATGTTTAGTTCGATTATGACGAACTATATTTTGAATAATTTTCACTGGACTTGTTATCCCGAAAAATAAGAACATTTTAAAGCTTTGGATGAACAAGTCATAAGAAGAAGTGTCTTACAAATATTTTGAAAATTTCTTTTAACGGCACTTTAATGATATTCGTTGGGATAGTTTTTGAAGTCGAGCATATAGACATAAGGCATATGGAATGTCGAGTCTATAGGAATAATACAAGAAAATATACCTCGAATTTGTTTGTCGGCCGATATGCCTTTCTCAACCTTTGTCAATCTTTAGCCATAGAGGTTGAGATGGTTCTTCTTTCTTCAATGCTTAACTCCTTCAAGAGTTCTTTTGAAATATAACCATCTTCTTGGCATTGAATAATTTGTAGTCCAAGCAAGAAATTGAGCTCCCCCATCATGCTCATCTCAAGCTCACCTAGTATCAACTTAGAAAAACATATTTTGTACAAATATTCATTAGTAGCACCAAATATATTCTCATAAATATGCACAAGTAAACAATCTTGCCCTTTTAAAAAAAACAAAGAGAGTAGTATCAACTTTACCTCTTGTAAAATCATTTAGCAAAAATAGCTAAGTCTATCATACCATACATGGGGTACTTGTTTTAAACCATTCAAGGCCTTTTATAAAAATCATTTGGCCTAGAAAAATTCTAAACCCCGGAGGTTGTTTTACATAGACTCTTACTAGAATAAAGCCATTTAGAAAATAGGATTAAATATCCATTTGGTAAAGCTTGAAATTTTCTTAAAACAAGAATGGGCAAGTAAAATGCAAATAGCTACTAAATGTGCTATGAGTGCAAATGTTACATCAAAATCAATTACCTTCTTCTTGAAAATACCTTCGAGCTACTAACCTCGCCTTGGTTCGATCAATGTTGCCTTGGTCATTGAGTTTGTTCCGGAATACCCTTTTTGTCTACTTCATTACTATCATCATAGGGCATCCAATTGATCTAAGGCATTTACAATAGAACATATACATCCAAATATTTTGAGGTAACCAATATTTGGAGTACTTCATTTCTCATCTACACAACTTAACAAACTCATTAATGGCATCGCTTATATAAGCAAGAAAAAATAGCCCAAGTGTAAAAACATGCCTCAATCATCAATCACAAAATATCTTGCATAAGAGCATAGTAGAAATAGATACTATATATATAGATTATAGACCATGAAGCAAGAAACACATACTATGCATTTAGAATATCATCAAGAGTCTAATAAATCATGCAAGTTCAAATAAGCTAAAGAAAGCTACAAAAGGTCTCTTTTGAAATTTGAAAATCCGATAGCATATAGTTGAGACCCCATTTAAAAGAAGTATTTGAACAAGAGTTGACAAAGCAAATAAGTGCAATCAAATATCGAATAGTGCCTTTCAAAAAATCTAAAAATCCTCTTAATGGCACTTGTATGAAATACTATGAAAAACAAGCACATAGGCACATGGCAATACATATATCGAGTCTATAAAAGTAAGAATAGCACAAGTAAACGAACCTCGATAATTTATGCCTTTCTTGACAAATAATGACGTAAATGGCCATTTGTGAAAATATGTAAATCCTACAAAATTCTTAAAACAAATCTAGCACAAATCATAATGATAAATATGTAGGCTAAGGGATATCACAAGTAAGCTCATGCCATGAAAATCCATAAGAGATGATAACACACTTTAGTCTACAAAAATGCACAAGAGTTTTAAAAACATCATATAAGGTCTTCTTTTTCAAATATATTTTAAAAGCACAAATATATATTGAAGACCTTAATTAAAAAAATAAATACTTGAAAACTCTTTTTGCAATTAAGACACAAATAGAAGCATGCATAATAACAAAATAAAATGCATATTTAACTAGGGAGATACGGGTTACCAATTACGCCATTTCCATGGGTTGTGTCGTTCCCATTGTTGATGGTATCTTCCCTTTTGAAAATTTTCTTGTTGATTATATTTTTGCCATTTCCAAGGATTGTGTTCTTCCCATTTTTGATTATATCCTCTTCTTGGAAATTGGCTTTGTTGAAAATGTTTTCTCCTTTGATCAAATGAATTGGTCATTTGATGTCTTCTTAGCGGTATGAATTTTCTCCAATTATTATTTCGCCGGGTACCTATCAAGAAATTATTTTATGGTACCCTCAAGTGTTTGGGTCCTTTGGGATTAGTCTTGAGACTTTTAGGTCTCCAACAATAATTAGAGCTATTTCTAGCTCGACAAGTTTTTACCATATGACCCTTTTTACCACAATAAAAGCAAGTAATAATTTTAGGAGCATAATGACCAATATGCATAGGGACTTGATTCTTTTTCATATGATTAACAACATTAGGCTTATGATCAAGTCTTTTATCACAATTATGAACATCAACAATATTGGTCTTTTTATTGGTGCTCAAGTTGCATTTTAATACATCATTTTTTAAGCAATTCAAATCTTCAACAATAGTACTATTTTCTTTCTCAAGGTTTCTCACCTTATCAAGTGTGGTGGTGTGAGCACATGATAGTGATTCATAGGAAGTAAATAAACTATTCTTATCATTCTTCAAAACAATGAATTCCTTTTTCAAATTTTTGTATTTAACAAGTAAGCCTTGGAATTCATTTTGTAGTTCATCAAAATCATTTTGCAAATCACTATAATCATTTTGAATGACAATATCATAGGAAGTAGAAGGTTTAAGACATACCTCGTTTTCTTCTTCGATGCCCATAAAACAATATTCAACTTCTTCATAGTTGGAAGTTGTAAGAGGCTTGTTCCTTAGATTTGAATTTGTATCCCTTTGAGAAGTAGATGCTTTTGTTTGACTCCTTTCATTTGCAAATTCTCCATAGATGGCTTCTAATTTTTGCCATACTTCATGTACCAATCGAATTCCTACAATATGTTCATATTCCAAATTAGTAAATGAACAATACAAAATATTGAGAGCTTTACCGTTTAAGGAGATGATTTTCTTCTCTTCATCATTGAGCTCTTTGAAGGTGTGTGGTGTATCTTTCATTGGAATGGATTCTCCATTTATGACGGTATTCCAAATGTCGAACCCGCAACCTTGTAAATAGCATTCCATTCTTTCTTTCCAAAAAATAAAATTTTTGGAATCAAATAGTGGTGGCTTGGTGGTGGAGGTGCCGGTAAGATGAGCTTCGTTCGTAGCCGACGATCGTTCCTCTTCACTCGCGATGTGAAACGAGCTTGCCAAAGAGTTTGGCTCTGATACCACTTGTAAGTCCAAGCGGCTACGATAATCTAGAGGGGGGTGAATAGATTATCTCCATCTTTTAGATTTTACCCTCTTTTTCAAACCGAATGCTCAAAGACAATAATAAAGGTGCGGAATGTAAACAACACACGTCGACAAGAAGATTACCACAATCTTCTCACATCTAACACCTAGATCACCCAAGTGTGTTCTTACCACAAGACACTCACAAGGATATCTTGTGTTGAATGATTACCCAAATTCAAGATTACAACTCGATAATTGATAATACAATAGAGTGCAAGTGTAATCAAGAAAAGCATAGACCTCAAGAATGTGAAAGTGAATAGCTAGGCAAATTACAACAAGAAATAAGACAATGTAAGAACAAGTGTATTCTTGAGTGTATCTTGTTGTGTTGTAGTTTTCTCTCTTATTGTGTTGCTTCAATTTTCCTCTATTTATAGAAGATGTCTTCTACATGATAGGTTCCTCTTGGGGACATGAATTCTGTAAAAAATTGCAAGACAATTGAAGAAAAGAGTTGTTAGAAATCCATCCCACAAATTAAGGGAAAGTTGTCTGCTGTCAAACGGTCAGATTTTTGCTGTCAAACCATAGAGCGACCGGTCGCACAGAAATAGAAGTTTGAAACGAAACACAGGAAATTTACACAGGGCGACCGGTCGACGTGCACCTCGACCGGTCGACCCTAACTACAACCGGTCGCACTGCATCAAAAATGAAAGGCAGAAGTTCTGTTTCGTGAAATGAACTCCCAGGTACCGGTCGCCTCTTTGGTGACCGTTGTCGACCTCCTAAATGAAATGTTGTCCGATTTTTGACGAAACTAAACCTCAGGAAATACTCCAAAAAAATCGTAAAAACATTTTAAACCGATCGGGAGTATTTAGGACAACATTAGAAATATAGTTTTGAAAAAATAAAACATTAACACAAAAAGTGTTGTCCGATATTAATTCCAATAAATACTCCAAAAAATAGTAAAAACATTTTAGATCAATTGGGAATATTAGGACAATATAGTTTCAATGTAAAAACCCATTGACTTAAAATCATTAAAAGCGTTGTCCATTTTAGTCGAAAACAAACTTAAAGAATTACTCCGGAAAATATTAAAACCATTTTAAATCATTTAGGAGTATTTGGACAACCTTTAAAAACATTGTTTTGGTATAAAAACAAAATCATCAAAATCATGATAAAATCATTTATCAAACAAGTCTCACTTTAATTAGTTAACCTACCCATTTTTAAACATTATGATCTATACCTAATCAAAGTTGCTTTCCACATATATAAAAAGACTTATATGAGCATAAGTTATATCTATCAAAATCACGAAAAGGCATATATTTTATTTAAAATTATGAATATAATTATATATGTAGGCTATCCAGTAACTCTATCACTAAAATGTCATTAAGGAAAGTTAAGAGCTAGCTTTTAAAAATTACTTACCAATTACACCATTAATTAACTCATCTTAAATAAACTTTACAATCAATTAATTGGTAACTTATAATAACACCTGATTAGGTACCAATCCCTCATTACTCCCTACGTGAGTTTTTTTTTTTTTATTTTCTCATTTATCATTGTTTGCTCAACCATGAATAAACCTTATTCCTAGAGTTGGTCTCCTATCAGACGGTGTAACGGATCCAATCCGTTAGACAGATCTATACACACAACCTAAACCCACAAACCCAATACCCAAACCCACACACACAATAACCCTAAAAGTCAACTTCCACCTTCTCCACTCTAAAATACCGTGCACCACAATAAAAAATCGGCGCTTTTGCTTCCTTAGATATGCATACAGAAGAAAGCAAAAATCGATGTCGCCTTATTCTCTTATTTTGCAACTTTGATTGATTTTTTTTTATTTATATACTTCGATGTCGCCTTATTCTCCCAATCCCTGTTTTTTTCCTTTGTGCCAGGCCAGTTGATTTAGTGATGGACTTTCATCCATCTGTATTCACTCTTCGAGGTTCCGAAATAGGGAAAAGTATTGTCTTGGTTGTGGCAATGGGGAGCAGTAACATCCATGGACTTGCATGTTATATGACATGTATATATCTTTCTATGAAAATGAGAAATACAACTTATCCAACTAAAAATTTATTTTAATAATTAATGGAACTGACTTCATGGCTTCTATTTTTACTCTATTGTTTCAAAATCATGTTGATGTTAGAACCTTGAACTTGCAGAAGAAGACGGCGAGAAAGAAAAGTATTAGTATGAGCAAATACTTTTATGGAGAAATACTAATACATTTTATAAGAAAAACTAATACTTTGCAGGAGCACCACTAAAATACTCTCTACGAAATTACTAATACTTTTTCGAGAAACTACTAATACTTTTCTGATGGACAACTAATACATTTCAGGAGTATATTCATGAGAAATACTAAAACTCTTCAAGAAACTACTAATACATTTCAGAAGAACTGCTAATACTTTTTAGAAGAACGACTAATACTTTTCAGAAGGACTGTTAATACATTTCGGGAGAAAAATTAATTATATTCAGAGGAACTACTAATACATTTCAGAAGAACTGCTAATACTTTTTAGAAGGACGACTAATACTTTTCAGAAGGACTATTAATACATTTCGGGAAAAAAAATTAATTTATTCCAAGGAACTACTAATACTTTTTCGAGGAACTACTAATACTTTTTTGAGGGATTGCTAATACATTTCGTGAGTGTATTCAGGAGAAATACTAAAAAAACTCTTCAGGAAACTACTAATACATTTCAGAAGAACTACTAATACTAATTAGAAGGACGACTAATACATTTCAGAAGGACTGCTAATACTGGTGCTTCCTGAAAACTACTACAACATTACTGCTAATATTACAGAAATGCCACCGGATCCGCGGGTCAGATCCGTCTAACAGGTCAGACCTGTTAGACGGTCTGACAGGAGTTTTTGTGTTATTCCTAAATTTCAATCAACCATTCCCATAGTAGTTGACATTAGACATGTAGTTAGCTCTAATGATTATTTATTCTATATATAAGGCTAACCAAATTCAGTTTTCCCTATTTTAGAAATTTCAAAACTAATCCTGATTGCTATCTTTCAAACAATCTTTTTTTTTTAATTAAATCAAAGTAAAATGTAGATTTGAAGACACTTACCCCTTTTTCTTTTCCCTTACAGTTAAAGATATAAATCAATTCCAATATTTAATTGCAATTTCAAAACCATAATGCATTTAAGAATATAAATACCCATATATTTCAAATTTGAAATCCCTAATTTAAAATATTATTGCATGAATATAATTAGCTCAAGGAGTATAACAGAACTTACCGTGCTAGTCCTCCGAAAACCAATCGTCTATGACTTCTTTCTTTTCACCTCTCTCTCTCTCTCTCTATCTTCTTAATATTGTACAAAACATGTTCTCTTTTCTTTCTTTTTTTTTTGTTCCGTTTCCGCTTGCTCTCCTCATTTTTTTTTCTTTTTTATTTATGTGAATTTGTATGAAATGGTGAACTTACAGATAAACTTTGACTAAACTAATTGAGGCGGTGGCACAAAGAGATAAACACACATATTCTAGTTATATTTATTATATAAGTATTATCAAGTTACCACATATTCCCACACACATTAGGGTTATATATATTATATGTGAAACTTGGTTGAAATAGCTTATATTGGTTTAGAATTCTGAAAATGCTAAAGCAATTGAAGTCAGATTAAATGCATACTAGAATTTCACATATACCGATCTCATTCACAGCAGATACGTGATAGTACAAATTCATACGTATATAGCTAGAAAATTCTTATAAATTACAACAACAACAACAACAACAAACTAAGCCTTAATCCCACTACGTGGGGTCGGCTATACGGATCATATCGCGCCATCGTTTACGGTCATAAGCCATATTTTCATTGATTTCTAGGTATAGCATATCTTGTTTAATAGCTTCTTTCCAAGTCTTTTTAGGCATACATCTGCCTCTTTTGATTTGTGTGAGTGATTCTCTGCCTTCTAAACGTCGAACAGGTGCATCTAATTAATAGCTTCTTTCCAAGTCTTTTTAGGCCTACCTCTGCCTCTTTTGATTTGTGTGAGTGATTCTCTGCCTTCTAAACGTCGAACAGGTGCATCTAAAGGTCTCCTATAAACATGTCCTAACCATCTTAATCATGTTTCTCTAATTTTCTCATCTATTGGTGCTACTCTCCACTTTGTTTCTAATGTGTTCATTTCTTATTCTATCTAATCTAGTGTGTCCGCACATCCATCTTAACATTCTCATCTCTGCTACCCTCATTTTTTGTTCGTGTTCATATTTAGTCGCCCAACATTCTGCTCCATAAAGCATTGCGGGCCTTATGGCCGTTTTATAAAATTTTCCTTTCAATTGTAATGGTATTTTACGGTCACAAAGGATAGAAGATGCACTCCTCCATTTATTCCAACCCGCCTGAATCCTATGTGTGACATCTTTATTGATTTCTCCGTTCTCTTCAATTATAGATCCTAAATATTTAAAACTCTTTGTTATACTCACTTCCTGTCCATCAATTTTAACCTTCGTCTCATTGTTTCTGTTGTTTTTACTAAAGTGGCATTTCATGTATTCTGTTTTAGCCCTGCTTATATTAAAACCTTTTGATTCGAGTGCTTCTCTCCAAACTTCCAATTTTGCATTTACTCATTCCCTTGTTTCATCAATTAAAACTATATCGTCAGCAAATAGCATGCATTCAGGGATGGATTTTTGTAAGTGTTTAGTGATTTCATCAATTATTAGGATAAAAAGGTAAGGGCTTAGAGCGGATCCCTAATGCAAACCTATAGTGCTTGGGAATTCACTAGACATTCATGTTGGTGTCCTGATACATGTTGTTATATCATCATACATATCTTTTATGGCATCTATGTAAGCTATTTTTATTCCTCTTTTTTCCAATATGCGCCACATTATATCCCGGTTGACTCTATCGTATGCCTTTTCAAGGTCAATAAAAACCATATGTAAATCTTATTTTCTCTCGTTATATTGTTCACATAATTATATATATATATATATATATATATATTACACATTATTAAATATATATATATATATGCTACATATGTTTTAAAACACGATTTAAGCTGCATATTTAAGCAGTTTCTTATCTCCATCGCCATTAGTACTAGTTTTATTATTATTATTATTATTATTATTATTATTATTATTATTATTATTATTATTATTATTATTATTATTATTATTATTATTATTATTATTCTCTATTTAATTTATTCACATATTATATTCCCGTGTACACACACCAATGTCATTTTCTCCTAATAAGTTTACCATGTGTAACTTTGTAATTCTTATACTTCCAAATATTACCACGTGTAAGCTACCGATATTTAATAGTTTGACACCTAAACCCTCCTATTTGAATACACGATCAACTAATCAGAAGCTAAGAACTAATATCATGTTAAAAAATTTATTGTTAAAATACTATATAATATGAAGTGTGTCATGTGATGTCAATGTCCATGCAAATATTATGTAGATAGCATGAAACACATGAACTATATTGGCCTAGTGAGTGTGGATGTACTAGTGTGAATCACACAACCGTGTGAAGAAGGGCAAAAAACAGAGGACGGAATCAAGCCCACACGGTTGGACCGTGTGAAGTCACACGGCCGTGTGGGAATGGGAAGGCATCGCACCACTAGACTGTGTCATCTCACACGGGCATGCGAAGGAAGGCTGAGCCCAAACCACACGACCGTGTGGTGCCATACGGCCAGGCCGTGTGGGACTCTATTTTGACGCATTTTTCAGAGTTTGCTTATCGTTCCAACTCTAAGAGTGATCTCCCAAACATCTATAAAAGGGACCCAAGGCTTGCACGAAAAATCATCACTCCAAACAGAGAAAACACATCAAATAACACAGGAACGAAGGAATCGAAGAGCTTGTGAGAGCAAAAGGCTAGGTCGCAAAGAACATCACAAGAATTTCGCATCTACGGGAACACAAAAGCTTCGAAGGCTTAGGAGGAGAATCCATCCTGACATGAAGGAGTTTTCTTTCTATGTCTAAGAACTCTTGTCTATGCTTAAATGATATCATAATATTGATTCGAATTTGTCTATGAGTTTGTAATCAATGTTTGGCATATCTTTCGGATCTTAGGGGCATAATCAAAACTGTGGATTTATATTAAATATGATTATTTGTTTTCTTAATTAATTCATGCTTTCTATTTTATGAATTCGAGTGCTTATTTATAATTGCTTTTTATATGGCCAATAATTTGCATGTCATATTTATTAGTGCAAAATTTCGGACGATGAAATCTGATAAAGATGTATATCGAATTCAGGCATAAACAGATGTAACGAGTGGGGAGACCTTCAACTATTTGTGGGGAGTCATTCACTTCACATATCTTTTTGGAGTTAGTAATAATTGTAACGAGTCGGGAGACCTACAATTGTTATTAATCAACTGTTTATTTATTGTCCGGGAGGGAGAATGGACTAACTTAGGAATTGAACCCATAGAATTGCATGAATTGGTTTTTAAAACTTTATTCACATTTAATATTGAAGAATCATGTTGAGATTATGTGCCTAAGGTTGCTCCTAAAGATGTTGAAAATACTTGTGGAGTTCGCAAATTTATTTTTATTTCTTTTTCTTTATTTTTGATTTTAGTTAGTTAAAATACTCGATTTTCGGTCACTTCAATAAAATTGGAATGCAATGTTATTATAGCCTAAGTGTTTCGAATATCAATCCTTGAGGAATATGACCTTGCTTGCTATGATTCTATAAACTACACTATACACATGCATTTGTATGAACCAAAATATTTTTGGCGAATACCCTCATTATATTTAGTTTTGCCTCTAACAAGTTTGTTTTGACAAGGGGAGCTTTTAAGTTTTTTTAAGACTTACAAAAGCTCTTAAGAAAAGCGCTTAAGAAAATGGCTTTTTGGAGCTACAATTTTTTGTACTTTGCTCCTATATTTATTAAGCATTGTTACAAATGATTTCTATTGACAGGGGGAGTTTTTAAGATGTATATCTTTTAAGCTATGTAGTAAAAGTTGTAGCTTTTATCCTTAATATTTCAGCTTTTTTGTGTTTTGATTAAGCTTGTTGATAGGGGGAGCTTCTTAAAACTTATTTTGAAAAATCTTGCTCATTTTCTTGTTAAAACTTAGTTTTTCATAAATGTTGCTTAAATCGGATATACTATTTTTTCGACCGGAAAACTTTCTTGCTCCTGTAAAATTGTTTTGGGTTGTAATCATCAAAAAGGGGGAGTTTGTTAGAAAAATATTGTTATCTTGATTTTGATGATTTTGTTTAAATGGGTTTTTATACCAAAATAATGTCCCCAAATGTTGTCCAAATACTTCAAAATAATTTAAATGATTTTGACTAATTTTTTGAAGTATTTATTGAAATTTATTATTGACAAAAATCGGACAACATTTCTGCTTTTAGGCCAACCGGTCACCCTAGAGGGCAACCCATGCCTGAACTTTGAAAACACTACAAGAATATCAATTAATAATGACAAAAATTTAATGAGGGTATGGAAAAATCATCACTAAAAGCATAATTTGTGAAGTTTTTGTGAGGGTAAAAAAAATGATAGTAAAAGAGTTGAATTTTTAATGAGAAAAATCTTTGTTTCCTAGTTATTGACATCTAATTCCCTCACTATTTGTCTTAAAAAAAAGAACCCTCATTATTGTTTGGAAAATTTTGGCTCCATATATTTTCCACCAAATATAATTATAGTTTTCATTATTTAAAAATTAGAAAAATCCTTTCAAAATTATTCAACCGAATAACAGCCCATATATTCATCCAAATTCAGCCCATATTTATAGGAAATTTCAAAGAAAAATCAGCCCACTGCACCATAGTTCCAACAGCACATTTTAACTCAAAAATCCAGCCCAATCGTACATAAACTCCATCCCACACTCAAACAGTGCAGCCCATTTTTACCACTCCAAGAATTCAAAAGTGCTTTTTTCTAACAGCAACTTATGATTTTTACCAAATCTAAATCAAATAACCTTCTCCTTTATACCAATGTCCTCTTCTTCCCGACTTTTTTTTTTTGATGAAAATGTGAAAATTCATTAAAAAAGAAAAAAAATACAAATTAAAAGGGCATACCCTAGTCAGCTCCATTGTTAAATGGACAGGCCCATTAACACTAAGGGAGCAAAAAGAGTCAATAACCAACAATCAATCAATGATAGGGAAAGAGAACCTAAAACCTCAACAGAGGTTTACTAAAGAAAAACAAGGAAAAAAGCTCCAACCAATTAATCGAAATAGCAAGAGGGAGTAGGCGGTCCCGACCTAACGCTCCTACTTGAAATTTCGAAAAAGGATGGCGAGAGCTATACAAGAAAAAATTACACAATGGAGATAGGGCATACCCTATAACTCGGCGAAGGCTTCAGTCAAGACGGACAGCCAAGGTGAATAATGGATCAACCGGGTCCCATCAGAAAATGAAGAAACAACAATAGAAAAGGTAAAACCCCAGGTTGCTTCAAAAATAACTTGGAAACCGAGAAATAGCAACAAAGAGATTGGGGATCCAGCGGAATCAAGGATCACAAAATACCCGAACTCCAAAAAACCGATCATAAACAGTGGGGCAACCATAAAGGCCACACAACCACTAAGTAAGGAGAAGCCATCCAATGGGGTAGAACCAATTTTTCAGAATCATTTGGTTAATAAAACCAACGAAAATTAAAGAATTCATCATGTGGGATAAGATCCAAAATCCACAAAAACTGTCCACCTGTGAGAGCAAGCAATAATCAGACCTGGATAAGCAAAGCAATGTATAGCCAAGCTAAGAATACACAAAGAAAACCAATCACCCACCAACGAATGCACGAGAAAGGGAGGTCATGAGGCGGGGCATTTAGGGGGAGTTCCACTAATACAGTTATATTACATATTACAGGCCCAAACGAACAAAAGAACCCCACACATGGGTAAACAAAAAACAAAGACAGCCCTAACAAAGGAGGGCTAAAAATCAACCAGTTCAACTGGGAAGTGATTAAATACAACCTTGTAGACATCTTTCTGAATTTTGTGAAACACCGTATCTTCAGAGAAATTCAAACCCTCAAAAACCTGACAGTTCTGGGCCTTCCAAATCTGATAGATAGTGCAACAAACAGCCACCAACCGAGCCTTTTTGAGGGCAGGGGCAACTTGTTCTTTTTTAGTCCATTTAAGGGCCCCAGCAATAGTGCCCATGGAATGGCTAAACTTCAGCCATTTTTTAACTCTATCCCAAAGTAACCTGGTAACAATACAATCAAAAAACAAGTGAGATGCATTTTCAAGGTAATTGCCACACAATTTACAATTAGGATCAAGATCTAAATACTTTAAATTATTAATGGTTGCCAGTCTATCATTAATAGCAAGCCACACACAAAAGGATTATTTGGGGGGGATAAAGTTTTTCCACACGGCAGAGTGCCAAAAAGATTTAGGGCCAGAATCCCTAAAAATGTCATATATTTTGGAGGAGCTAAGGCCTTTGAAGTTAGAAAAAAGAGAGAGATTGGTGATAGCCAAGTCGGGGGAGCCAAATTTAGCTAAAATATCATTTCTGATATCACAAATCCTTTTCAAGAGGTAGGAATCAGATTTTTTGGGGTCCCAAGTCCAAATAGATTGATTTTTTAAGTAGAAGGAATGGACCCATCCGACCCAAAGTCGAGTTTTGAATGAATATTCCAAAGAATTTTTGCAAGAAGGGCTTTGTTCCAAGAGTGTACATCTCTTAAACCCAAACCTCCTCATCGGAGGGAGACGACTTTGGTCCACTTAATGGGAGAGGTATTCTTCCCCCAAAGGAAGACTCGCAAAAGTCTAGTAATTCACAATAACGATGTTAGGGAGTGGAAAAATTTGGAGCCACAAACATTCCACTCCTTGCAACACCGATTTGATAAGAAGGAGCTGCACAAAGATAAGAGAGGAATTTGCGTCCATTTATTGATGTAGGAGGCAATTCGATCATAAAGGGGGCATAATGGTTAACATTCAACTTTTGTGCGGCCAAAGGAACCCCTAAATATCTGACTGGTAGAGACCCAAGAGGGAAATTCAAGAGATTGAGGATATTGTCAAGTTTATCCCCAATAATCCCCGCAGTGAAGATATTAGATTTAAACGAATTAACATCAAGGCCGGAGGCATTTTTGAACTCATTAAGACATCAATCGGGATCTTAATCAAGGAAGATCACCCTTAGAGAATAACATGAGATCATCTCGCAAAAGCAAGATGAGTAATTTTGAGAGCTTCACATCTAGGGTGATATTTGAAATCCGAGGTATTAGTTCTCACTTTTAGGAGACGGGACAAATATTCCATGCATAGGAGGAATAAGGCAGGAGACATAGGGTCACCTTGTCTCAACCCTCTTTTGCCCTGAAATTTACCCTGAAGAGAACCATTAATGCAAATGGAGTACGAAGCACTGAGACACACTCCATGACCCAGGAGGTAAAAATAGGAGGAAAGCCCAATCCATTTAGGACTTGTTCAAGAAACGACCAAGAAATGGTATCATAGGCTTTCTTAAGATCAACTTTAATAGCACATCTAGGGGATATTCTAGCTCTAAAGATAATTTCGATAATTTCTTGAGCCGAAAATATATTGTCGTGATATTTCTACCACTAATGAAGCGCGATTAGAGGATCAATCAATTTAGGAATCACAATTTCAAGCTTAGAAGCAAGAATCTTAGTAATGACCTTATAGACCACGTTGCAACAAGTAATAGGTCTAAAATCGCCTCTGATGGGGGCGTGATCCGTTTTGGGAATCAAGGCAATAGAAGTATGATTGATTTGTCCGAGTAATTTAGAAGAATTAAAAAACTCGGACACAGCAGCAATCACATCATTGCCAACAATATCCCAAGATATTTCTATTCTCTTTCGCCACGGTCCCTCTTTTATCTTCTCTCTCGACGTGCCCTTACTGTAATTGGGTTAAGTATATCCACCTATCGCCGCCGCCGCCGGAATTTGCTATTAGCTTCTTGCGCTTAAGCCGAGGTTAGGGTTTCTTATTTTTCAAATTCTAGAAATTGGATTGGGGACGAGGATTATTTTGTTGTTCTTTGAATATTATTTTTATCTATTTTTTGGGGAAAATTGTAGACAAAAGTAGCATTGTGATGAAAATTGTGCTTAATGTTATGGTTTGTGAAGCTTTTAAATATAGAGTGTGATGAATCCATGTGTTATATGGGCCATATGGCTCTGGTAGCTTAGATTGTTGGGATTAAAGCTTCTAGATAATGTAATATTTAATCGTTATTAGAAAATGCTAAATTATTTTTATCCATCCGTTTTCCTAATTTTGGTGGGTTTTTGGTCATATGGTGCACAACCTCATCTAGTGAATATCCAGTTCGAAAAGAAAGTTAAGCAGAAATCAGTTGTCTTGTATGTTGATTCCCAGCTTGATGACACACCCAGGAAGATCTCAGTTCGATTGTGGTGCATAAACTCTATGCAAGATTGCAAGAATAGATTTTGATTTTGATTTTGTTTATCCTTCCAATTATTGTGCAGGAGGTAAAAGTAGTGGAGCTTGTTAAGCCAAGTGGTAAGGTGTATATATCATTGTCTAGAAATGACCGAAGGTTAGCAACATCAATATTTATATTATTTGATTATTTTCATTTACATCTGTGAACTTGTTAATATAGATTATTAGTCAAGATCGAGTGTCATTCCCACTTATGGATTGTAAGAAATCTAATAATTACCGTATTTTTGTTATCTAATCTAACAATTTTCAGAGTTTTTGTTTGATGACAAAGGAAAATAAATAATCTAAATTAACAAATTATAAATAGTAAAAATGAAGGAAGATTTGTAAAATAAGAAATCAAGAGATAAAAATGTGTTTGAATGTAAATCTGTCTAGAATGTTTTTGTGATTTGACAAGTTACAAATACAACCAAAAGCCCTTAAGCAAAAACCAACCTCTTTTAATAAAATCTCATGTTTTGTGGACCATAGAAATTCCCGATTTAAGTTAAACCCTTTCTCAAGGCGAAAAACTCTTAATCTCAAGTTGATTAACTGAAATCTCTTTCTAGTTAAAACCCCCAAAATTGCATTATAACGATTTGTGAATTCCCATATTAGGTTTGACTCTAATCCAGAAGATTTATGTCGTCCTATATCTAGGATTGCATGCAACTCTTTTCACTTATATAGGTTCTTTCTCACCATAAATCTCTCGATTACCCGATGAGGAATATATATCAAATTAATATATCAGAAATATTAACTCGAATGAAATAAACATGATATAAGTGAATCACACAAGACATTAAAATTTTATTAAAAACATACAAACCTTAATCACAAATCCACTCTAGTTTTCATTACATTCAAACACTAGGAGTTTAACTACTCATGATTTTGACAAAAGAGTAAATACACAAGAAGATTTAAGTATTGTAGACACGATTATCCATCAAAATAAAAAAGATTAATCATTGTAAAGACAAAATCAAAGATAGAATAAAATCAAATTAGTTTGGTAGAATGTAGACAAAGATCAGACTTGCAAGCTCTCTACTTACTCTTCATTGAGAGAGTCAAATATTAATTTATATAAGATGACATCTGCAATGAGGCAACAAAATTAGTAAATTTGATAACTACTTCTTGCCAGCATAATTAGCGGATATGAATAACCTATTCAACTAATGCATGCTGTTAAATGGTCCATAGACATAACAAGTAGAGCCGGCAAAATAAGCCCGGTCCGTCGGGCCAATCGGGCTCGGGCCAAAAAAAGCCCATTTTTTTCGGGCCAGCCCGAGCCCGGTAGTAATTAATTAAAAAAAAAAAACTTAAATTATGTTTGATTGTTCATTTGTTTGTGTTGCCCTTTGGGCCTTGACTTGGTCCAAAAACAATTAAAAAGGCCCAACTCCTAAGTCTTTCTAACCCACAAGAATGTAAAAAAAGTCAGTTTGAGATTGAGGCTGAGAAGTGAGAAACTGAGAATCGAGAGGAGAGAACAGAGTTCAATTGAGAACAAAATTTAACAATCAACAAACCCTAGTCCCTCCCTACTCATGAACGAACACTAATCGCCGCCACCTCTCCCGTCCGCCGCCACTCCGGTCACCTTTCCCGTCGACGCCACTCCATTTCTACCGTCGACGCCGGTGGTATTGGTACTGGTAGAATTTTCTAGGTTAGTAATTAGTATAACTAGTTAATCATTATGAATTACAAGCTATATAAATAAAAATGAAAAGGCTATGAAAATTGAAAACAAATTTTTACTTTGCAGTTTGCAGTTTGCACACTATATACACGCAGAAACGTTTTTTTTCTTAAAAATAATAATATAATAATAGGGTCATTTATATAGCTACTTATGTATTTTTGAGGATATATTTTTCTTTGTGAATATACTATATGTATTTTTGTTGTGGATCGAGGTGTATTTTTCTTTGTGAATGCGTGTGATGTATAATTCCCCATAAAGACTCCAACTTTCTTCAAGTAACACTTAAAGCAACGACCAAAGACATCAACTCATTTTTGTTTTTTTTTAATTTTTTTGGGCTGGTTTGGCCCGATGGCCCGTGGCCTATCGCTGGGCCAACAAAGCAGAGACCCGATACAAACTCGGGCCGGCCGGCCCGACCCGATTTCTTGGTTTGGCCCGTTGGGCTTGGGTTGGGCCGGCCCGGCCCATTGCCAGCTCTAATCTATACTACAAAACGATAGGTGCACTTGCCTACGGTTTTCTAGATTAGTTTTTGAGCCATCACTGGCAAATGGCGCCTTTCCTTCAAATAATTCTTTAATATCAGCGAAATTGATTAAAATATTTAATTATTGAACCTAAAAAATAAAAATAGTCCAAGTACCAAAAGACCTATAGTAGTTAAAAATATAAACTATATAGGGAAATTGCCCATCCACTTGGGGGTATTAATAAAAAATACCCCTAAAATATTAAAACTTGATTTATATCCCTATACATCTACTGTTCACTTAATTACCAACCTTACTGCTCACCTAACTCTGTTTGAATAAAAAAGTTGAATTCATAATTTTTTTTTGCACATTTCAAGAATAATTACAACTACATACTCATTATGTATACTATATCTAACAATGTCAATTTATACACGTTCTCAAAATCCTAAAGTTTTGAAGAATTTACCATTTTCAAATAAAATGTAAACTCACATTCAATTAAAAACAATGAACACCATCAAAACTAACCTGACTAAGGTTTTAAAACCGTATAGTTTAACATTGTGAGATATAGTATATAAAATGACAATGACGGATCTACATTTCCTGCAATAGGGCACGTGCCCCGATAGTTTTTTTTATTATATAACTATGTATAATTTGTGTTAAATAATAACATTATTAGTTTTCTTTTCTAAAAAATATTATATAACATTATAACATTTATAAATTATATAACATTAGATTAATAAGGCACCCAAAATTATAACACTAATGACATTGTAAACTAAATTAATATTATCTAACATGACCAAAAAAGTGTTAATAATATTATATATACATTATTAGTGTTGTATAAATTCTTAACATCTATATATTAATTAGTAAAAAAAAAACAGAGTGTGTCTCATTAGTTAATTTTTACACAGTTTATAATTGTATTTATTTTGTGCCTCCACAGTAACAAATTCCTTGATCCGTCCCTGAAAAACTAGTATATAATTATAATTGTTTTTGAAATGTGCGAAAAAATTGCGAATTTATTCTTTTTCCGAACAAAATTTTGTGGGCAGTGAGGTGGACAATTAGGTGGGCAATGAGGTGGATAGTAGGAGTGCGGGGGCATAAATCGAGTTTTAATATTTTGTGGTAATTTTAAAAATACCCAAAGATGGAGGGGCAATTTTCTAAGTTGCGGGTCTCAAAAACGGTATTGGATTCGGAGCCTTTATAACCCGACAACTGATAACATAAACCTTCATCACCCCGACGAAGAAAGTAAAAAACAACCTTAATCTCAACTAATTCTCTTGCTCCTCTGCTAATTTTCCATCTCTTGATTCTTTCTCCTCCTTATTTCCTCTCCCCCCCCCCCCAAAAAAAAAAAAAAAAAAAAAACTCTCCTCCCAACCGAGCACCAAACTGTTGATTCATTACTCACGATTTTATTTACTGCAGTATAGCATAATTACCAGGAGAGGGATTCTCCATGGACCCTAACATCATGAAATTCCTCGAAGAAGACGAGGTACCTCCCCCCAAACCCCCACCCAAAGGATTTTCCGATATATTCGTTATTAATTCATACTTGGGGTGACTTTGGGATGTCATTTGAGCTTTTCAAGACTACGTTTTCTGGTTGTTATTTTTTCCCCCTTTATGTTCTTCTTTTTGATATGACAATTGGCAACGTAATGGTTTTGCAGGATGAAACAATGCATTCTGGGGCTGACGTGGAAGCTTTCACGGCTGAATTAAACAGAGACATTGAAGGGAATAATACTTCCACATCTCAGCAGCCCTCTGATTCTGATAGCGGTAATAATTTATTTTCATTGATTAATTGGAATGCATATTTTTAATATGTCATGGTAGCTCAGATTTTCTGAAGTTTACTCTTTGGTTGCTAACATAAATCTCATTTTTTCCGGAGAAAAGAAAGAAAATGTTAGGAAATTGTCTTGGTGAAATTTGCATTACAGGCTATTGTACAGCTACGTCGGTTAGGCGAGTTCAGGAGAAAGTGGAAATTTAGGGTCTTTAGTTCGAAAAAGGGAAGCAATTGAAATATAGGTATTTAGTGATATAACGTGGAACAAATCGCTCTGGCCTGAAAATGGTATGATATGGAACCAATCTATGGTTTAGTTCTACTATATAAGCTATGGTCTGCTTGGTTCCGTTAATCAATAGATAGTAGAAATTCAGAGCTCTGAAGTTTTTTGAGAAGAAGGTAGAACGTATATCACAAAGGAGTTTACGAGAATCAAATTATAATGGATAATTGGTTTAGATTAGAGACATCAATTCCTATCTGATTATTGCAATAACTCGAACCTAGTGGGTAGTGGCTATCATGAGTTTATGGAGCTTTACTTCAACTCAGCTTTTTTCTGTTAAAGAAAAAAGTGATTTTATCTATCCTGGTATGAAAATCATATCTTCCAGTCATAAACTCATTGATTTGTCAATAGTGATGCCAGTGAATCTATTTTGATACAAGTGGATTGATAAAGTAAGAACATAGATACTAGGAGGAAACTTTTAAATTTATCTATCAGTATATCTCATGACTCCCATCTTGAAATTGCTTCAGGGTAGGTAGAATTGATGACTAATTAAAATAAGTCCAAGAAAATTGATTTTACATTTGTAACCAACTTATATCTTTAGTTTTTCTTCATTCCCGGCTTTGATTTATATTCCTCTCTGAGATCTGAAGAAATTGTATTCTTTAGCTGTACTTTGATTGCTTGAATGGATTAAGAGATTAGGAGTTAATGAACTTTATCTGGTTACTGTCTCATATTTGTCATTTATGATTCCAGACATAATATATTGTCCATAATTTATTCCAGACCGACTAAGGGATTATGTAGTCTAACACTCATTTTTCATCAGTTTTTTGGGAGTTAATTCTTCTTAGTTAGCAGTATATCCAAACTCATTTCTCTGTATTTAACTGAGAATATAGCAATTTTTTAGGGATAATTAGTAATTACAAACCCCACCCCCCACCCCCCGAGATTTGGGGTAATACAAAAAAATCTAGAGATGTTTCAAAATCACAAAAAACCCCTCAGGTTTAATTATGTCTTCAATCTGAGGAGTTACTGAGGGGGTAACTCTAATATTTCTATAAATATTAGGGGTGTTTTGAAATTTTTTTGCTTATGAAGGAGGGAAATGTAAGACGAAATCAAACCTCAAGGGACTTTTTGTAATTTTCAAAAACCTCTGGAGTTTTTTTGTACTTAGCCCGAACCTCATTTTTTTTTTAATTATCCCTTTTTTTATTAATCGAAATACTGCAAAAGGTTTTACACAAGCTAATGTCATCAATTTACTATTACTTGTATAGAGAGTATTAACATCTGTAACTGAAGATTTACAGTCAAGAGAGTACAAGCATGCCAGTTTTCATACAAATTTGTGGTACGTTGGTTTTTCGCTTTTAATTATTGAACAAATGCGCTCGATTCGACAAATGCAGCAGCCTTGTCTCAAGGAAGCAGTCAAACCGCAAGTCAGTTTCTTAATCAGTGGCAAAATTCCACTCATGATGGAATTGTTAATTTCCAAAGTGGGCAAGATCTCATGACTATGGAAGAAAGAGGTCAAGATTCTTCTCAACTGGAGCAACAGCAACATGCGCTAGAGTCTGAAAATAGAAAAGCGGACGATAACTCCTCCTCTCATGAGCTTAACGCTTTGCCACATAACCCATCGATAGACGCTAGTTCACAACCGCAAGATGATCGGAACACTTTCCCTGTTTCCGATCCTATGACCACGCAAGCATCTGGAGTACAACCCATCCATATCCAAGAGCCGGACCGTGAACCAAATCCAGAAAGAGAATCCCAGATTGGCAAATTACAAAATATCAGTAATCGTCAATGGAATCGAAAGATCAACAGTCTTTGTTAACAGGGAATCAACATTCTGCTGGAATGGTGATGAGTGGTCAACAGGCGATGACCTCGGGATTGAGTAGTCAACAGTCCATAACGAGTGGTAATCAACAGCCGGGACCGCATTGAAATTAAACAAACAAGTTCCCTTTGGCATGCTGCTTCCTATCATACAACCCCAACTTGACAAGGACAGAGCTATGCAACTTCACACTCTTTACTTCAAACTGAAGGTTGTTCTAGTTGCTCATTACTTTCTAAATAATAGTCTAATACAAAATAACCCAGCTATCTTTTAGAATTACAAATACCCCCTTGACATTTGTTTCTATTTTACAAACTGCATACAAACCTCAATGAGGTCTCAGCCTTACCATGATATTTCTGATTCTAGAAAAACGAGATCTCTAAAGATGGTTTTGTCCGACATATGAGAAGTATTGTCGGGGACCAGATGTTAAAAATGGCTGTGTACAAACTGCAGACTCAGGTATGCAATAAATATCATGTCATTTAAAATTGCATTCATGGTTGGCATTAGTATCCTGGAATGTAGTTCGACTAATTCGAGAAATGAAAACCAGGATGCTGGGAACCCACAAACTACCGCCAATCAATTTCAGTCACAGCCTCAGGCCTCTGCACGACAAATGCAAGTCCCATCAAGTAGTGCAAATCCTTCTCTTAAAACACAATCAATTTACCAGTTGCTTTAGAAACCACCTCTTCTGCTAACAAAACTCCCGTTTCTTCTTTTTTGTTGCACAGATTTAAGCAATGCAATGGGTGATGGTAGTACCGCTAAATCACGTGAGGAAATGCAGGCAGATTCACAGGGAGTGCAAGCAAGCCAAATGTCAACTTCCAGTTCGGGTGGTTTAAGTCAGGATAGAAAGCATCCAAGGTTTCCGACTCAGGGACTTAATAAGCAGCAGCATATGCACTTCTCACAGACATCTTTTCCCACATACGGGAGCGCAGGGAGTAGTTATTCGCCTTTCTCTGCAACTAATGCTGCGTCTCAGATGAGGCAGGCCCCAGCTCACCAAAACATGACCGTCAATCAAGTGGGGCCCACAGCCGGGGCCGCTAATATGATAAACATGTCTAATTTCGACAGGTCTCATTCTCTTAGTGATCCTAAGAAAATTCAGGCAGGAAGTCTGACTCACATGAACAGCAACGCATCACTACAGCAGAAAATTGGTGTTTCGCCATCGATGACACATGTAAAGCAGGAACCCGTTGATCCCTCGATTGAACAACAACATAAAGCCCAATTGTCTTCCTCGCATGGGTTATCTTCTTTGTCTCGTGCACCGTTTAAACAGGGCAGTGCTGCTCCTGGGAATTTGAAGGATGAATCTTTCGAGATGCAGTCATCTAGAACAGGATTCAATCCACCTACAAGCCTGGTTCCCACAAATTCAGTTTCCTCTTCAATTCCGAGCCCGATGGAAACCAGCATTCTGGTATTTGACAAGTCTCTGGTTTTCGCTGTGCTTTTTCTGATGCTTGGCTTTCAAAATAGGTTAATGAGATCCCCTGTTTCTGCACATACCTGGCTGTAACGGTTTGATGCCTCTGATTCAAGACATAATATAAATTGAAAAATTCTGCGTAGTTTAATTGTTGAATAGCTTATTATTTGTAATAATCAGCATTTGGAACCTGAGTACACTAGCATATCTATCTTGCCTGGCCACTGTTAACTGAAGCTTCTTTGAGGAGTACTGGAAAAGATATACTCTTTACTAGTAGTCCAATAAATGAAAGCAAATATGGACTGCACACATCGTCTGTCCTTAGATGAGTTGTTATTACCCCATCGCGCTTTGGTGCTAATTTTTGTATTAAACCAGTCTATGCTACTGATGCTTTATCCAGTGAGTATCAAGGGATATCATAATTGACTTGTCATATTTGGTTTTTATGTCTATCTTGTTCTTCTCAGATTATCTTTGCTATTGTTTCTATGCAGCTTTGTTATCTCGCCGGATCTGTGTGATTATATTAATCTGTAATTTCTCAATTAATTCTACTAGTTTCCTTGTAATTCCTCCTCCCATGAAGATTACATAACCTCAGTTTTGTTGGTGGAAACAGTGTCCTCATTCATAAAGTAAATATTTTGTTTGCAAAAGTACCCTTTTCTTATAAGCTTGATGTGACTTACGAGATTCTTTGCCATACTTGGACGATATAACTGAAGGTGTCAATATCTCATCCTGAATTCCTGATCTTCCATTATCAAATCCTTTCAAATAAAAGAATGTTAGAAACCTTTAAAGGCCCTTAAAGAATAAGCGTTCCTGGTAGGTCTGTGCTTGGGTTTGTTTGTTATCCTTTTCAGCTTCTCGTTTGGCTAGCCTAGTTTTCCCTCATCCACCCAAGCGAGAGGTTTTCTTATTTTTGTTTGTTTATTTAGCTGTTGTTTCTTAGAACATCACGATGATTGTTATATGCTATTTATTATAATCATTGTTTACTTCATCTCTTCACCTTTTTCCTTTCTGACTTTGTCAGTCAAATCCTCGGTCCATAACTTCTCCTATTGGATCTGGAAATAATTCCAAGGCTCCCCCAAAAAAGCCTTTGGTTGGCCAGAAGAAGCCAATGGAAGCACCTGGTTCTTCGCCTCCATCAAGGTGATGCCATTTATTGATACAGATTTAACAAATTTGCTTGAACGTAAAATTCTTGTGTGGATCTGTGAGTTCTTATAAACTTATTCCAACAGTAAGAAGCAAAAAGTGTCTGGAGGCTTTTTGGATCAAAGCATCGAGCATCTCAATGATGTTACGGCAGTGAGCGGAGTTAATCTCAGGGTAACCCTTTCTCAACTGATCTCCACATTATACACAAAACACAATTAATTATGTTTTCATCCACCCACTTTCTTGTTTTTGCCTGTAGCCCTTGGAGTCATGCGTTTGCTTGTCTTATGAAATAATACTCATGAACAGGAGGAGGAGGAACAACTCTTTTCTGGATCCAAGGAAGACAGCCGGGTTTCAGAGGCATCTCGACGGGTTGTTCAAGAAGAAGAAGAAAGGCTGATTTTGAACAAGATTCCACTTCAGAAGAAAGTGGTGGAAATAAGTTAATATTTCCTAAGTGAACAGTTTTTTGCTTGTTTTGATTATCTTTGTTCAGTCTATTTCTGGATCATAAATGTTTTTGCTGATTTGTGTGCTTTCTGGCAGTGGCAAAGTGTGGTTTGAAGAATATGAGCAACGACGTGGAACGATGCCTGTCCTTGGTAAGACTGTGATAGACGTAATTATTCGACATGTTTTTCTAATAATGTTCAATTGGAACCATGTTTGCTCCATAAGTGATTTTAATAAGTTCAAATTTTTTCATTTGGCCATCTACAAAGCTTCCAAATTGGGAAGCAAAAAGCTGCTACAGGGATAGCTTATGCTAAAAGAAATATGATTTACCTATTTTTCAGTCTCTAACTGTCATTTGAAAATGACTACAAGCTTTCTAACGAGTTCTAAAAGCACTACCAAACTATTTATGTTTTTGTGATATTGTTCTTTCAGTGTGTGGAAGAGAGAATGCGCGGACTCATATCTAATGTCATCCGGCTTTCGAAACAGGTTAGTTTCCATTCTTTAATATAGCGCGTCTCTTTTTCTCTTTTTTTCTTTATCTCTTTCTGGAGTGAAGTCTGTTTCGTTTTTGAATATCACAGTTTTTCTCAGCTGAATTCTTGTTATATCTGCAGCGAGTTGATTTTGAGAAGCCAAGACACAAAACTATCATCACCTCAGATGTTAGGCAACAAATCGCGACAATAAACCGTAAAGATCGCGAAGAATGGGAGAAAAAGCAGGCTGAAACTGAAAAGTCGCAAAAATCAAATGATGTAAGTTCCATGCTTCCACTTATTTGTTTATTTTTATGTGGATTGGGCCTAAATTATGGCAAAAACTCTTTCTGAGTTATGTTTCTCAATTTATACAAAATGCAGTCTGAGAGTACTTCTGGAGTTGATGGTGACAAGGAGAAGGATGAAAGTCGTGCAAAATCAACAAAGGTATTGAGATTAAAATTTAGGGATAGTTACAAAATATACCCCCAAGGATTGAGCTAGCAATAAAAAAAATCCAGAGGTCTTTGAAATTTACGAAAATTCCATTGAGGTTTGATTTTGTATTACAATTTGCCCCTTCATAAGCAAAAACATTTCCAACACCCCTTATACATTTGTAAAAATATTACCGTTACCCCCTTACATCCAGGACAGAATCAAACCTCGGGGTTTTGCTGTAATCCTTAAACCTCTCTGGGTTTTTTTGTAACTACCCCAAACCTCAGGGGTAGTTTTTGTAGTTATCCGTAAAGTTTCTGTTATACAGTATGGAGTAACGAACATGTTATTGAAGCCTTTCTACGATTTCTCTAATTTGCAGGCTAACAAGGAAGAAGATGATAAAATGCGCGCGACAGCTGCAAATGTTGCTGTCCGAACTGCTACTGGAGTGGGTGACATGCTGTCAAGATGGCAATTAATGATTGAGGCCAAGCAGAAACAGGGAGGATCTGATACATCATCGGGTTCTCAGCCTGGCAAAGATGTGGCGCGAAAGCCTTCAGCAACCTCTGCAAAAAACACAAGGGAAAATCAAGAGGCAGAAAAGCGGGACCCTTCAGCTGCTTTTACCACCCCTGGTAAGTTGGCTTTTTTAGGGAGCAAAAGTAGTTAACACCTAATGGATTGTTTGCAAACAATTAAAAAAATGTGACTGTCGGCTTTTGGCTGAAACGAAGTAGTGTTTAAATAGTGTTTTCAAATGCCAACTTATGCTTATGCTTCAGCCTAATTTAATCTAAAAGCAGGCGAAGGGGTGCTTTAGTTTTAGAGATTCTGCTTCTGGTTTACTTTTAGGGATAATTACAAACACTACCCCTGAGAGGGGTAATTACAAAAACTTAGATAAATTTCAGAATGACAAAAACTATCCTTGAGGTTTGATTTTGCCTTAATTTTAAGGGGTTAACTGTAATATTTCTATAAATGTATGGGGAGCTTTTGAATTTTTTTCTTATGACAGAAAAAATGTAAGACAGAATTAAACCTCAAGGGGCTTTTTGTAATTTTGAAACTTATTTGATTTTTTGGTAATTACACCAAACTTGGGTAATTTTTGTAATTACCCAGAACCTCGGGTAATTTTTGTAATTATCCCTTACTTTTACACACAAATAAAGAACTCTTACAACTTATTCACCGAACACTCTCTTTTAACTTATTCAACTTTTAGCTTCTATTTGCAAACACTACCAACTATTGATTCTCAACTATATTTCACTTCTACAATAAATCACTTCCTCTAAAAGTAGAAATTTTGCAAACACCCCCTAAACATTGCACCCGAGTCCTGACAGCTTTTACTGGTTCTTCATAGAATCTTAAATTAGGAACACATTTATGTGCCTTTACCAGAAAATATGAAGAATCTAGCCTTGAAAAGCTACACAATCGTTTTGGTTCTCTTTTGGCACCTATGATACTTCTCTGCGTAATTAGTTTCGAGAAATGCCTTTCAATTGCATAGGTCCTAATTAGTTTAACATATACATTTGTCAGCATATGGGTCTCTACTCTCTATATGTAACTTTGATGTCCACAAAATCTCAGTAGAACCTGTGATTTTAGTAAATTGAACATCTTTGGTTATTGCCCAACTTATTATATGCTTGAGCTGAACACCTTTATTTTTATGTTTACATATCAAGGTTTTTATTTTTTTCTAAAGAAACTGGTTGGATACCTTAGGCTAATGTGACATTCAAATAAAACACTGAAACATCTTATGGTTTTATTAAATTGTGATCCCTAAATTGCTTTTCTCTTCTCTTGAAGATCTTTTGACTTAAATTCGTTTTTTGCACGCAGCATCAGTTAGAAAAGTGGGAAGAAATCAAGTTGTTGTACCGCGGGTGGCTCGGAGCATTTCTGTTAAAGATATCATTGCCATATTAGAAAGGGAGCCTCAAATGTCGAAATCGACTCTCTTAATAAGGTCAGTGCTGATGCTGTCGTTGAGTAATCCAATCGGGTCATTCGATCAGTAAAAGACGCCCAGTGCAAATATGTAATTTATGTTGGAGGTGATGATGCTGCTCCTATGAGTTAATCTGGATAGCATTTGAGGGTACAATCTTCAAAATCAATAGTTGTGTTAGATTCTTCTTTTAATATTGATTCGTTGTATATTAGGATAGAATAGAAAGAAGAAAAGTAAATTACTATTTTTTTTTATTTTTTTATTTTTTGTTTTTAGTTTTGTGGTACCAGGTGCTGTTATGTATGCACATATGATATGCTATTAATGAATAGAGTTGGTATTTCTTGGAGCAAAAGAAAAAAGAAAAAGCTTCAATTGGGATTGCTTTTGTTTTGGCTTGATTTTTTTTTTTTTGTTTATAAATAAGATTTCTTCTCTGTAAGGATAAATTTTGCAGTTTATATGATCAAACCAAGGAAGTTATTAGATCTTCTAACTTAAATTGAAGTTTAATTGGTTTATTTTAAGGGACTTCTAAGCGCACACCATCTTATTGCATTTCTAGCTCATAAGTTACTCAAACAAATTATCACCATGATTTTTCAGCCTTATAAACCACAAGTAAAATGTGATTTGGCCAAACTCAATTATAAGTATTTATTTATAATAGTATAGTGCATCGATCATATATATAACAATAAATTTACTTATCCTAAATTTTGCTTGGTCGTGGCGAAATCAGATTTTGGATTTATTTTCCGTGTAAGGAACTTTTAACATTTGAATTGACATATTTTTTTTAGTGCATATGAAGGGAAAGATTGATGAGAATCGAACTCCAAACCTCTAGCTCGGATTTGTGTGTATTAACTACTCTACCACTTTCTGATTACATTGATATCAATGTCAGTACCCCCTCCATAATTCAATATTGATGTTATATACTTTACAATTAAGTTTTTTGAATTGATAACTGAATACATAAATTAAGACAAATTTTGAAGTCCTGTGTTAATACTTAATACATCATTTACCCTTTAATTATTCTGTTTACATTTGGACAAAGTCCTCCTTTTGATTTGGAAAGGCGCTAAACGGTTTAAAAGTAAAACCTATCTTGTGGAAATTACATAAAATGCCCTCTTTTTGGTAAACATATCATAAAATACGCTCCAATCACTTTTATCTTTTTTTTTTTCTTTTTACGCTTCTGCATATTTTTTTGATTATTTTTACTATTTTTTCGTTTTTTTTTTCTTGTATTGCTTTACATGTTATATATGTTGTTTCGATGTTGTTTAAATTTGTTTGTTTGTTGTTTGGATGTTTCAAAACAACTTTTACCTGTTTTTTATGCTATTTTTTGTTTGTGTATTATTTTATACATTGTTTCTATTATTTTTGTGTGTGTTCTATAATATTTTTACTTTGTTCTGATATTTTTTTGTTGTTTCCATATAGTGTTCATTGTATAAATACTGTATTCACGTATTTTTAAGCTCTTTTTATTCATGTGGTATTTTAAATATTTTTAAGTTATTTCTAGGTTGTTTCTATTTCGTTTTTAATGTTTGTTTTGATGTTTCTTTGTTGTTTCCACGTAGTTTTCGATGTTTAAATACAATTTTTACGTATTTTAACTATTTTTGCTCATATGGTGTTTTCTATATTGTTTCTATTTTATTTTTAGTTTGTTTCTATATTGTTTCTTGGTTGTTTCCATGTTTTTTATGTTTTCATGCTATTGGATCAAAAATTGAATTCTGTTTTATTATTCATGTTGTTTCTATAATATTTTTAATTTGTTTGGTTTTAATATGTGTCGTTTTATATGTATATTTCTTGATTTTTTATAAGATTTTCAGTATAAAATGAATTATTTAACGGGGGCAAAATTTATTTTTTCACTGAAATTTTATTGGAAGAAATATGTTCGAAACAATCTTGAAATAACAACGTAAAAAAGTCTGGAAATTTTGGCGGGAGCGAAAATTTGTGTAGAAAAAAAGGGCGAGAGCGTAAATTTATCCAAACAAATATCCAGAAGCATAAAAAACTGTCATTATATCTAAAAAGTGGGACAATTATGTCAAAAACCCAACTACCTCGAACAAAAAAAAAAAAAAAAAAAAGAACAGAAAACAAATTGTATAGCGGTGTGTTTGAAAAGTAATTTAATTATTATAGTTGGATCATGTATCGTGGCACATAATTTGGGCCAAAGCCCAATTATAAACAATAGCGCCGAAAGCCCGCTCTCTAATTTCGTCCATCTTAATCCGGCGCGCATCGTAATTCGTACAAAGGTCCAATTACGTATGGAATAAACCAGAAGTTTCATAGACAAAAACCAGAAGAAAGTTAGAAACCTATAAAAACCCTCTTAAACACATGATTTTAATCTTGTGATTCTGCTTGTGTGTTCGATTGCGCCGGTGGTAGAGTTTTTATGCGCCTGAGGCCCCGAAGGTCTTTCAAGGTACATTGTCGTCTCGATTTTTCTTTTTCCAGTTCTGTTTGTCTTGATTTTTTTCATACCGAAGTGTATTGTTTTGTGTGGATTGCTGGGAGACTAACTGGTTACAATTTCTGACACGGCATGAAATGATGATACGAACCTAACATGTTATAATCGGGTCAGGGTTGAGACTTTTGCGTAGGATCAGGATCGGACCGGACATGAATAACAAGTATAATGAACAATCATGGTTACCTTGAAATGACACGATAGACAGTTAAATTTGGAGGATTGGTATGGTTCCATGTTTGAAGTGTACCCAATAAAGGGGATAGCTCAAACCCACTAATTGAGGTTTCATCCTAAAACCGATTGGTGATAGGAGAGTAGCTCACTTGGTGTTTAAAGTAGGCTCACTTCCAATAAATAATCAACGTAGGACAACTCACAAGTGACATATCTCAATACGCCCGCTCACTTGTGAGCCCTTCGTTAATTCATTAATCATCATAACAGGAGCCATGCTCCATCACATTACGTGATGGCCCCCAAGTGGGCCAAGCATGAGCCTGCTTTGATACCAAGTTAAATTTGGAAAGACTTAGTACGGTCCCATACATGAAGCGTACCCAATAGAGGAGAACCCAAACCCACCAAATGAGGTTCCATTCTAAAACCAATTGGTGATAGGAGAAGTAGCTCACTTGCCTTATAAAGTAGGCTCACTTTCCCTAAATAATCAATGTAGGACAACTTAAAAGTGACATCTCAACATAAATCCGTTTGACTTGATTGTACTGTTTTATGTTGCTTTTTGCCATATTTTTGATTGATTGAATATGTTGTTAGTATCACCCCTATGGTAGCACAAGCATACGCGGCAAGAGAGGCTGTCTTGTATGTAAATATATTTTTTGGATTAAAATTAACTCATACAACCAATATAATCCATCTAACAAATGAGTTATTAGATTTTTACAATATGCATTTTGTTTTGGGTCGATCTTGAAAACACAAATAATAAATAGGGCAGATTAGGGTTGAGATATTTGACACAAATAATTAAACAGGTCGGATTATGGTTGAGAAATTCGACGCGAATAACATAAATTTATGTCTCGACATGAAACGCGAACCCAAACACATCACGAATTGTCATCCCTAGCTTTAGTGCAACAAGTGTATATATACACATACTTGTGCATGTGTATGTGTAAACATGTATATGTGTTACAGTGTATGTGCCCTATGTTCCATTTATTTCTGGATATTCCTTACGCCCCACCCTTCTCTCTGCTTTAAATTGGAGGACTTGATGTGTATTGTTATCAGCGGTTAATTTTGTGTTTGAGTGGAAACTTGACATGGGGTCTTGTTAGGTGCTTCAGTTTATGTTGAATATGAAAGGAAAGAAAAGAACCAAATTTCGTATTTTCACCTGAACTGTTTCTCCCAGTAATGAGTTTGATGGAAAACCAAGGAAAGCTTGATGTCCCTCTACTGTCCTTACTCTTCATTGCAATCGATCATAGGGTAGAGATCACATCAAGTTACAATGCAAGTTATCCAAAAAAAAATTCTTATCCCTGCAAATAATTCTCTGTTTATTCCACTTATAAAGGAACTTTGAAGAAAATAATGGCAAATCAAGGGGGAGCAGCAGTGCTTTTTAAGCACGGCCGTGTTTTGTCTCCGGCTCAAAATTTTTTCTTCTTTTGGCGGAAATAATGGAGATTTTTGCTTTTTGACAACCATTGAGCAACTTTTACACCTCATCTTGCTGTACCAAACTTCATTTTTCCCTCAATTGTCATGTGGACACAATGATTCAACCAATTCAACCAATGGAAGTAGAGTATTGTCATGTGAATACAATGATTCAACCAACTCAACCATGAATGTGCACACAATGATTCAACCAACAACCATGGAAATGGAGCATCTGTTAGCATTATTGATGTGTTCTTTCACAAAGATGGTGCCTATAAAAGCCAAGGTTTGAGTTGGGAAAAATTGATTCATGTAGTATTCATTCATAGAGAGATTCATTGTATATTCATCTTAGACACTTAGAAAATATTCATTGTGTTCAACATTTTAAGTAGAATTGGGATCAAGAGGTTTTGGAGGAGTAAGCTTGTAGCAACATTGGAGAAGAAGGCTTGAAGCAACATCATCCATCAAGGAAGAAGTCATTGAGATTTTGAGAAAGATAAGTACATCATGTCTACAATACTTAAATCTTCTTGTGTAATTTACTCTTTTGTCAAAATCATGAGTAGCTAAACTCCTAGTGTTTGAATGTAATGAACTCTAGAATGGATTTGTGATTAAGGTTTGTATGTTTTTAATAAAATTCTCATGTCTTGTGTGATTCACATATATCATGTTTATTTCATTCGAGTTAATATTTCCGGTATATTAATTTGATATATATTCCTCATCGGGTAATCGAGAGATTTATGGTGAGAAAGAACCTATATAAGTGAAAAGAGTTGCATGCAATCCTAGATATAGGACGACATAAATCTTCTGGATTAGGGTCAAACCTAATATAGGAATTCACAAATCGTTATAATGCAATTTTGGGGGTTTTAACTAGAAAGAGATTTCAGTTAATCAACTTGAGATTAGGAGTTTTTCGCCTTGAGAAAGGGTTTAACTTAAATCGGGAATTTCTACGGTCCATAAAACATGAGATTTCATTAAAAGAGGTTGGTTTTTGCTTAAAGGCTTTTGGTTGTATTTGTAACTTGTCAAATCACAAAAACTTTCTAGAGAGATTTACATTCAAACGCATTTTTATCTCTTGATTTCTTATTTTACAAATCTTCCTTCATTTTTACTATTTATAATTTGTTAATTTAGATTATTTATTTTCCTTTGTTATCAAACAAAAACTCTGAAAATTGTTAGATTAGATAACAAAAAGACGGTAATTATTAGTACTTACAATCCTCGTGGGAATGACACTCGGTACTCAATAATTTATACTACAAAACGATAGATGCACTTGCCTACGGTTTTGTAGATTAGTTTTTGAGCCATCACTGGCAAATGGCGCCTTTCCTTCAAATAATTCTTTAATATCAGCGAAATTGATTAAAATATTTAATTATTGAACCTAAAAAATAAAAATAGTCCAAGTACCAAAAGATCTACAGTAGTTAAAAATATAAACTATATAGGGAAATTGCCCATCCACTTGGGGGTATTAATAAAAAATACCCCTAAAATATTAAAACTTGATTTATATCCCTATACATCTACTGTTCACTTAATTACCAACCTTACTGCTCACCTAACTCTGTTTGAATAAAAAAGTTGAATTCATAATTTTTTTTTTGCACATTTCAAGAATAATTACAACTACATACTCATTATGTATACTATATCTAACAATGCCAATTTATACACGTTCTAAAAATCCTAAAGTTTTGAAGAATTTACCATTTTCAAATAAAATGTAAACTCACATTCAATTAAAAACAATGAACACCATCAAAACTAAACTAACTAAGGTTTTAAAACCGTATAGTTTAACATTGTGAGATATAGTATATAAAATGACAATGACGGATCTACATTTCCTTCTATAGGGCACGTGCCCCCATAGTTTTTTTTATTATATAACTATGTATAATTTGTGTTAAATAATAACATTATTAGTTTTCTTTTCTAAAAAATATTATATAACATTATAACATTTATAAATTATATAACATTAGATTAATAAGGCACCCAAAATTATAACACTAATGACATTATAAACTAAATTAATATTATCTAACATGACCAAAAAAGTGTTAATAATATTATATATACATTATTATTGTTGTATAAATTCTTAACATCTATATATTAATTAGTAAAAAAAAAACAGAGTGTGTCTCATTAGTTAATTTTTACACAGTTTATAATTGTATTTATTTTGTGCCTCCACAGTAACAAATTCCTTGATCCGTCCCTGAAAAACTAGTATATAATTATAATTGTTTTTGAAATGTGCAGAAAAATTGCGAATTTATTCTTTTTTCCGAACAAAATTTTGTGGGCAGTGAGGTGGACAATTAGGTGGGCAATGAGGTGGATAGTAGGAGTGCGGGGGCATAAATCGAGTTTTAATATTTTGTGGTAATTTTAAAAAATACCCAAAGATGGAGGGGCAATTTTCTAAGTTGCGGGTCTCAAAAACGGTATTGGATTCGGAGCCTTTTATAACCCGACAACTGATAACATAAACCTTCATCACCCCGACGAAGAAAGTAAAAAACAACCTTAATCTCAACTAATTCTCTTGCTCCTCTGCTAATTTTCCATCTCTTGATTCTTTCTCCTCCTTATTTCCTCTCCCCCCCACCCCCCAAAAAAAAAAAAAAAAACTCTCCTCCCAACCGAGCACCAAACTGTTGATTCATTACTCACGATTTTATTTACTGCAGTATAGCATAATTACCAGGAGAGGGATTCTCCATGGACCCTAACATCATGAAATTCCTCGAAGAAGACGAGGTACCTCCCCCCAAACCCCCACCCAAAGGATTTTCCGATATATTCGTTATTAATTCATACTTGGGGTGACTTTGGGATGTCATTTGAGCTTTTCAAGACTACGTTTTCTGGTTGTTATTTTTTCCCCCTTTATGTTCTTCTTTTTGATATGACAATTGGCAACGTAATGGTTTTGCAGGATGAAACAATGCATTCTGGGGCTGACGTGGAAGCTTTCACGGCTGAATTAAACAGAGACATTGAAGGGAATAATACTTCCACATCTCAGCAGCCCTCTGATTCTGATAGCGGTAATAATTTATTTTCATTGATTAATTGGAATGCATATTTTTAATATGTCATGGTAGCTCAGATTTTCTGAAGTTTACTCTTTGGTTGCTAACATAAATCTCATTTTTTCCGGAGAAAAGAAAGAAAATGTTAGGAAATTGTCTTGGTGAAATTTGCATTACAGGCTATTGTACAGCTACGTCGGTTAGGCGAGTTCAGGAGAAAGTGGAAATTTAGGGTCTTTAGTTCGAAAAAGGGAAGCAATTGAAATATAGGTATTTAGTGATATAACGTGGAACAAATCGCTCTGGCCTGAAAATGGTATGATATGGAACCAATCTATGGTTTAGTTCTACTATATAAGCTATGGTCTGCTTGGTTCCGTTAATCAATAGATAGTAGAAATTCAGAGCTCTGAAGTTTTTTGAGAAGAAGGTAGAACGTATATCACAAAGGAGTTTACGAGAATCAAATTATAATGGATAATTGGTTTAGATTAGAGACATCAATTCCTATCTGATTATTGCAATAACTCGAACCTAGTGGGTAGTGGCTATCATGAGTTTATGGAGCTTTACTTCCAACTCAGCTTTTTTCTGTTAAAGAAAAAAGTGATTTTATCTATCCTGGTATGAAAATCATATCTTCCAGTCATAAACTCATTGATTTGTCAATAGTGATGCCAGTGAATCTATTTTGATACAAGTGGATTGATAAAGTAAGAACATAGATACTAGGAGGAAACTTTTAAATTTATCTATCAGTATATCTCATGACTCCCATCTTGAAATTGCTTCAGGGTAGGTAGAATTGATGACTAATTAAAATAAGTCCAAGAAAATTGATTTTACATTTGTAACCAACTTATATCTTTAGTTTTTCTTCATTCCCGGCTTTGATTTATATTCCTCTCTGAGATCTGAAGAAATTGTATTCTTTAGCTGTACTTTGATTGCTTGAATGGATTAAGAGATTAGGAGTTAATGAACTTTATCTGGTTACTGTCTCATATTTGTCATTTATGATTCCAGACATAATATATTGTCCATAATTTATTCCAGACCGACTAAGGGATTATGTAGTCTAACACTCATTTTTCATCAGTTTTTTGGGAGTTAATTCTTCTTAGTTAGCAGTATATCCAAACTCATTTCTCTGTATTTAACTGAGAATATAGCAATTTTTTAGGGATAATTAGTAATTACAAACCCCACCCCCCACCCCCCGAGATTTGGGGTAATACAAAAAAATCTAGAGATGTTTCAAAATCACAAAAACCCCTCAGGTTTGATTATGTCTTCAATCTGAGGAGTTACTGAGGGGGTAACTCTAATATTTCTATAAATATTAGGGGTGTTTTGAAATTTTTTTGCTTATGAAGGGGGGAAATGTAAGACGAAATCAAACCTTTAGGGACTTTTTGTAATTTTCAAAAACCTCTGGAGTTTTTTTGTACTTAGCTCGAACCTCATTTTTTTTTTAATTATCCCTTTTTTTATTAATCGAAATACTGCAAAAGGTTTTACACAAGCTAATGTCATCAATTTACTATTACTTGTATAGAGAGTATTAACATCTGTAACTGAAGATTTACAGTCAAGAAAGTACAAGCATGCCAGTTTTCATACAAATTTGTGGTACGTTGGTTTTTCGCTTTTAATTATTGAACAAATGCGCTCGATTCGACAAATGCAGCAGCCTTGTCTCAAGCAAGCAGTCAAACCGCAAGTCAGTTTCTTAATCAGTGGCAAAATTCCACTCATGATGGAATTGTTAATTTCCAAAGTGGGCAAGATCTCATGACTATGGAAGAAAGAGGTCAAGATTCTTCTCAACTGGAGCAACAGCAACATGCGCTAGAGTCTGAAAATAGAAAAGCGGACGATAACTCCTCCTCTCATGAGCTTAACGCTTTGCCACATAACCCATCGATAGACGCTAGTTCACAACCGCAAGATGATCGGAACACTTTCCCTGTTTCCGATCCTATGACCACGCAAGCATCTGGAGTACAACCATCCATATCCAAGAGCCGGACCGTGAACCAAATCCAGAATGAGAATCCCAGATTGGCAAATTACAAAATATCAGTAATCGTCCAATGGAATCGAAAGATCAACAGTCTTTGTTAACAGGGAATCAACATTCTGCTGGAATGGTGATGAGTGGTCAACAGGCGATGACCTCGGGATTGAGTAGTCAACAGTCCATAACGAGTGGTAATCAACAGCCGGGGACCGCATTGAAATTAAACAAACAAGTTCCCTTTGGCATGCTGCTTCCTATCATACAACCCCAACTTGACAAGGACAGAGCTATGCAACTTCACACTCTTTACTTCAAACTGAAGGTTGTTCTAGTTGCTCATTACTTTCTAAATAATAGTCTAATACAAAATAACCCAGCTATCTTTTAGAATTACAAATACCCCCTTGACATTTGTTTCTATTTTACAAACTGCATACAAACCTCAATGAGGTCTCAGCCTTACCATGATATTTCTGATTCTAGAAAAACGAGATCTCTAAAGATGGTTTTGTCCGACATATGAGAAGTATTGTCGGGGACCAGATGTTAAAAATGGCTGTGTACAAACTGCAGACTCAGGTATGCAATAAATATCATGTCATTTAAAATTGCATTCATGGTTGGCATTAGTATCCTGGAATGTAGTTCGACTAATTCGAGAAATGAAAACCAGGATGCTGGGAACCCACAAACTACCGCCAATCAATTTCAGTCACAGCCTCAGGCCTCTGCACGACAAATGCAAGTCCCATCAAGTAGTGCAAATCCTTCTCTTAAAACACAATCAATTTACCAGTTGCTTTAGAAACCACCTCTTCTGCTAACAAAACTCCCGTTTCTTCTTTTTTTTGTTGCACAGATTTAAGCAATGCAATGGGTGATGGTAGTACCGCTAAATCACGTGAGGAAATGCAGGCAGATTCACAGGGAGTGCAAGCAAGCCAAATGTCAACTTCCAGTTCGGGTGGTTTAAGTCAGGATAGAAAGCATCCAAGGTTTCCGACTCAGGGACTTAATAAGCAGCAGCATATGCACTTCTCACAGACATCTTTTCCCACATACGGGAGCGCAGGGAGTAGTTATTCGCCTTTCTCTGCAACTAATGCTGCGTCTCAGATGAGGCAGGCCCCAGCTCACCAAAACATGACCGTCAATCAAGTGGGGCCCACAGCCGGGGCCGCTAATATGATAAACATGTCTAATTTCGACAGGTCTCATTCTCTTAGTGATCCTAAGAAAATTCAGGCAGGAAGTCTGACTCACATGAACAGCAACGCATCACTACAGCAGAAAATTGGTGTTTCGCCATCGATGACACATGTAAAGCAGGAACCCGTTGATCCCTCGATTGAACAACAACATAAAGCCCAATTGTCTTCCTCGCATGGGTTATCTTCTTTGTCTCGTGCACCGTTTAAACAGGGCAGTGCTGCTCCCGGGAATTTGAAGGATGAATCTTTCGAGATGCAGTCATCTAGAACAGGATTCAATCCACCTACAAGCCTGGTTCCCACAAATTCAGTTTCCTCTTCAATTCCGAGCCCGATGGAAACCAGCATTCTGGTATTTGACAAGTCTCTGGTTTTCTCTGTGCTTTTTCTGATGCTTGGCTTTCAAAATAGGTTAATGAGATCCCCTGTTTCTGCACATACCTGGCTGTAACGGTTTGATGCCTCTGATTCAAGACATAATATAAATTGAAAAATTCTGCGTAGTTTAATTGTTGAATAGCTTATTATTTGTAATAATCAGCATTTGGAACCTGAGTACACTAGCATATCTATCTTGCCTGGCCACTGTTAACTGAAGCTTCTTTGAGGAGTACTGGAAAAGATATACTCTTTACTAGTAGTCCAAGCAAATATGGACTGCACACATCGTCTGTCCTTAGATGAGTTGTTATTACCCCATCGCGCTTTGGTGCTAATTTTTGTATTAAACCAGTCTATGCTACTGATGCTTTATCCAGTGAGTATCAAGGGATATCATAATTGACTTGTCATATTTGGTTTTTATGTCTATCTTGTTCTTCTCAGATTATCTTTGCTATTGTTTCTATGCAGCTTTGTTATCTCGCCGGATCTGTGTGATTATATTAATCTGTAATTTCTCAATTAATTCTACTAGTTTCCTTGTAATTCCTCCTCCCATGAAGATTACATAACCTCAGTTTTGTTGGTGGAAACAGTGTCCTCATTCATAAAGTAAATATTTTGTTTGCAAAAGTACCCTTTTCTTATAAGCTTGATGTGACTTACGAGATTCTTTGCCATACTTGGACGATATAACTGAAGGTGTCAATATCTCATCCTGAATTCCTGATCTTCCATTATCAAATCCTTTCAAATAAAAGAATGTTAGAAACCTTTAAAGGCCCTTAAAGAATAAGCGTTCCTGGTAGGTCTGTGCTTGGGTTTGTTTGTTATCCTTTTCAGCTTCTCGTTTGGCTAGCCTAGTTTTCCCTCATCCACCCAAGCGAGAGGTTTTCTTATTTTTGTTTGTTTATTTAGCTGTTGTTTCTTGGAACATCACGATGATTGTTATATGCTATTTATTATAATAATTGTTTACTTCATCTCTTCACCTTTTTCCTTTCCGACTTTGTCAGTCAAATCCTCGGTCCATAACTTCTCCTATTGTTTGTTTATTTAGCAGTTGTTTGCTTATTTTTAATTTTTTTTTAGTTTAAAAACAATTCATCTATTTTTGATTTCTAGATAGAATTAAGCTATTTTAATTATAATACTTAATATAAAATTTTATAACAATCCCTATGGAGACGATAACCCTACTTTCAAAACTATACTAAAACTTGACACGTACGCTTGATGTAAGAATTTCACGATCAAGTTTTTGACGCCGTTGTTGGGGATTATTTTATCCTATTTTAAACTAATACTATTATCAAGTAGTCTCTAATCCTAATCTATATTAGTTTAGGAATTATAATTTCGTGTTTCTCATTAACTTGTCTGTCTATGCGAGATTCCAAAGATATTAATTTGCTTCCTTTTGATCCAGAGATTGAAAGGACACTTCGAGCAATCAGAGCAACAAAGCGAGCAGAGAATCGAGCAATGGCAGAAGACGGGGAAAATGAGAACGTCGGGATTTGGGTCATGAATGTGCCACCACAGCCTGAGGCACTAGAAAGGGCAATCTGGAATTACTCCGGAATTGTGCGACAACCCATAAATGCGAATAATTTCAAACTGAAACCAGGCCTCATAAGCATGGTTTAGCAGAATCAGTTTGGGTGGAGTCCAGTGGATGATCCGAATACACATCTGGCCACATTCATGGAAATTTGCAACACAATCAAGAATGGTGTGACTGATGAGGCCATTAGATTGAGACTTTTCTTGTTTTCACTCCGGGATAAGGCCAGACAGTGGTTGCAGACGTTCGCCCCTGGGAGTATTACGAGCTGGGATGATCTGACTCAAAAATTCTTAACAAAATTTTTCCCTCCCAGCAAGACACTCCAACTGAAGAGAAAGATAGCCCAATTCCAATGGATTGATTTTGATCCATTATACGAAGCTTGAGAGCGATTTAAAGATCTGTTGTGAAGATGCCCACAGCATGGCAGAGGGTTCAATATTTATACAATGGGCGAATGGGCATACGAGGACGATACTAGATGCGACATCAAGAGGTACATTGATGGCCAAAAATCCGACTGAGGCCTTACTTCTACTTGAAGAAATGGCCACAAACAGTTATCAATGGCCCTCCGAGAGGTCAGCACCGAAGCCGGTGTTCTTGAGTTGGATACAATGTCAGCTTTGGCAGCTCAAATCTCGAGTCTGACAAAGCAATTAGCAATCATGAATACTGGCAGTCACGAGGCCGAGCAAGACAACTATGTGAATAACTGGAATTTTAATAATAAAGGTAATTCATTACCAACTCATTACCACCCGGGACTTTGCAATCATAAGAATCTCTCTTATAGCAACAACAGAAATGTATTGAACCAACCTCCGGGTTATCCCAATCCATCAAGTTCCAATGCATTCGGAGGTGAAAAAGAAACGATTCTTTAGAGGAGATATTCGGCTTATTCATCGGATGAACAGTGATGATGCAGATTGATAGTCCGAGTACTAAGATGAGCACAATGGAGACGCATATTAAGTCGATTGAGACACAAATAGGTCAGTTAGCTACACCATCGAATTCATTGCAGCAGAAGGAAAAGTTCTCGAGTGATACAGAGGTTAATCCGAGAGAGCACTGCAATGCGATTTATGTGAAAAAGGAAGCTAAATTTCAGCATGTCCCCGAAAAATTGCCTATTTATGCGAAACCAGTGGAATCCAAGAAAATGAAGTTGGAAGAGTTTGAGATTGTCTATTTGACAGAGGAATGTAGTGCAATAGTCCAGAGTAAACTACCTCAGAAAATGAAGGATCCAGGGAGTTTTACTATTCTTCGTACTAGTGGAGGAGTTTTCTTTGAGAAACCACTTTGTGATCTTGGGTCCAGTGTGCATCTTATATCTCTTTCTAATGTGACGAAATTTGGGCTCGGGGAGGTGAAACCGTCCAACATCACGTTGCAGTTTGCTGATCGATCCATCGCCTATCTGTGGGGAATCATTGAAGATGTGTTGGTAAGAATTGATAAATTTGTTTTTCCTATGGATTTGTAGTGTTGGACGTGAATGAGGACAAGAAAATACTTATAATCTTTAGGCGGCCATTTTTAGCTACAACAAGGGCTTTGATTGATGTAGAAACGGGGGAGCTAACTCTGCGGGTAAATCAGGAGAAAGTCGTATCCACCATCCATCCAACCAACATGCTAAAATTTGAATCAAATGATGGTAAGCAGATGGTTGGGAATATAGCTGAAGACATTGGAGGTTGGGAAGTTTCTAAGGGAAAGGTGGATAACATGCCTATTGGAGCCCCAACTTGAGAATAATCTGACAAAGTCTGGCTGAAGACTGTAAACTTAGCGCTTCTTGGGAGGTAACCCAAGCCCCTTTTATTGCTTTCATAGTATTAATATAGTTTAGCAGTTGTTTTTTGGTTTTTTTGCATTTTTTGCATTCTTAGGAGTAGTAAGTTGCACATACCCCACCCCTCTTAGTTGTGCAAATCCCACTCATTATTTGGTAAGTTTGCAACTTCCAAACCCCACCCCATGGTTTTCCCCATCTTGTGATTTTTGTGTGATTGGATTGTAGTAGTGCGAGGATAATTGTTCTTGATTTGTGAATTGTGGAGTGGTTGATCATGCTAGACTTAGGCTTGGTGTTGAATTTTGAGATTGAATTAAGTTATCCATTGCATTTACTATCTTTACCCAAATTCATGCACACAGGGTGTTTGATTAAATACCCCAATGATAGTTTCACATTATTGATTGCTATCTTGCATATCGTTATCTCCTTGACATGGCACTATATTTTCCACTTGGGTGCATTATGTACGTACTTTGATTTTCGATTTCTCACCCATAACCGAATTCCATGGTTCCACGAGTTTTATTTTCTTGTCTATCTTGCTAGGTTATAAAATCCAACCAAAGAGGGCCCGGGCCAAGGCGAAGGGGACGAACAAGACCACACCTCGGAGGCATACAACACCCACGGGCTTGTGCGCTAAGATGTGTACTGAGCTTATACGAGACACCTCATACACGTAGTAGTACCACATGACTTCGATAAGGAGCCTCAACTCCTCGGCTATCAGGAAAGTCATTTTTTCCTACCTCTCCATTGGGGACAATGTCGTTTTAAGTTTGGGGGGGGGTCCAGTCTATTTTTATTCATTGAGTCGAGTTTTCAGTCGAAAAAAAAGTCTAAAGTCGAGTCTGGTTGTCTGTAAACTGTGAAACTGCATGACTAAGTGAATTTGTTGAATATGAGTTGAACGGTCAAGAGAGGATGTGTTTGAACTGTGATTTATTCTTCCTTCCATTAATTCCATCTATGTGCTTAACTCTGTTGATTTATTCGGGGATGATTTATGCAATTGAATGTTTCTTTTATGATCCCACCGGATTCTAGAACATGCCTGATCACTAGTCGAGGCAAAATCCTAGGTGAAGTAACACTAAGGAAGTGATTTAGGCCATCTTTGAACAAGCTAGAGCCTAAAATGCCTACCTTTGTATTATATTTTCCCTAGTGTTCCCCTTTGAGCCTTATAAACCCCTTTCTTTGGCAATCAATCTAATACCCAGAGCCTAAATGTGAATATCCTAATTACCCATCACCCATACACACAAAGTGTAGAAAAATATTGAAGGTTGAGGAGGGTATGATGAGAAGGGTATGTGTTTAATTGCATGAAGTTGCCCGAGAAAAGAAAATATGAAACCCCATGTATGCAAAAGAAAAAGTTTAGGGGTTTCGGAAAAAATATGAGAAAAATCAGCGGGATTGAAGGTTCGTAAACATCGGGGATGTCAAAAAAAGTGAAGGGTAGTTGCTAATTGGTGATTCAAAGTGATAATTCTGTGTTTGGGTGATTTGAGCCACTTAATCCTATATTTTCTTACCTTACCCTAAGCCCACATTACAAGCCTTGAAAGTCCTATTGATCCTTGTGTTACATTAGCCTACATTAGTGGAGATTAGTGTGAAAGACAAGCCTATGGAGTCCGGTAAACATCCTATCTTTATACTCAGAAAGGGGATCAATTTGAAAACACTTGATTGTGTGAATCTATCTGGATAATGAAAACGGAGTTGGCATGAACATTCCACCTCCATGATCACATTGTGAAAACTCGTGCTTGATTGATAGTGAAACGAATTTTGAGACGAATGAGTTTGGTTGTGAAGTTTTGCCATTAGTCTGTTGAGTCAGTCGTCTTTATTTTTGTTTCCTTCATGTTTGTTGATTTTTAGAGTTTATAATTGCTTGAGGACAAGCAAACGTCTAAGTTTGGGGGTATTTGTTAAGTTGGTTTTATACCAACGCATTGAGTATTCTACACTAGGATTTTGTGTTGTTTTCAAGAATTTTAGTGTTGTTTGAGTCGAGTTTGTGTCATTTGTTGTTGTTTGAGAGTCGGGACTAATCTTGGTAGCCAAATTGATCAAGAACGATAAAAAATGTGTTGGAAGGTGAAAATCGCATTTTAGAAGCGAAAAACGGAGAAATATGTTCAACGGTTGAGGCCGCAGCGCTAAAACCGCGCGGGGATTGAAACAAAGACAGGTGCGAGTTTCAGTGGGCGCTACATAAATACCAACGTAAGGCAACATGTATCAGTTGCGCCCAGCGCGCTGCGCAGAGTTGTGCAGAAGTTGTGCGATCGCTGCAAAGACGCGCGCGCCAGTGCGTAAGCGCATGATCGGTGCGTCTTCTGGAAGGGGGCTGCAACGCGGCAATGGGCCTGAATTTGGGCTGAGCTAATTTTGGGCCTTTTTGGATAGATTTTGAGGGTTTTAAGGATATAAATGCAACAAAGCACGTACGTAACAGGGGGTTAGACATTATTTTGAGCATAACACAAGGCAAGAAACACAGAGCTAGGGTTCGGGACGGCAATTGAAGGCACTTCTCATCTGGACACAGAGAGAATTCCTTCTCTTTTCTTCTCAATTCTTTCTTTGCTTTTATTTGTTGATTTTTTAGATGTATAATTATTTCTTTACGAGTTTTTGTACATCCATCATGAGCTAAACCCATCTTTCTAGGGGATTGATGTAACTTACGTTTGAACCTATGTTTTGATTTCCAGTTTATGAAATTCGCATGTTTATTAATCTATTTGTGTTATGTGATTTGATTGCATCTGAATTATCTGATCAATAGTTTAGATTGCTTGGCGTGTTTGATTTGACACTCGAGAGAGGTAATTGAACGTCTGGCCATATAATAGCACAACCTAGGTTTTAATAGGACCGAGAGGTTTATGAATCTTTTGAAGCCTGTGATAGAATATTCATTGAGCGTATTAGGGTTTAATTTATGATTTTTATAGAGATATCGAAATCAGAAATTGGAACCTAGAATCACTTGGCACTCGAGAGAGGAAGTGATAAATGGTAGGAATATTGGTTTATAGATTAATAATTTGTGATTAATAAATTGGATTGAGAACATATGGGATAACTAGGTGAAATCAACCCTCTAAAATTCATATCTCAAGTGTTTGATTAATTGTCTGAACCAATTGTTTGCCTATTTTTAGTTTCCTTTTTAGTTTAAAAATAATTCATCTCTGTTCGATTTCTAGATAGAATTAAGGTATTTTAATTATAGTACTTAGTATAAAATTTGATAACAATCCCTGTGGAGACAATAACCCTACTTTCAAAACTATACTAAAACTTGACACCGTACGCTTGCGGTAAGAATTTCACGATCAAGTATCACTAATTCTCATTACTTTAAATTACTAGTGATATTAAAAAATATTGTGACAATATGCACACATTTACTGATGATTTTACCATCGTCACTAAAATTTTCGTCACTAAATGTACTTTTTCTTGTCGTAGATGTGTTCTTGATGGAAAATTGGTGGTCTTATGAGGTGTTGACGCTTGAATTTTTAAGTATGTTAGAATTCATAATAGATGGGATAGAGCGGAATTTGATTGGTATTCAGTTCTAGATGGTGATCGAACCTAGGGGATAGCAAGGGGGTGCCCTGAACTGATGAGCTTTTTGTCATGTGATGTATGATATCTGGCATGGACGTGGTGCCAAACGCGTGGGTTTTGTAGAAAAACAATTGGAGAGGGTGAGAAAATAGAGAAAATGAGAGATTTGTGTTGGAGGATTGATTACCTTGATTGCAGATTATTTTGATGTGGATTACATGGTATACACAAATGCCACTAGCAGTAGATGGATTTACTTGAACACCTAAATAGCGATGAAAATTCTTAAATTCGATGGGAATGATTCTAGGCTACAACATGGGGATAATACCAGGTTTAGACTCCCCAACCCAAAGCCACCATGATTAGTAATCGTCAAAATTGGCTCATGTGGGAGATGTTGGCTTCAGGGGCTTTGGAAGAAAAGGAAGCAGACGAGCCAAAGGAGGTGGCCGATAGACTAGAGTCATAACATTGATGGGGTTGGTCCATGCAGGATATGGATGAAAGATTTGAATGGTTGGAATCCAATGTGGAAACATTGATGGAAGAGTCATACCAGTTGGCGGCTACGGTAGGAGAATATCATGAGGAGAACCGAGACGATGTGGCGACATTGATCACCGTCAAAGAACAAATGAATGACATGATATATCAATTCATCAAGGCCACTACCCTCAGCCACCTCTGGCATAATAGACCTATGTAAGTACTTATTGCGCTTATATTATTATTGATAGTTTCCTTGTGTTTTTTAGGACGTAAAATAGCATAAGTTTGGGAGGGTTGTCGAGGGTGCACAATATTGTACTTTTGCTTATCATGTAGGACTTGCATATAGTTTAATATAGAATTTTGCAAGTATTTTTGTTTTTTATGTTTAGTAGGCACATTTATCGCTTTAACATGTTTACAGCTTTTGTTTGAGCTTGGTAGAGTCATAGATCAGGATTATTGTGTCTTTTGTGTGTTGACTACAAATATGTGGTCTTATGAGGAAACATACTTTGTGAGCATGTGATGAGGTTTGTGAAAATGATCTTTATCGCTTATATTGTATGGATTGAGAAATGTGGGTGTTTGTTCATGATGCAAAAATATAAGCTTTTGTTATCTTTTTATCTTATGTACTTGTTTTGTTGAGTGTGTCATTCGTTGATAGAACTCTAGAACTTGCTTTTTATCTTTGTCAAGACCACATGTTGCCATTTTTATTTACCTTTTTGAGAATATATGATTTTCTAGTTAGCCAAACTGAGCCTAGGTCGTATTTTATTGATAGCAACATTATGAGCCTTAACTTGATATATCATTTATCCTAAAACTTGAGCGTATAGAAGTGAGTAAGTTGATAGAAGATGTGGCTGGAATTTGAAAAAAAAAATTGGTTAATGGGAAGGGAACAAAAAAGAAATAGTTTAGAAATATTTGAATGCTCATGAAGAGAAGTGAAAAAAACAATAATTGTGCTTGAAAAGGCAAAACAAAAGGCCACAGAAAATCGATGAAGAAAGGGTGGGTTGAGAAACTTAGAATAAGAGAGAATTCATAAAGTGATGCTTCTTGTATGGACTTGATAATGATTCTACTTTGATAATGCTTACCATTCTATTTGGTCAATTTTGAGTCACTTTATCCATATTTTCCTATCCTAACCAAAGATCCCTCATTACAACCAAATGTAAAAGTCCTTTTTTGATTGATGAATTACATGAACATAAGTGGTGGAGATGTGAGATGATTTGCAAGCCTATGGTAGTTTTTCCAGCATTGGATTAGTTTGAGCGTAAACACATCCTTATATACTTTGAGAGTTTGAGAGATACACTTATTTGGCGAGTTGTGATGTTGAACACCTGAACAAGTATTGATTATGCCTAATTTGCACTTGAGAACTTTTTAAGAATGATTTGCATGTGCATAAGAGAATATGACCTTAATGAGACTGTATATTTGTGGTGTTCTTATGTTGTTGAATCCACCCCATTGCATGTGATTATTCTTTCTTGTTTTGCTGGAGGACGAGCAACGATTTAATTTTGGGAGATTTGATAAGTGGTTAATATGCATGCATTTAAGGGTGTATTTCATTTTATAATTGATGATCTTGCATGTATATCGAGTGTGTTTAGGTTAGTTTTCCTCGTTGGGCATGACACTGCGTTTTCTTGGGTATTTTTAGGAATGGAGCTATATCAGATGGAAAGCAATAGCACAACCTGAACGGAATGTCAAGAGCCAATAGACGAATCAAGACGCGAAGGAAATAAGGAAGGATGAAGCACACGACCAATCCATTCATGTGGGCACAACTGTGTGAATATGTATAAGAGAAAATTACAGGGAGAAGTTCACTTGACCTACTTGTGTTGGTGCGCACGGCCGAGTGTGTTTGCAGTAGAAAAAGTGTTTCAAAGACACTTTCACATGACCTGGTCATGTTGGTGCACATGACCCATGCGGAATGTGATGTTGTGTTGAATTTGTCTTCTTATTATGCGAGGGCTGAAAAGGGGATCCAAGAAGCCAACTATAAAACGGAAAATTAAACCTAGCAGCTTGCACAACATATTAGAGAGAAGAAAATATAACTTATGAGAGATCCAAGAGAATAACACGAGACTTCTATCAACCACGAAGGAACTAAGGTTCGAGATTGTGAAGATTGATTCATCCACTAACGTGAGTTTCATCATCATAGGCTAGAGTTTTTTCGATTCAATCTTTATCTATATTTAACTCTATGTTTAAAGATTTTTCTATGGATTTGAAGACAATTATGTTAGGCTAATTTCTTTGATTCTAGGACAACATTGAGACTGAGGGTTCATCTTATTTCTGATTTGAATGCTTCGTAGTAATTGATATGTGTAAAATATAAATGCATTTAAGGGCTTAAAATGACATATAATTGATGCATTTGCACACATATTTAGTATATTTTACTTGGCTTCCTTAGAAGGGCATGATATTGCGTATTCATGTAACTTTTTACAAGAAACGGAGCTTAAACGAAAAGATATCAGTTATAAGGCCTGGATAAGATCAAAGAGTGCGAAGAGAAGATCGAACAAACGAAGAAAATGGATAGAAACCACTCACACGGCCAGACCGTGTGAAGCTCACACGATTGTGTGAGATGAAACTGTGTGATTTTTACACGTTCGTGTCACTTGATCTTCAGATACATATTACACGACCCGACCGTATGAAGATGACATGACCATGTGAAGTGTTTGGGTGAAACACAGAGACGAAAATAACTTACACACCATACCAGTGACTTGCACACACAAAATGCTGCTTTTGTCTGATTTTGTTGTTTTTTCCCGTCAAAACTCTACAAGTAATCTCTCAAAGTACTTATATAAAGGGACCAAGGCTTCCACGAATTTTCATCATTCATACAACATACAACACATCAAAATACACAGGGTTACAAAAATGAAAGGTCTTTTGAGAGAGGAGGGCTAGCTACGAAGAGCACCACAAGGCCTTTCGCATATACGAAAATACAAGAGTTTCGAATGCTTGGAAGAAAGATCCATCCTGACAAGAAGGGGTTTTGTTTCTTAGTTTTGATCTCTTGTTTGTACTGAAACGATGTCAAAATATTTGATTTCAAGTTTGTCAATGAATTTGTTATCAAACATGTTGGGCTAATTTTTCTGATCCTAGGGCATAATCAAAACTGTGGATCATGTTAAATCTATATTGATTGTTTTCTTAATTGATTTATGTCTTCTATTATATGAATTGAAATGTTTATTTCTTGTAGATTATCTGTTTAATAATTTGCATGTCGTATTTGTTAGTCCATAATCTGGGAGGTAAGTTTTAACAAACAAAAATCGAATTCAGACATAAACGGGTATAGAGTCGGGAGGTTTATAACTGTTTGTGGGGAGTACTTCAATTCAAAGATCTTGTGGGAGCTAATATTAATTGTTGAGAAGGGATGCTAGCAATTGGTATTAATATACTATTCATGTGTTTTTGAAGGGGAATAAACATGTTTAGGAGTCTAACCCATAGAAACACATGAATTGGTTTTGATAAGCATTGAATGGATTAAATATTGATTGCTTTCTTATTTGTTGAAAAGGATTGTGGAGTTCTTATAACTGTTTGTGGGGAGTACTTCAATTCAAAGATCTTGTGGGAGTTAATATTAATTGTTGAGAAGGGATGTTTGCAATTGGTATTAATCTACTATTCATGTGTTTTGGAAGGGGAATAAACATGTTTAGGAGTCAAACCCATAGAAACACGTGAATTGGTTTTGATAAGCATTGATTGGATTTAATATTGAAGAAGCATGTTGAGATTATGTGTCTAGGGTTGCTTTCTTATTTGTTGAAAAGGCTTGTGGAGTTCGGTTTTTTTATAAATTTACTTCTTTTATTCTTATTTGTTAATTTAGAATTTATAAAACTGGGGAATTTTGGTCGCTTCAATAAAATTGGAATACGATGTTATTATAGCCTAAGTGTTTTGTATTCAATCTTTGTGGAATACGACCTTTCTTGCCTTTATTCTATAAACTACGATGTACATTTGCAGTATAGTGAAAAGATTTTCATGATCAGTAATTGTTTCCCTTGACCTATTTGTGAATTTGTGTGCTTATTTCTTGTAGATTATTTGGCCAATAATTTACATGTTTAATATTTAGATCATAATTCGAGAGATGAATTCAAACATTAGATAACGGATTTACAACATAAACAAGATAAGAGTCGAGAGGCTTACGATGTTTGTGGGGTTTTTATTTAATTCTCTATGCTTTGGGGGGTTAATATTGACTGTTTAATAGAGATCCTAGAAATTGATATTAACATACAATTTGTTTACTTCGAGAGAGGGAATAAACTACGACATGAATTAAACCCATAGAAACGGTGAAATTTGTTGTTGTGAAACGCGAATTGGAAATAATATTGATGAAGCATATTGGGATCATAGTTTTAGGATTGTCTTTGTTGATTGATTAATTCTCGTGAGTTTGTAAATTTGATATTGATTTATAGTTTAATTTATTTTACAATATAATTTAGAACAACAAACTTTGTTTTACGATCGCTGCAGTAAAATTGAGTTATGACATTATAGTAATTATGTGCTTTGAGTCAACCCCTAAAAAATACGACCTTGCTTGTCACTGTCTATTTTTAGCATAAAAGATTTTATCGATCCAAACTCAAACATTTTGAAGGGTTAAAATCATGTGCAAGTAGAAACAATGTGATGATTTTTGGAAATGACACATCTTATATTTTGGCCATAACTCTCTCTAGAAAATTATGTTGAGGTGCTTCAAGTGGCACATCGAGAGCAAAATCTGATATTTTGATGTCGCACAGTCACACGCTGTGATTTTTTCAACAAGTTTCACGATTTTTTCTTTTGTTTTGGATTCTCCCACCTTGTATAGGAGTCTAAACTTATAAATAAGACTTGGGGGATCCATATTTTTGTATACTCTTACTTCTTAGCACTTTTAAACTCTAGTTTTCACTATTTTCTCTTGCATCGAACATTGGGATTGCTTGTTCTTCCATCGGAGAATTTATAAAGCTTTATCCCAGTGTAAATCTTCTTCGTTTCTTATCGGATATTCAAGCCATTTGTGATTGCTATTATTGCATGATTATGTTCATTATTCCTTTCTCCCCTTCAGTTGAATTGATGAATCTATCTACAAGCACGAACTAACTTTCTTGTTCTAGTATTAGGATGAATTGATTTGAACGAACAAGCATGTATATTGATTGATTGATTGATTATGTATTGCATAATCGAATTGTTTTATCTTATTATTAATTGTCTGATCAACTTTTGATTATCTTGAGGAAATAATTGATTTGAGAGATGATGTTATTGTCAGAGTAAATTCAATTAAGAGGTTAATATTAATCAACAATGTATTATATAACTTGGCTGGTTAATTGGGTAAATTGGATCTATCTAGACTTAATCTGTGAATACGAGAGTTATTAGATCTAGGCCTAATTTATATCTGTATTCCTTAATTGTTAATCGCATGATCAATTGATTGGTATTCTACTTGTGAGTTTGATGATATGATTCTGAAATCCCAGACACTTTCACTATATTTTTTTCTCCGGGTTTAATTGTGTCTACATTTTAATTGGTCTTTTTCTTATTTTCTTTGGATAATTAAAATCTCAAATCTAGTTAAAGTATTTAGATTTAAATCATGTCTATTGTGATACACAATAATTATTTGTCATCTAAGTATTTAGATTTAAATTGATCTCGCACTCTTGTAAGTATCACTAGATTGACTTAGATGTTTTGGGCTAAATAGCTAAACCCATCCCAGACTCACCCATTGCCTTCCATACATCTATCACACCTAATAAATTTTACTTTCTATTTAATTGTCTTTCAACCTCGAGGATATTTACTGAATGATATTTTTCATTTAATATATAGACATAATCATAATTTGAGAAATCGTCAATAAATGTGATAAAATATGTTTTTCCAAAAGAGAAAACTTTAAAAGGCCTGCAAACATCGACATGTATTATTTCAAGAAGTTGTGTACTACTAATGGCTCTTTTTTTGTGTTTCCTTAAATATAATTCACACAAATACCAAGACCAGTAAAATCCAAATTTGAGAGAATTTCATTCTTTATGAATCTTTCTTTAGGAACATGCCCCAAAAGTTTACACCACAAGTAAGTATAATTTTGATTCCTGAAACCACGTTTAGCTCTAACATTATGATGCAGGCCTAAATTTATACAAACCATCATTAACGACATCGACCAATAAAAGATTTAGTTTGATCAAACTAAAACATTAATTACCATGTTAAAAGCAAGATTCAAATGTAATCAAGTCTAAAAAGAGAGACTAGAATGTGAGAAATGGTTACATAAAGAGCTTCAAACAAGTCTAAATAATGTCCAGTTTTTAAGATCAAACGATAAGTTCCAATAGCGTCAACTAGAGCATTGACTCGATCCATAGACATATTTTTCATTTGTACATATAATTTGGGTTGCCATAAATCAATGCATCATATTTTGAATGTGAGCGATGCAACCAGAATCCAGCCACCACGTGTGATGGGGAGCGTCAAGTAAATTTTATTCGAAAGATACGAGAGCATTAAGTGTACCTTTCTTTTCGAACCATGCCTTAGGCAATCTTTTTAGAAGTGTCCTAGGTTCCCACAGAACTTAAGCTTGTTTTGTTAGTCTTTTCTAAACTTCGGCATTTGATTCATTCACCTTAAATGGTCTTTATTTGCCATTTCTTTTCTTTCTTTTAACTTTCTTAGTAGTTCTTTAATTAGATAAGCAATGAACGGAATGAGTTCCCTTATTCTTAATATGTGTTTTCTCATTGATGTGTGTAAAATATACGTGCATTTTGGGGCTTAAATTGATATATAATTGATGCATTTATACGCATATTTACTATGTTTTTACTTGGTTTCCCTTAAAGGGCATGATACTGCATATTCTTGTAATTCTTGCAGGAAACGGAGCTTTAAATGAAAAAATGTCAGTAAGGATGCCCATATAAGATTGCCGAATACAAAGAGAAGATCAAAATGACGGAGAAAAGGGAACTAAAGAAAGTCACATGGCTAGTCCGTGTAGCCTCACACGGCCGCCATGGACTGCTGGTGTTAAAATCACACGGTTGTGTGAAGAAAGGAAGAAAATAGAAGACGGAGCAGGTCCACACGGCTGGACCGTGTGGACAAGGAAACCAGCTGCCCAACCCACTCGTGCAACCAGCCTGCCCGTGCAATAAAGGGCTAAGCCCAAAGCCACACGCCCGTGTGGACCCTCACGGCCTGACCGTGTGGGAGTCTGTTTCAGTGCATTTTTTAGAGTTTGCTTCCCGTTCCAACTCTACAAGTGATCTCTCCAAGCATCTATAAAAGGGGACCAAGTCTTGCACGAAAAATCATCACTCTCTACATAGAAAACACATCAAATAACACATGATCGAAGGAATCAAAGGGCTTCTGAGAGCAAAAGGCTAGGTCGCGAAGAACACTACAAAGCTTTCGCATCTGGGGAGCACAAGAGCTTCGAGGGCTTGGGAAACTTTATGTATAGATTTTGATAATACCATGTAAAACTTAGATTAGGAAGTTGGAACCCATATTCAAATGTAATTCAACTTGTAATATATAGGGTTCTATGAGCTGAGTTGAAAACAACCAAGTTGAAGAATTGCAAGACTCGACTTAAGATTGAAAAAGAAGAAGACCCAGCTGTATGGCAGCTGTGTGAAGTGAAGTGAAGGTTCAGTCAAGTGAAAGAAAAGTTATCACAGTCAGCTGACTGACAACAAAGTTATTCCAAAATGACTGGAATCGATTGTAGTGGTATGTAGCAGACAGAAATCCAGAAAGCTGAAACAGGTCCGTTGTCAAGCAAAGTCAATGTTTTGCTTGAAATATGCATGTGTCAGGATGCCAACAATAAAGTTGTTTTGTTGAAAGAGTGCAAAAAGCAAGGAACCAATAGGATGTACGTGAAATTCTGCAGAGGCTACAGAAAGGCTGCAGAGTATTAAATTCAAGGGACGGTCTCCATCATTGCTGCAAGACAATACAAGCCAACAACCTACAAAGTGTAGTTTGAAAAATGAGTCTATCTGTTCAACAGACATATTTTCAAACGTGCACTTTAAAACGCTGAGGAGTCATTTTGAGAGAAGGTAATGAACGACACAGACTATCAAGCACACAAGCATTCAAGCAATAACCTGCAAAATATATCTCAAGCTTACAAAGAATATCTTCAAGCCTAAAATCGAAGGAAATCGGTCCAATACACTCATCAATTGAAGAGGAAAACTTGTTATCTCCTCAAGCTTATAAAGAATATCCTCAAAACAACTTCATCAATTGAAGAGGAAAACTTGTTATCAAGAACAAGGGGTCTACCTCCAAAGTTGAAGGAGGTGTAGTAAGGTTCCATAAAACCAGTTCTTTGAACCTGTTGGAGGGCTAAGTGATTGTGTCCAAAGGTTTGAAGGAAGCTAAAGTAGCAGGACAACTGTCTTGTGAAGAAGTTGAGTCCCAGGAGCAACATGTTGTGTGATCAAAGGTGACTCGGACTGATAACTACTTTGTAACCAAGTCAAGTTACTTAGTGGATTCCTCTAGGGGTTGGAGAATAGTGGATTAGAGGAATTACCCCATCCTCGAACCACTATAATTGCTTGTGTCCATTTACTATTAGCGCACTTAATTTCTTGCATTATATTTATATCTGTTGTTAGTTAAATTGCTTAAGTCTGTTGATAATAACTCTGTTAAAAACAAGTGTTGAAAAACATACTCAAAAATTGTAAGGGTGAAAGTCTTCCACTGCTTTTAATGTGTTAGCTGAAAACAGCTAAGTTATACTATCAACAACTCAGTCGAATCTGTTGAGTGGGTAACTTTGATGTGAAAGCCAACCTAGCTGTCCCTCAAGGACTTAGCTGACTTGAGTCAACTCTAAAATTGTTTAAAATGACTAAAATCGAAAATTTGGTAAAGTTTATTCAACCACCCCTTCTAATCTTTACTTATCACCCCTTGGGACCTACAATATATATATATATATATATGTATATACACACACACAAGTGTGTCTAAGTAGTGTTCAAGTAAGTTTTAACCCTTTATTTAAGATCCTTGAGGTCTTGGGTTCAAGTCCGAAGAGGCACATCTCAACTGGTTGACCAATCAACAACATTATCTTGGTTATAGCGGCGTGCTGATGGTTCGCATCCTACTGGAAATCGGCGGCCACTTGGGAACTAGAACAGGGAGCAGTGTGACATTAGTCCCCTTGTGTGCAGTAGTTTAAAAATTTTGTTGGAAACATGAGGCAAGTTGAGGAAAATCTAGCGATTTACTTCCCTCAATATCCTAGATACGAGAGTTTTTGGGGTATAGGAATAGTCCAACGAAGCAGGAAAGCTGAGACATAAAAAGAATTTAAAATAATTGACGCCTATTAAAGAACTAATCTTGAAAATTACAGATTAACACAAATTTATGTTATACATATAAGTACTCACACACCACTTTACACAAATATTTTAACGGCAAAATGGGAATTACTCATATAATTCTTGATATATATACATATATATATTAAAAGCCATAAATTGAAAACTAATGCTGGAATTCATGCGAAAATTTATGGAAGTCATAAACCAGAACCATAATAAACATTGACCAGGCAATGCATTAGTGGGGTCCACAACAAATCTATACGACAAACCCCAATCAAGCAATTGATAATGTACACATGATATACACTACTGCCCACGCATAAATATTATATATAGATAATCAGCATTTCACCAATTGAGAGATTTCAGGAGTTCAATATAATCAAGGTTGGGAATCAAACATTGGTCGAGTGGCTAAGACTTTAAAGCCCAGACTAGAGGTATGAGGTTCGATTTCCACTTCACTCTCTTATACTAGGAAATGCATGAAAAAAATGTTATCCATGTCGAAATAAATTCATAAACCAAACTATATTGCTAGTGAAAAAAATTGACTATTTTCGTAAATTGAAGGATTTAACAATCCTGATTGGAAAATCATGAGTTCTTAAACCTAGAGCTCTGATACCTCATGTAAGCTTAAAATGAAAATCTAATTCCCGAATCTTAAATTCCATATTTTCACAATCCAAATCCTAGATTATCTGAATTGATGGCACAAACCTTGATCTTCCATGTTTTCTTTTCTTGAAGATGGAAGATATTGATTCCACGCTCTCATACTTTATTAATCCCACATAATAATTGTTTCTTCAGTGATAGTGAAGAAATTCTGAATGAGTACCCTTATAGGCAGAGATGGCGATTTCTAATAACAGTTCTTCCACCATTATTCTGAGGAAACTACTCTCGGCACATGTTTTATCAACGTGTATAGAAAGAAACTACATTATTTTACCTGACCAGAAACTTATATAATAAATATTTAAACAAAAATCAGATATTTAAAAATTAATTACCAAATATCTAATTCTTAGTTGTATGGCACGTGCGCCACACAAAATATAATGCAGAGCAATCACCCAATGTCATCCACTTTGCTAGTGTCACGTCCCAGACGGGGACGGGACGACGATCAAAAACTTAAACAGAAATGAACCAAACAGTCTAGACAAATGATAATATAACCCCAAACGAAACAGAGTCACGTAGCAGCGGAAATAAAATACAAGTACGAATTACAACTTACAATCCAACAAGTATCCAAAACAACCCAACAGAAATATCTAAAATTAAACCTTACAGTCCAAAAACTAACCAAATCAACGTACAGTCTGAAGAAAGAAATAAAGTACGCATCACATCACAAGCTTAAGTGTCAAAGGGTCCTACACCCTTAAGTTATAGTCCAAAATGGAAAAGAGAAACAGAATAAAAGGAAGTCCAACATCAGCTGAAGCACAAGAAACAAGTACAATCAATCAAAGAAAAAGGAGCAAGTCCAATAGACGGAACACGGGAGATCAGTCCATGGCAGGTTCGCCATCTTCAACGTACTCCTCATCTAGTCATTAGAAAACAGGAGGGGATGAGATAAAAATCTCAATGGATGGGGTGATCGTGTGAAAGTGTGGCAATATATATAGTTAAGGCAAGAAAACTGTTATATGAAAAATGCGTGAGTTATGATGCGTGGTTTCACATACAATTCGCAAGCATCGTGGTATATTTACTTAAAATAATATACTTATAGAGTTTTAAAGAACAATTTGTGGTCATACAAGCACTATGTGATTCAAGCTAGACAGGTAGGATTGCGTACAGAATGTAACGCCAATCCATGCAAGACAAGTAGTGGTTGCATACGGATTTGTAGCGCCAACCAATGCAATACAAGTAGCGTTTGCATACGGTTTTTTAGCGCCAACCAAACGGGTCCGATTAACTCTAGAATCGTGTGGATCAGACAGCGATTCCTTCGTTCTTCTTGTAACTTCCCGAGCAAGATGGTCCAAGACCTGTCACCTTACCGCTCCATAGGCAAAGACAAATCCACAGTAGAGCTAGCTAGGCCCGGATTGTCATAATCATGATTATACCTCAAGTACTACGACCCGCTTCCCTTGGACAAACTCCGTCCCTCAGTTGCGGGATTAGGACGATGGGGCCGGAGAGTGGAATAGCAGCCAAGCTGCCCGGTTCTATCCCCAACGTATCCATTCCGACTATGAGCTCGACACACCAAGTTTACTCAGGCAGGAAAATAATCACAAGTACATGATGTCAACTACGCAGTCAAGTATATTGATTCAGGGAAGCAGTTCAAGAAAAGTTTTTGAAATAGCGTGTGGCAATTATTGGCGTTGGTGGAGTAATTTGGATGAAGATAATTATCAAGAAGATAAGTAATATTTGATATTTTGAAGAATTAGGTGGGACATATGTCCCGTTATAGATTCGGAACCGCAAGACGAGAAAGTCGCCCCGCGATCGCGTATTAATCGGTCAAGACGATCTGATAAGTCAAGGGATTTTTAAGAAATTGAAATATTTTAAATAATTATTATAATTCAAAGGGTCCAGGGCTGTTCTTAAAATAAAATAATTTGAGTTAGGTCCTTGTTAAAAAGAAAATTTACAATTAGCCCCGTTTTGTAAAAACCAATATTTTTGGGGTTAAAAATTGAATAACTAAATGTCCCGAGCTTTAACAATTATGAGGTCAGTTCCTAAATTCTCTAAATTTTTCACAGATTCAGGTTTTTAAAGTGTTGAGGTAGAGTTTTTATAAAAATCTCACATTGGCCCCAAATTTGTTAAAATTGTCATTTCGGGCCCTAAATTTGAAATAATTGGAACTCACAAATCGGAAGGGCTTTTAATGTGATTCCAGTTATAAAATGTCACTAAGGTCAGTAGGATATTGGCACAAGAACAGTTTAAAAAAAAATAAGTATAGGTCCTTTAACGTTTGAAAATCTCATTTTTGTCCCATTTTGCCTTTAAGGCTTTTAGGAATCCAATTATTATGAAATTTGAACCTTGGGTCTAAAATATCATTAATATATAGTTAAATTAGTATTTCCAGCTACATGGACTGTATAAGTCCTGGAAATTTCATTTCGGTCCTCAAGTTTAATCTTTTACAATTTGGTCCCTGAATTTTTAAAAATTACTTTCCAAGCTCTAAACACTTGGATTTTTGGAATACCCTTAAATTATGTTATTTCCATTCCCTTAAGAGTTAAAATTTCAAATTTTAAAATAGGGTCCTGGTACAGTTTCGAAATTTGTAATCCAGCCCTTAAACTTCTAAAATTTTACAATCTAGTCCTTGGGCTTTTAAGGGTTGATTTTTATTTATCTCAAAACTCTTAAAACTTTATTAAAATGTCCAAATATCATTTTTGAACCTGAGTACAGTCCCAAAACTCGAAAATTACAGAGGGCTCCCTTAAATTTTATTTTCTTGCAATTAAGTCCACCAACTTACCATTTTTGCATTTTAAGTCCTAAAATTAAAGTTTAATCAATTACGCTCGACTTGTTCAGGTTATAAGTCATATAAAATATGGATTTCAAGGATCATAAATATGCATGTCCAATTCATACAATAATTCATCAAATACACCATTAAAGTGTACATGCATGCACCTAAATTTCAATAAATAGCATTTTTGAGCAACACTTGAGAATTTTTACAACTTGATACATGAAATCAACATGCAATACATAATATATATATATATATATATATATCTCAAGTGCTCAAGAACAAATTACTACATGCATTTAAGGAAAAACACCTAGAAATTGGAAAGATTTTTCCACCCACCTTAAAATTGGTAGTTGTGAAATAAAAGGTTAAATTTCACAACTTGATTGAAACTCACTTAGGTCAGCCCCTAAGTCAAGAAATACCAAAAATTAAGAGTTAGAAAATGAGGTTAAAATTTAAGGAGAAGAAGAAAGAAGTGAAGAATTTGGTACAAACTACACTTACCTTCTGTAGTAGGCAAAATGCACTAAGTAGATGCTTCAAAAAATGGTCTCTTGAACACCCTCAATGAATCTCTTGAGGTCAGCCCCTATTTCTCAAAAATGGGAATACGGTGTTAAAAATTGAAAAAAAATAGAAGGAAGAAGGAAAAAGCACTAGAGTCCATTATCTTACCTTATAGTCCAGTTCTTCAACAATTTTCTTCAAAGTCTAGTTAAGATGATCACAAGGCTTGCATGTCTCCAAGTAGTCTTCTAAGTACACCTCAAAATCAAAATCCAAATTTAAATTAATGAGTGAAAGGAGATTGCTAGATAATATCAAGACAAGATGAGGAACAAAATTCTTACCTTGTATAGTTGTATGTTTCGAAATTTTTGAAGGAATGGGAAGGAGTTCTTGAATTTTTCTAAGTGTTGGAAGAAAGACAAGAAGAAATTGTAGAAGAAGGAGGAGAATGTCTAGTGAGAAGGGAGATGATTTTGCTTTGTAGATGAATGTGTTGGATGAAAAATGAGTGGAATTTTTTGTTCCAAAAGGCCTAATGGCCGTCCACTTTGGAGATGGGGGAAGAGAAATTTTTTTTCCAAGTATTGAACTTGGTCTTTTGTTTTGGTGGTCAAAGAATGACTTGCATGGAAGAATGGGGATTGAAAGAATAGAGAGGAATATTTGAATAAATGTTGGAGATAGTGGGGAATGTTGGGAGATTTAATGTTATGAAACTGTAGTATAAGATAATGTGTATAATGTTTGTATAAATGGTGTAATTATACACAAGATGAATACATATGGTGTATGTGTACTAGAGTTGGATGGTATTTCTACTCCGAAAATTCCATCATGGCCGTCCACTCCTATTATTCTTGTTGTATCCATATATATTTTTTTGCCCCAAAATTGATTATAATAGATGAATAATATCAATCTCCAAAATAAATAGTGATTTCCTTGATCACTTATAAGTCTCATGATCACTTATTCTAAATCAAATTCTTAATTCTATAAGGTATAAGTCTCTAAAATAAATAGTCTCTTAAAATTCTAAGGTGACTAATAAATGCACAAATAATAATAACGATCAATCAAGGGATCATTAATGTGAAATAGAATTAATAAATGATCATGATCACAAGTAATAAATAAAATGAAATTAAATGCGAAATATATTTGTTATTAATATTTACCCGCCAAAGTGACGCGGTAAAATAGTCAAAATTTGGAAGGCTAGGGGTTATAGTCGACGTCGATTCAGCGTCTCTAATTCAAAACCGAACATGAAACTTTGGTTTCATTCGGCTCCTTTATGGAATAGTACATAGATGATGAATGAAATAGATACACGCTCGTCTAAAAATCAAGGGCTTCACATCCTTCCCCCCCCAAAAAAAAAAAAAAAAAAGAATTTGGTCCCCAAATTCTCTTCAGAATGGCTCTGGATATTGATTCTGCATGTCTTCTTCCATCTCCCATATTGCGTCTTTGTCTCGATTGTGGTTCTGCCACACCATTTTAACCATCGGAATCTCTCTCTTACGCAACTAACGTATTTGCCGATCAATAATCCGGATCGTCTTCTCCGTATAGGATAAATTCTCCATCAGAGGAGGAGTATCACGAGTGATGATATGTTCGGGATCTGGTCGATACTTCTTCAATCTCGAGACATGGAATACATCGTGCATTCCCGCATACTGTGCTGGTAACTCGAGTCGGTAGGCTAACTTCCTGATCCTCTGCAAAATCTTGTAAGGTCCAACATATCTCGGACTCAACTTGCCTCCTTTCATCGGATTGATCAATCCTTTCCATGGCGAGAGTCTGAGAAATACTTCATCTCCGACTTCAAATTCCAAATCCTTTTTGCTCTTGTCCGCGTAACTCTTTTGGCGGCTCTAAGCCGTGTGGATCTACTCCTTGATCAGTTTGACCTTTTCCATGGCCTCCTAAACTAAGCCAACCTTTGGAATCGAGGGCGACTTTCATTTCCCTTTTGGAGTCTGATGCTATTATTATGAGCGAACTCGGCCAATGGTAAGTGCGAATCCCAACTTTCTTGGAATCCAATGTGCAGGCTCGCAGCATATCTTCCAGGGTTTGAATCGTTCGCTCGGTATCGTCCCATTAGTTTGTTGGTGTCTTTGTTGTACTAAAACTTAGTGAGGTACCTAATTCCTCGTGCAAGAACTTCCAAAATCTAGAGACAAACCCTGGATATCTATCCGATACTATGTCGACTGGCACTCCATGCAGTCGAATGACCTCTCGGATATAAATCTGCGCGAGTTTCTGTAAGCTGTCAATCTTCTTGATGGGTAAGAAATGTGCAGATTTCGTGAGTCGATCTACTACTACCCATATATCATCATGTCCTCCTCTAGTCCTTGGTAAGTCCATCAAAAGTCCATCGCTATGTGTTCCCATTTCCACTCGGGCATCCTCAACGGCTGCAGTAAACCAGATGGTCGTTGGTGTTCTGCTTTTACTCGTTGACAAGTCAAACATCTCGCAACGAACTCTGCTACCTGGTTCTTTATGTTTACCCACCAATAATTACGTTTCAAGTCCTTATACATCTTGTTTCCTCCAGAATGTATAGTGTACTTCGAGCGGTGTGCCTCTGCTAGGATTCTATTTCTGATTTGCTCGTCATTCGGTACACAAACTCGATTTTGGACCTAATAATCCCATCTTCAGGTACCGAGAATTCTGATCTCTCTCCTTTAAGTATCTTTTCTTTCAGCTTTTTAAGATGCACATCTGCCTCCTGTGCTGCCTTGATCTCGTTCAGTAGATCAGGTTTAACTGAAATGTTAGCACATGAAATCTGAGTATTGGTTCTCGTCAGATTCCAATTGCTCAGTTCTTCTAATGACTTCCACTCTCAGATCATTAGTCTGGCTAAACTCACTTTTTTGCTCAAGGCGTCAGCTACTACGTTAGCTTTCCCGGGATGGTATTGAATATCAAAATGATAGTCCTCAATTAACTCCATCCATCTCCATTGCCTCAGATTGAGGTCTTTCTGAGAGAATAGATACTTTAGGCTCTTGTGATCCGTGAAAACCATGAAAGTTGCTCCGTAGAGATAGTGTCTCCATTTCTTTAATGCAAATACTATCGCTGCCAATTCCAAGTCATGCGTCGGGTAATTAGCCTCATACGGCTTGAGCTTTCGTGATGCATAAGCAATGACCTTTCCTTCCTGCATGAGCACTGCTCCTAGTCCTTCCTTTGATGCATCACTATAAACAAGGAAGCTTTCAGTTCCCTTCGAAAGGGCTAAGACTGGAGCTATAGTAAGTCGTTTCTTCAGTTCTTGGAAACTGGCCTCGCACTTCTCGTTCCACTCGAACTTGACTTGCTTCTGGGTTAGTCGAGTGAGTGGTCCAGCTATCTTTAGAGAAATCCTTGATAAACCTTCGATAATATCCAGCCAATCCTAAGAAGCTCCTGATTTCTGTTACTGACTCGGGTTGTTTCCATTCAACCACTGTTTGTACCTTCGATGGATCTACTGCGATCCCTTTGCCAGATGCTATGTGTACCAAGAATGCGACTTTGCTAAGCCAAAATTCACACTTGCTGAACTTGGACTCTCGTAGTATCTCTAAGACGATATTCAGATGAAGTCCATGCTCTTCTCTAGACTTAGAGTACACAAGTATGTCATCAATGAATATCACTATGAACTTATCCAAATAGGGTCAAAAGACTCGATGCATCAGAACCATAAACGCTTCTGGTGCGTTCGTCGGACCGAAAGGCATCACTATAAACTCGTAGTGTCCATATCTGGTTTGGAATGCAGTTTTGGAAACGTCTTCTTCACGGATCTTTAGTTGGTAATATCCTTGTTGTAAATCAAACTTCGAGTACACCGCCGCTCCTTGAATTTGATCAAACAGTTCGTCTATCCTCAGAAGGGGATATATGTTCTTGATGGTCACACTATTAAGACCGCGATAATCTATACACAGTCGTAATGTGCCATCCTTCTTCTTGACAAACAGTACCTGTGCTTCCCATGGAGACGTGCTTGGTCGGATAAATCTTACATCCATAAACTTCGCAATGAGTCTTCAACTCTTGGAACTCAATAGTATCCATTCTATGCGGCGTTCTAGCAATCGGGTGGTTCCGTAATACCTAGATTGTGAGCTTGATTTCCTATCCGGAGGGACAATGGTGAGTTCCTCGGGAAATATATATGTGTATTCCGATACTATAGGCACTTGGTGAATTTGTGTCTCAACCTTGGGTTTGTTAATTACAAACGCCAAGTACCATTGTGCCCCTCTAGTGATCGCCTTCCTTGCTTTCATTTCTGAAATGATTGGGGCAATCTTAACTCGTGCCTTCCCGAAATTTCCACTTCGGGCTTTCTGGGTTCGCATAGCTTAATGGACTTGCGATGGCAGTCCATCTGTGCATGGTATGTAGATAACCAGTTCATTCCCAGTATCAAATCGTATTCTGATATAGGCAATAAGATCAGATCGACAGGAAAATTTATCTCATCAATCTTAACTTTGCATGCATTATAGATAATATCTGTTATCTGGCTTGTGCGCATAGGGGTTGATACTTCTAGACATATAGGTATATGTTCCATGCATGCATGCAACTTGTGTACAAAACGCGGTGCGACAAATGAATGCGATGATCCAGGGTCAAATAGTATTTTAGCATAGTGGTCAGATACTGGAAGCGTACCTTCCACCACGTCTGTTGCCTCTAGAGCCTCATGCCCGGCTAGTGCAAATGCTCGAGCGGACATCCTTGCCTGATTACCCTGACCATTGCCTGGCTTTTGTGGCTGCACCTGCTTGGTTTGATCTTCGTACTTTGGGCAATCCTTCACCGGTGCCGACATTCTTGCACGCCACAAGCACCTTCCCTTTTTGTGCCAACAGTCATTGGCAGTATGTCCCGGTTTCTAGAAATGCACGCACACTGTCCCGGCTTTTCCTGTACCGGTCCTTTCCCTTTATCCGCCTTGATAACTGGTCCCTTATGAAACTTAGCAGGTTGCTTAGATGACTATCCCACAACTGTCCTTTTGACACTGTTTGATGGCCTACTCTGCTGGATTTACCTAATTCGGTTCAGTCCCTACCCGATACGGAGAGTTGCCTTTACCGCGGATGAGTAGGTGGTCGATTCAACGATCAAAAGTTGTTTAAAGTTCTAGATTCATCCTCTAGTGAACTTGTACAACTTATCCTTTTCTATGTTGATCGTCCCCAGAGCGTATTTGGACAACCGATGGAATTCAGACTCATACTGGGCCACTGACATGTTTCCCTGCCTCAACCGGTGGAATTCATCCCGGCGTGCCTATTTTACTGCTTATGGAATGTACTGTTCATTGAATTCAGCCAGGAAATTTTCCCAAGTTCTGGCTACACGGTCCTGATCCCACTTTCTCTCAACGGCTCTTCACCAATCTCAAGCAGCCGATTCCAGTCAAAATACGGCGATTGTCACCTTCTGCTCATCTGAGTATTGAAGAGCATTAAAGATGTTTTCCAGTTTCTCAACCCAGTCCTCTACCTTCAGATCATCTAGCTCTCCTAAGAAAGTCGATGGGTCAAACCATAAGAAACGATCTAAGATGCAATCATTCGTCTCTCGGGCGGGTTCGGGCACGCTGTTGAGGCTTTGCTTATTGCCTCATGAAAACTAGGATTTGTTGCAGGGCCTGCACAGTCAGATTGTCTCCTAAATCTGGTGGAGGAGGTGGTGGTAATTCTGGGAAAGGTACCCGTTCCCTGGGTACATCATTGTTTCTATGGGGAACTCGACGGAGTCTTCCTCGTCCTCGTTGTTCTGCCATTGTGTATCTTTAAATGTTAGTTACAATCCATAATAAATGATTCCATTAAATGCTCGCGTAAAATAAGTCGTAACATAACGGAATGAATAGCAATACACAAGACACAGAATAAATACTGAGAAGAAGGCATATCCATTAACGTAAAATTTGGAATACACCAAAGGAGTTCATAAATCGGTAATACAGAAATCTAAGATACATCGGAAATCAGGATACAACGGAAATCAAGATACAATGGAATGGAAATAAGCGTCCAATACAATACAACTACAATCTAGAAAATAAGCTATCTACTCCGTGAGGGCGCTGTCATCATCGCTATCGACTACATCCACGACTGGGACCTGATCGGGCTCAGGTAATGCCTCGGCATCCGGCCAGTCCACAAACTCAAGCCACTGCTCGAGTGCCTGAGCGTCATCAAGAGGGGCAGCCTCAAATGCCTCGGGCTCCCCGGCCTCAGCTGGATCCTCCTCAGGATCCTCCTCGGGATCCTCTTCATCATCTGCCTCGGGATTGGCTACAGGTTCCACCTCGGGCGGTGGTAGTGGTGGCGCATTAGCTGCTAAGGCAGCCTCCAGGGCGGCAGCCTCCAGAGCAGCGTCCCGCTGAGATAGGGCCTGAGTGAGGTCCTCGATCACTGTGGGCGTCCATCTTCCACTTCTGGCGGCTAACGCTAGCCCGTTTCATCTTCTCCTGCATGTTATCCAGGTGCTCCTGGATCAACTGGATCTGGTCTTCCCGTGCATGGATGGTGCTGTCGCGGTCTTTGACAAGGATGGTCAAGTTATTCTTTGCTAGGAGATGCCCTAGCTCCCTTGTACGGTGGCGCTCTTCTGTCAGTCCTGAGGTAGCCCGGATACACTCCTAGTGCCAATGGATCTGGAGTGCCTGGTAGTAGACTTGCTCCGCACGAGCCTCAAATATGTCCCATCCTGGTCAACACAACTAAGATGGATTAGACGAATGTAAAGGAAAGATAAGGAAGAAATAAGGAAAGTCAATCAAGAGTCAAGTAAGTCAAGACAAGTATGATTATGGAATATCCAAGTATAAAGTTCTTAACTCAGTCTAAACATCAATAATACGATTCTATGCCATTTGAAATAAATTTCGCACTTAATTAGTCAAGTCACGGTACTACCCAACACAGACCGAGGATCCTATCCTGGGTTAGCTCGGTGTAAGTTTCCATCTTACTAGCCGAGCTCTAATACCACTTAACCTGTCACGCAATAGACGGGGACGCGATGACGATCCAAAACTTAAATGGAAATGAACCAAACAGTCTAGACAAATGATAACATAACCCCAAACGAAACAGGGTCACGTAGCAACAGAAATAAAATACAAGTACGAATTACAACTTTCAGTCCAACAAGTATCCAAAACAACCCAACAAAAATATCCAAAATTAAACCTTACAATCCAAAAACTAACCAAATCAATGTACAGTCTGAAGAAGGAAATAAAGTACGCATCACGTCACAAACTTAAGTGTCAAAGGGTCCTACGCTCTTAAGATATAGTCCAAAATGGAAAAGAGAAACAGAATAAAAGGAAGTCCAACATCAGCTGAAGCACAAGAAACAAGTACAATCAACAGTAAAAAGGAGCAAGCCCAACAGACGGAACATGGGAGATCAATCCGTGGCAGGTTCGCCATCTTCAACATACTTCTCATCTAGCCGTTAGAAAATAGGAGGGAATGATACAAAAATCTCAGTGGATGGGGTGATCGTGTGCAAGTGTGGCGATATATATAGTTAAGTCAAGAAAACTGTTATATGAAAAATGCGTGAGTTATGATGCGTGGTTTCACATATAGTTCGCAATCATCATGGTATATATACTTAAAATAATATACTTATAAAATTTTGAAGAACAGTTCGTGGTCATACAAGCACTATGTGATTCAAACAAGACAGGTAGGATTGTGTACGGAATGTAACGCCAATCCATGCAAGACAAGTAGTGGTTGCATATGGTTTTGTAGCGCCAACCAAACGGGCCCGATTAACTCCAGAATTATGTGGATCAGACAGAGATTCCTTCGTTCTTCCTTGTAACTCCTCGAGCAAGATGGTCCAAGACCTATCACCTTATCACTCCATAGGCAAAGACAAATCCACATTAGAGCTAGCTAGGCCTGAATTGTCATAATCATGATTATACCTCAAGTACTACGACCCGCTTCCCTTGGACAAACTCCATCCCTCAGTTGCGGGATTAGGACGATGGGGACAGAGAGTGGAATAGCAGCCGAGCTGCCCAGTTCCATCCCCAACGTATCCATTCCGACTATGAGCTCGGCACACCAAGTTGACTCAGGCAGGAAAATAATCACAAGTACATGATGTCAACTAGGCAGTCAAGTATATTGATTCATAGAAGCAGTTCAGGAAAAGTTTTCGAAATAGCGTGTGGCAAGTATTAGCGTTGGTGGAGTAATTTGGATGAAGATAATTATCGAGAGGATAAGTAATCTTCGATGTCTTGAAGAATTAGGTGGGACATAGGTCCCGTTATAGATTCGGAACCGCAAGACGGGAAGTCGCCCCGCGATCGCGTATTAATCGGTCAAGATGATCCGATAAGTCAAGGGATTTTTAAGAAATTAAAATATTTTAAATAATTATTATAAGTCAGAGGGTCCAGGGCTGTTCTTAAAATAAAATAATTTGAGTTAGGTCCTTGTTAAAAAGAAAATTTACAATTAGCCCCGTTTTGTAAAAACCAATATTTTTGGGGTTAAAAATGAATAACTAAATGTCCTGACCTTGAAACATTATGAGGTCAGTTCCTAAATTCTCTAAATTGTTCATAGATTCAGGTTTTTAAAGTGTTGAGGTAGAGTTTTTATAAAAATCTCACATTGGCTCCAAATTTGTTAAAAATGTCATTTCGGGCCCTAAGTTTGAAATAATCAGAACTCACAAATCGGAAGTGCCTTTAATGTGATTCCAGTTGTAAAATGTCACTAAGGTCAGTGGGATATTGGAACAAAAATAGTTTAAAAAAAAATAAGTATAGGTCCTTCAAGTTTTGAAAAATCATTTTTGTCCCATTTTTAAATAATTGCCTTTAAGGCTTTTAGGGGCCCAATTATTATGAAATTAGAACCTTGGGTCCAAAATATCATTAAGATATAGTTAAATTAGTATTTCCAGGTACATGGACTGTATAAGTCCTGGAAATTTCATTTGGGTCCTCAAGTTTAATCTTTTACAATTTGGTCCCTCAATTTTTAAAAATTACTTTCCAAGCTCTAAACACTTGAATTTTTGGAATACCCTTAAATTATTTTATTGCCAACCCCTTAAGAGTTAAAATTTTAAATTTTAAAATAGGGGCCTGGTACAGTTTCGAAATTTGGAATTTAGCCCTTAAACTTCTAAAATTTTACAATCTAGTCCTTGGGCTTTTAAGGGTTGATTTTTATTTATCTCAAAACTCTTAAAACTTTATTAAAATGTCCAAATATCATTTTTAAACCTGAGTACAGTACCAAAACTCGAAAATTATAGAGGGGTCTCTTAAAATTTTATTTTGAAGGGTCCCAGAACAACACCTTTCCATGTTGAGGATGGCAAGCACAATTTGGATCCTGACACCCCACGTGCTGCGGTCGATAGCTTGGAGGGCCCAAGCGTTTTTTTGTCTCCAGCCCATACCTCTCAACGGGACCCACCATACAATCCCTCCTCAGCATTTTTCGATCTGCACAAAGCCGCATGCGCAACGACCACATCCCTTGTGGGCCCTAGTGTTTGTTTGTCCCCTTTACATATTTCAACCCATCACTCTCATTTGGTCCCACCATACCACCCACCGTCTGAACCGTCCGTCCAAGGAATGTTTGAGCAGCATGACATCTTTGACCATACATGTGTTATTAGTGGAAAATTAGATGGGCCCACGTCCATTCCTTGTTTTGCAAAAAAGGTTAGTGATTCCCTGATGTTGATTAAAGTGGACGGCCACAACAATATTGGGCCAAACTTTTCGTCCACTTCTTGTGTTGCGGACCCAGGTGCTTTTTTGTCTCCTTTACAACATTATTCATGTCAACAAGTCCCAATGGGCCATTCTTCCTCGAGCAGCCCGCTGCATGGACGACCACAGCAGTCAGCCCATACGTGTCCAGCTGGCCCAATTTCTTTGGCCCAATCGTCTGAATCGTCCACAACTCAAGCCTTCAGATCGATTTCTTTAGACAGTGGGAAGGTTTTGTCTACAGCATGTGCTCTAAGCCCAATATCTATTCAAGAGGCCCAACCTTCTTCAGCCCAACGAGCCATTGTTGTCCAGGCCGTCCAGCTCCAATCGTCACCTGCAGTGTCTCATGGCCCACTTGGCTCCACTGATTCCCTTGAGCCCAACACTAGCACCTCTGCTGCCCATACTCTCACTCTGATGGCAGCCCAATCCCTAGATGGCGCACATATAATTGATTTCAAACAGCAACAAGGTGTAATTCCATATGTTCAGCTGCCAGGTGACGTTGACAAATTGGATAAATTGTGTTCGAAAAATTCCACTGATATAAATAGTTCAAAATTGCAACAAGGTGTTGGAAACAAAGTAAATCGTGCATACATCCTCAGTCATTTGAAAAAGTCAGAATCGTTCAAGAAAGGTGGAGCAGATAAACTCCTCAAATCGCCAAATAAAAGAGTTAAATCGGGAAAGCTCGTTCACACCCTTTTAGCTAAAGGAGGGAGCCAACGACAACAAAATCGATCAGGTGTTTCTGATTCCTCTGCTCATTCTAATTGTTAATTATGTCGATTAAATTTTTAACGTGGAATGTGAGGGGTATCGCTAATCCGGGCAGCCAACGTCATTTGCATGCGCTAATTTCTCGTCATAAATTGCCTTTTGTTGCGCTTTTAGAACCTATGACTTTGCCTGAATTTAGTTTCTATTGTCGTAGATTTGGCTTTGATGATGGCTTATCTAATTGTTCTAATCATATCTGGATTATGTCTGCTGCTCATTTACATTTTGACATTCTTGTTGATCATGCACAACTATTACATTGTAGGTTGACATCTGCTTTGTTGCCTCAGCCTATTTATTTGACTTTTGTGTATGCTAAATGTGATAGAGTAGCTAGATATGTTTTGTGGGATACCTTGCGTGAGATTGCGATTAGTATGGAGGGGTTACCCTGGCTTATTAGCGGTGACTTTAATATTTTTTTGCATGATCACGAGAGGATTGGTGGTATCAGCGATAGATCGCATGAGATCTTTGGATTTTGCCTATATGATTGCGGACCGTGAATTATTTGATGCGGGTGTGAGGGGCCTATCTTTACGTGGGCTAGAGGTGGGCTTCGGGAGAGACTTGATAGGGCTTTGTATAATGAGCACTTTGGGCCGATGTGTTTACTTCTTCTATTGTTACGCATTTATCTCGTGTTCGCTCTCGATCATGCCCCTTTACTCATATCGTGTCGGTTTGTACCGCACGTGCCTCGTTCTTCTTTCCGATTTCAGCATATGTGGATACGTCACCATACTTTTTTGCAGTTGTCAAGGAAGCATGGGGGCAACCCACTGGTTATTTTGGAATGAGGAGCTTGCAGCACAAGTTGAATAGGGTCAAGCGGAGACTCAAGATTTGGAATCACCAGACGTTTGGTAATGTTTTTGATCGTGTTAGACTGGCTGATGAGGCAGTTTCAGTAGCTCAGGCTGTATATGATAGTGATCCGTCTCCGACTTATCGGGCTGAGCTTCATCGTTGTGGCCGAGTATGAGCTATGTTTGAAAATGGAGGAGGATTTTTGCGCCGAAAGCCGCAGATTAAGTGGCGATCGAGGGGAGCGCAACACTAAGTTTTTCCACGGATTTGTTAAGCAGAAGCGGTGTCGCGCTAGAATTCACTCGATTGACGATGATGGAGTGGTAATCACCCAGGATTCTGAGATTCAGTCGTCGGCATTCGATTCTTTCGATCCTTATTGACTTCGACTTGGAGTATCGACTCCTCCTGTAGATGAGTTCTTTCCCGGCTTCCTGATTTTGTTGATCTTGAAGGACTTTGTGTTATGCCAACGGCCTAGGAGGTTCGTGATGCGGTGTTTGGGATTGATCCGTCTAGCGTTTGGGGCCGATGGATTCTCATCTTTGTTCTTCCAAAGACCTTGTTGGGATTTCGTCAGATCGGATGTTGAGGATGCGGTGGTTGACTTTTTCTCGGGTAATCTCATGCCATCCACGTTCACGGCTACATCTATTGTTCTCATCCCGAAGGTTCCTCACCCTCGGAAGTGGACTGAGTTTCGGCCGATTAGCCTGTGCAACGTGACGAATAAGATTATCTCTAAGATTATGAATGCGCGGTTGGTCTCGATTCTACCTTTGATTGTGTCGCCGAATCAGAGTGGTTTCACACCTGGTCGTGTCATCTCGGATAACATTTTGCTCGCGCATGAGCTTATTCATGATATCAGCTTCGCCACGGAGACTCCTAATGTGGTGATGAAGCTGGATATGGCTAAAGCTTATGATAGGGTGCAATGGGATTTCTTGTATACAACTATGATTCACATGGGCTTCCCTGTTCGGTGGATTGATATGGTTGGCAGGGGGATCCTCTATCTCCTGCCTTGTTTGTTCTGGCGGCGGAGTATTTATCCCGGGGATTGGATTCCATTATTAGACGACACCGGGATATGATTTATCGGACGCGATGGGGTTTTCCGGTGACTCACTTGGCCTATGCTGATGATGTTGTTATCTTCACTAGGGCGTCTGACGATGGCCTCGTCACATTGAGGCACTTTCTGGAGCACTATTCGCTATTTCTGGCCAGCTGGTAAGTGTCTAGAAGAGTAGATTTTTTCTGCCCCACGTTACATTGACGGCCGGGAGCACATGGTTCATGGTGACATGCTTTGTTCGCGATGACTTGCCGATGACTTATTTGGGTGTCCCTTTGTTCAAGGCCGAATGACGAAAGAGCTCTTTCTCCCCCGTGATTCGAGAGGATGTTGGATAGAGTCGTTTGGGTGGTCGATCGGCATCTCATTTGGTGGTAGGCTTGCTCTTATTCGAGCACGCTAATGGCCACCCCGTTGCATATTCTTGGTCATGCAACCGCCAAAGATAGTTCTTGGCCAGATTGGAGCGGATCATGGCTAGATTCTTCCGGGGCTCTATGCGGGACAAAAGAAGACGCATTGGATCGAGTTGGGATATTATCGCCATCCTATCTCGAGGTGGTTTGGGGTTGCGCCGACTTTCAAATATTCTTTGACGCCTTGATTACAAGTTGTGGTGGAGGTTACGCGAGGCCATTCGTTGTGGGCTCAATTCTTGATCGGCAAATCTTCTACAATGGGCTTCGGTCTCCTGTAGAGCCTCTGTAACACATAATCATAGTCATCGGTGGAGCGCTTGAGGCGGATCGGTATTCGAGCCCGGGAGCGAATTTTCTGGTCTATTGCGTGGTAGCCGTGTCAATTTCTGGATGATACTTGGTTTGGGCATCGGCCGCTTGCGGATCATTGTTTGGATCGATCGTTGGGTCATATGACGGTGGATTGGTTCATCGGGGGATGGTATATGGGATAGAGATAGATTGTATCGGTCTTGGTCTCCGGATGTGGGCTTCCCGAGAGTCTCATTGAGGATATATCCGGGGTTCCGATTCTTCTAGTGGTCCGAGGATATCATGCGGTGGATGTTTACCTCTCATGGTGGGTTCTCTATGTCTTCTGCTGGGATTCTCTCCGGGGTAGAAATGCTCGAACCTTCAGTATGGTGCCATTTGGAACGATGCTCTTATTCCTACTATCTCTATTTTCCTTTGGCGCCTCCTTCGTAATCGTCTTCTGTGGATATCAAGCTTCGAGCACGTGGCACTTCCCTTGCCTCACGTTGCGATGTTGCTTGAATAATCCATATTCATCTCCTCGTGTCGAATCTATCCCTCACCTCTTTTTGATGAATGATATTGTTCAAATCAAGTGTGGAATCACTTTCTTCCTTGGTTTGACACTACACTTCCACACACCACTGATATGATATTATTCCTTTCATTTTGGAGGAATCGCACACACGGATCACACACGAGACACTTGAGTTTCTTGGTCCCCTGCTTGATTTTATGGTTTGTCTGGACGGAAAGGAATAGTGTCAAGCATCGACACCTTCCTTTCTTGGCATCTCACATTATTTGGCAGGTGGAGCGGTATCTCTGGATTCTTGTTTCAGGTCGGCGTTTGAGCCCTTCGGATTGGTCTGGATGCTTCCCTACAGTGAGTTTTTTGCAGGGGATTGCTCCACCACAGGTTTCACGCAGGCCTAAGATGGTGATTTGGCAAGCCCCTCAGTCTCCTCAGATCAAGCTGAACACGGATGGTTCGTTTGATCGAGACACCTTGATTCTTGGGCGGAGGGGTTGATTCGAGATCATTCGGGCAGACTCATGTTGGCTTTTCATTGTTCTCTCCCGGCGGTGTCTAGCTTTCATCTTTGAGCTACTAGCGTTGGAGATGGGACTGCGGCATGCCCGTCGGTTTTCTCCTCGGATTTGGATCGAGTTGGACGCGGCGGTGGTCACCACGATCACTTCTGGTGGCCTTGGCTCTTGGCAGTTTAGCACACCCTGATTCGCATTCGGAACATGCTAAGGGACTTTCGATTCGATTTCCCACATACACAGAGAGGGGAATCGACCACCGATCACCTAGCGGAGTTGGGAGTCGCTTTTTGCTCTTGGCGATCATTGTTGATGAGGGCATGGCTTCTCACCACCTTCCTTGCGCTCATTCGGATGGACCAGGTGGGGATATCCGAGCTTGATTTTTAAGTAGATCATTGGTTCTCCTTTTATTTTTAGATTTCTCATTATGATAGTCTTTCTAGATTTCGTAGTGATAGGTTATTTGTTCTTTGATTTTCTCCCGCTTGTGGGCATGACGTGTATGACATTTTGATTATTTGATAAAAAAAAATAAAAAAAATTCAAGTTTAGTAAATTATGCTCGACTTTTACATGTTATAAGTCATATCAAATATGGATTTCAAGGATCATAAACATGCATGTCCAATTCATACAATTATTAGTCAAATACAACATTAAAGTGTGCATGCATGCACCTAAATTTCAATAAATAGCATTTTTGAGCAACACTTGAGAATTTTTACAACTTGATATGTGAAATCAACATGCAATAAATAAGATATATATCTCAAGTTCTCAAGAACAAAATACTACATGCATTTAAAGAAAAACACCTAGAAGTTGGAAAGATTTTTCCACCTACCTTAAAATTGGTAGTTGTGAAATAAAAGGTTAAATTTCACAACTTGATTGAAACTCACTTAGGTCAGCCCCTAAGTCAAGAAATACCAAAAATTAAGAGTTAGAAAATGAGGTTAAAATTTAAGGAGAAGAAGAAAGAGGTGAAGAATTTGGTACAAACTACACTTAGCTTGTGTAGTTGGAAAAATGTACTAAGTAGATGCTTCAAAATGGTCTCTTGAACACCCTCAATGAATCTCTTGAGGTCAGCCCCTATTTCTTAAAAATGAGAATAGTGTGTTAAAAATTGAACAAAAATAGAAGGAAGAAGGAAAAAGCACTAGAGTCAACTATCCTACCTTATAGTCAATTCTTCAACAATTTTCTTCAAAGTCTAGTTAAGATGATCACAAGGCTTGCATGTCTCCAAGTAGTCTTCTAAGTACACCTCAAAATCAAAATCCAAACTTAAATTAATGAGTGAAAGAAGGTTGCTAGAGGATATCAAGACAAGATGAGGAACAAAATTCTTATCTTGTATAGTTGTATGTTTCGAAATTTTTGAAGGAATGGAAAGTAGTTCTTGAATTTTTCTAAGTGTTGGAAGAAAGAGAAGAAGAAATTGTAGAGAGGAGGAGAATGTCTAGAGAGAAGGGAGAGTATTTTGCTTGGGAGATGAATGTGTTGGATGAAAAATGAGTGGAAAGTTTTGTTCCAAAAGGCCTAATGGTCGTCCACTTTGGAGAGGGGGGGAAGAGAAATTTTTTTCCAAGTCTTGAACTTGGTCTCTTGCATGGGGACATTTTTGGTGGTCAAAGAATGACTTGCATGGAAGAATGGGGATTAAAAGAATAGAGGGGAATGTTTGAATGGAATGTTAGATATAGTGGGGAATGTTGGGAGATTTCATGTTTTAAAATTATAGTATAAGATAATGTGTATGTAGGTCCCAGGGTGTGAGTGTAAGGTTTAGAAGGGGTTGAATAAACCTTACCAACTTTTCGATTTAGTCCTTTTAAAAATGTTCGAGTTAATACTTCATAGCCGAGTCCTTGATGGACAACTAAGTTAGTTAATCAGCAGAGTTAGTCACTCAACGTGACTGACTCATTGAGCCGTTGATAGAATAACTCAAATTGTTTTGACTAAAGACTTAACTTGGATCGTGATATATTTTTCAGCGGAAGACTTAACACCCTTGAATTTGGTTAAGTTTGTTTTAATACTTGGTTTTAGCACTCGATTGATTATCAATTGGATAGCAAATTTATCGTGAGATATAAAAATAAGATGCGAGAAATTAAAGTCTTGAAATGTAAATGACACAATAAGTTTTTTATAGAGGTTCGAAGATGGGGTAATTCTTCTACTCCTCTCTTCTCCAACTCCCGGAGGAATCCACTAAGTATTGATCGATATACTGAGTGGTTAACAATCCGGATACAAGTCTTGATCACACAAATGACTTGATCCTTTGGGACTCGATCAGAGATGCCTTGGTCACACAACCGGCTTCTCGTGCGACTCGGTTTCTTCACAGGGCGTTGCCTTTGCTACTCTGACCCACTTGCTTAAGTTCCTTGGATTTGATCACGAAGCCCTCCAAATAGCTTAAGCCTGGTTCGACCTTGAACCTTTCTACAATCCTTTGTGGAATGTAGACCCCTTGATTCTTCAAATGTTTCCTCTTCAACTGATTGAAGTTGTCTTTCCTTCACAAGTGAGTGTTGGATTGATTTTCTTCGTAATGTAGGCTTGAGGATTGATCTTGAATGACTTGAGAGTATTCTTGGTTCTGATTCAAATGTTAGCTTGAATGTTCGTGGTTCAGTCGGTAACCTTCTCTCGAGTGATTCCTAAGCCTTTTATAGTGATCTTTCAAAAATCTGCCCGTTGAAGAGATAGACTTATTTTTTGAAAGTCACTTGTGGTCATTGGCTTGTCTTGTTGCAGTCCTTGGAATTTACGTTTCCTCGTATGAACGATTCTTGACTTTTTCGAGTTCGACATGGTGCGATGCTTCCCATTGGTTTATTCCTTTTGCATGCTTCCGGGTGAGCACTTCAAGAAAGGTAGTTTGGAAGTATTACTTGTTTAATTAATTCTCTTGATTTACGTACAACGGATCTCTTTCGATTATCTCGACTTGATTTGTATTTCCTTGCCTTCCCCAGGTGACTTAGAGCCAGCTTCCAATCATTGGATGACTCTTCTGTCACTTCAACTTGAGACTTGGCTATCTTGAGTTGACTTGACTGATACTTCACTCAGCGCACCTTTAGTCGAGTTCCCTGGTCTTCTCTTCTTTGCCACACTCACCGCCTCATAGCGGAGTCTTCCTTTTAGTCTCCAAATTGTCTTCTTGCATGTTCGAGGCATAGGCGACTTGACTCACTCTACCAGCCCTATCTATTACAATGCAATTTATAACAAGAATGGGGTGCCAACTTCCTATTCTAAGTTTTACATGGCATTCATCAAAATCTACAAAATAATTTCCCAACAATTTCCCCCTTTTTGATGATGCCAAAACTTAAAACATTCATACAATAATTAAACAGCAAAGATACATAAAGACAAATGTAGAATCACGAGAATGTATGCTTAGAATCGATCTTTTATTGATCATAACATTCTTGTTCTTTACATAGTTTTTTTACAAAGTGTATCGAGCTTGAACCAAAAGAAAATGTATCAGAGCTTAAATGGAACTTAAAGTAACCATGCTGTTCTATACCTACACAAGTATAGAAATTGTACAGTTTTATTCGATGTACAGAAGACTTACATAGAATGTATTTATATAGTAAAATACATGAAGGGGTGGACAACAACACTTCATCTCCTTCGCCTCCTTCTTTCATCTCCTTGACTCTGTCATCTTCTGACCTCTTTCTCTTCTTCTCATCTTCAGTTGCCTTCTTTTTCTCATACGCCTTCCGGGCAGCTTCATCTCTTCTCAGTCTTTCTTGTCTTTCCTCCCATAGCTGAGTTTGTCTCTTATTTTCCTCTTCTATTCTCTTCACATACTCAACATTATTCTTAGCCACTTGCAGGTTGGCTATTTCGTCAAATCCAACCCAATAGATCCCTCCTTTCTTTCCCGGATCTATATACTCAATGTTTTTTGGGCGAGATCTGGGTCTCGAAACCTCTTCCTCCACCATCGCTTCTTCCTCCGCCTGCGGGGCGTGTATTGTACTGGGGTCTTCTTTTTCCCAGCTGAGTGACTAGCAGAGTGACCAGCAGAGTGACTGCCAGTAGTCTGCTGCCTGTCAACTTCTTCACATAGTTTGAGACCCTTTTCCCAGTACAAATCCCAGGCTTGAGCCATGGACATGTTTGCGAAGTAACCTTCAGATGCGAGTGCCTTGAATTCATCAACAGATCTTGGCTCGGTTCCGGCATTTGAAATGGCATAGGTGTCTCTATCTGTTGGAATGCCTCCATGTTGTTTCAGAATATCCATAACTCGGGCATTCATCTTTCCTTCCACTTCCTTCATCCCTGCTTCAACTGCCTTTCTCTTTTCAGCCATAGGTACTGCAGAGTGTTGGAGTGGTAGAGTCACTGGGAGTTTGCTGATGATATCAGCTGTGACAAGACCTTGTTGGGGGGTTTTAGCAATCATCAAGGTCACATCTTTCGAACCTTCCCCCTCAATAGATTTTCCTTTCTTCTCTCTTATTACTTCCTCAGCTGTCTTTCCCTTCACAGCTGCGTCCTCCTTCTCAGTTTCAGATCCCTTCAGCGCCTTTAGGTATTCCTCTTCCCCCTTTTTGGCATCATCAAAGGAGAGAGGAACCCCTGGAAACAAGCTAGCAAGCAAGAAGTCTAGTCTGCTGATAGCCGAGTTCTGCTTCGAATCTGCTGCGGAGTATGCTGCACGGAACTCAGAGTGGGTGGCGTTGGATTCAGCTGCTACCAACTTCATCTCAGCCATGAGAAGACTGAATTTTCGATCCATGTTCTCTTCCACGCGCAGGAGCTCGTTCTTATTATGTTCACGCAACAACTTTATCTCTGAGGTGTGAGATTCATGCATTTGTTCGATGTGCTCTTGCAATTTTGTCTTTGCATCAGCATTCTCAGCCCGCCAGACTAGCAACTTGTTGAACAATGTCCTCAAATATCGAGCTTGTTCCACACGCATTATCTGCTGCTTTGTTGCCACCATTCCCGGATCGACTATTATGCCTCATAAATCGGCACTAAGGTTGGCATCTCTCATATCGACCTCATGTCCGGTGAGGCACTGTGCCTCTCCATCTTTTCAATCTCAGCAAATAAGGCTTTGAAAACTTCCCGAACTTCAATTGTCACCTCTGTTTTTGACGCCAAGCACGTCAAAGTCATAGTCACTGGAACAATGGTGTCGATGGAATAATGGATCGGTGTCGTGGAAGCGCTCGTGATCTCTAGGCGATTCTTCGGGGAGGTCGGTACCTCCAGAGAGAAGGAAATGATTCTACAAAAGGATCATCGCGGGCAATGAATCTGTTCAATGATAATTGGTGCTCGTGAAGTTTCACTGTGGGTCTGTTGTGAAGTCGACCCGACTTTGCCGAGCCTCAAATTTGTCTTAATAGCTTCGGGTCTCAAATGGTTTTCCAAATGAGTTGACTGGTCCTCGGCCATATCGAAGCATCAACGGACGATGATGAGATTTCCATGGGTGGCTCATCATCAAAGTTGAATGTTTGGCGAGTAGTCTTGGTCGGACTTACTCGTGGTTGGAACATCCTCAAGTGAGTCTTTTGGATCTACAATAGGGGGTGACTCGGCTTCATCTTCACCTTCGGATCCCGAAAAAGTTACATCGGGATTATCCTGGGAGTCGTGAAGAGCACTTATCTCCTTTTACGATGGATCAATGATAGTAGGAGAGATATTCTCACGTGCTTGATCTCTTTACCCCGGAAGTCTCAACCTCCCGTTGACCTTCATTACCCCTGCAGCCTCAAGCTGCGAGAGGCCTTGGACATCCCTTTCGACAAAGTGTCACCGTTGGGGTCTTTCGGGTCTTAGGTGGCATCCATTGGAGTCTCAACTCCATGGATTGCACTTTCATTGCCAGTGTTAACTCCCGAGGCGATTCCTTCCTGTGCCTCGATTGCATCGCGTGTCATTGGCTGCGAGAGCGATTGGCACCTCACCGAGACAATCTCAATCTATGCGAGCCTCCGTTGATGATGACAACTTGCTTTGTGTATTTTGTTGTTGTTCCTTCTCCACTTCGCCTCCGAGATTCATTGTGGAGTCACCGCAGATCCTCCGACCTTGCCGCATGGAGAGAGTTTCCCCCTCACCGGCACACCACCGAGTGACTTGGAATGGGGTCACTCGTCTCCGGACTCCCGGCTATTCCCACTGAGTATTCAGCCGTTGGGGCGGTGGTAAGACACCTTCATTAGGGGTTGGCTCGACCGGGGTCCCCACAATCCCGGTTCATCACCAATTCCCTTAACACCTTTCCTCCGAATGAGCCGGGGAAGTGGTGGCGGCGACAACGATGGCAATATCTTTGCACCACTCCCATAGGATCTATCTCCACCGTGATTTAGATGACTCCCTGGTCCCTCCATCATTCTTTGCTCATGTAGGATTCTCGATTTATGCATTGCTTGCTGCATTTGCAACTCTTCTCGTGGCGAAAGAACAGGTCCGAGATCCTCATCACTTTACGATAGAATATCGAGGTGAGGATGTGTATGTTACGTGGTGCGGTGAGAGGCGGATCTTGCCTTCTCACGTGCCTCGACCTTCTTCCTCGCCAATCTTTCTTTCTCCTTCTCTTTAAAGATATTTAGAATGCCCAAACAATTTTCTTCATCAAGAGCTTGCACCACATTGGTCAATCAGGAAGTTCATCGATTCGTCTTCTTCAATGAATTCTTATCTTTGGAACTATTCCTGGATCAACTCGGCTTCCATTTCCTCCATTCTTGCGGACGATTTTGAATGTCCTGGGTATGGTGGGGATAGGATCATCACATCATTATCCTTGTCATCATCTCCCTACTGTCCCTCGAGCTCAGGGATTGAGGGTAGCAAACTTTGTTGCTTGACATCTTGATAGCCTCATTACGGTAGCGAGACACAACCCTATCAATAGGTGATTCGGTTGTCTCATCTATTCCTTGTTCCTTAGCCTATTCTCGTCTCTGGGTCTTGAGTTGCCTCTGGCTGATCGGCCTCGTGACTTAGCCGTTTCATCGATAACTTCCGGAGACTCTACTTCTCCAGCGATCTCGGTATCTTTTCGGTGAGTGGCAGACTCAGCCATCTTCTCAAGCTCAGAGAGCTTGGAAATTCTTCTTCTTCTTTTTGTTTTTACCAGAGGAACATCTGGTTCCACTTCCTCTGGTTCGTTGAAGGTAAATGCCTTCGCAGTTGTCTTAGAGGTAGCTGCCTTCCTTGTTATGGCAGTCCTCTTCTTCTTGATCACTGGAGAAGGGATTAATGGTTCCTTTTCCACTGCGGCTGCAGGGGCAGGAGACACGGCTGTGGGGGCAGGTGACTCGGCTGCAGGGGCAAGTGCGGATTTCCTTTTCTTTGCTGCAGGGGCAACAATTTTCTTAGCAGCAGTCTTCTTGGGAGGTGAGGAGGCAACTGAATCTTCAGGGTCAGCTGATTCCCCCTCACTCGTATCAGCCCTCTTGGCGTAAGCTCTCTTCTGTGCGCCAGAGAGGTTTGATTGAAACATCCTCTTGTTTACATGGAACGCCTTTCCATGCCAAAGAGGTACCCCTTTTACTTCCATCATCCGGCCAATCACCAGGCCGTATCCCAGGGAACCTCCAAACGTACCATCCTCCTTGAAGGATTTGTTCCCAATATTCTGGCAGAGTCTGCTGTATACAAACTCAGCCCAATTCACCTTCTTTTCTTCAATGATCGCAACCATTACGATCAATTTAGCTTTGGACAACTGGTCAAAGCTACCAAATTTAATGTCTATGCATTTGGCAACAATGTCCAGTAATTTGTGGTAGTCCTCCTTCAGCAGCTTATTAGTCAGTATAGACCACTTCCAGCGGCCTGACAATGGACTTGGCTACTTCCTTCCAAGCGGCCGATCGGTCAACATCAGCCTCATAAACTTCCTAAGCACTCCTTGCTCAAGCAACAAGCGATGTTCTCGAGATCCTTGCGATAATGGTGAACTCCTTACCATGAACAGAGGACTTGATGACCTCATCGTGAACCTCAGCGTTCACATAGAACTGTGCGACCTCTTCTACGTAGGTCATTGGGAACTCCATCGTCAAAAATGGTTTTAATCCAGATTTTTCCAGCTTCTCAGCAATCTTCTTCACGAGGGTGTCGTCGGACCCCTGTTTAACCATACCATCGAAACCCACAGTAGACCTAGTATGGATTTGCTTTCCTAGCTTGACGAAATCATGAGTAGGTGCCATTTCTCAGTGTTTTACCAAACGAATCTTAGAAAATGATTTTAAGGAGTTGTAGGGTTTTGGGAGAAAGTTTCTTTCTTTTGCCTTTGAGAGAGATGAACAGTTTTAGTAAAGTGAGAGAAAATCGGACAAATGGTATAAGTATGGTTTATGAAAGGGCGTGCGGGTGGTTTTGAAATTTGATCAAAATCAACGGCTTAGATCTTGCACGCCCGATTAGCATTTAAGTTCTCGCATTTAATGCGGCAGCATTTATATCCAATCATAAGCTTGGTGTGCGGCTTTTGATCAGTACGTCATAATTATCTTTGGCGTCATTCTTAAAAACATTCCCGCTTAGTAAAAACGACCGCGTTTTTGTCACTTTGCTAATAAATAACTCAGCTTGCTCCTTAGCTGATTCAATCCTTCTTCTCACTTCTCTCCTTGTAACTCAGCTGTCAGCTAATTCGGTACAACTGACTTTCCGATACAGCTGATTCACTTAGCTGAATTAAGAGTTCAACTATTTTTCCTCTTTTCGTGTTTCATCTCTTTTCTTTGAGTCTTCTGAGTGTTAACTCATCTCAATTAACCCTAACTCATGCTTGAGTTCTTCAAATCTTGATTCACATAATGGTTTTGTGAATATGTCAGCTAACTGCTTATCAGTTGAGATATGTTCCAAGGTGATGTCCTTCTTTCAACATGGTCTCTTATGAAGTGATATCTGACATTGATGTGCTTTGTTCTTGAGTGTAACACATGATTTTGAGTGATTGCAATTGCACTTGTGTTATCACACATAATTGGAATTTCCTTTTCTTCAACCTCATAGTCTCTCACCGCTTGTCTCATCCATAAGACTTGGGCAACACCGCTTGTTTGCCCCTATGTATTCTGCCTTCACCAGAGGTGGCTATTGAATTTTGTTTCTTGCTAAACCAGAAATTAGCCTATTTCCAAGCATTTGACGTGCCGAGGTGCTTTTCTGTCAACTCTACATCCAAAGATAGTCGAGTCCGAATAACCAATTAGCTTGAATCCACCTTCCTTAGGATACCACAAGCCAACTTCTTGGCTTCCTTTCAAATATCTCAAAATCCTCTTGGCTGCGGTCATGTGACTTTCTTTTGGAGCGATTGAAATCTTGCACATACACCTACAACAAATGTGATGTCCGGCATGCTTCTTTGTGAGATAGAGCAATGATCCAATAAGTGCTTTGTATCTTGTTTGATCTACGAGCTTGCCATCTGCATCCATGTCCATTTTGATGATGTATTCATTGGTATTTTCACGGAAGACTTCTCTTCCATACCAAATTTCTTCATTAAATCTCCTCGGTGTATTTTGTCCGACTTATGAAGGTTCCATCCTTCAAATTGTTTCATTTGGAGTCCAAGGAAGAATGTCACTCTCCCATCATGCTCATTTCGAATTTGCTTTGCATGAGATTTGAGAATTTATCACACAGCTCTTTGTTTGTGGATCCAAAGATGATGTCATCCACATATATTTGAACAAGCAGTATACTCTTCCCATCTTGAATTCTGAAGAGCGTTCTATCCACTTTGCCTTTTGTGAATCCGTTCTCAGTTAGGAATTGTGATAATGTATCATACCATGCTCTGGGTGCCTGTTTCAATCCATATAAAGCTTTATTGAGTTTGTATACCTTGTCTCCAAGAGTCTTCTGCTCAAATCCTGGAGGTTGTTCAACATATACTTCTTCCTCCAACAAACCATTAAGGAATGCACTCTTTACATCCATTTGATATACAATAAAGTTCTTGTGAGCTGCATAGGCAAGAAACATCCTTATAGCTTCCAATCTTGCTACAGGAGCAAAAGTTTCATCAAAATCTATTCCTTCTTCTTGGCAATACCCTTTGGCTACCAATATTGCTTTGTTTCTCACCCCAAACCTTCCTCATTCATCTTGTTTGAACACCCATTTAGTGCCAATAACATTTTGATGGGTAGGTCTTTGAACCAATTCCCACACTTTGTTTCTTTCAAACTCCATTTAGCTCTTCTTGCATGGCTTGAATCCAATGTGTGTCATCCAATGCTTGTGACACATCTTTTGGTTCTATTTGTGAGATGAAGCAAGTGAACATTGCTTCTTGTTGAGTTCTGGATCTAGTTTTTACACCTTCTCTTACATCTCCAATGATTAGTTACGTGGATGATCTCTCGGCCATCTTACATCGAGTTGGAGTAAGTTAGTGGATTCGATCGTCTTTGCAAGTGTTATTTTGATCAGCTCTATCATCATCACTTAGTCCGCATATTTTCCATTGTCTTTGAGACTCGGCTATCTCATCTTCATCCGGACTTATAACTCCAGCTTGACTTCAACATAAGGACTCTTCGCATGGTAGGTTGATTCGACTTATCGGTGACTCTTCAATGTTTTCTCCATTTACATTTGGTTCATCAAACACCACATGGATGGATTCTTCCCCGTAACCATTGTCCTCTTGTTGAGCACTCTGTAGGCTTTGCTTTCACCGAGTATCTAAGAAGATACCTTCATCGACTTTAGCATCAAAAGCCTTTAAATTATCTTTGCCATTGTTATGGATGAAGCATTTGCATCCAAAATATTTTGAAGTATGCAACATTTGGCTTTTCCTGTCCAAATCTCATAGGGAGTCTTTGTCACCGTCTTTTATCATGCATCTATTTTGAGTGTAGCATCTTTGTGTTTATTGCTTGACCCAAAATCTTTTAGGCATCCCCGTGCGCTTCGTAACATGGTCCTTGCGCTTCTTTGAGAGTTCTATTCCTTCTTTCTGCAACTCCATTTTTTGTGGAGTCCTTGCCGCAGAGATAATTCATGACCAATACCATTTTCAATACGAATGAGTTATTATACCATTGACAAACTCGGTTCCTCTCCGGATCTTATTTTGATAATGGTTTGACTCTTCTCATTTTGTATTCTCTTCATCAAGCCGAGGTAGTTTCTGCAGAGTTTATTTGTTCTTACACATGAATATTGTCCATGTATATCTTGAGTAGTCATCTACTACCACCAAAGTGTATTTCTTCCCACTTATGCTAGTTTGGTTCCCTTTGGATCAAACAGATCCATATGTAGCGAGTGCAATATTCTTGTTGAAGATGGACATGTCTTTTCTTTGAATGATGATTTGATTTGCTTTCCCATCGACATGCATCACATATACTCTCCTTCTTGTATATTGAGTCCTGGAAGTCCTTCTACAAGATTACTCCTGGCAAGTTTGTTAATTGTTTTGAAGTTCGGTGACTCGAACTTATGCCACAACCAACTTGATTCAATTTTGTGCTTTTCGCTATTTGCAGACAAGTGCTTGGTGTTGCATTGACCAATCCACCACATACATGTTCTTCTCATGCATCCTTGCAATACTATTTCATTAGTTTCAACATCCTTGATTTGACATACACCCATATTGAATCCAACATTGTAGCCTTTGTCACGAGTTGACTTATGCTTAGCAAGTTGAAATTGAGACCTTCAACATATGCAACATCGTGATTTCTAATCTATTTTTCTTGATAGATCCAATGTCTCTTATTTCTCCTGGAGCTTCATTCCCTCCAAATATGACTTTTGCACCTCTGACTTCCTTGAATTTTGATAGATTTTTCTTGTTTCCTGTCATGTGTCTGGAACAACCACTATCCATGTACCAGGTTCCTTGGCACTCACCGCTCTCTTGAACCCGCAATCAAGGAAATTAGGTTTTAGGTACCCATACTTGTGCGGGTCCCGAGTGGTTAGTATTGTAAGATGATCCAACCAACCTATAACCAAATGATTTAACTCTAAGGGGTTGCCATCTATCAGTGCCATAATCATAATTAATTTTGGCAAATTGCTTGGGGTTCTAGGTTCATACAATTGTCTCTTTTGTGCGTATGCTGTGTATGTGTTTTAGCAATTGCCTTCTTTGGGTAGTTGTGATATCTCTGAGTGTAGTGCTTGGGTGCATATGAGTCTTTGATTAAAGCTCTTATGCCTTTGGAATGGCTTTTGCTAAGTTCTAGGCCTTTGCCACTTTCAGCTATTCCATTCCATGTCTTTCTTTGATAGTTAACATTATTCCAATCGGCTTGGCTTGGGTATTTTCTACCATTCCCATCATGTGTTTCTTTTATAGAGCTTAAGGGTTTTGGTAGCTTTGTTTCTTCTTTTCTGAGTATCTCTGTTTGGAGTTCTTTGAGGGACTCATTTGGATTTCTTCTCACCGTCTTCTCGGCATACTCAATTCGCTTTTTTCTTTTCCTTTATAACCAAGGCCAGTTTGCTTGTGATTGTGCTTTGGAATAAATGTGTGTGCACAATTTGAAGTTTTGGATTTTAGAATCTTTGTTAGATAAATGTTTTTATCAAGATTTTGATGATTATGTTTAAATGAGTTTTTATACCAAAACAATGTTTATAAATGTTGTCCAAATACTCCTAAATGATTTAAAATACTTTTACTAATTTTTGGAGTATTTCTTAGTTTATTACTCGATAAAATTGGACAACACTTTTGATGATTTTGTGTTAATTGGTTTTTTACACCAAAACAATGTTGTCCAAATACTCCTAAAAGACTTGAAATGTTTTTACTAATTTCATGGAGTATTTCTTAGAGTTTATTATTCGATAAAAATAGACAACACTTTTGATGGTTTTGTTTAAATGAGTTTACTATGTTTATAAATGTTGTCCAAATACTCCCAAGTGATTTAAAATGTTTTTACTTATTTTTTGGAGTATTTTTGAAGTTTATTTTTGATAAAAATCGGACAACATTTCAATTTGGAAGTCGACCGGTCGAATGAAGGTCGAATACTGAAAGAACGCACAAAATGAAACAAAACCAATTATGTGAAAAAAAGGGGTGGGTGACCGGTCAAGGGTGAGGCCGACCGGTCACACCCCACCTTGACCGTCGCACCCCCTACCTACCTGGATCGCACTATTTTTATTCAAACGTTCGAAATATTATACAGAGCGACCGGTCGTGCTGTGTAATCTTTTGACAGCAAAATTTGTACCGTTGAACTCCTTGACAACAAGATTTGCTTTTCAATTTTGTACAATATTTCTACATCTTGTGATCCTCTTTTTGTAGACAAAAGTGAAGAAGAATGAGCCTATGTTGGGAGCCTATGTTGGTGAAGACTCTCCTATAAATAGAGGATGAATTGAAGACACAAGACACAAGACATACAAGCAATATACACAACAAGAAATCGCAATTCTCAAACTTTCATATTCAACACTCTTGTTGTATTTATAGCCTAAGTATTTCACTTTCACATCTTGAGGTCTAGGCTTTATTTCTTGATTACACTTGCACTCAAATTGTAATATTCATTATTGAGTTGTAATCTTGATTTTTGTCATCATTCAACACAAGACATCCTTGTGAGTATTCTTGTGGAAAGAATACACTTGGGTGATCTAGGTGATAGGTGTTTCAAGAGTGTGGTGCTCTTGAGGTATTGAAGAATTTGGTGTTCTTCAAGGTTGAAGATTGTGGTAATCTTCACAAGGTGCCGTTGGAGATTGTGGTAATCTTCAAGAGAGATTGTGGTAATCTCAAAGGTGGTGTTGTAGAAGAGTGTTGTGCTCTTCAAGGTGATGTATTAATTTTGGTAATTAATAATTTTTTTTTTTGAAATCCATCCCTGAGATATTTGGGGTGGTAGAGGATTAGGCCCTAGGTGGTTTGAACCTCTAAAAATCGACGCGTGTTATTTACATTCCGCACCTTTATTATTGTCTTGGCGTATTTGATTCAAAAAAGAGGGTATATTAGAAAAGATGGAGATAATCTATTCATCCCCCTCTAGATTATCGTAGCCGCTTGGACTTACAAGTGGTATCGAGCCAAACTCTTTGGCAAGCTCGTTCCACATCGGGAGTAAGAGGAACGATCATCGGCTACGAATGAAGTCTACCTTACCGGCGCCTCCACCACCAAGCCACCACTATTCGATTCCAAAAATTTTACATTTTGGAAAGAAAGAATGGAATGCTATCTACAAGGTTGCGGGTTCGATATTTGGAACACGATCATAAATGAAGAATCCATTCCAATGATGGACACACCACACAAAGGCCTCAAAGAGCTCAATGATGAAGAGAAGAAAATCATATCTTTAAATGGTAAAGCTCTTAATGTTATTTATTGTTCACTTACCATTTTGGAATATAATCATATTGTAGGAATTAAATCGGCACATAAAGTATGGAGAAAATTAGAAGAAGTATATGCAAATGAAAGGAGCCACTCAAAAGCATTTACTTCTCAAATGGATACAAACCCAACATGGGATGAGCTTCCTACAACTTCCGATGTCGATGAAAATGAACGATGTCTTATGGGCTTGAAGAAGAAAAAGCGAGGTAAGTTCAAAACCCTACACTTTTTATGATAATGAATTACAAAATGATTATAGTGATTTGCAAAATGATTTTGATGAACTTCAAAATGAATTCCAAAGCTTACTTGTTAAATACAAAAATTTGAAAAAGGAATTCAATATTTTGAAAATTGATAAGGATAATATATTTTCCTCTTATGAATCACTTTCATGTGATCACACCACCACACTTGACAAGGTTAGAAACCTTGAAAAAAAAATAGTACTCTTGTTGAGGATATTAATTGCATGAAAAATGATTTATCAAAATCCAACTTGAGTACCGATAAAATGATCGATATTATTGATGTTCATAGTTGTGATAAATTGAAACAAGGACTTGATCATAAGCCTAGTGTTGTTAATTATGTGAAAAGAAATCAAATCCCTATGCATATTGGTCATTATGCTCCCAAAATTACTACTTGTTTTTATTGTGGTAAAACGGGTCACACGGTTAATACTTGTCGGGCTAGAAATAGCTCTAATTATTATTGGAGACCTAAAAGTCTCAAAGCTAATTCCAAAGGACCCAAACACTTGAGGTACCACAAAATAATGTCATATTAGGTACCCGGCGAAATAATAGTTGAAGAAAATTCATACCGCTGAAAACATCAAATGACCATTTCATTTGATCAAAGGAGAAAACATTTTCAACAAAGTCATTTTCCAAGAAGAGGAAATAATCAAAAATGGGATGAACAAAATCCTTGGAAGTGGCAAAGACATCATCAACAAGATGATTTTCCAAGAGAAAGACAATCTCAAAAATGGGAAAGCCACAATGCTTGGAAATGGAGCAATTGGAGAAACCATCATCAACAAGAAGATTTTCAAAGGAAGATACCATCAACAATGGGAACGGCACAACCCATGGAAATAGCGAAATTGGTAAACCGTATCTCCTATTTAAATATGCATTTTATCTTCTTTGCATGTTTTTATTTGTGTCTTTATTGCAATATGAGTTTTCATATTTTAAAATTTAGGTCTTCAATATATTTGTGAGTTTCAAAATATTTTTGAAAAGAAGACCTTGCATGATGTTTCTAAAACTCTTGTGCATTTAATTAGACTTATGTGGTTTATTATCTCCTATATAGTTATATAGCACAAGCATGCTTAAGATATCTCTTATTGCTTAGCCTACACATGTATTATTGTGTTTGTGCTAAATTTGGTTGAAGAATTGTGTAGGATTTACATATGGTTATCTACTCGTAATATATCAAGAGAAACATGAACTATCGAGGCGCTCATTATTGTTATTCATCTCATAGACTCGATACATGTTGTGCCATATGCCTATCTGCTTATTTTATACAAGTGATACAAGTGGCTTATTTTATACAAAGTGCCATTAAGAGAATGTTTTGACTTTTGAGAAGGCATTATTTAACATAGCTTGTTTTATCCAAGATTTTAAAGGATTATATTTTGTTTCGATAAAAAAAATAAAAAATAAAAATTGATCTTCTATGCATTTTATTGCACATATAAATACCATTATTCTTGGATGCTTATGTCAAAGCTCTTGTTCATATGATTCTTGTGATTGAGGTCTCAACTATGTGCTCTCGTATTTTCATATTTCAAAAGAGACCTTATATAGCTTTCTATAAGCTTATTTGAACTTACATGGTGTAGTATATTCTTGATGATTTTCTTTAAGCATAGTATGTGTTACTTGCAATAGTGTATCTATTATTCGATATTACTATGCTCGTGTGCAAAATATCTTGTTAAGATTTTGCAGAAATTTATGATATTTCGCAACAAGTTTGATGAACAAGACAAGGTTAGTAGCTCAATGATATTGTCAAGAAGAAGGTAATGATTTTGATGTAATATTTGCACTCATAGCACATTTAGAAGTTATTTGCACTTTACTTGCCCATTCTTGTTTTGAGAAAATTTCAAGCTTTACCAAATGGATGTTAAATCCAATTTTCTAAATGGTTTTATTCAAATAGAAGTCTATCAGAGTTTAAACTTTTAGGCCAAATGATTTTTATAAAAGGCCTTGTACGGTTGATACAAGTACCCCGTATATGGTTTGATAGACTTAGCTATTTTTGCAAAATAATTTTACAAAAGGTAAAGTTGATACTACACTTCTTGTTTTAAAAAAGGGCAAGGTTGTTTATTTGTGCAAATTTATGTTGATAATATTTTTGGTGCTACTAATGAATATTTGTGCAAGATATTTTTCCAAGTTAATGCAAGGTGAACCTAAGATGATCATGATGAGGGAAGCACAAATTTGATCATTGGAATGCCAAGAAGGTGATTATATTCCACACCCAAAAGAAGAAGTGAGACATTGAAGAAGAAAGAACTATTTCAACCTATATGGCTACAAATGCGAAAATTGACAAAAGGTTGAAGTAGGTATTGACAAACGAATCCGAGGTATGTTCATTCGTTTATTATTCCTTAGACTCGACATTCTATATGCCTTATGTCTATATGCTCGACTTAAAACAATCCCAACGAATCTCTTTAAAGTGCCGTTAAAAGAAATTTTCAAATATGTGTAAGGCACTTCTTCTTATGACTTGTTTATCCAAAGTTTTAAAACATTATTATTTTTCGGGATAACAAGTCCGGTGATTACAATTTCTCAAAATATGGTTCGTCATATTCAAACTAAACATATTGAGATTCGATATATTTTCTAAGGGATTGCATTTCTAAAACGAAAACTTGAGATGTGTTTAATTCCGTCTCAAAGATAACTCGCGGATATTTGTTAATCGCCGAGTATTTTACCTCATTTCGAGCTTGACTTTGACATAATGTATATTGAATGAGGTCTACATTTGCATTTTGCACGTTTTTAAAACTTAGAGGGCCAAAAATCGGATTTTGAAAAACAGAATGAAAAATTAGTCTGGTGGGGCAAGTCAACCGTCGCCCATGACGTCGACCGGTTGCCCATGCCCCAATCGTCGACCATAGAAAAAATTTGGTTAAAAATGTTTGTTCTCGGCATTTGCCATTTTGGTCGTTTGGGTTCATTTTTCGTCCCCTTCGCACTTTGCACACAAATTTCACTTCATATTTGTTTTATTGCATACATTTTATATTTTGGACCTCATGAGGCTCGATTATCATCATCATTGCTCATCTTTACCGATTAAATGGTAAGAATTCTCTTTTTTATCTCAATTGGGTTGAACCCTTAAGAATGTGCTTATATCTTGCTACTTTGATGAAATTCTTGTATTAATATGTTGTATATGATGATTGTTGATGGATGAATATTGTTGTACTGCAAATAGTGATGAATTTTTTTTGGCTTAAACGAATTACAAAGGCGTTATATTTCTCTTGTTTTATTCAACGCACGCCAAGTGTTCGACAAAATGTTTCAATGAAAAATTCATCACCTACATGATTCTCTCGATTTGAAAAGTCTTTTAAGTTTATAGAGATCATGTTTTATCAATCAAATAAGCTTTTGCAAATCACATGATTGACTTCTCCCTTATTATTTGGAATTTATGCTTCAATGATCAATATGCCGATAATTCGATTAAGTTGCACACTTTGATATAATTATATGATGTTTTTATCGTGCTAACATTCTTTGTGATGATTCCAAAGGGGGAGAAACAGGAAAAACGCATAAACGCTCAAAGAAGCGGAAATAGGCTTGCAAATAAGCTTGCAAGAAAAGCTACAAGTTATGGCTATCAAAAGCCAAATTACTTAGCCCATGTGATGTATTATGGACTTTTATGCTTGACTAATGATGTTTTGTGACAGGGGGAGCTTATAAGCTCATGATATTCAAGCTTAAGTTGTAAAAGCTAAGCTTTTAGCTTTGAATTGATTGCTTGTATACTTGTTCTTGATATGCATATTGATAGGGGGAGCTTGTGCAAAAATGATTTTGAAAAATCTTTGCTCCTATCCTTGTGTGTTTGTACTTATGATGAATCTTGCTTATAATGGATTGATGTTTTAGTCCGGAAAATTTGTTTTGTTTTAAAATCAACTTCCTAAAATTGTTTTGGTTTGTAATCATCAAAAAGGGGGAGTTTTGTTAGATAAATGTTTTTATCAAGATTTTGATTATTATGTTTAAATGAGTTTTTATACCAAAACAATGTTTATAAATGTTGTCCAAATACTCCTAAATGATTTAAAATGCTTTTACTAATTTTTGGAGTATTTCTTAGAGTTTATTACTCGATAAAATTGGACAACACTTTTGATGATTTTGTGTTAATTGGTTTTTACACCAAAACAATGTTGTCCAAATACTCGAAAAGACTTGAAATTTTTTTACTAATTTCATGGAGTATTTCTTAGAGTTTATTAATCGATAAAAATAGACAACACTTTTGATGGTTTTGTTTAAATGAGTTTACTATGTTTATAAATGTTGTCCAAATACTCCCAAGTGATTTAAAATGTTTTTACTTATTTTTTGGAGTATTTCTTCAAGTTTATTTTTGATAAAAATCGGACAACATTTCAATTTGGAGGTCGACCCGGTCGAATGAAGGTCGAATCAGTACTGAAGAACGCACAAAATGAAACGAAAACCAATTACGTGAAAAAAGGGGAGGGTGACCGGTCAAGGAGTGAGGCCGACACGCCGCACCCTAGGGCGACGGCCGCACCCCACCTTGACCGGTCGCACCCCAACCCCTACGGATCGCACTATTTTCATTCAAACGTTCGAAATCTTATACGAGAGCGACCACGGTCACGCTGTGTAATCTTTTTGATAGCAAAATTTGTACCGTTGAACTCCTTGACAGAAGATTTGCTTTTCAATTTTGTACAATATTTCTACATCTTGTGATCCTCTTTTTGTAGAGACAAAAGTGAAGAAGAAGGAGCCTATGTTGGGAGCCTATGTTGGTGAAGACTCTCCTATAAATAGAGGATGAATTGAAGACACAAGACACAAGACATACAAGCAATATACACAACAAGAAATCGCAAATTCTCAAGCTTTCATATTCAACACTCTTGTTGTATTTATAGCCTAAGTATTTCACTTTCACATCTTGAGGTCTAGGCTTTATTTCTTGATTACACTTGCACTCAAATTGTAATATTCATTATTGAGTTGTAATCTTGATTTTTGTCATCATTCAACACAAGACATCCTTGTGAGTATTCTTGTGGAAAGAATACACTTGGGTGATCTAGGTGATAGGTGTTTCAAGAGTGTGGTGCTCTTGAGGTATTGAAGAATTTGGTGTTCTTCAAGGTTGAAGATTGTGGTAATCTTCACAAGGTGCCGTTGGAGATTGTGGTAATCTTCAAGAGAGATTGTGGTAATCTCAAGGTGGTGTTGTAGAGGATTTGTGGTGCTCTTCAAGGTGATGTTGTAAGGTGTTGTATTAATTTTGGTAATTAATAATTTTTTTTTCTTTTTGAAATCCATTCCTGAGATCTTTTGGGGTGGTAGAGGTTAGGCCCTAGGTGGGTTGAACCTCTATTCACCCCCTCTAGATTATCGTAGCCGCTTGACTTACGGATACTTCATTACTTGAAGATCCTTTTTCCAAAATCACTTTTGGAGCTTGACATAGCATTGAGGAATTGAATCCTAAGCCCGTTTTGTCTCCACATTCTCTTTGACTCATAATAAGATCATCCAATGATTTAGATGCCTTAGTGAATGAGGCAATCACATTTTTGAGATCATTCTCCCTCTTTCTATAGCAATATCTCTCGCTATTAGCTTAGCATTTTCAAATCAGCTTTAGACTTTTATTCTCATCACTATTTGACTTAGAGTACTCGGCTCCTTAGTCACCGTGCGTTTTAGGTCTTAAGTAGTCGTTCTCTCTCATTTAGTAGTGTGTGTGAGGATTTAATGTGTTCAAAATCTTTCATCATTTTGCCTAATGAATCATAAAGATCGAGAGGTGATGAAGTGTGTGTGTCACAATCACTATCACTAGTATCGAGTGTGATGAGTTAGAGTGTACCTCATCTTCTTGGTCGGGTTGGTTTTGTTCTTTAGCCATTAGGCAGATCAAGGCTTCTTCATCGAGTCACTTGAGTAGTCACTTCACTACTCTCCGAGTCTCTGTGTCTTTTGATTGATCAGATCGCTAGCCGCGCAACCAACATTGTCTTTCTCTTTCTGTCTTCTTTCCCCAAGACTTTTCTTTCCTCTTCATTCCTGTATTTGTTGATTATAGGATATGGGCATTCAATGGCATAGTGACTAGGTTGCTGCGGTTCAAGATAGATTTTCAACTTTTTGATCGATTCTTTCCATCCTTGGATTGTTAGATCTTTGATATTCAACTTTTTGATGCTCTGCTCTCTTGGGTGGTCTGTCTTCCCTTGACTTGGAGGAGCTGAGTGTCTTCGGAGGATTCACCTTTGCTTCTTTTGTAGTTCTTATTGAAGAACTTGTTGAACCTTTTAACCATCGGGGCAATCTCCTCTTGGTCAATGACTTCTTTGACCTCAACTCTCTTGCCATCCTTAACAATTAGAGCACTTGTTTTGGGCACACTGTCTCCTCTTGTCTTTTCTTCTCAGCTCAAATTCGTAGGCTTTGAGATCTGAGAATAGCTCATGGTTGGATGTTTTTGATAGGTCCATGGAGTGTCTCATGGCCATGACTTTCATATCCCACTCAGTTGGGAGACTTCTTAGAATCTTCATACACATTTCCTTCTCGTGTATATTCTTTTGCAAGTGATCCAAATTGATCCAAGGTTTCTCCGCAAGCATCTTAAAGTTTTCAAATTTTTGTACAACCACAGATAGTTTATTTTCTTTGATTTGCTCTGATCCTTCGCAAATCAAGGTTAGCTTGTCCCAGATTTCTTTTGCCGTTTTGCATGATTTGACTTTGTTGAACATGGCTTTGTCTAAACTTTTGTAAAGAATGTCCTTGGCCACATTGTCCAAGTTATATCTTTTCCTCGTCATCATTTGTCCATTCAGCTCTTGGTTTTCAACCATCGCCGTCCGGGAACAACATCTTCTTTTCCTTCACCGCTCTCCTTACGATTGTGTTCACTTTTAAGATTTGGAGTGGCCCATCCTCTATCACTATCCACATCTCATCGTGTAATGCGATAGGTGAGTGATCGCGTTTTTCTTACAGCGTACGGTGTCAAGTTTTAGTATAGGTTTTGAAAGTAGGGTTATCGTCTCCACAGGGATTGTTATCGAATTTTATACTAAGTACTATAATTAAAATAGCTTAATTATATCTAGAAATCGAAAAGAGATGGATTGTTTATTAAACTAAAAATTAAACTAAGAATTGGTTCGCACAAATTATCAAACACGTAGAAAATGAATTCTAGAGGGTTGATTTCACCTAGTTATCCCCTATGTTCTCAATCCAGTTTATAAATCACAAGTTATTAATCTATAAGCCAATATTCCTACCGTTTATCACTTCCTCTCTCGAGTGCCAAGTGATTATAGGTTCCAATTTCGATTTCGATATCTCTATAAAATCATAAATTAAACCCTAATACGATCAATGAATATTCATTCACCAACTTCAAAAGATTCATAAATCTCTCGACTCTATGAAACCCTAGGTTGTGCTATTCTCGAGGTCATGTGTTCGGTTACCTCTCTCGAGCGTCAAATTAAACACGCCAAACAATCTAAATTATTGATCGAGATAATCCGGATGCACCCAAATCAAATAGCACAAATAGATTAATAAACATGCAAATTTCATAAACTAGAAATCAAAACATAGGTTCAAACATAAGTTAAATCAATCCCCTAGAAAAATAGGTTTAGCTCATAATAGATGTACAAAAACTCATGAAGAAGTAATTATACATTGATAGGGTTCAACAAAGATGCTAGAAAAATAATTAAGAATGATTAAAGGAGGAATCTTCTCTCTGTTTCCGAAGATAGATGCCTTGAATCTCGTCCCGAACTCTTTCTCCTTGCTCAAAATCGTCCCTTGTGCTCTCCAAAATGTCCAACCCCTGTTTGTCCGTCCCTTGTTCTATTTATAGGCTTAAAACCCTAAAAACTCCGTCCAAAAAGGCCCAAAATACGTTCGTGCCCAACGCAACGCTGGCGCTAAAATGGCGTTGCGCGCTTCTCCCCAAGCCAACGCGTGGCCTGCTGGCGTTTGTTGGCGCTGCAGCGCCTGTTTTTCTTTGCAAGTGTCGCCCATCATTTCAAGGCGTGTGCCGGCCCTTGCGTGCGTGTACTGCAGCGCGCCCCTGTCCTCAAACGCCGTATTACCAATTTCGACCCCGCTGCGGCGGGGTTTTACGCTAACGGCGCTTCGATCTTGCTCGATATATTTCCGTTTTTAGCTCCCATAATGCGATCTTCACCACCCAAACACGTTTTTAATCGTTTTTAACTAGTTTCGCTATCAAGATCAGTCCGATTCTCGAACGACAACTAATGACACAAACTCGACTCAAACGACACTAAAATACCCGAAAACAACGCAAAATCCTCGTCTAGAGTACTCAATACGTTGGTATAAAAACCAACTTAACAAATACCCCCAAACTTAGGCGTTTGCTTGTCCTCAAGCAATTACGGACTCTAAGAAATAAAAACGACAAACATGAAGGAAAACAAAATGAAGACGACAGACTCAACAAACCAATCAAGAAACTTCACAACCAAACTCATTCGTCAAATTTCGTTTTACTATCAATCAAGCACGTATTTTCAATGTGATCATGAAGGTGGAATGTTCATGCCAACTCCGTCTTCATTATCCGGATAGACTCACGCAATCAAGTGTTTTCAAAATGATCCACTTTTTTAATATAGAGATGAGATGTTTACTGGACTACATATGCTTGTCTTTCACACTAATCTCCACTAATGTAGGCTAATGTAACACAAGGATCAATAGGACTTTTAAAGCTTGTAATGTGGGCTTAGGGTAAGGTAGGAAAATATAGGAAAAAATGGCTCAAATCACCCAAACACACAATTAGCACTTGAATCATCAATTAGCCCTACCCTTCACTTTTTCACATCCCCAATGTTTATGAACCTTCAATCCGCTGATTTTTCTCATTTTTTTTTTTTCTTTTCTAACCCCCAAACTTATTCTTTTGCGTACATGGGGTTTCATATTTTATTTTCTCGGGCAACTTCATTCAATTAAATTCACACCCTTCTCATTATACCTCATCAACTTCCAATATTTTTCTATACTTTGTGTGTATGAGTGATGGGTAATTAGGATATTCACATTTAGGCTCTGGGTATTAGATGGTTTGCCAAAGAAACGGGTTTATACGGCTCAAAGGGGAACACTAGGGAAAATATAATACAAAGGTAGGCATTTAGGCTCGGCTTATTCAAAGATGGCCTAAATCACTTCCTTAATGTTACTTCACCTAAGATTTCGCCTCGACTAGTGATCGGACAAGTTCTAGAATCCGGTGGGATCATAAAGGAAACACTCAATCGCATAATTCATCCCAAATAAATCAACAGAGTTAAGCACATAGATGGAATTAATGGAAAGAAGATCAAATCACGCTTCAAACACATGCTCTTTTTGACCGCTCAACTCATATTCAACAAATTCACTTAGTCATGCAGTTTCACGCTTTACAAACGACCCGACTCGACTCTAGACTTTTTTTTTTTTTTTAACAAGACTCGACTCAAGAATAAAAATAGACTACACCCCCAAACTAAAAACGACATGGTCCCCATGGAGAGGTGAGAAAAGTACTTTCCGATAATCGGGACTAAGACTCCTCATCCGAGTCGTGTGGCGGAATGTAGGTGGCAGGCACCGCGGCGTGGTGTAGGAAGGGAAACCGAGGATGTGATCGTCCATAAATCTGCGCAAAGACCTTGGCCGCTCATTCTCATACTCTTGTCGCTGAACTCATTGTGCCGCTCTTCTTGAAAGGCTACGGACTAAACGACGATGTGCTTCGCCGCAACTCCAATCGTAGGTAATATGCATGCATCGGGTCGCCTGAAATGCGGAAGGGTGGGACCGCTCTGTAGCCAAGAGGAAGTACCAGCGGCATGATGGGAATGAGATGGTGCGTCGATTCAGCAGCGCGACATTAGGTGAAGCGGGCGGTGCGATCATGGTCTATAATGTACCCTTCGCCCGAGGATCGGGGACACCATCATGAGTGTCCTCGTAGGCTACAATGGTGGCCGAATCAATTGGCGCCTTAGGGCGCTCTAAGGCTCATTCTTCTCTAACACAATACCTTCGCCTGCACTCCAAGCCGCAAATCGAGCTGGCATGCACATGCCCCCGTTTTTGTGGCGAATAGCTTGATGAATAGATTCTGCGATAATCATCTGCGGCGTCGAATCGATGCCGTGTATAATAGCATATAACAACCGGCACGAGGCGGCGTGGCGTCCACCGAGATGGCTGGTCGGCATCAAGTTACGCAAAGAAAGTGGTACCATGCACGACCATAACGACTCGGTGTCGTGTGAGAAAAAACCATCGCATTTCCCCCCCCTTCGCGGGCGGCGGCATTCGATGCTTAGGGCCGACAGAGAGCATGGACAATCATATCTAAATCCGGGCTGGCGGCAAGAAAATCGTATGCGGGCTATGGTCAATTGCGGGTAAAGAATAATACTCTCGAATATCCATTTGGGGTGTAAGTGATCCGCTCGCCACGTAGATAAACATTCGTTGGGTCCTCATCCGGTCACGGCATTGGCATAGAATTCCTTGACAAGTATCGGTGCAAATGGCGGGGTGGTGCACACAACTTTTGCCATCGGCGCTCCCGGATCATGCGGCTGTAGATGACCATCCTGTGGTCCTTGGAAGCCCGCTCGGCATTGATTCGCCGAGTCATTAGTTTGCCAAAAATGTCTCCCCCGGCTTGGCTAACAAATCTCTCGTGTCGTAGTCCGCCGAGGTAGATGCCTTTGCTTTGCCCTTACCCTTACCCTTCCTAGTCCTTACCATGACGATCACCTAGCAAAATAAACACACAAACACAACACGTGGAAACATAAAACTCGGTGAGGATGAATAATCAACAAGCAAGGTGGTTAGAAAAATGCACCCGAGTGTATGAATTAGCTACATTTCGAGATTACAAGTAATATTATGCAAGATGGCACTTCTACAATGTCAAAATCTCAATGGGGCATTTTAACAAACACCTGGTGTGCGTGAAATTGGGAGAAAGTGATGAATGCAATTTTAGTACAATTCAATCCCAAAAATTTCACATCCAAACCTAGTTCTAACATGCTCAAGCTCAACACAATCACAACACAATTCAATATTCAACATATAAAGCTCAACCCACCCAATGCCTTAGCACAAAATGAAAGAATTTGGGGATGACCTTGGGGTGGGGTTTTGAAGCAAGAAACTTACCAATTGATGAGTGGTGAGGATGAGTGTAATGTGTGGTGTGCTAGATTGGCTCCTTGTAGAGAGGGAAGGTGATTTTCGGGAGTGATGGTGAAAAAATGGGGCTGGCCGTCGAGTTTAGGGGGAGGGGTGTGTTTTGGTGTGTTGAAACAAAAAAAACTGAGGCTGGGCACTTTATACAAAAATTCGACCCATCATTGCCGCAACAAGGATTAATGTGACTAGCTGCAGTGCCATAAGCATTTTCCGCCGCCATTTTGTGGGGGGGCGCCTTTGCAGCTCAGCGTACATTTTTTTTCCTTTTTTCGCTTTTTTTTTTATAGATATATATATATATATATATATATATATATATAATCGCACGTCTCCGCACGCACAAATAAGAAAAGTCGGGGTGTGATGCAACTTGCTACTCCTAGAATGCAAAAACAAAAACAATGCAACTATGATGCAATTTAACGAAAGATAAAAAGAACTACTAAACTAAATCGATACTACGAAAGCAATAACCATGGCTTGGGTTGCCTCCCAAGAAGCGCTAAATTTACAGTCTTCAGCCAGACTTTGTCGGTCAATCACGAATCCGCATCTCCGAGCGGGAGATTGAGAATTTTCCGGGCTTCATCACCAAAATAGTGTTTTAACCTTTGCCCATTAACCTGAAACATCTTTTGCCATCCTTACCTCGCAACTCAACAGCACCGAACGGCGAAACACGCTCGATGACAAACGGCCCAGACCATCTCGATTTCAGTTTTCCCGGGAATAATTTCAACCGAGAATTGAATAATAATACCTGCTGGCCCGGGAGAAATTCTCGCCTCAAAATCATTTTATCATGCCATTTTTTGTCTTTTCTTTGTAGATTTTGGCATTCTCATAGGCCTCATTCCGGAATTCCTCCATCTCATCAAGTTGCAATAGCCTATTCTCACCCGCGGCCTTCAAGTCAAAATTCAGTTTCTTCACGGCCCAATAAGCACGATGCTCTAGCTCGACCGGCAAGTGACATGCCTTCCCAAACACCAAGCGATATGGGGACATACCAATAGGCGTTTTAAAGGCCGTTCGATATGCCCAAAGTGCATCATCCAACTTTTGAGCCCAGTCCTTGCGATTACAACTCACAGTCTTCTCAAGGATTTGCTTCACCTCGCGATTTGAAATTTCAGCCTGTCCATTCGATTGCGGGTGGTAACCTAAAGCAACCTTGTGCCTTACACCATACTTAGAGAGAAGGTTATTAAACAGTTTATTGCAAAAATGAGTACCTTCATCACTAACAATAGCCCTAGGAGTGCCAAAACGAGTGAATATGTGCTTGTGTAAAAATTTCAACACTACCTTGGCATCATTGGTAGGCGTAGCAATTGCCTCCACCCATTTAGAAACATAATCAACTATAAGAATGATATAGGCATGTGCAAATGAAGGGGGAAAATGTACCCATGAAGTCAATCCCCCAAACATCAAACAATTCTACCTCCATCATGTTGGTGAGAGGTAATTCATGGCGTCGGAAATGTTGCCAACTCACGATCACAAGTCGCACAAAAGTATAGCAATCTTTGAATAAGGAAGGCCAATAAAAACCAGATTACAATACCTTAGCGGCCGTGCGGGTTGGCCTAAAATGACCACCATATGGGGCGAATGGCAATCTTTGTAAAATCTCCTCTACCTCCTCTCGAGGCACACAACGTCGGATAATCAATCCGCACACCTCTTGAACAAAAACGGATCATCCCATAAGTATGATTTAACATCATGCATAAATTTCTTCTTCGATGTGAAGTCAAATCCGGAGGCAAGACTCCACCATCCGGATAATTCACAAAATCGAATACCATGGGAGATGAGCTTACGCTGCAAAATACGCTCATCCGGGAAAGACTCTGAATCGAACTTCAATTAGCTCATTGGGCTGGTCTAACCTCGATAAATGGTCGGCTACCACATTCTCGCTACCCTTCTTATCCCGATCTCAATATCAAATTCTTGAAGAAGGAGAATCCATCTAATCGATCATGGTTTCGCATCTTTCTTCGCAAAGAGATACTGCGAATAACAAAGATGATCGTTGTAAACAATGACCTTGGTACCCACCAAATAAGCCCTAACTTGTCAAATGCAAATACAATCTGCGAGCATCTCTTTTCCGTGGTGGTGTAATTTTCTTGGGCATCATCCAATGTCCTAAAACTTGCATAATAGATGGCCTTGAAAATTTTATCTCGTCTTTGCCCCAACATCGCCCCCTCTTGCATAATCACTAGCATCACACATGAGCTCAAAGGGCTGTGTCCAATCCGGTACCACCATAATAGGAGCGGAAATAAGTGCCTTCTTAATGTGCTCAAAAGCCTGCAAACAAAGATCATCAAAACAAAAAGGCACATCTTTCTCGAGAAGATTACATAAGGGCTTGGTTATTTTTGAGAAATCTTTAATGAATCGACGATAAAAACCAGCATGCCCTAAAAAACTCCGAATCCCTTTTACGTTTCTCGGAGGTGGTAATTTTTCAATCGCCACTATTTTCGCCCGATCCACCTCTAATCCTGCCGCAGATACTCTATGACCAAGTACAATGCCTTCTTTCACCATGAAGTGACATTTCTCCCAATTAAGCACTAAATTTGTGTCTTGGCACCTTTGTAGAACCAGAGATAAATTATGGAGGCAATGATCAAAAGAATTACCAAACACCGAAAAATCATCCATAAAAACCTCCATAATTTCCTCCACCATGCCATGAAAAATAGACATCATACATCTCTCGGAATGTGGGGTGGTGCATTACACAACCCAAAAGGCATCATTCGAATGCAAAGGTACCATAAGGACATGTGAATGTGGTTTTCTCCGATCCTCCGGAGCAATCGCAAATCGATTATAACCCGAATATCCATCAAGAAAGCAATAGTAGTCATATCCACCAACCTATCGAACATCCGATCAATAAAAGGTAAGGGAAAGTGGTCTTTTCGAGTGGCTTTGTTCGGTTTCTGTAATCTATGCATACTCGCCACCCAACCGTGACGCGTGTAGATATTAACTCATTATTGGAATTTTTCACCACAGTCATCCCCCTTTTTCTAACTACTTGCCTTCGGACTTACCCATGAGCTATCAGATATGGCAAAAATGATGCCAGCCTTAAGCCACTTAAGAACCTCAGCTTTAACTACTTCTTTCATTGCCGGATTAAGCCGTCTTTGGTGTTCAATAGATGGCTTGTAAGAGTCCTCCATGAGAATTTTATGCATCACTATAGAAGGGCTGATTCCCTTCAAATCGGCTATCGACCATCCCAGTGCAGATTTATGCTTTCTCAAAATGCGCAACAACTTATCTAACTCCGAAGGGGATAGAGAGGCGGAGACTATTACCGGATGTGCATCATTCTCTCCCAAAAATGCATACCGTAGATGTGTAGGAAGTTCCTTCAACTCCGGAGTGACCTTCGGGATTTCCTCAATGATTGTATCTCCCAAACTCTCCTTCAGACCCTTGCTTGTGTCAACCTGTGTGGCATCAAGAGACAACACGTAATCCAATAAGTCAATGTCATCAAAATCATATTCCATACCTTGCACTAGGGATTGGGTGAGACATCTTTCCAGTGGATCCACAGTAATATGTCGAGCTATTTCTGAGCGAGCACACTTTGCTCATGCCAAGTCTATGAAATGGAAAGTGTGTTGTTCTTCTTGGAATTTCATCGCATTATAAATGTTGAACATCACTTCCTCTTCATTAACTCGCAAAGTCAGTTCACCTCGTTGAACATCGATTAATGCACGACCGGTGGCCAAAAATGGTCTCCCCAAAATTAATGGAACCTCTCGATCCTCCTCCATATCCAGTACAACAAAGTCTGCCGGAAATATGAATTTGTCCACCTTCACCAAAACATCTTCGATTACGCCTCGCGGATATGTAAGCGATCTGTCCGCCAATTGTAAGGTGATGGTGGATGGCTTCACCTCTCCAAGACCTAGTTTCCTGAAAATAGACAAAGGCATAAGATTAATGCTAGCACCAAGATCGCAAAGGGCTTTATTAAAAATAGAAGCACCAATTGTACAAGGGATAGTGAAACTCCCCGGATCTTTCAATTTCTGTGGTAGCTTCCTTTGCAAAATAGCGCTGCATTCTTCTGTAAGCTTTACAGTCTCGAACTCGCCCAACTTCCTCTTTTTCGACATCACATCCTTCATGAATTTAGCATAATTAGGCATTTGCTCGAGTGCATCAGCAAATGGGATGTTGATGTGAATTTTCTTAAAAATTTCCAAGAACTTCGAAAATTGAGAATCTAGCTTCTTTTTCTGAAATCTCTGAGGGAAGGGGAGTGAGTTAGGCACTAGAACCGCAGAATCAAGAATGGGAGCAGATTTAGGCTTGGTAGCCTCCGTCCAAATGCTCGTTGCTCTCGCTTATCTTCTTCTTGTTTCGACTCCTTCTCAATAGGTACTTGAATCGAAGGAACCTCTTGGGTGGCATGAGATGGAAGCTTAGGAGCATCATATGCGTACCACTCCTCAACTGGATGGCTTTACAATGTTCCCTCGGATTCACCTCAGTATTACTTGGAAAATTTTCTTTCTTCTGCTGAGAACTTATGGCGGTAGCTAATTGTCCCATTTGGGTTTCCAATGATCTAAGGTGTGTCTCCATAGTAGACATTTTTGTGCCCAAGTTATCAATCTATGCATCGCTTCTATTCACCGATTTCTAGTCTCTCCAATAAATGTCTTGAGTATTTCTTCGAGCGATCGTTTCTTCTCACCTACGGTGCATTAGAGCTAGATGGATTGGTGTAACCCGGAGGTGGATTCAACACGTTTCTATTATTACTGTAGGAGAAGTTCTCATGATTGCGAAGTCCCGGGTGATAATGAGTAGGTAACTGAGTACCTCGATTGTTAAAACCTCGGTTATTCACATAGTTGGCTTGCTCGGCATCGAATCTTGCAACCTCCCGAACGGCCCTTTGGTATTTCGATGCTGTTGCAATGTTCCGCCCAATTCATGATGGCGATTGTTTCGACAATGCTGATATTTGAGATGCTAATGCCGACATATGATCCAAACCAAGGACACCAAAGAACTTTCTTTGGTACTAATCTGTCAGAAGGCCATTGATAGCTGTTTGTGGCCATTTCTTCAAGAAGAAGTAATGCCTCAATCGGAGTTTTAGCCATCAAAGTGCCTCCTGCTGCTGCATCTAGTATTGTCCTTGTATGCCCGTTCAAACCATTGTAAAAGTACTGGACTCTCTGCCAGTCCGCATAACCATGTTGTGGGCATCTTCTCAACAGATCCTTATATCGTTCCCAAGCTTCATATAGTGGCTCAAAGTCGATTTGTTGGAATTGAGCTATCTCGCTTTTCAGTTGGAGCGTCTTGCTGGGAGGGAAGAACTTTGTCATGAATTTTTCAGTCAGATCGTCCCAACTAGTGATACTCCCAGTGCGAACGTCAGAACCACATGCGGCTTTATCCGGAGTGAGAACGGGAAAAGCCTCACTAATCGCCTCATCGACACACCATTCATCTTGATGGTGTCACAAATCTCCAAGAATGTCGCCAAATGTGTATTCGGATCATCCGGACTCCCCCAAATGATTCTCTGAACCATGCTTATGAGGCCTGGTTTCAATTCGAAATTATTTGCATTTATAGGTTGGCGCACAATTCCGAGTAGTTCTTCAAGGCGGCGGAAATAATCCCGGATTGCCCTTTCGTGCATCGAGGTTGTGGTGGCATATTCACAACCCGATTTCCGTTATTCTCATTGTCTACAACGCCTGCCATTGCTCGATTCTCTGTGCTCGCTTTGCTCTTATTGCTCGAAGTGTCCGTTCAATTTCGGATCAAAAGGAAGCAAATTAGTATTTTCGAACCTCGCATAAACAAATAAATCAATGAGAAATACGAAATTATAACTCCTAAACTAGTCTAGATTAGTATTAAGACTACTTGGTAATAATATTAGTTTAAAATAGGATAAAACAATCCCCGGCAACGGCGCCAAAAACTTGATCGCGATTTTCTTACCGCAAGCGTACGGTGTCAAGTTTTAGTATAGGTTTTGAAAGTAGGGTTATCGTCTCCACAGGGATTGTTATCGAATTTTATACTAAGTACTATAATTAAAATAGCTTAATTCTATCTAGAAATCGAAAAGAGATGGATTGTTTATTAAACTAAAAATTAAACTAAGAATTGGTTCAGACAAATTATCAAACACGTAGAAAATGAATTCTAGAGGGTTGATTTCACCTAGTTATCCCCTATGTTCTCAATCCAGTTTATAAATCACAAGTTATTAATCTATAAGCCAATATTCCTACCGTTTTATCACTTCCTCTCTCGAGTGCCAAGTGATTATAGGTTCCAATTTCGATTTCGATATCTCTATAAAAATCATAAATTAAACCTAATACGATCAATGAATATTCATTCACCAACTTCAAAAGATTCATAAATCTCTCGACTCTATGAAACCCTAGGTTGTGCTATTCGAGGTCATGTGTTGATTACCTCTCTCGAGCGTCAAATTAAACACGCCAAACAATCTAAATTATTGATCAGATAATCCAGATGCACCCAAATCAAATAGCACAAATAGATTAATAAACATGCAAATTTCATAAACTAGAAATCAAAACATAGGTTCAAACATAAGTTACATCAATCCCCTAGAAAAATAGGTTTACCTCATAATAGATGTACAAAAACTCATGAAGAAGTAATTATACATTGATAGGGTTCAACAAAGATGCTAGAAAAATAATTAAGAATGATTAAAGGAGGAATCTTCTCTGTTTCGAAAGATAGATGCCTTCAATCTCGTCCCGAACTCTTTCTCCTTGCTCAAAATCGTCCCTTGTGCTCTCCAAAATGTCCAACCCCTGTTTGTCCGTCCCTTGTTCTATTTATAGGCTTAAAACCCTAAAAACTCCGTCCAAAAAGGCCCAAAATACGTTCAGGCCCAAACGCAGCGCTGCAAAGCTAGAAATGGCGCCATTGTTGCGCGCCTCTCCCAAGCCAACGCTTGTGCTAGCTGTTGTTGTTGGCGCTGCAAACGCAGCCCTACTTTTTTCTTGCAAGTGTCGCCCACCGCGCCGCTGCAAATGCCCCTCCTCAAACGCTGTACCAATTTCGACCCCCCTGCAAGGGCGCGGGGTTTTTGCGCCGCGGCGCGATCTTGCTCGATATATTTCCGCTTTTTAGCTCCCATAATGCGATCTTCACCACCCAAACACGTTTTTAATCGTTTTTAACCGATTTCGGCTATCAAGATCAGTCCCATTCTCGAATGACAACTAATGACACAAACTCGACTCAAACGACACTAAAATACCCGAAAACAACGCAAAATCCTCGTCTAGAGTACTCAATACGTTGGTATAAAAACCAACTTAACAAAGAGCCTGCATACAAATTTTCTAATCATCAAATTCTTCAATTGTGAACATAGGGATGCGTGTCAAATTTGCTTCCATGATAATAACTTTCTTGAATAAAAGAGTTTTGAAAGATTGAGTACTAAAACAAGCTTTGAAAAATTTGGAGATCTAGTTCAAGAACCGGTGCGGAAGGCTCAATGAACCAACCGCTCCGACGATACCACTTGTAGGTCCCAAGGGGTGTGAGTGTAAGGTTTAGAAGGGGGTTGAATAAACCTTACCAACTTTTCGATTTAGTCCTTTTAAAAATGTTCGAGTTAATACTTCACAAAATGAGTCCTTGATGGAAAACTAAGTTAGTTAATCGTGAGTTAGTCACTCAACAGGACTCGATCGAGTCGATAGAATAACTCAAATATTTTGACTAAAGACTTAACTTGACTGTGATATGTTTTTGCGGAAAACTTAACACCCTTGAATTTGTTAAGTTTGTTTTAATACTTGGTTTTAGCACTCATTGATTATCAATTGGATAGCAAATTTATCAATGAGATATAAAAATAAGATGCGAAATTAAAGTGCGGAAATGTAAATGACACAATAAGTTTTTATAGAGGTTCGAAGATGGGGTAATTCTTCTACTCCTCTCTTCTCCAACTCCCGGAGGAATCCACTAAGTATTGATCGATATACGAGTGTTAACAGTCCCGGATACAAGTCTTGATCACACAATCGACTTGATCCTTTGGGACTCGATCGAGATGCCTTGGTCACACACCGGCTTCTCGTGCGACTCGGTTTCTTCACAGGGCAGTTGCCTTGCTACTACAACCCACTTGCTTAAGTTCCTTGGATTTGATCACGAAGCCCTCCAAATAGCTTAAGCCTGGTTCGACTTTGAACCTTTCTACAATCCTTTGTGGAATGTAGGCCCTTGATTCTTCAAATGTTTCTTCTTCAACCGATTGAAGTTGTCTTTCCTTCACAGTGAGTGTTGGATTGATTTCCTTCGTAATGTAGGCTTGAGGATTGATCTTGAATGACTTGAGAGTATTCTTGGTTCTGATTCAAATGTTAGCTTGAATGTTCGTGGTTCGGTCGGTAACCTTCTCTCGAGTGATTCCTCGGCCTTTTATAGTGATCTTTCAAAAATCGCCGTTGAAGAGATAGGCTTATTTTTTGAAAGTCACTTGTGGTCGTTGGCTTGTCTTGTTGCGATCCTTGGAATTTACATTTCCTCGTATGAACGATTCTTGACTTTTTCGAGTTCGACACGGTGCGAGTGCTTCCCATTGGTTTATTCCTTTTGCATGCTTCGGGGTGAGCACTTCAAGAAAGGTAGTATGGAAGTATTACTTGTTTAAGTAATTCTCTTGATTTACGTGCAACGGATCTCTTTTAGTTATCTCGACTTGATTGTATTTCCTTGCCTTCCCCAGGTGACTTAGAGTCGACTTCCAATCATTGGATGACTCTTCACTTCAACTTGAGACTTGGCTATCTTGAGTTGACTTGACTGATACTTCACTCGATTGCATCTTTAGCCGCACCTTGATCGAGTTCTGTCTTCTCTTCCTTGTCACACTCACCGCCTCATAGCGGAGTCTTCCTTTTAGTCTCCGGTTGTCTTCTTGCATGTTCGAGGCATAGGCGACTTGACTCGGCTCTACCACCTCTATCTATTACAATGCAATTTATAACAAGAATGGGGTGCCAACTTCCTATTCTAAGTTTTACATGGCATTCATCAAAATCTATAAAATAATTTCCCAACGATGTATAAGGTTTGTATTAATGGTGTAATTATACACAAGATGAATACATAAGGTGTATGTGTACAAGAGTTGAATGGTATTTCTACTCCGAAAATTCCATCATGGCCGTCCACTCCTATTATTCTTGTTGTATCCATATATTTTTTTTTTTGTCCCAAAATTGATGATAATAGATGAATAATATCAATCTCCAAAATAAATAATGATTTCCTTGATCACTTATAAGTCTCATGATCACTTATTCTAAATCAAATTCTTAATTCTATAAGGTATAAGTCTCTAAAATAAATAGTCTCATAAAATTCTAAGGTGACTAATAAATGCACAAATAATAATAATGATCAATCAAGGGATTAATAATGTGAAATAGAATTAATAAATAATCATGATAACAAGTAATAAATAAAATTAAATTAAATGCGAAATATATTTATTATTAATATTTACCCATCAAAATAACGCCGTAAAATAGTCAAAACAAGACATAGACGATAGATGAAATAGATACACGCTCGTCTCGAAAATCGAGGGCTTCACGACCCAGTTTCAAACAAATTAAACCGCCGCTATTTATTTGAGCACTATTGTGTCGTCTACCTAGAGAATATAATTCAAAATATCGACTAACTTCTAAAGTCAATTGTTTCAAATTCCCAATATGGAAAATCTTACAACCCGAATCACTTTTTTGTTCTAGTTTTAAATTGATGATCATTTAATTAAATTGTGTGATAGGTAACGTTTTAATGCTCAATGCTCAATCTTGATCATGTATCGATATAAAATTTCACTTTCAGGACCTTAATTTATAAACTTTGGTCTATCAAGAATTGTATTTATAACACCTCGAAATTACTATCAAATATACATATAATTTCATTTTATCGAAAGAAAAAAATTCATACTCAAGAAAACATCTCGTTATAATGATCTATTTATTTTCAAAACAAATCTCTCTGCGAATGCAATATCACCAAATGAATTACATGAAATTCGATATCTACATATAATTATAACAGTCATTTGACAAAAAAACATTGAAAAATTGCGTACATATTTATTTCATAAGAGAAATTGGCATGCAAACATATTTCTTTCAAAATTCGATAGCAATTGTGGAAGAAAATTATAAAGTGTAGAACATTTAAATATTCATTTATTTCTAACAAGTTTGAATATTTACTAATTTATAAAATTATTCTTTTAAATCTATTTACATAAATAAAGCTTAGAAAAATAATAGTAATTCAATATTTATTATCTCAAATCGAAATTGTAGAAGTTGAATATTTATTCTCAATACAATACCACACTAAGTCTAACAATGTAAATAGAAACATAGAAAATCGTAATTTGTTTAACATTTTCTTATTCATTGAAAAACATTTAAAAATATAAATAGAACTCCAGTACTTTCATAGGCCATCCGTTAACCACACTAAATCTAGCATCGTAAATAAGTACTTAGAAAACAATATGTCGTAAAATAATTTTTTATTTAATTGAAAAATAACATTTATAAATAAACTCAATACTCCAATAGTTTCATAGGACATCGATTATCCACCGCCAATAACCTTCGCCAACTCCTTAACCTGAAAAGTTGGATTATAATTGAGGTGACTGAGTTGTTAACATTGTTCAAGCTAAATACAAAGTAATTCACAATAACATGCAATAACATTCCAATAGAACCTAACAGTAGCATTTTGAAAACCATAGACATAGATAGAGCTCGCATGCGAGGGTTCCACCTGGGGCATATATCGATCTCGGACCTCTTGAGTCCCTGGCGACAGTAGGCATCTAGAGAAATTGTACCACATATCATGAAAAATACTAAGCATTTAATTAGGATAGTAGATAGTTTAGAAAACAAACCCCACCTTGAAATTTTACTTGAAAAAAAAATACAAGAATATAACATATAACTAATCAAAACAAAACATGACATTAAAGTGATTGTATTTAGTACATGTCTGCAAAACACTATCAAGTATTTAACAAAACGTCTAACAAGTATTTAACAAAACATCCAACGAATGTTCTCAAAACTACACTGAATTCTTTTGTTGATGGGCAGCTACAAAGGACTCCAATATCCTGGCCACATATATAATACAAATTCATGCCTGCAAATAAAAAATATACATCAATTTACATTAAAACTTTAAATGGTTAATGTTGGACATTATATATTCTACCACAGTAGCCAATCAAATTAGTTCATTCTTGAAGAAAAGAATATAAAGAAAGCAGTGATTTTTGAAGAATACAAAAGGGATCTTAAAAGCACCTAACAGGTCTAGACATACGAAGAATTCTCACAAAAGAATTCTTATACAAAAATACTAATCAAACTCTTAGATAGTTCCATCTTCATCCTCGAAATATTAATTTAGGACACCACATCAACCTAACAACTACAAGTTGAAAAACATCCATTGATTCTTCTAAAACAAGAAAAGAGAAACACCATTAAATGTGATCCACAAAACCGTTGTGTCTTTGGGTGTTGTTGATCCGCTTTTTCTAGTAGTCTCATAAGGTTTTATCACACGCTTAAAATTTCATATTAATCCAATGAGTAGTTTGTAGTTATTTAGTTTTCAATACAAGATGCCAAAATTTATTTTATTCCCTATTTTTGTTTTCAAAAATCTAAAACCCTACTTATACATATCCAAGTCTCATGAAATTTTACTATGCTATGTTATCCTTGTATGAAATGTTAAGTTAAAACTTCATCTATTTTTAGTTTTGTTTTATTTAATATAGATTTTTCTTTCATGCTTTTCAAATCTTGAATATACGATATTTCAGATTTATAAATTCAAGAAACCATGGATTAACACCTTAAAAATATCTTATTTTTGGGTATTTTTATGTATTATAATGTATACTCTTTGTGTGGTAAAATATCATACCATTCCAACTTATATTTATTTAAATATTAACTAGTTTCCAAAACGTTATAGTTTTGGCTATGACAAATGTTTTAGTTGACTAAATTCAAAACCTAAAGTTAACGAACTCCAAATAATATGATTTTTGTATATGTTATACTCTGGTATGTATATTATATTTTGTTAAATGTTCAAATCCGTTAGTCTTGTATATATTTAAATATGATTTTTCTTTCATAGTCATGCGAGGATTTAATGTTTCAATAATTTCAGTTTCACAAATTCAATACCCATAGCTAAATATTTTGAATCTTCTTGAAATTTTTACACAATATCTATTTTTAGTCTATTAACTACTGTAAAAATTTCAAATAATTTAAGTTTATGATTTAGAAAAAATTATTATTCGATCCCAACTACGTGGAGATTTAGTATCTTTAAAATCAATCAAGTTGAATTCTAACCTTAGGAAAATATCGTGAGCTTCCAAGAATGTGTTTTAGTGCTTTCGAGATCAAGGTTAATACTTAAGTTTTTACTTCTCTGAACTAAGATGATATATATCCATGTTAGGCGATGAGGACAACGCGCCCTGAAGTTCAATAGGAATATTGCATCAAATCATTATACTATTACCAATGCTAGGTGAAAAAATAGGAGACAACAAATAAATACGGCAATAATCGTGGTCTAAAATTACAACAATTATTAAGCCTTGTAGAACTATAGTGATACTTCAGAACTACAATGGATTTAATCCGTTGTGGAAACCTGTTGTTATATTTCATAATTCAAAATCAGTTATCAACCGTTGTCCCAACCATTGTCTTTTAACATCTAAAGACAACGGGTTTAAACAGTTGTCTTTCTTATTAAAGACAACGAATGAGAACTGTTGTCTATTAGCGGGGTTTTTTACAACACCATCTTTGATAACAGTTGATTATTGTAATGGATAATAGATTAAATATGTTGTCATTCAGCGAAATTCTTGTAGTGCGAAAATAACATATTAAATTTTCAGAAAATTCAGAACAATAATCTTGGGTTTAGAATTTTAGAAGAAAATTACCTTAGGACTTGAGAATGAAAAGAGAAAACAATGGAGGGACCATGGCGTTGAAGAAAACTTCATTGTTGTTGTGTGGTTGGTGATGGAGACTGTGATGGCCCATAGAGAAAAAGAGTTGGAACATATTTTTTTCCCCTCTCTAATGTAGGATAATAAAATCCTAATAACAGAAGACTCCTAATATAATTACTCTGGCTGGTTTCCCAAACGCCTTAGGATTCCTCATGGGGCATGGTATTAGATAATTAATCCAATAATAATAATACACTAATTGGCTATTTAACTAATTAAATACACACTTTTTTACCCCTGTTGCAATATCAAAATATAAACAAATAAATTTGTCATTAATCGAATCGAGTATTGGATATACCATTTTGATTTTGATGTGCCAAATTTGAGTATTAAAATTTGATTGATTTGGTACATGATTTTATGAAGAAAAAAAGTGGCGATGTAAATGAATCAAATCAAGTCGAATATCAAGCTATTATATGAAGCCCCGATTTTTCCGAGCTATTAATTAATCCTTATTGTCGTTTATACTTTTGATCGACTATTTTACCGCGTCATTTTGACGGGTAATTATTAATAATATATACATTTTGTATTTTATTTCATTTTATTTAATTACTTGTGATCATGATCTTATTTACTTATTCTCATTTATGATCACTTGATTGATCATTATTACTATTTTTGTATTTATTAGTCACCTTAGAATTTTAAGAGACTATTTATTTTAGAGACTTTTACCTTATAGAATTAAGAATTTGATTTAGATTAAGTGATCATGAGACTTACAAGTGATCAAGGAAATCACTAATTATTTTGGAGATTGATATATTTCATCTATCATCATCAAATTTGGGACGAAAAAAATATATGGAATTACCATATTGCCATTATAGTGGATTTGCCATGGTGGTATTTTTGGAGTAAAAATACCATCCAACTCTTGTACACCTACACCTTATATTAGTCATCTTGTGTATAATTATATCATTAATTCAAACATTATACACATTATCTTATACATCAATTTTATATCATTAAATTCCCTAACATATCCTATTCTTCTCAACATTCTTCTTATTCCTCTCAACATTCCAATTTGACCCATACCTTGACTCACCTTTTGTCTCCATGCAAGGGAGAAATTACAAGACACAAATTAATCAAAAATTTCTTCCCCTCCCTTCCCCAAAGTGGGACGGCCATTAGGCCAAATTTAACAAAAATTTCATTTTTCACCCAACACCTTCATCTCTCAAGCTAATTCTCCTCCTTCTTTCTAACCTCTCTCTAAAATTCATTTACATCTTCAAATCTTCAAACAAAATTCATTCATATCTTCAAACTTTCAAACACCAACTCTTCACATCTTCAAATCTTCAACATAAGTTCTTCATATCTTCAAGTACCACTTCTATATATCTTCAAATATTCAAACTCAAGTCCTTCACATCTTCAAATCCATCTTCATAACTCCAAGAACATCTTCTTCCTACCATCAAACATACTTCCTTTCTTCAAACATCTAAACCAAAACAAACAATCTTACCACTTAAAACTCAAAAATTCGAACACCCCCTTTCTTAAGGTAAGAAATTTCACTCCTCAATCCAACTTAAATTCTTACTACTCATCACCTTCTTCTTTTAACTTAAGTTATATTTTGGATTTTGAGGTACTTAGAAGACCACTTGGAGACATGCATGCATGGTGGTGAATTTTAGAAGACTTGAAGAAGAAATAGTAGAGGAAATTAGACTACAAGGTAAGAATTGAGTACTAGACCCCTTCTTTCCTACTCTTTCTATTTTTTTTTCAAATTTTAACACCCCTTTTTCATTTTTGAGAAATAGGGGCTGACCTTAGGTGATTTTTGGAGTTGAGCCAAAATTTCCAATTTTCAAGCTTCAACTAGTCTCCAAACACCTACTACACAAGGTAAAGTGTAGTCCTTCTCCTTTCCTTATTTCCTTCTTTTCACCTTAATTTTTCTCTCATTTTTCTAACTTCAAATTTTTGATATTTTTTTTTTTGAATTAGGGGCTGACCTAAGAAGCCTCATCCAAAAATTGTGAAATTATCCTTTTATTTCAAAATTTCCAAATTTAAGGTGGGTGGAAAAATATTTTCCAACTTTTAGGTGTTTTGATTAAATTCATGTAGAAAATTTGATCATGAGCCTTGATATATATATAATCTATGTATTGCATGTCAATTTTATGTATCAAGTTATGAAAATTCTCAAGAGTTGCTCAAAATTACTATTTATTGAATTTTAGGTGCATGCATGTACACTTTATTGTTTTAATTGATGAATTCTTGTATGTATTGGGCATGCATGTGTATGATCTTTAAAATCTATGTTTTGGATGCCTTATAACCTGGAAAAGTCGAGCATAATTGATTAAATTTCAATTTTGGACTTAAAAATATAAAAATGGAAGGTTGGTGGACTAAATTGCAAGAAAATAAAAGTTAAAGGACCCTCTGCAATTTTCAAATTTGGGACTGTAATCAGGTTCAAAAATGACTTTTGGACATTTTAATAAAGTTTTAAGAGTTTTAAGATAAATAAAATCAACCTTTAAGGGCTACTTTGCAATTTTAAAAACTGTACAGACCTTAACTTTAAAATTTGAAATTTTTACTCTTAAGGTACTGGGAATTACATATTTTAAAAGTATTCCCAAAATCCAAGTGGTTAGGGCTTGGAAAACAATTTTACTAAAATTGAGGGACTAATGCGTAAAATATTAAACTTGAGGACCCAAATGAAATTTCCAGGACTTACGCAGCCCATGCACCTGGAAATACTAACTTAACTATAACTTAATTATATTTTGGACCCAAGGTATAAAATTTCATAACAATTGGACCCCTAAAAGCCTTAAAGGCAATTATTTTAAAATGGGACAAAAATGATATTTTTAAAAGTTAAAGGACCTACACATATTGCTTTTAAAAACTGCTTTTGTCTCAATATCCTACTAACCTTAGTGACATTTTCCAACTGTAATCACATTAAAATCCCTTCCGGTTTGTGAGTTCCGATTATTTTAAACTTAAGGTCCGAATTGGCAATTTTTACAAAATTTGGGGCCAATGTGAGAATTTTACAAAATCTCGATCTCAAAATTTTAAAAACCTGAATCTCTGGACAATTTGGAGAATTTAGGAACTGACCTCGTAATTTTTCAATGTCGGGATATTTATTTATTCAATTTTTAACCCCAAAAGTGTTGGTTTTTACAAAACGGGGCTAAATTACAAATTTTCTTTTATAAAGGACCTAACTCAAATTATTTTCTCTTTTACTAAAATAGCCCTAGACCCTCTGACTTGGAGATTTAATTAAAGTAATTTATTTTCTCAAAACCATTGACTTATCGGATCAATTTGACCGACAATACCCGATCGCGGAGCGACTTCCTCGCCTTGCGATTTTGAATCTATAACGGGACTTATGTTCTACCTAATCTTTCAAGATATCGAAGATTGCTTATCCTTCCGATGATCATCTTCATCCAAATACTCCACCAACGCCATAATTGCCACTCACGTTTTTCAAAATTTTTCTAAAATCGCTTCCCTGAATCAATAATACTCATTGCCAGGTTGATTTTGACTGTATTTGTAATTACTTTCTGCTGAGTCAACTTGGTGTGTCGAGCTCACGATCGGAATGGATACGTTGGGGATGGGCAAGGCAGCTCGGGCCGCTATTCCACTCTTTCGGCCCCATCGTCCCTAATCCCGGCGAGGACGGAGTTTGTCCAAGGGAAGCGGGTCGTAGTACCCGAGGTATAATCATGATTATGACGGTCCGAGCCTTGCAAGCTCCACCTGTGGATTTTGTCTTTGCCTACGGAGCGATAAGGTGCCGGTCTTGGACCATACTTGACCGGGAGTTACAAGGAAGAACGAAGGAATCGCTGTCGATCCACACGATTCCGGAGTTATCGGACCCGTTTTGGTTGGCATTACATTTCCGTGACGCAACCGCTACTGTTTTGCATTGGTTAGCGCTACAAATCCGTACACAACCATTATCTCGCATTGCATTGGGATTGGCGTTACACTTCCGCAATCCTACCTGTCTTGATCAATCACATAGTGCTGTGTGACCATGAATCATTTCTTGAATGTATAAGTATATTATTTAAATATTTTATCACGACGCTTATGAATCGTGTGTGAATCCATGCATCATACTCACGCGTTTTTCATATAATTGTTTTCTCACATTAACTATATTGCGCCACACTTGCACACGATCACCCCATCCACCGAGATTTCTGTCTCATCCCCACCGTTTTCTAACCTTTAGATGGGGACTATATTGAAGATGTCGAACCGCCCGATTGATGACCATCGCCCTGCTCGATCTTGCACCTTTTTGCGATGATTGTTCTTATTTCATGTACTTTTCGATGTTGGACTTCCATTTATCCTGCTACTCTTTTCTCTCTTTGACTGTAATTTAAGGGCGTAAGACCCTTTGACTTTTAAGTTGTTATCTTTAGATCATATCGGGTATGTAGTTTGGATTATGGATATTGTGGACTATAAGTTGTAAATTGTACTTATTCTTTACTCATTGCTATTGACTCTGTTTCATTGGGTTCTCGATGTTATTAAATGCAGATCGCTTGGTTATTTGTATTTAAGTTGTGGATCATTCGTCGCGTCCCGTTTGGGGCGTGACATATTATATTTGTATTCGGCTCATTTACAGAGTATTGTTATTCATATCTTTTATTATTCAAATAGAAAAATTGATTCTTATTCTTATTTGAAAATATATGAATCAATTCGAAAATTCATATTCGAAATTCTAACTATATTTATTATTGATTTCGACAATATCTGATTAGATTGCAACATGAATTAGAATTTGTTGGAATATAGTACCAAAGTGGCTCAATTATTCAAAATTGAATTACGAGTAGTCATATTACAATTCGGTATTATTGGTATGGAGGAGTCAATATAGGGACAATTACAATTTTGGGAGTTGTAATTTTGTCATTAATGAGGGGTCTCTTTCCTTACCTATAAAAAGAATGTGATGCTCATTGATTCACATGCTTCAGAAAAAAAGGCTAAGGTTCGAAGATCTTCTATTTTTTCTCTATTTGTTTTTAGCTTTATGTACTTGTTTCTTTAACATGTAATAAAAATGGTCATAGACGGAGGTAAGCGTTAGCACTAAATTCTTTTATGACTTTTCTATATTTCAAAAATCATATTTGCTCATATTTTGTATCAAGGACCAATGATCTATTAAATGAATATAATTTGGTATACAAAGAGGAGAAGAGAGCCAACATCGGAGCTGAACCCGAGCCCTAACCGGTGTATGAGATGAATCAATCGGAGTTCTCTAATGTAGTCATGTTAGATGAAACACACCGAGCTCAATAGGAGATGCTCTATTTCCGACCATGGATTAATATAAGGTATCCCGCTGAACCTACTCTCACTAATTTGGGTTTGTTGGAGGATTTTTGTGCTTTATGTGGGCGCATAGATTGGCATGAATTATTGAATGGGCATTGAACTACCTATGTGATTTATACGCTTGAATTCTTGAGTAGTTTTGAATTTGTAGTCCGAGAATGGAATTTGATGGGGATTAGGTTCCGCTTAGCCAATGAGCCCGGAGTTATCAATTGATGATTTGAATATGATTTATAGAACTTCGGCTTATGGTGTGGAGGAACATGATGAATTTGATAAGGATAAACTTTGGAGGGAGATAATGGGAAAACGGGTTTATACGTCGGGTACCTCGAAGGCGTCTAGCATTCAAAACCCCATTTTTTGCTATGTACAACATACTTTAGCGAAAACGGTGTTCGCGAGGGAAGATAGCAAAGGAGCCTTATGGGTAGATGAATTGTTTATACTTTAGTGTATGGCTTTGGGAACAGAGGTTGTGCCAAATGCCGGGGCGATGATAGCACAACAATTTGATAGAGGGAAGAAGCAAGAAATGGAGGGATTTGTATTGGTGGACCTATTACTCCTATAGCCAAGCACTTTAATGTGGGATTTGAGGGGTATGCGACAGCCGATGGAGCGGAATTGATTTATATGATTGTTCTATCCGCCATGAAGATGATTCAATTTGATGGGTGTGATTATTGGTTGAATCATGTAGATAGAACTAGAGTTAGACTCCCAAACCTGGATGTCACTTCCATTAGAAACAGGAGTAATTGGTTGATGAGAGGTGATCGGGGGGACCAAGCTACTAAAGAGGAATATGATGAGCCTATGAATGGAAGGGATATGCAGAACCCTCTGACAAGGGGTAACGGCCATGGAACATTAGTTATAGGCTTGAAAGGGTGGAAACCAATGTGGGCAAATTAATAAATGATACTTATCGGTGAAAATAGGCGATGAGTATCATACTGAGTATCTACAAAGGTTTGACGCCATCACCCAACATCAGTACATGTACGAGATGATGTCTCGTATGGATCAGTGCCATATCTCACAAGGCCACTACCCTCCGCCTCCACCACAACAGTTATTTGGTAAGTACTTTTTACGCATCTATCTTTCTTTTGATAATTTACTAATATGTTTGAGACGAAGCATATTTTAAGTTTGGGGGGTTGTCATGAATCTGTAAATTAGTACTGTTGCATTTTGCATTGCATTTAGGATTCCATGTAGAGCATAAAATTTATCTAAAAAATTTCAAAAATCTCGATTTTTTTGTTTTTATTTCAGCATTAGCACGTTTAATTGCTTTTGTGTGATTTGGGATCAACACTTCTAAAAAGTACAAAAAGCTTCCGTATGATTTTACTATGAGCATTTGATTTTATGAGATGAATAATTTTTGTGAATAATGTGATGAATTGTTGAGGATATATCTTTTACGTGTTTGGCATTAGTTAAGAAATATTAGGTGTTTGAGTATGTTGCGAAAAATAAGCATGTAAGCTTTTGTGCCTACAACTGCTTTTATCTTATGCAGTATTATTTTTTCTTGAGTGTGTCATTCATGAATGTTAGAATTCTACAACTTTCTTTTGTATCTTCATTGAAGCCATGTGTATGTGTAATTTTTGAAAATATTTTAAGGCCATATTTGTTTAACATACTTAGCCTAAAAAGCCTACCTATAAATTCATGATTCTCTAGTTAGCCACTTTGAGCCTTAACTTTTTATTGTTAGTCATATTTTGATCTTTAAAATTGAAAGATGATTTATATCCCTAAAAATACTTGAGCTTATAGAAGATGATTAGTTTGGGGGAGATGTGGTGAAAATTGTGAAAAAGAGAGAAAGTTGGCAAAAGAATGAGCGATGAGAAATGCTTAGGTAAATGATGATGAAGCTCGAAAAAAGAAAGAAAAATTCTGAAAATATAAGAGAAAAATCGCGCAAGAGAAGAAAAGAAAAGAAAAAAATTCTAAAAACTTTGAGCAATTGAGAGCTTGATGCTAAAGAAAAAGAAAAAGATGAAAAAAGGGCAAAAAGCTTAAGAATGAAAAAGGAGAAAAATGGTGGAGTTGAGTTGAAAAAGAAAATATATTGAAAGAATGATTTTTATAGTAAAATTGGGTTAGTGAATTGCAAGTCGTGAACATGAATTCTATTTGCTCTAGTCAAGTCACTTAATCCAAATTTTCCCTACCCTTACCAAAGAGTCTACATTATAACTAAATAAAAACTCATTTTTGATTCTTAAGTTGTGCACACTAAAGTGGTATAGATGTTAGACTATTTGCAAGCTATCATAGTTCTACATTAGTTGAATTGATTTTGAGCAAATACACTTTCCATACACTTTGTGGATGAGTGATACACTATTACTAGTGAGTTGCGATGTCAAGTACCCAAAAGAGTATTGATTATGTCGAACTTGTGATTTATGACTTCTTGATAATGAATTGCATGGTTTACTTGAATATGGAGCCAAATAAGATTTAATGTTTATAGTGCTTTTGTGTGTTCTTTGTACCCCTTGAGATTATTTTTCTAAAGTTTGCTCGAGGACGAGCAATGATTTAAGTTTGGGGGATTTTGATATGTGTAAAATATACCTGCATTTAAGGGCTTAAAATAACATATAATTGATGCATTTACACGCATATTTAGTGTATTTTACTTGATTTTCTTAGAAGGACATGATACATCGTAGTCTTGTAACTTTTTACAGAATCGGAGCTTAAATGGAAAAATATCAGTTAAAAGTCCCTGGACAAGATCAAAAAATACGAAGAGAAGATCAAATAAATGAAGAAAATGGACACAAACCACTCACACAGTCAGACCGTGTGAAGCTCACATGACCGTGTTAGATGAAACCGTGTGATTTTTACACGTTCGTGCGACTTGATCTTCAGAGACATGTTGCACAACCCGACCGTGTGAAGTGTAAAGGTGAAAAACAGAGATGAAAACAACTTACACTGCCAGACCGTGTGACTTGCACATGGGCCGTGAGATGTGCTTTTGTCGATTTTGTTTTTTTTTCCGTCGAACTCTACCAATGATCTATCAAAGCATCTTTATAAAGGGACCAAGGCTTGCACGAATTTTCATCATTCAAAACAACATACGGCACATCAAAACACACGGGATTACACAAATCAAAGGTCTTACGAGAGAGGAGGGCTAAGCTATAAAGAGCACCACAAGGCCTTTTGCTTCTACAGAAGCACAATAGTTTTGAAGGCTTAGAAGGAGGATCCATCCTGACAAGAAAGGATTTTCTTTATTAGTTTAGATATCTTATTTGTATTTAAACGATGTCAAACTATTTGATTTAAAGTTTATCTATGAATTTGTTATCAAACATGTTGGGCTAATCTTTCTCGTCCTACGACATAATCAAAATCTGTGGATTCATGTTAAATCTATATTGATTGTTTTTTTAATCGATTTATGTTTTCTACTATATGAATTCGAATGCTTATTTTTTCTAGATTATCGATCAATAATTTGCATGTCATATTTGTTAGTCCATAATCCGGAGGTGAGTTCTAACAAATGAAAATCTCGGACATAAACGGGTATAGTCGGGAGGCTTATAATCTGTTTGTAGGGAGTACTTCAATTCAAAGATCTTTGGGAGTTAATATTAATTGTTGAGTAGGGATACTAGAAATTGGTATTAATCTGCTGTTTATGTGCTTCGGGAGGGGGAATAAACAAGTTTAGGAATTGAACCCATAGAAACACATGAATTGGTTTTGATAAGCATATATTGGATTTAATATTGAAGAAGCATGTTGAGGTTATGTGCCTAGGGTTGCTTTCGTATTTGTTGAAAAGACTTGTGGAGTTCGGGTTTTTATAAATTTACTTCTTTTATTCTTATTTGTTAATTTAGGATTTATAAAACTGGGGATGTTCGGTTGCTCAATAAAATTAGAATACGGTGTTATTATGGCCTAAGAGTTTTGTATTCAATCCCTGAGGAATACGACCTTGCTTGCCATTATTCTATAAACTACGATGTACATTTGCAATATAGTGAAAAGATTTTCACGATCAGTAATTGTTTTCCTTGATCTATTTGTGAATTTGTATGCTTATTTCTTATGGATTATTTGGCCAATAATTTGCATGTTTAATAGTTAGATCATAATTAGAGAGATGAGTCAAACATTAGATAACGGATTTACAACATAAACGAGATAAGAGTCGAGAGGCTTACGACGTTTGTGAAGGTTTTAATTAATTCTCTATGTTTTTTGGGATTGATATTGATTGTTGAATAGAGATGCTAGAAATTTGATATTAATATGCGGTTTGTTTATTTCGGGAGAGGGAATAAACTACAACCGGAATTAAACCCATAGAAACGGTGAAATTGGTTATTGTGAAACAGAATTGGAAATAATATTGATAAAGCATATCGAGATCATAGTCCTAGGATTGTATTTGTTGATTGATTAATTCTCGTGAGTTTGTAAATTTGATATTGGTTTATAGTTTAATTTATTTTTACAATATAATTTAGAAGAACAAACTTTGTTTTACGATCGTTGTAGTAAAATTGAGTTACAACAATACGAAATTATGTGATTTAAGTCAATCCCTAAGGAATACGACCTCGCTTGTAATCGTCACTACAACATAAATGACATTAGGTAACGCCTAAAAAGTATTACCTAATAGCCATAAAATGTTACCATAGACAAAAGGTAGCACTTTGATCGGTATTGCAGCTTGCTCGTGCTACCTATTGTCTAAGGTATTACTTTTGGTAGCTTTTAGTAACACTTTTTTAAGCGTTACAATAAGTCTTCTATAGTAACACTTTGAAGTAACACTTCTAAAATGTTACTATACAAAATGTAACATTTTTATTGTAAAATAGCGTTTTACTCCGTTTTAAACCGATGTCTATTAAATAAAAACCTATGTTGATGCCCTGGGGTGACTTTTTACAATGATTTAAAACCGATGTCGTTTATATGATTTAACAAATGACTTAAAAAGGGCTTCTAAAACCAATGTCCTTTCTATAATAAACATCAATTTCTCGTAAAAGCGAGAGGTTCAAAACGATGTTGCTTGAACCAATTTTTACAAATATTTAACGTCGGTTAGAATGTCAGTCTATTAGTTTTAATAACATTCGTTCGGTTTTAACGAGTTGTTGTTTGTTTAATAAAAAGTCTAAAGAAATAACAACCGAAGAAGATAAGACAATACTACAAATAAGAAAGTGTGATTACAAATATTACAAAAAATACAATGATTGCTTTTTATAAAGCCACAAAAAGTTCTACTCAAATTCCAATTCTAGCATACAACAAAAAGAATACAAAGTATAATATAAAACCAAGAAGAAAATCTTCATCTCTTCCACCCCGCATACCAAAAACAAAATCGAGTCTCTATTCAACCAAGACAAACCATATATAATCACAATTTTGAAAATGTAGAGCACTTAGGCCCATATGTTGATTAAAAATAAAAATAAAAAATAACATAGCTAACATCAAACTTAAAAATTGAAAACCAAGTTTGGGAACTAATCGATGTCACATACATGTGACACTCATGGAATAAAAAACAACAATCCAATTGGTTTTTCATTTTAATTTGCTTAACAAACATGGACTAACAATTTGATCTAATAACAACCTTCCTTGTTAGGTTAAGTTAATGATAATATAAGAAGCACTAGCTAAAAGACTTAATATTATTTTTCCATATATGCAAGAGCAGTTCAACAACACTATCGAGGGAATACAATGAAGAATCCACACAAAGTTGTGAAGTAAATATATTCACTCAATTCCACTTATCATACTCTATTCAAGCATATACAAATTCGAAAACTTAAATCAACACAAACATGACAGATGGGTTAATCCAGGTAAGATATACATTGCATGGAATGAATCTTAAACAGGAAGAATACATTTTTTCTTCTTAGTAATGTTGAAGGAGGATGGTGGTAAGACAAGCTTTCCTATAACTTGAAAAGCCACATCCAAATTTTTTAAATATGATAAATACCTCAAAATAAGACCACAATTGCGAGAAACACTTAAAAAGGAACTTCGAAATTCTGTAAACAGACATAACAGTTCAGAGAGAAAGTTAATACTAGTTCTTCCAGTTGACAAATGGACAAAATTACAAGTAAACAAAACAAGCTAACAGGGTCCACTCACATTAAGATGGAAATGTCATGGATGATGTATCTGCATAACAAGGAGTGCTCATGATCATCACGGTTGCCACAACCAAAATATAGAATGCTCAATCAAATTATGCTCACAAAAATCATACAACAATCACTTGTGTTCCTGAATGATTGACCTAGACACAAGGGCGGAGCTAGGACGATTTAGTAGGGTGGGCCAGATAGAAAATCCAAGAAACAATAATACAAATTATAACTAAATTTTTTTTTTGAAAATTGTCGCTAGTTTTGTTTTTTTTTTTAAAAAAAAAAGGCTGGGCCAGGGCCCAGATTGGCCCAGCCCTGTCTCCGCCAGTGCCTAGACAACAATGAGCGTCAAAAAATGATTCAGAAACTATCAGTCCCCATCACCCCAACCCCGCAAAAAACCTCTCAATAATACAAATAAATGAAAAAGAAATACATTAAAGAATGAAAACAGAATGTGAACTGGAAAAAAAAAACAAAAAGAAACAATTAAGAGAGTCAAAATCCTTTGTCAATATATTAAGCGAGAGCAATGCTCCTTCCAACTAAGAAAATATTCCACTAAAAAGTATATGATTTTTGAATATCACCAAGAGGAATAAAAAAATTTACATACGAATTATCGCGATCAACAAGAAGTCCAACCATCATCAACAAGTCCAACCAAACATTTCGCAAGTTAATAATAAACTAGTTCACTCAATCTTTGCATCTCTTTTGATAATTAGAATTTTAAACTTTATATATCAGAGTGAAATTTATTACAACTATAGAAAACAACACCTTTGAATTGATAGTTGTTAAGCAAATCATCAATAAAACTTAATCAACCCATAAGCTTTATGGGTGACTCAATAAACATGAAAATGTAAGCTCTTGAACCAAATTGGTACACCAACAAAATAAAGTTAAACATAACATAAGCTTAACACCAGAAACAAGATGGCAGACAAATTCAATTATTTGTTTGATTTTTCTGCAACCAAAATGTTTCAAATTGAGACAGAGACAATTAATGATGTTACACGATAATATTCAACTTCCTCACAAGTAGTGATTGGATGTAATTGCACAAAAACACAAAAGCGCAAAGGCAAAAACTAACTTACTTTTTCAAATGGCTTTTAAAGATCAATTGAGGGGAAATTAACTAATTGTACCTTTTTATATAGAGAAAGATGAAATTTGCGGCTTCCTTCAAATTTGAGATATCCCATTTTTCAAAGAATCGCAACGCCATATGTTTGTTGAACCAATTATATGTAGAAACCTGTTTCATAAAATAATAAAGTGAAAATAAGAACCATCTTATATCTAAAATGAAACCAAAAAAGTGAAACATTCGATAATTGCTAAACCTTCTCGATGTATATTTCGTAAACCATTGGAGGTCTTGTAAATTTCGAGCACACAAAGTCTATACTTGGCATTGCTTGATTTCGATTAAATGCGATGTGATGCTCCAAAAGTCGAATGACACTTTATCTTTCTTGTTCTCACATCATACACATGCCTCACACCTTTACAAATCACCAACTAATCAAATAAACACCATTAGTGGAAATCACAGTTTCCCTTCAATACACCCCATCTAGTTACATGGTACTGAGAAACAAAAATAAATAAAATAAAGAGATCTACCAGTTGTACTGGATAGTATCCATCAAGGTAGATATAAAGCAACATTAAAAGAGATGACAATTGGATTGAGTCCTTCACATTTATCAATTTCTTGAATGTGATATTGAGATTTTGCGAAATTCAACTATTACATAAGGAATTTATGCCCTAATCTTAAAATTTAATTTAATGCCCAAACAATTTCCAACATCAATTAGCCCAAATTAACTAATTAACAAATCATGCCAAAACAATAACATACAACATCTGTTTCGGACTTTAACTACAAAACAATTCAAAACCCGGACACATTTGAATTTGGGCAAGTGAGAACATGAAATTAGGTCGAAACCTTTAGGAATTTGCCACAAGCCCGAGCCCTCGGATTAGGGGTGAGAAGCACTACGATGCAATTTGGAGTTATGGCGGCTGGCCGACAAAATGGATGGCAGCGAACTTGGGTCGGCACGGTAGTGTGGACTTGAGCGAGAAGACAGAGATGAGGAAAATCATTTAGCGAAGAGGATCGATGGAGAAACAAGGTTATTTTTGGAGATGGGAAGGGGGAAAGAAGAATAATAAGAATAAAAGCCCATATTAATCCTTTTTTTTTTTTGAAGAAAAAGGAAGTATGATATATATACATATTGTTGGTGCTCCGGTGATTCACACAAATGCAAAAAAAGCATTCTTCTATTTGTTTTTAATATTTAAGTCAAATTTATTAATTAAAATGTTACAATTATTTGTGTTACAAATAATCCCTTGAAAAAGTGTTACCTATAAAGTGTTACTTATGTAAAAGTGTTACATATAAGTGATACATATTAATAAAGTGTTACAAAAATGCCATAATTTCAAAAGTGTTACAATAATGTGATACATAAATCAATAATTGTAAAAGTGTTACAAGAATTGTGTTACCTATTCTCGCTTATGTTGTAGTGTGTCTATTTTTAGCATAAAAGATTTTATCGATCAAAACTCAAACATTTTGACGGGTTAAAATAATGTGCAAGTAGAAACAATGTGATGAGTTTTGGAAATAACATATCTTAGTATTTTGGCCATAACTCTGAAGAAAATTATGTTGAGGCACTTCGAGAGCAAAGTCGATGTTTTGATGTCGCACGATCACACGCATGATTTTTTTAGCAAGTTTCATGATTTTTCTTTGTTTTTGGATTATCCCACCTTGTATAGGAGTCTAGAACTTATAAATAAGACTTGGGGGATCCATATTATTGTATACTCTTACTTCGTAGCACTTTTAAACCCTAATTTTCACTATTTTCTCTTGCATCGAACATTGAGATTGCTTGTTCTTCCATCGAAGAACTTCTATAGCTTTATCTAGTGTAGATCTTCTTCATTCTTCTTATCGGATATTCAAATTACTTGTGATTGCTATTATTGCATGATTATGTTCATTATTCCTTTCTCCCCTTGATTGAATTGATGAATCTATCTACAAGCATGAACTAACTTTCTTGTCCTAGGATTAGGATGAATTGATTGAGCGAACAAGCATGAATATTGATTGATTGATTATGTATTGCATAATCGAATTGTTTTATCTTATAATTAATTGTCTGATCAACTTTTGATTATCTTGAGGAAATAATTGAGATCGAGAGATAATGTTATTGCCGGACTATATTCAGTTAGGAGATTAATATGAATCAACAATGTATTATATAACTTGGTTAGTTAATTGGGTATATTGGATCTATCTAGACTTAATCTGTGAATACGAGTTATTAGATCTAGGCATACTTTGTATTTGTATTCCTTAATTGTTAATCGCATGACCAATTGATTGGTATTCTACTTGTGAGTTTGATGATATGATTATGAAATCCCAGACACTTTCACTACATCTTTTTCTCTGGGTTTAATTGTGTCTACATTTTAATTGGTATTTTTCTTGATTTTTTTTTGATAATTAAAATCTCAAATCTAGTTAAAGTATTTTGATTTAAATTATTTTTGTGATTTAATTATTTGTCGTCTAAGTGTTCAATGAGACCATTTGTGGTTCACTTGTTAACCTACAATTGATCTCGCACTCTTGCTTTGAGTATCGCTAGATTGACTTAGATGTTTTGGGTTGAACAAAAAACCCATCCCGGACTCACTCATTGCCTTCCATACCTCTAGCACACCTAATAAGTTTTACTTTCTATCTAATTGTCTTCCAACCTCGAGGATATTTACTGAATGATATTTTTCATTTAATAGATAGACATAATCATAACTTGAGAAATCATCAATAAATGTGATAAAATATTTTTTTCCAAAAGAGAAAACTTTAAAAGGCCTGCAAACATCAACGTGTATTATTTCAAGAAGTTAAGTACTTCTAGTGGCTCCTTTTATGTGTTTCCTTAAATATATTTCACAAAAATACCAAGAACAAGAAAATCCAAATCGAGAGAATTTTATTCTTTATTTCATTGGGAACATACCCCAAAAGTTTACATTACAAGTAAGTAGAATTTTCATTCACGAAACCACGTTTAACTCTAACATTATGACGCAAGCCTAAATTTATACAAACCATCATTAACGACACCAGAACCAATAAAATATTTTGTTTGATCAAACTAAAACATTCATTACCATATTTGAAGCAGTATCTAATAGAATCAAGTCCAAAAAGAGAGACTAGATTGTGAGAAACGAAGGTACATAAAGAGCTTCAAACAAGTCTAAATAATGCCCAGTTTTTAATATCGAACGATAAGTTCCAATAGCTTCAACTAGAGCTTTGAATCGATTTTCCGTAGACATATTTTTCATTTGTACTTATAATTTGGGTTGCCAGAAATCCATGCATCATATTTTACATGTGAGTGATGCAACCAGAATCCAGCCACCAAGGGTGATGAGGAACGTCAACTAAATTTTACTCGAAATATACGAGAGCATTAAGTGTATCTTTCTTTTCGAACCATGTCTTACCTTCAGGCAATCGTTTTGGAAGTGTCCAAGGTTCCCACAGAAATGGCACTTAAGCTTGTTTTGTTATTCCTTTCTAAACGTCAACATTTGACTCATTCACCTTAAATGGTCTTTATTTGCCATTTATTTTCTTTATTTTGACTTTCATAGAAGTTCTTTAATTAGATAAGCATGGAACGGAATGAGTTCCCAAATTCTTAATATGTGTTTTCTCATGTGCAAGCATACCATGAAATCCACTCACATTCTGTTTGTCCTTCATGGTGTTATAGTTCATTTGGAGCGGACCGCACTTTCGAGGGTAGTGAGTTTATGATAAAATGCACGAGGAAACTTTCATCCATATTCTTCATTTCTATTACGTGCTCATGGATGCTACGAGAATCATCAAACTTCATGGTGGTTAAGGTAGCCATTAACATCCCAGTAAAAGACTTGTGGGCAATTTACGAATGTTGTCCCACTAATTACGTAAATTACTTAGCACTTTCAGTATGGGAAAAGTGATTTGATGTTCTTCTCCATACTCGTTCATAAACATTAGGCTTAGTCTGCTCAATATTTTCTAAGGATCATGGACAAATTTTTCAGTATCACTGCTAGTATCAGTAATAGCAGCAGACTTTTCAACTTGAAGTGCCAAATCAATATCCGAGACACTAATGTGAAATTAGATTTGTTTGCACGATTCAGAGAAATTATGTTTGTTAAATAGTGGGCGAGACAAAACATGTGAATGAGGAGAATAGGAATATGTACTACAATTAAAAAAATTGATTGAAGCATTAATGCTTTGAGATCACATAATACGAAGAACAATTAATATACATTGAAGTTCTCGTTTCCATGATCCATAATATACTACATTAAAGGTAATTGATGCTAAAATTAAATTCACATAAATATACTCTTACTAGACATATTTTCTATGTTTGGATATACTAAGTACATCTAATCAAGTATATTAATTAAAAACCATAATGTACATGATTATAAAATAATTGATCATCTTTAGGCGATCCTAATTATTTTATTATCAACGAACCTCAATATACACATTATAATATTATCACTTCATTTTGATTAATAGCATCACATAATCATGGGTCATTAATTTTATTTAATTTTACATTTATGATAAACCTTCTAATTTGGCCACTTTGGGGACTAACAAATTATTAATAACATAGAATTTAAATTAAATAATACATACTATACAATTAGATAGATTTTACGATTCAGTCATTGTGGTGACTTACAAACTATCTTTTACATAAATTTCAAATACACACTTAATACTTGAATTGTAGTGAAATTATTATTATATTTTAAAAATAAAATTAATAGTCACGAAAAACCCCGAGGATGGGCTACTTCGAAAAAATTTGAGGTTTTTGAAAATAAAAAAAAACCATTAGATTTGATTTTGTCTTAAATTTAAGGGGGTAATTAAAATATTTCTATAGTATCATGAGATTTTTGAAATATTTTTTTCTTTTGAAGTGGGAAATTTAAGGAAAAAAATCAAGTCTCAAGGTTTTTTTAATTTTCAAAAATATATGGGTTTATTGTAATTAGCCCAAACCACGGGAGTATTTTTATAATTATCCCGATAAGATTTGTGCATGTAATCAAGAGATTTTGAATGTAAACAACTTTATATTATATATATATATAGGATTTGGTTCAAATGAGACCAATATCCTACGATGAGACAAGTGAGACATAATTTGGTACATCCATTATATTTTTTGAATGGTGTAGATTAATTCAATTTTTAATGTATATTTAATGTGTAAAATCACAAAAGGATATATATATATATATATATATGTAATTACACATAGGGACGCCTCTTGTGGTAATTATGGATAGATTTGACCCCCTTTATTATCGCCCAAAACGAGATTTTCATGCATCTTGAACACCGAGATTTTTTGGAATAATTTAGCAAGCTTAAATTTGATACAATCATTATAAATTTGATTAGGTTTTTTATTCGAATTGTTTTCTACATGTTCAAACTTGATCCGAATTTATTTACGGGGTTGGTTCGATTTTTTTCATTACATATGCAATTAAAAAAACATAAACATGCAACGAAAGACGTAAATATGCAACTAAATTATTAAACTCCGGCATACCTATATAGCGGTTGGTTCGAATATTTCTATTTATTTCGAATTTTGTTGGAGGCATACCTATACAGTGTGTTGCATATTTATGTTTTTTGTTGCATATTTTTCGCTAGTTCGTTGTATAAATTGAATAATTTCATTGCATATTTTATTTTTATTAGCTGGTAGGTTTTCGAACCAGGACTTGTATAGATGCAATATTTTTCTTGCCTATTTATGTTTTTTTGCTATATTTTTTTGACAATGTTTTTAGATTTTTTGTTGTTGTTTTATTTGTATATATATTTCATGTATAGATTTAAATTTTTTATTGCATTTGATAGAATTGTTTCATGCATTTTTCATGATATGGAAGCCATGCTTCACAAGGAATTATGCATCGATATGTTAGGACTTATACAAAAAAAATTCAATTTTTATACATCAGTTTTGTTATGCATCAATGAATTAGTACATATGCAATTTTTTTTACCATATCTATTCATCAGATAGACATCTTATACATGCAGCATAATTAAATTATTTTTATAGTATGAAATATGGCCTTTTTTTTGCTAGAGATTAGAGGATTTTGGATGTTATTATAATTGATTGCATCCCTAAATTAAAGGAAATAGATATGGTAACTCCTATTTTCTAGTTGGACGATTTTTTGTGATTTCTCCTAAATGCCCCCATCCGAAAATGATGCTAAATAATGCAACAATATCTAATATTTCAATCTTATCCATCCAATGATTAATTATAATGCTTTTGATTAGGTCTCACGGTCTCACCCCAATAAATGGTCTCACAAGAACCCACCCATATATATATATATGTGTGTGTGTGTGTGTGTGTGTGTGTGTGTGTGTGTGTGTGTTGGGAAAATTTATGTATATGTTTTAATGATACCATGTAAAACTTTAATTAGGAAGTTGGCACCCTAATTCAAATGTAATTCAACTTGTAATAGATAGAGTTCTATGAGCTGAGTTGAAGACAGCCAAGTTGAAGAATTGCAAGACTTGACTGAAGATTGAAGAAGAAGACCCAGCTGTGTGGCAGTTGTGTGAAGTGAAGTGAAGGTTCAATCAAGTGATGAAAAAATGTCTCAGTCAGCTACCTGACAGCAAAGTCATTCCAAAATGATTGGAATCGATTGTCAAAGGGGTATGCAGCAGACAGAACTCGAGAAAGCTGAAAGAGATCCGTTGTCAATCAAAGTCAAGGTTTTGCTGGAAATAGGCATGTTTCAGGCTGGCAGCAATAAAGTTGTTTTGCTGAAAGAGTGCAAAAAGCAAGGAACCAATGAGATGTACCTGAAATTCTGCAGAGGCTAAGGAAAGGCTGCGGAGCATTAAATTCAAGGTACGGTCTCCATAAATGTTGCAAGATAAGACAAGCCAACAACCTACAAAGTGTAGTTTGAAAAATGAGTCTATCTCTTCAACAGACATATTTTCAGACGTGCACTATAAAAGGCTGAGGAGTCATTTAGAGAGAAGGTAATGAACGACACAGACTATCAAGCATACAAGCATTCAAGCAATAACCTGCAAAATATCTCTCAAGCTTACAAAGAATATCCTCAAGCCTAAACTCGAAGGAAATCGATCCAACACACTTAGTGAAGGAAAGACAACTTCATCAGTTGAAGAGGAAAACCTATTATCAAGAATAAGGGGTCTACTCCCCAAAGTTGAAGGAGGTGTAGTAAGGTTCCATCAAACCAATGCTTTGAACCAGTTGGAGGGCTAAGTGATCAAGTCCAAAGGTTTGAAGGAAGCTGAAGTAGCGGGACAGTCGTCTTGTGAAGAAGCAGAGTCCCAGGAGCAGCAGGCTGTGTGGTCAAAGCTGACTCGGACTGATAACTACTGTGTAACCAAGTCAAGTTACTTAGTGGATTCCTCCAGGGGTTGGAGAAAAGTGGATTAGAGGAATTACCCCATCCTCGAACCACTATAATTGCTTGTGTCCATTTACTTTCAGCGCACTTAATTTCTTGTATTATCTTTATATCTGTTGCTAGTTAAATTGCTAAAAAACGTATTCAAAAATTCTAAAAAACAAGTGCTAAAAAACGTACTCAAAAATTCTAAGGGTGAAAGTCTTCCACTGTTAAAAATCAAGTCAACTGCTTTTAAAGTGTTAGCTGAAAACAGCTAAGTTATACTATCAACATCTCAATCAATTCTGTTGAGTGGGTAACTTTGTTGTGTAAGCCAACTTAGCTGTCCTTCAAGGACTTAGCTAACTTAAGCCAACTCTGAAATTGTTTAAAAGGACTAAAATCAAAAAATTGGTAAATTTTATTCAACCCCCCTTCTAAACTTTACTTACAACCTTTGGGACCTACACTATATATATATATATATATACATGGAGGGATCCTGTGGGACCACCCTCCTAGGTAAGACCATAGGACCAAATCTACACCATCAAAAACATAAATCAATGGCCAAGATCTAAATAAATCTATACTGACTTTTCATATGAAAATATACATTGTAGGGGGCAAAATAGGAATCCAAAATTATATATCGTAATCGCTTCCTAAAAATTAGGGGCGTGATCTTGTATTGATCACGTCCCCATAATCAAGCAATTCACCTTTCCTTTCTCTCCCTTCCTGATGTGGACCGCAACAACAATTGTGCATACGACCCAACAAATATGTTGTTAACCCAAGATTTTCACTAGTTTGGTTAATTTGGTGGAAACCTCGACCGTTGCTTGGCAAAGCAAGAACCTCGGTATCTTGAAGACGCTACAAGCAATTTATGGATTATTGCACGATAAGTCAATAATTGCAAGAAGAACACAAATCTTGAAGCACTTGGAGAAACACTCAATTTTAAGAGTAAAAGATTAATTGTATTGATAACTAATGAAAAACAATAAGTGTTCACCCTTATAAGAGATCCAAACCCTAATCCTACTAGGAAACAACTTAAACCGGAAAAGGAAACTCAAAAACTGAAAAAAAACACGAAAAAGGTCAACTCAGCGGCTCGTGACACGGCCGTGTCGTGGGACACGACCAGGCCGTGTTCTCCGGAACAAAAATTTCAATCGCAGCACGGTCGTGTTGCCTGACATGGCCAGGCCGTGTCGCTTGCTGGAACTCGACATCAACCCTCCAATTGTAGCATGGACGTGTTACCTGGACACGGCAAGGCCGTGTTGCCAAGCACGGACGTGTCCGTGAGCACGGCCAGACCGTGTCGCCCGGTGCACGCCCTGTTTCGACCTCCTTTTCGTCTCGAACTCAAAATAACAACCTAAGACGCGGCCCTAAAGGTTTTCTTAGCCTCTAAACATCAAAACAACTCCAAAATAATTGAAAATTACGACTAACTAAGATAATCGAACACAAGACACTAATGAGACTTGATTACAATGTCTTCAAGATACAAAGTGACTCGTATTCTCGGTATCCTTAGCTTGCTCAGTCTGAGGTGGACTCCGAATTGTCAATGATGCCAATCAACTGGACCACCCGAACTTCTTCCTCTGTTGGCAAAGCACTCTCGGTCTCCTTTTGCACGACTTGAATTAACCCATTGAGCACATCCTTAAACTTCTTTGCTCGAGCCCGTGTTATCGGACCAAGCGCATCATTCTTCGGATTCTCCGTCCATGGATTCTCATCACTTCCGATTCGAACCTGCAAATTATTTAAATATGGCAACAAAATTATGCAACAATTAATTAAAAGTATACAATTCAATAAACTAACTATACATTAAAATATTACTAAATATACATTGTCACGCCCCAAACGCGACGCGAGCGATCAATCACTTAAAAAATAAATCCAACATTCTAGAAAACGATGTAACAATCCCAGTGAAACAAGGTCTAAAGCAGCGGAAAACTACAAGTACAGTACGTTTACAAATTCAACCCAACAACCACATAGCTTACAGTCCAGAACTAGGAAATAAAATACACATCATATCGCCAGCTTAAGTGCCAAAGGGTCCTACGCCCTTACATTACAGTCCAGAATTTCAAAGAAGATAAAAGAGTCCAACAAAGAGTAAAAATAAAAGAAATCAGTCCAACAACATAGATAACGATAGGAAGTAAGTCCAACGGGAGGGCACGAGAATTCAATCCAGGGCAGGTTCAGCTTCTTCGACAAAGTCCTCTTCTAAGGTTAGAAAACGGGGAGGGGTGAGACGAAAATCTCGGTGGATGGGTGATCGTGTGCAAGTGTGGCGATATATATAGTTGATGCGAGAAATTTAGTTGTATGAAAATGCGTGAGAGATGATGCGTGATTTCACACACGATCCACAAGCGTCGTGATAAATATATTTAAGTAATATACTTATACGATTTAAGAAAAAGCGATTCGTGGTCATGCGGCACTATGGTTCAAGCGAGATAGGAGGATTGCGTGCGGTTTGTAACGCCAATCATATGCAAGACAAGTAAGCGGTTGCGTGCGGTTTGTAAGCGCCAACCTATGCAATACAAGTAGCGATTCGCGTCATGAATTTGTAAGCGCCAACCAAGCGGGTCGATTAACTCCGGGAATCGTGTGGATCGAACAATGATTCCTTCGTTCTTCCTTGTAACTCCCGAGTAAGATGGTCCAAGACTGTCACCTTATCGCTCCGTAGGCAAAGATAAAATCACAAAGTGGAGCTAGCAAGGCTCGGATCTGTCATAATCATGATTATACCTCAAGTACTACGACCCGCTTCCCTTGGACAAACTCCGTCCCTCGGTTGCGGGATTAGAACAATGGGGCGGGGCGGAGAGTGGAATAGCCGCCGAGCTGTCGGTTCCATCCCCGGCGTATCCATTCCGACCGTGAGCTCGACACACCAAGTCGACTCGAGGCGAGAAATTAAATACACGTTCGGGTAGTCAACCAGGGCGATCGAGTATATTGATTAAGGAAGCGATTCATGAAAAGTTTTTGAAAATTTGCGTAAGGTAATTACGGCGTTGGTGGAGTTATTTGGATGAAGATGATTATTGGGAGGATATGCAATCTTCGATATCTTGAAAGATTAGGTGGAACATAAGTCCCGATATAGATTCAAATCGCAAGACGAGGAAGTCGCCCGCGATCGGGTATTAATCGGTCAAAGCGGTCCGATAAGTCAAGGGTTTTTGAGAAAATAAAATATTTTAATTAAGAATTAAAGTCAGAGGGTCCAGGGCTGTTTTAGTAAAAGAAAAATAATTTGAGTTAGGTCCTTGATAAAAAGAAAATTTTCAATTTAGCCCCGTTTTGTTAAAATCAATACTTTTGGGGTTAAAAATTGAATAAATAAATATCCCGACCTTGAAAATTATGAGGTCAGTTCCTAAACTCTCCAAATTGTTCAGATATTTAGGTTTTTGAAGTTTTGAGGTCGAGGTTTTATAAGATTCTCATATTGGCCCCAAATTTGTTAAAATTGTCATTTCGCTCTAAGTTTAAAATAATTGGAACTCACAAACTGGAAGGGCTTTTAAAAGACGTTTTTTACAATTGTTCAGTGGGATATTGGGACAAAAGCAGTTTTTTGAAAGAAGTAAGTATAGGTCCCTTAACTTTTGAAAATCTCATTTTTGTCCCATTTTGAAATAATTGCTTTTAAGGCTTTTAGGGGTCTAATTGTTATGAAATTTGAACCTTGGGTCCAAGATATCATTATGTTATCGTTAAATTATTATTTCAGGTGCATGGACTGCATAAGTCCTGGAAATTGTATTTTGGTCCTCAAGTTTAATCTTTTACAATTTGGTCCCTCAATTTTTATAAAATTACTTTCCAAGCTCTAAACACTTGGATTTTTGGAATACACTTAAAACATGTTATTTCCAGTCCCTTAAGAGTTAAAATTTCAAATTTTAAAATTAGGGTCTGGTACAGTTTCAAAATTTGCAAAATAGCCCTTAAACTTCTCAAATTTTACAATATAGTCCTTGGGCTTTTAAGGGTTGATTTTATATATCTAAAAACTCTTAAAACTTTAATAAAATTTCAAAACATAATTTTTGAACCTGAGTTCAGTCCCAAAAATCGAAAATTACAGAGGAGTCCCTTAAGTTTTATTTTCTTGCAATTAAGTCCACCTACTTTCCATTTTTGCATTTTAAGTCCAAAAATTGAAATTTAATCAATTATGCTCGACTTATCCAGGTTATAAATCATTCAAAACATAGATTTCAAGAGTCATACACATACATATCCTTCTCATGCAAAATTTCATCAAGTATAACAATAAAATGTGCATGTATGCCCCATTTTCCGATAAATTACATTTTTGAGCAACACTTGAGAATTTTTCCAACTTAATACAAGACAATAGCATGCAATACATAATATATATCTCAAGTGCTCAATAACAAAATACTACATGCATATTTTCAATTTAAAACACCTAGAAGTTGAAAGGATTTTTCCACCCACCTTAAAGATCGGTTTGTTGGTGAAAATGGGATAAATCTCTCTCAATGAAGGAGTGACTTAGGTCAGCCCCTAAGTCAAGGAATATTAAAAAATATAGGAGTTATATGAATGTGGTTAAAAATTTAGGGAAAAGAAGAAGATGGTGAGAAAATTGGAAATACTACACTTACCTTGTGTAGTGAGTAAAATGTGACTAGTAATGGCTTCCAAGTATATGGTTTTGGTCACCCTTAATGTCAACCACCAAGGTCAGCCCCTAAAATTCCAAAAATAAAAATGGAGTATCAAAATCTTGGAAAATAGAAGAGAAGAAGAAAGTGGTGGGATTAATTTAAATTGGTCTTGTTTGACCAATTGGATGATTGAAATGGTGGGATTAATTTAAGATGTAGGTTTGAATTAATGGTGTAAAAATACACAAGAGGAATACACAAGGTGTACATGTACAAGAGTTGGGAGATATTTCTACACCAAAAAAATACAACAATGTCATCCCCTTAAGGGTAATTTGGTAATTGCATATATTTTTTGTCCCAAAATTGATGATAATAGATGAATAAATATCAATCTCCAAAATAATTAGTGATTACCTTTATCACTTATAAGTCTCATGATCCCTTAATCTAAATCGAATTCTTAATTCTATAAATTATAAATCCTAAAATAAATAGTCTCTTAAAATCTAAGGTGACTAATAAATACACCAATAATAATAATGATGATCATCAGTGATCGTAAATGCGAATTAAAATTAATAAATGATTATGATCACAAATAGAATTTAAAAGAATTAAATGAAAAATATATTTATCATTAATATCTACAAGTCAAAGTGACGAAGAAAATAGTCAAAATAATACAAAGACGATACGAAACAAGTACATAATCGAATAAAAATTGGGCTTCACATTCTCCCCTCCTTAAAAGAATTTGGTCCCCAAATTCTCTCTAAAATAGGTCTGGATATTGATTCTTCATATCTTCTTCCATCTCCCATGTTGCGTCTTCGTCTCGGTTGTGGTTCCGCCATACAACTTTAACCATTGGAATCTCTCTTATGCAACTCGCGTATCTGTGGTCAATGATTACGATTGGTTCCTCGGTGTAAGATAAATTCTCCATTAGAGGAGGAGCATCACGAGTGATGATGTGCTCGAGGATCCGATTGATACTTTTTCAATCTCGTCTGAGGAATACATCATGCATTCCCGCATCTTTGTCTGCGGTAACTCTAGTCGGTAGGCCAACTTTCCGATTCTCTGCAAAATCTTGTAAGGTCCAATATATCTCGGGCTTAATTTACCTCCTTTCTTTGGATTGATTAATCCTTTTCGTGGCAAGAGTCTGAGAAATACTTCATCTCCGGCTTCAAATTCCAAGTCCTTTCTCCTTTTGTCCGCGTAACTATTTTGGCGGCTCACGAGTCATGCGGATCCGTTCCTTGATCAACTTGACCTTCTCCATGGCTTCCGAACTAAGTCGACCTTTGGAATCGAGGGTGACTTCCATTTCTCCTTCGGAGTCCATTGGTCATCAATCTCCCAGTGTAGAGGGGATCTACACTTTCGTCCATACAAGGCTTCGTAGGGTGCCATCCCAATCGTGGCCTGATAGCTGTTATTATAGGCGAACTCGGCCAATGGTAAGTGTGCATCCCAACTTCCTTGGGGATCCAATGTGCGGGCTCGCAACATGTCTTCCAGGGTTTGAATTGTTCGCTCGGACCGCCGTCGGTTTGTGGATGTGTTCTTTGTCTTTGAAACTTAGCGAGGTACCCAATTCCTCATGTAAGCATTTCGAAATCGGAGACAAACCTCGAGTCTCTATCGACACTATGTAGACTGGCACTCCATGCGGTCGAATGATCTCTCGGATGTAAATTTGCGCAAGTTTTACGCAAGCTGTCGGTTTTCTTCATGGGTAAGAAGTGTGCGGTTTCGTGAGTCGGTCTCGACTACCCATATAACATCATCGCCTCGTCTAGTCCTCGGTAGATCCATCACGAAGTCTATCGTTATGTGTTCCCATTTCCACTCGGGAATTCTCAATGGTTGTAATAAACCGGATGGTCGTTGGTGTTCTCGCTTTTATTCGTTGACAAGTCAAACATCTCGCAACGAACTCGCTACTTGGTTCTTCATGTTCACCCACCGAAATGTCGTTTCAAGTCCTTATACATCTTGTTTCCTCCGGGTGTATAGTGTATTTCGAACGGTGTGCTTCTCGCTAGAATTCTGCTCCTAATCTTTCGTCACTTGGTACACAAACTTGATTCCAAAATTTTATGATCCCATCTTCATGTACCGAGAATTCGATCCTTCTCCTTTAAGTATCTTCTCTTTCGTCTTTGAAGTTGCACATATGTCTCTTCTGTCGCTTTGATCTCGTTCGGAGGTCGGGTTTAATGATATGTTAGCACATGAAATGTGAGCATTGGTCCTTATCGGATTCCAAGTGCTCAATTCTTCTAATGATTTCCACTCTCGAATCATTAGTCGGCTAAACTCGCCTTTACGCTCAAGTCGTCGTCTCTACTATGTTAGCTCTCCCAGGATGGTATTGAATATCAAAGTGATAGTCTTCTATTAACTCCATCCATCTCCGTTGCCTCAAATTAAGATCCTTCGAGAGAATAGATACTTTAGGCTCTTATGATCTGTGTAAACCGTGAATGTTGCTCCGTATAGATAGTGTCTCCACTTCTTTAACGCGAACACTATCGCTGCCGAGTTCCAAGTCATGCGTAGGGTAATTAGCCTCATACGGCTTGAGTTTTCGTGATGCATAAGCAATGACTTTTCCTTCCCGCATGAGCACTGCTCTCCTAGTCCCTCCTTTGATGCATCACTTTGAGACGACAAAGTTTTCTTTCCCTTTGGAAGGGCTAGATCGAGCCGTAGTAAGTCGTTTCTTGACTCTTGGAAACTAGTCTCACACTTGTAATTCCACTCAAACTTGACTTGCTTCGGTTAGTCGAGTGAGTGGTCCGGCTATCTTGGAGAAATTCGGATAAATCGTCGATAATATCCAAATGAGTCTAAGAAACTTGATCTCCGCTACGACTCACGGTTTGTTTCCATTCAACCACCTGTCTATACCTTCGAAGGATCTCACGGCGATCCCAAAGCGGATACTATATGTCCCAAGAATGCGACTTCACTAAGCCAAAATTCGCACTTGCTGAATTTGGCATACAACTTGTGCTCTCGTAGTGTCTCCAAAACAATTTTCGGATAGCGTTTATGCTATTCTCTAGACTTAGAGTATACGAGTATGTCATCAATGAATATCACTACGAATTAATCCAAATAAGGTTGAAAAACTCGATGCATCAGATCCATAAACGTTGCTGGTGCGTTTGTCAGACCGAAAGGCATCACTACAAACTCGTAGTGTCCATATCTGTCCGAAATGCCATTTTGGAAACGTCTTCTTCACGGATCTTTAGCGATAATATCCCCTGTTGTAAATCAAACTTGAGTACACCGTCGCTCCTTGAAGTTCATCAAACAGTTCATCTATCCTCGAGAGGGATATTTGTTTTTAATGGCCACGCTTGTTGAGTCCGTGATAGTCTATACACGGCCTTAATGTGCCATCCTTTTTCTTGACGAATAAGTATTGGTGCTCCCCAGGAGAGACGTCTTGGTCGTATAAATCCCACATCCATCAACTGTAATTGAGTCTTCAACTATTGTAACTCAACAGAGCCATTCTATACGGCGTTAAGAGATCGGGGCGGTTCTGGTAATACCTCGATGGTGAACTCGACTTCCCTATCGGAGGGACAGTGGTGAGTTCTTGTGGAAATACATCGGTATATTCCGATTCTATAGGTACTTGATTAATTTGTGCCTCAACCTTAGGTTTGTTAATTACAAACGCCAAATACCCTTGTGCCCCTCTAATGATCGCCTTTCTCGCTTTCATTGCTTTGAAATGATTGGGGCAATCTTAACTCGTGCTCTTCCCAAAATTTCTACTTCGGGCTTACCGGGTTCACATAGCTTAATGGACTTGCGATGGCAGTCCATTTGTGCGTGGTGTGCAGACAACCAGTTCATCCCCAAAATTATGTCGTATTCGGATATAGGTAATAAAATCAAATTGGCCGAAAATTTATCTCATCAATCTTAACTTCGCATGCATTATAGATAATATCTGTTATCTGGCTTGCGCCCATAGGAGTTGATACTTCTAGACCTATAGGCATATGTTCCATGCATGCATGCAGCTTGTGCACAAAATGTGGTGCAACAAATGAATGCGTTGATCCAGGGTCAAATAGTACTTTAGCGTAGTGGCTAGATACCGAGCGTACCTTCCACCACGTCCATTTATTTCGAGCCTCATGTCCGGCTAGTGCAAATGCTCAGCGAGCATCCTTGCGCCGGCTTACCCTAGCCGTTACCCGGCTTCGTGGTTGCACTGTTTGGTCGGTCTTCGTATTTCGGCAATCCTTCACCGTGCTGATCACTACCATAAGCGTAAACACCTTCCCGGTTTATGCCAACGATCATTGCGCGTATGCCCCGGTTTACGCAATGCGTACACACACTTGACCCGGCTTTTTCAGATCGGTCCTTTTCCTTTATCCGTCTCATTAATCGGTCCTTCAAACTTAGCATGCTTTGCTTAGATGGTTGTCCCATAGTTGTCCTCTTGAGATCGTTTGATGGCCTACTCTGCTGAATCTGTCCCAATACGGTTCGATCCCGACTCGATGCGGAGAGCCGCCTTTACCGCGGTGAGTAGGTTGTCATTTCGACAATCGGAAAAGGCCGCTTTTGAAGTTCTAGCTTGATCCCGTGTGAACTTATATAATTTGTCCTCTTACTCATGATTGATTGTCCCCCAGGCGTATTTGGACAATCGATGAAACTCGACTTCGTCTTGGGCTACGAGACATGTTCCCTGTCTCAACCTATAGAATTCATCCCGTCGTGCCTCCTTCATGACTTGGGAATATCTTGCTCATTGAATTCAGCCAGAAATTTTCCCATCCTATCTACTTGGTCCTGGTCCCATTTTCTCTCAACTCGCCGCCACCAATCTATATAGCGGCCGATTCTAGTCGAAACACGGCGGCGTAACCTTTTGTTCCCCGAGTATTAGAGAGCATTGAAGATATTATCCATTTTCCCAATCCATTCTTACGCCTTTAAGTCATCGGGCTCTCCTAAGAAAGCCGGTGGGTCAAATCGCAAGAATCACTCCAGTGCAATCATTCGCCTCTTTAGCGGGCTCGAAATACGGCATTGAGGCTCTACTTGTTGCCTCATGAAGACCGATGCTCTGTTGCGGGGCTATTGCAATCAAGTTATCTCCTGCGATCGGCGGAGGTGGTGGTGGTAGTTCGGAGAGGTACCCGTTCCACGGGTACGTCCTCATACCTTCGGGAACACGGCGGGGTCTCCGCGTCCATGGTTTCGGCCATGTATCCGTAGTTTAGCTACAATTCGAAAGGAATGATTTCCATAAGTACTTGCATATAACAAGTTATATCACAACAACAATACACAAGACATAGAATAAGTAGAAAAAGAATATTCATTGATGTGAAATTTGAATACACCCGAATGAGTTCATACAACAAGAAATATAAAATCGAAGATAAACTAGAGTCGTTACAACTTGATTAAGGTACAAATCAAAGCAAAATACAACATGATAGAAATAAGCATCGGCTAAAATCTAGCATAGAAGCTATCTACTCGGTGAGATCGCCATCATCATCACTAGCGGCCTCGTCCATAACCGGATCTCGATCGGGCCGAGGTACCACCTCGGCATTAGGCCGATTAGCTAAATCCAGTCACAGCTCGATCTCGGAGCATCATCGAGTGGGCGACTTCAAGCGCCTCGGGCTCTTCATCTTCCATTAGATCCTCATCGGGATCCTCTTCATGATCTTCTTCGAGGATCCTCCTTGGGATCTTCTTCATTATCGGCCTCGAAGTCGGGCATGGGTTCCGCCTCGGGTGGTGGCAACGGTGGCGCATTAGGCTGCTAAGGCGCCTCAAAGCACATCCCGGCTGAGTTAAGGCATGCGTGAGGTCCTCTATCACCTGCATTTGTTTGATGATAGTATCTTGAGACGATCGATGGTGGCTCTCGACATGTATGCCTCCCTTTCCCACTTTCCGCGGCCTTCCTTGGCGCATTCCATATTCGTGCGAGTAACTTCCAAGTGTTCCTGGATTGACGGATTTGATCCTCTCGAGCACGGATGGTATCCTCGTGATCCTTAGCAAGAAGGGTAAGATCGTTCTTCTCCTCTTGGCTCTTTGCCGAGGAGGTGTGTCGATTCTAAGTTGCGGCGCGTTCCTCGCAATTTTGAGATAGCCCGAAGGTATTCCCGGTGCCGTGGTTCGTGTATGCCCGAAAGTAATTACGTTCGGCATGGGCCTCCAATAATTCCCACCAGATAGGTAGCGTCGGCTCCATCCTGAACAAGCCAAACTAAGAAGGATTAGTCGAAGTAAGAAAAAATAGGGAAGAACAAGGAAAGAATGACTAAGGAAAGTCAGTCAAGAGTCAACTAAGTCAAATCAAGTATGACTATGGATTCTCCAAGTATAAATTCTGACTTAACATAAACATCAATAATACGGTTCTATGCCATTATTGAAATCGATTTCACACTTAATTGGTCAGGTTGCGGTACTACCCAACACAGTCCGAGGGTCCTATCCTGGGTCAGCTCGGTGTAAGTTTCCATCTTACTGTCCGAGCTCTGATACCATAATCATCACGCCCCAAACGCGATGCGACGGCGATCAATCACTTAAATAGAAATAAATCCAACATTCTAGAAAATGATGTAACAATCCCAAGTGAAACAAGGTCTAAAGCAACGGAAAACTACAAGATGCGAGACGTTTACAAATTCAACCCAACAACCACATAGCTTACAGTCCAGAACTAGGAAATAAAATACACATCATATCGCCAGCTTAAGTGCCAAAGGGTCCTACGCCCTTACATTACAATCCAGAATTTCAAAGAAGATAAAAGAGTCCAACAAAGAGTAAAAATAAAATAAATCAGTCCAACAACATAGATAACAATAGGAAGTAAGTCCAATGGGAGGGCACGAGAATTCAATCCAGGGCAGGTTCAGCTTCTTCGACAAAGTCCTCTTCTAAGGTTAGAAAACAGGAGGGGGTGAGACAGAAATTTCAGTGGAGGGGTGATCGTGTTCAAATGTGGCGATATATATAGTTGATGCGAGAAATTTAGTTGTATGAAAACGCGTGAGAGATGATGCATGATTTCACACACAGTCCACAAGCGTCGTGATAAATATATTTAAGTAATATACTTATACAGTTTAAGAAAACATTCGTGGTCACGCAGAACTATGGTTCAAGCGACAGGAGGATTGCGTGCGGATTTGTAACGCCAATCCTATGCAAGACAAGTAACGCGGTTTGCGTCTGGATTTCTAGCGCCAACCTATGCAATACAAGTAGCGGTTGCGTGGATTTGTAGTACCAACCAAACGGGTCCGATTAACTCCGGAATCATGTGGATCGGAGGCAAAACATTCCTTCGTTCTTCCTTGTAACTCCCGAGTAAGATGGTCCAAGACCTCACCACCTTATCGCTCCGTAGGCAAAGACAAAATCCACAAAGCTAGCAAGGCTCGGATCAAATCATGAGTATACCTCAAGTACTACGATCCGGGGACAAACTCCGTCCCTCGGTTGCGGGATTAGGGCGATGGGGCGGAGAGTGGAATAGCAGCCGAGCTGCCGGTTCCATCCCGACGTATCCATTCGAATGTGAACTCGACACACCAAGTCAACTCAGCAGAAATTAAATACACGTTCGGGTAGTCAACCCGAAGTATATTGATTCGGGAGTAGTTCATGAAAAGTATTCAAAATTTGCGTAAGGTAATTATGGCGTTGGTGGAGTTATTTGGATGAAGATGATTATCGGGAGGATAAGAAATCTTCGATATCTTGAAAGATTAGGTTGAACATAAGTCCCGTTATAGATTCAAATGGCAAGACGAGGAAGTCGCCCGCGATCGGGTATTAATCGGTCAAGGCGGTCCGATAAGTCAAGGGTTTTTGAGAAAATAAAATATTTTAATTAAGAATTGAAGTCAGAGGGTCCAGGGCTTTTTAGTAAAAGAAAAATAATTTGAGTTAGGTCCTTGATAAAAAGAAAATTTTCAATTTAGCCCCGTTTTGTAAAAATCCAATACTTTTGGGGTTAAAAATTGAATAAACAAATATCCCGACCTTGAAAAATTATGAGGTCAGTTCCTAAACTCTCCAAATTATTCAGAGATTCAGGTTTTTGAAGTTAGAGGTCGAGTTTTTATAAGATTCTCATATTGGCCCCAAATTTGTTAAAATTGCCATTTCGAGCTCTAATTTAAAATAATTGGAACTCACAAACCGGAAGGGCTTTTAATGTGATTCCAGTTGTAAAATGTCACTAAGGTCAGTGGGATATTTGGACAAAAGCATTGTTTTTTAAAAGAAGCAAGTGTAGGTCCCTTAACTTTTGAAAATCTCATTTTTGTCCCATTTTGAAATAATTGCTTTTAAGGCTTTTAGGTGTCCAATTGTTATGAAATTTGAACTTTGGGTCCAAGATATAATTATGTTATAGTTAAATTAGTATTTCCAGGTGCATGGACTGCATAAGTCCTGGAAATTGTATTTTGGTCCTCAAGTTTAATCTTTTACAATTTGGTCCCTCAATTTTTATAAAATTACTTTCCAAGCTCTAAACACTTGGATTTTTGGAATACACTTAAAATATGTTATTTCCAGTCCCTTAAGAGTTAAAATTTCAAATTTTAAAATTAGGGTCTGGTACAGTTTCGAAATTTGCAAAATAGCCCTTAAACTTCTCAAATTTTACAATCTAGTCCTTGGGCTTTTAAGGGTTGATTTTATTTATCTAAAAACTCTTAAAACTTTAATAAAATGTCAAACATAATTTTTGAACCTGAGTTCAGTCCCAAAAATCGAAAATTACAGAGGGTCCCTTAAGTTTTATTTTCTTGCAATTAAGTCCACCATTCCATTTTTGCATTTTAAGTCCAAAAATTGAAATTTAATCAATTATGCTCGACTTGTCCAGGTTATAAATCATTCAAAACATAGATTTCAAGAGTCATACACATACATATCCTTCTCATACAAAATTTCATCAAGTATAATAATAAAATGTACATGTATGTCCTATTTTTCGATAAATCACATTTTTGAGCAACACTTGAGAATTTTTCCAACTTGATACAAGAAAATAGCATGCAATATATAATATATATATCAAGTGCTCAATAACAAAATACTACATGCATATTTTCAATTTAAAACACCTAGAAGTTGAAAGGATTTTTCCACCTACCTTAAAGATCGGTTTGTTGGTAAAATGGGATAAATCTCTCTCGATGAAGGAGTGACTTAGGTCAGCCCCTAAGTCAAGGAATATCAAAAAATATAGGAGTTATAATAATGTGGTTAAAAATTTAGGAAAAAGAAGAAGATGGTGAGAAAATTGGAAATACTACACTTACCTTGTGTAGTGAGTAAAGTGTGACTAGTAATGGCTTCCAAGTATAAGGTTTTGGTCACCCTTAATGTCAACCACCAAGGTCAGCCCCTAAAACTCCAAAAATGAAAATGGAGTATCAAAATCTTGAAAAATAGAAGAGAAGAAGAAAGTGTACTAAAAATTCCATTTCTTACCTTATAGTCCAACTTCGCACAATTTTTCTTCAAGATGACTAGTCTCTTAACTTCTTCAAAGGTCTTCTAGGTATACCTCAAAATCAAAAATCAAACTTAAATTAGAAGGTTAAAGAGATGAGTTAGGTGATATAAAAAATGGATTGAACAAGAAATGTTTCTTACTTTTGGAGTGTAGTTTCAAATTTTTGAAGAGTAGGAGATGAATTCTTGAAGTTTTTGGTTAAGTGTTAGTGTAGAAGAAGATGAAGAATGTGTAGAGAGAGTAGGAGGATTTTTTTGAGAGAAGTAAGAAGATTCAAGGCTTGAAGTGATTTTTGTGAAGAGGAATGAAATGAAATTTTGATTAAATGATTTGTGAGGTGAATAATTGGGGAATTAAGGCATAAATTAGTATTAGGCAACTTTACTAGGGACAATTAGCCAAAATGCTAAGCTTAGGGGAATTTTTAAATTGCTCTTGTTTGACCAATTGGATGATTGAAATGGTGGGATTAATTTAGGGTAAGTTCAAGAATGACCTCTTTTCATGTTTCGATTACAACTATGGCCTTCCTTATTAAAAGGATTCAAATATACACCAAATTCCCATTATACCCTTTATAACGAAATAAGGAAATATGATTAATTCGTGCAGATTTCACAGATACGAACACTTTTCAGTTTTTATTTCATGTTTCATTCGTGGCATTGTACACCTACTTAGATCCGTCTCCATACGGAGGTTTTAAAAAGATCATGTCGGGTTTCCAAACATAAACTTAATAGTCATAGAATTTAAAAGATGTTCGATTCTATGTTATCGAGTTCCAAACTAAGGTTTACAGTGAAAATGGAAATAGTCCATTACGACCATATCGTGCCCAACATGCTTCCGTAAAATTAATAAATCCCTTAAAATTCATACCTCTTTTGACCAAAACAAAGACCGGGTTAAGTGGTTCGCAACGCCACCAGTCGGAAGATTATCGCCCCGGATCGTTTGATAAACAACTCCTCAATGTTCAACCTCACCTCGGGAAGATGATCTACAAATTATCCGACTCCTTCGAAAAACTCGCCAAAGACAGCCTTGGTTCGTTTCTACTCCAAGGCGTAAAAGTAATTCTTCAAATGGGATTGATCAATAGTACATTATGAACACATGTTGAACAAACAACCTTTATTTTATTAAGAACTTAAAGAAAAATTTATTACATCATAATCTCTTTTTGGGAGGAAAACTTGTTTAGCCTCTCATAAAAGCTATCACACTCTTGTACATAAAATTAAAAACTAAAACTCGAAAATCGAAAACACTCGAAATTCTAAACTTACAACGAAAGAATTTTACAAAGAAAGTTTATTATAAGAAGACTAAGGAAATGTTCGATGCCTTTAGCCTTCCAATCAGATCTTGACATTTATAGAGGTAGAAGACCTCTATGTTCTCAGTATTATTGCCCCTAAGTGGAGGTCTCTTTCATCCTTGAATTATTGCTCCACATGCGCAATTAGTTGGCATCCAACTCATCTTCACATGGGTTGGGCCTCCTCTTGTCCTGTATCCGAAGTTTTTATGAAAACTTCCAAATCATCCGACTCGCCCTTCGTCTTTTAGTAACTTGACGGCATCTTTCATGGACCCATTTTTCGTCTTTTTCCGAGTGGGTTGTTACCTCGTCCGAGTCACATATCTCCACCGACTTTTTGGGGAATCTACTTTTTTGGTGGTCCCGAAACTTTGATACTTCGTGACTTTTCTTCTCCGTCGTCGGTCTTCTTCCGATCGACTTTTGGCCGGAATCCTTTGCCAAATTCCGGTTCCTTCGGTTTTGACATTCGGGACAAACCCGGTTCCCAATGGCCTATGTGAGCCATATTGAAATATTTTCGACGAGTTTCTTTACTCCCCGGCTTTGTTTTCCCACGAAGATTTCTTTTCTTTTCGAATAGGTCTTCTCATGAATCTTGTAGTTTTTCCCCGTCATAGTATTCAACAGAATGATCCGTTCACCGAATTTTGATAAAACTTGAACGGAAACTTGACTTTGTCCATCTCGAGAGATAGACCCACAATCCCCACGCCCTTCTTGTTGTAATTTGATCTTCAGTGAAGGTCATGGCCAATTGTACTTCTTCTGAATTAGCCTCCTTAATATTTTTGAAGGCTCTTTCATCTGGTCGTCGAAGCCTGATGTAATGGAAGGCTTCATGTCCACCTTTTCCGACGGGTTCTGTTGCTGCACTTATGAAATACAGCTCCAATGTATCCCCTCGTTTTAGGTTGTCATTGTTGGACCAAAGACTCGTAATCGCTTCCTGGATCCATTTTGGTAATTTTGTGATCTCCGGAAGCTGGTGAAGTAGTATAGATCGAGGCCAAAGCCCCAAACTCGTACCACCTCTTCACTTCTTCAGGGCTGGAATTTGGTAACATCCAAACCCTTGGATATTTTCCAGAAATGTCGATCTTTATTTTTTCTGGAGATATCCCTTGCCTGGTAATCAGTTTCTCCCAATTCGCCTGGTATTCCTGCCAAGAAGAAGAAACTTTAATCTCGTTAATATCAACCTTAGAAGTGCCCATCATAGGCCTAAGATTGATCTCTTCGCCCTTTACCCTGACGTCTTTGGGTTGATGTGATAACTCGGGATTTGACTCCGAGTATCAATTTTTCCTTGGGCCAACATTTACGCCACTTAGGACTTGTGCTTTGAGGTACTGGAATCCTCTTCTACGAGGTTGGGAGCCTGCGCTCTAAACGCTCCGTTTTATTATTAGCGGAGGAGTGGCCCTTGAAATGTTGTTCTCAATCGAGAGTGAGACCGGACACATGCTCGTATACGATCGGTTACTTTCCCGATCATTCCTTTGTAATTTCGGCCAAATCAGCATTGATGACCAGGGTATCAAATTCTCGGAGTAGCATTTCCAAATTGGTCTCCAAGATGTCTTGATGCTGTGAGGATGGAATCAACTTCAATTCCCTCCATCTCTTGTTAGAAAATCTGCAAGAACATTTTCATGAGATTTTATAATGACAATATCATAATCATAATATTGACATTCAGCTTGCCATCTAAGTATCCTAGCTTTTTCTGGTTTTGATTCAATTTTGTTTTTCAGAAAAGCTTTGACACTTGAATTATCAATTTTTAAGATAAACTTTTTAGCCAGTAGAAATAAAGGCCATTTTTTGAAAGCCTTTCTGACTGCAAAGAATTCTTTCTCGTTGATATGCCACCGAGTTGCTTCACTGTCTGTAAATAGACCGCTGCAATATCTGCATGGCACTTCTCCGTTCGGTGTGGCTTTTGTAAGAACTGCTGCCCACCAATGATCACTGGCATCTGTGTAAAGCACCAGTTCATCTTCATCCTGTGGAATTGCAAGTTTCGGAAGCTTTTTGCAAACTTCTTTAAGTTGCTTGATTCCTTCTTGATGTTCATTCTCCCATTTGAATACTGCATCTTTTTTAAGCAATGGGCTAAACACCTTCCTGTAATGTGCTAGATTGTTTATGAACATTCCAGCAAAATTGACAACTCCAAAAACTCGAAAACTCAAGCTTCTTGTCTTTTCAAAGTGTGTCCGAAATCCTGTATCTTTTCTACAATATGACTTTGTAGGATGATTCCGTTTCGTCGATCTCAATTCCTAGGAATTCAATCTATCTTGTTGCAATCACCGCCTTCTTCTCTCCGAAAGCACTAATCCTTCCTTGTGACAAACATCCAAAATATTTCCAAATGTTTGAGATGCTCCTTCATGTTCTTTGATGCGATTAGAATGTCATCGATATACACGAACATGAAACTAAAATAATCTTTGAAGAGATTATCCATCTTCCTTTGATATATCCAAGTGCGTTAGCCAATCCCATAGGCATCACATTCCAAATATAGTGTCCTTGTGGTGTAGAGAAAGCATGAACTTCTTGCTTTCTTCATCCATCTTAATGTAAAATCCAAACTTGCAATCAAACTTTGAGAATATCTTGGCACCTTTGATACGATTAACCGGATGTTCTCTGCTTGGGATATAGTATCCGTCGAACTCCAAAATGTTATTAATCCCCTTGTAATTAATAACAAGTCTTGCTTTCCTCTTTTGATTTCTCCATGGTTTCGACTAAGAATCCTGGACTCTTTGTGTGGAGAAACTCCTGGTGAAATTAACTTAAGATCAAGATGTTCCTTAAGTATCTTCTCGCATATCCTCACGATCCTCCTGGTTCATAAGGATTGGTTTGAATCTTACGAACTAGTACTCCTTTCCAGGTTTAACCTTTATGGATGCTTTGAGCTCATTCTTGTCCCACCATGCCAAAGGATCTTCGTTATAATTCCTTTGGATCTTCTTCTTGATATCCTCGAGTGATATTTGTTCCTCTATGGTAACGTCGTTCTCGGATTCTCCATTAGACTCATCCATAATTCTCGCAAAGGCTTCGGAGTGACTCGTTCTTCTCCTCGTACTCTACGAATGAATACAAGTTATTATCCCATATCTTCGATCCTTCCGAATGGAACCAAATTGTCTATAGGATAATAAAGCTTCACCAAATTTCCTTCGATCCGCCATTTTTGGATTTTGGCTTCATCACCACGCTTGCGCGAAAATTTATAGGCATTTTTCTCAGAAAATGCTTCCCGTGAGTCTTTGGACAATAATCTTATGATCACATAATGTTGTGAAAATAAGTCTTCTTGTCTCGTTCTCTGTGTAAATCGCTTGAATGTTTGTAGGAAGTTGTTTCCTAGCAAAACATCTCGCACTGTATCATGGAAATAGATTGGTGGCGTTTTCACCTTGTACCATGGGGTACTTTGCCGCGCCTCCGATCATGATTTACGCTTGTTTAATTCTCACATTAAGGATAAGAATCCTTTTAGAGAAATCTCTTCCTGCAATAGCTGGTAAATCTTCTCCAATGTCTTTAGGAAAAACACCGGCTTTGCAAGTACATATTCCGGACTGAATCAATATAGGCGGCCAAATACTCCGCCTTGTATTCAAATATAAACATTCCGATGAAATGTATATGGAGAATGGACTAGTGGTCATCGATTCTCGTATCTTTTATCAGCCACTGTGAACTCCATTCCGTCTTGTAATCTTTCCCAAGGTTTGTGATCCTCAAGAAAATCAATTCCCAGTATTAATTGTTCTGGGATCTTCCCTGCAACTCCTGTGATAGTAAGCTCAATTTCTCCTATCTTCAGGCTTCCTTTATATCTTCCAACTATAGGTTGTTGGAGATAATATAAAACATCACAAGGAAAAATATTATCCTTTTGAGTGATGTCGAATATTACTTCCACTTCTCGCCATCCTTCTGGACATTTCAGCTCTCCTGTAGTTTTGAAAACATCTGGGATACGCTGAACTGTACTTGGTCTCCTTTCTTCCCAACGGCTACTACTCGTCATTCTGTCCTGTTGGAAAGACATCCTTCTTGGCTCAACTCTAAGACTTCGACTTTTGTTGAAGACTGGTTGATCTTGTATTTTCATATCGATCTCCTTGATAGTTGGAGACTCAATAATCTCTGGTAAAACCACCCTGGCAAAGTCCTCGAAAATCCTTGGGACTTCAATAAATTCCTTTCTCAAGAATACTTCTGAATGATGTGTATTCGAGAGAGCATAGGATATCTTGTATGTAATCGAGTAGGGTCTATTCCCTTCTTTCATCAAATCATCTCTTTTGAAATCTTGATGAAGGGTTAGGACTCTACTGAAATCTCGATCTCCCAGATTGTATGCGATTCTAGGATAGACATTAAATGCCAATTTCCCAGCATACAAATTTCCTGTAACCGCTCCAACGCATGAATCCTTGAGATTTGAGATTCGCTTATCAAAGATAGCCAGATTGAGTGGCGAATCTATTCCTTCTTTGAATGTTGCTTTAATAATAACTCTTATGGCTCCGATATGAATCCATGAGAGTGTATTTGCAACTTCTCTTTTAACTCTGCTTTTGATCTCTTGGATTTCTCGAATAGGGACCAACCGCATCTCGATTAGGTTCCCTTAAACTACATTGGAATGGCAAATTCTCCTAGGTTGTTACCCTGTGGATAATTTGGTGTTTTCTATTACGAAAACCAATCTTATCCAAAGCCTTTTCCATCGCTCCAATTGTAAATCCATCATTGATTTGAAGCTTTGGATCTTCCTTCATAATTCTCATAAGATTCTTATGAGACACCGTAGTGAGAGAGGAATCTGACATATCCTCCCGACCGTCCTCTGTTGAAGAATTTCTTCTTCACTCGATTCTCGAATCGGATTCACTTCCATCATCGTAATAGATCTCTTTTCATAGATGCTTTCATCCGAGGGAATATCCTCAAATTGATACACTTGTATTAAATCCTAATAATAGATAGCTTCTTCGATTTACTCGTGTAGCCTCGAACCGTCGACTCCTCGTTTTTGATTGTCCGGGCAATCCGTTGAGATATGCCCTCTTGCTCCGCATGTCCAAAGAATTATAGTCTTTTAAACTTTCATTAGCTCGTGTGAGCACGCCCAAAGTTCTTCTCCCTGGATTTCTCTGCTGGTACTTGCTTGATTAGAACCTCGATGATGAGGCTCTACTCCTCGCTTGATGCTGGTCTTTGCCCCGATTTATAACTTCGGGCTTTTTGTTTTGACTAACCTTCTAGGTCTCCATGAAGACCTGCTTCTTTTGTTTGCTTCCTCGGCGGTATGGATGGCTTCTATCCATCTTGTGCCGCCTTGGTTGTCCTCCCACAACTGTTGGGATATTATTATCCACGCAACATAGAGGAACTGTTTTGTTAATTCCTCTTAATCTTTTGTAATTCTTGTATAGAGTCGCTTGGTAACACCATTCGAGATAATTTGGCTTTTAGGAAAGACATTTTTCCGCCGCCCGCTTTCTACTTGACTCCACCCTTGTATTCCCGATAAGCATTTCTCTCCGGGACTCGAATCTTGGCAAAGAATAGTTGTGCAGCTTTTTTCCTCAATCTTGATTTCCACCGGTATTCGGTGAACAACTTGATATATTCGTCAATATGACAAATATCCAAGAACTCAAGGCTATAGAGGGCTTGTTTATATCTCTTTCTTTTTTCATCCTCTAATCCTCGAAATAACTCGTGCCGATGAACTCGTATTTTGAATAGTTTGGCCATACCATCGACAATTCCTTTAAGTGATTCCCCGATGTGACCGAACTTTTCATACTAGCATCGGTCATATCCTGCAATCTTCACCGATCCTTCAAGACTCATTTCAAGGAGTAAAATGAATGAATCCTTTGTAAGATCAAGGGTCTCATGAAATTCTCATAGTCAAGCCCATTCATCAATGAGAACTTCTCTATTTTTAAAATCGGGATGTCCAGATTTAACATCAACCCATATGGATGTATTGGGTCGAGATGCGATCTTCCATAAGGCGTCGATAAACATTCGGCCTTCCAAAGAGGGGTTGTCTAGTTCCCGCAAGAGGGTTTCGGCCTCCTGTCCCGAAAATGGATCACTCCCGGTCGTGAAATCCCCAAAGATGTGGCATCCTCTCGTCCCAAACTCCATGATGCGAACACGTATTTTCTTCAACGTTAGGATTAACTCGTGGCGGTGGTGGTGGAATTTTTCTACCTTGTGGGTCATAGGTAACCAAAGCGATTCCTCACCGTTCATCTTTAAATCTACAATACCTAATCCCGCCAAGGATTCTCGCCAGTCATGTAGATCTTTAAGATTCATCTTTTCAATATCCATCTTTTTAATTTTTGATGGATTTTCCTTTGATTAGAGCAATGAGCTTTTCCTCATCTATCATCTTTCGTATAACTTCGGTTGGTTTCCTTTTTGGTGTAAATAGGTACCGTCCCCAAAATCAATACGTTCCTTCCTCCGGATGAACTTGGCCTGTCCTCCGGTTATTGAGTTCAATATCATGAAGGAGTTCAAGAGTTTCCTTATGATATTTCACCATCGTCTCCATCCGGTTCGGATCGATGAACTTGTCTTTGGTAGATGAATATGGCGGTTTCCATAATTACGCACCGTCTTCCGACTTCTCTAAGATCTTTGGAGAACTTAGATTTGTCTGGAAGTATCTCGTTCCACTCCGGTACTCCATCGGAATCATTGTTCTCGATGGGAATTTTCATGAACCATTTCTTGAAGGTTCATCAAGTGAACATATAGGTCCAGTTAAGCATCCGGAATCGCTATAATATTCTGCTCGCATTTTGCATTGCCTTAAGGTTTCCCCGTCGGCTCCTGTTCTTTTTCTTCATGTTGGTATTCCCAATATGAACCCCCGGTCAAGGTGTTCTTGTGCATACATCGTCAATATTTGACGATATGTCCTGTAAGGGGTACATCTCGGACATCGGTCCGGATCCATAATCTCGGAGTAATTTCTCATCACCAATTGTTAATTACATAAATATAATAAATTTAACTAAAAGTTCTTAATAAACCTAGGCTCTGATACCATTTTTACGGCCCCTAAAACCTTTAAAAACCATTAGTTTACCTTTAATTCAATATAAGGGGTATTTTGGGGTTTTATCAAATAAAAAGGCTATTTTTGAAACTTTTGAATAAGTGAGGCTAAAGTTGTAAGTTGGCTTTAAATTTAGGCCATTTTCAATCTTTTCCCATTAATTTAAGATGTAGGTTTGAATTAATGGTGTAAAAATACACAAGAGGAATACACAAGGTGTACATGTACAAGAGTTGGGAGATATTTCTACACCAAAAAAATACACCAATGTCGTCCCCCTAAGGGTAATTTGGTAATTCCATATATATTTTTTATCCCAAAATTGATGATAATAGATGAATAAATATCAATCTCCAAAATAATTAGTGATTTCCTTTATCACTTATAAATCTCATGATCCCTTAATCTAAATTGAATTCTTAATTCTATAAATTATAAATCCCTAAAATAAATAGTCTCTTAAAATTCTAAGGTGACTAATAAATACACCAATAATAATAATGATGATCATCCAAGTGATCATAAAAATTAAAATTAATAAATGATTATGATCACAAATAGAATTTAAAAGAATTAAATGCAAAATATATTTATCATTAATATCTACAAGTCAAAGTGACGCGGTAAAATAGTCAAAATAATACAAAGACGGTACGAAACAAGTACATGATCGAATAAAAACCGGGCTTCACATACATAAGTAATTAACTAAGTATACAATTACACTAAACTACCTGTACATTAAAATATTAATAAGTATACAGAAATATTTAACTAAGTATACAATTACATTGAACTAACTATACATTAAAATATTACTAAGTATTCATAAATATTTAACTAAGTATACAATTACATTGAACTAAATACACAATTCCACTGAATTACTTATATAACTAAGTATAAAATTCCATTGAACTAAGTATACAAATCCACATAACTAAGTATACAAATTCACTATACTACTTGTATAACTAAGAATACGATTCCACTGAACCAAGTATACAAATCCACTGAACTAAATATACAATAAAACATGACTAAATATACAAGTCCACTGAACTAAGTGTACAATAAAACGACTGTTCACAAATATGGCGGAAAGAAGTATCAATTTTGAAAAAAACGCTTGAAGTTGATGATTTTTCCTCTCTAAAAAACGAGTAACTGAAAAGGTAGGATTATGTTTCCTTAAAAATAGCTAATAACTGCCCAATTAACAAAATTGATTAAATATAAAAGTACAATTATACCCTTATAAGCCTAAATTAACTAAAATGATCTACACCATCCAAAATTTTAAATCAAGAGTCCATAAGTGTTCTTATGGACTAACCTAAAGGGATTGTTCTCATTTGAACCAATCCTTATATTTATATATATATATATATATGCACAAGTGTGTCTAAGTAGCATTCAAGTATGCTTTAACCCATTATTTAGGATCCTTGAGGTCCTGGGTTCAAGTCCCAAGAGGCACATCTCAACTGGTTGACCAATCAACAACATTATCTTGCTTATAGCAGCGTGCTGATGGTTCACATCCTACTAAAAATTGGAGGCCTCTTGGGAACTAGAACAGGAGTGGCATTAGTCCCCTTGTGTACAGAAGTTTGAAAATCTTGTTGGAAATATGAGGTAAGTTGAGGCAAATCTAGCGATTTACTTCCCTCAATATCCCAGATACGAGAGTTTTTGGGGTATAGAAATAGTCCAACGAAGCAGGAAAGTTGAGACATAAAAAAGAATTTAAAATAATTGACGCCTATTAAAGAACTAATTTTGAAAATTACAGATTAACACAAATTTATGTTGTACATACAAGTGTTCACACACCACTTTAATTACACAAATATTTTAACGACAAAATGGGAATCACTCATATATTCGGATATATATATATACATATACATCAAAAGCCATAAATTGAAAACTAATGCTTTGAATTCATGCTAAATTTTATGGAAGTCATAAACCGAACCATAATAAACATTGACCGGACAATGCATTAGTGGAGTCCACAGCAAATCTATACGACAAACCCCAATCAAGCAACTGATAATATACACATGATATACACTATTGTCCACGCATAAATTTTATATGTAGATAATCAGCATTTCATCGATTGAGAGATTTCAGGAATTCAATATAATCAAGGTCTGGAATCAGACAGTGGTCGAGTGGCTAAGACTTTAAAGCCCAGACTAGAGGTATGGGGTTTGATATCCACCTCACTCTCTTCTACCAGGAAATGTATGAAAAAAATGCTATCAATGTTGAAATCAAAGATCATAAACCAAACTATATTGCTACGGAAAAAAATTGACCATTTTCGTAAATTGAAGGATTTAACAATCCTAATTGGAAAATCATGAGTTCTTAAACCTAGAGCTCTAATACCTCATGTAAGTCTAAAATGAAAATCCAATTCCCGAATCTTAAATTCCATATTTTCACAATCCAAATCCTAGATTATCTGAATTGATGGCACACTCTTTATATTTGGCTCTTTATTTCAAAATTTTTGTGGTTTTTGGAAATTGCCTTAAAAAATATTCATTAAAAGTGCAAGAAAACAACAAATATGGTATTGGAAGTAATTGATCATTTATTATAATTAATTATAGAGAATTGTTTTGGCTCTCCCAATTTGGAGAGTGAAAACTAATTCGACAACATTATCTTAAAGATAACACATACTAAGAATGAATTGAGATAGATGATATATTAATCAACCACATATCTAAAAGGTAAAACATGCATAATCCAAAAAATAAAAGATTGTATCTATATAGAATTTTTTTTTTCTGTAACCTGATATAAAAGGCCTGTAAAAACTACTTAGAAAATTAGTTGGGTGTATTACTACATTGAAATCTTAACTCTTATATACCAAGCATGTAAAATTTATATATTATTTTTGGGATATCTTGAAAAAACTTAATTTTTCATTCCATTTTTTTAAGATATACTTTAGAAAACTACATAGAAATTAGATGGGTGTGTAACTACACGGAAATCTTAATTCTTATATAACAAGTATGTAAAATTTATATATAATTTTTGGGAGACTCTTGAGATCACTCAATTTTCATTCCACTTTTTTTGTAAGATACACTTTAGAAAAAATTAGATGAATAAAGAAAACAAAAAGAGGAAACAAGATTCATTTATCTTCCAAATATATATATATATATATATATATATATATCTTTCCTATTTTCTGAAAGACGTCCGTGTATTATATGAGATTTAAAAAAAATACAATATTTTGGTGTAGTTTACAAATAAGTTTTTTAGAATTTGAAATGAACGTATGATTTGTATGATACTCAAAATTTTGAATTTATATTTTAATATTACTAATTAGTATTTTGGATCTCCTATAACTATTCCGACAAATTTGCGACAATAAAATTTTATGTTTCGACAAATCCCGTGTAACACACGGGTATTGTTCTAGTAATTATAATAATACTAAATACAATAACTCGTGTATTGTAATTAGATAACTTATATATTGTCATATTTTGTTGCAGGTTATTTTTCCTTATCAATAACTGATCAAAGAAAAAATTACAATATAGATTAATTTGATTCATCATTATTATTATTATATGTAGGAGTGATCATAAATTTTTAAAATTCACCTAAACCGCACGACACCAAACTGTTGCTAGTTGTTTTTTATTGAAACCGCGATTTCAAATTTTGAATGAAAACTGCACGAACTTCTTGGTTCAGTTGTGGGTTTAGATAAAAATTGCACTGCCCTTATACAATTTTTAGGGGTAAAATAAAAGATTCTTCTACCAGCCGAAATTGTCTTCGCCGAAAACCGCACCTTTGATTTTATTTAATAAAACAATAATTTGAAATTATTATTTAAAAACCCACATATACCAATTTAGTTTAATAATTGTTAAATCGCAATGTGATCATTCCTAATTGTATGTATCTTAATTATATTGTCAATTTTAAGTAAAAGTAAATATAAACTTATTTCCCAAATAAATATTTATAAACAAATAATCTCTTGTAAAAATATATTAATAAGACAATCTCAATAAATCATCATCATGATATATTTAGTTATTTCTTTTTTTTTAAAATCATAATACATTTATAAACTGAATAACTCTTCCAAAACTAAAGAAGTACTGTTATTTTCCAAAAAAAAAAAAAATGGACTCTACAAAACTCTAGAAATGACCTTTGGTACAAAAACGCTCAATTTCACAAGATGACCAAACAATTAACAAAGCCTCTCTATTCTCAAATAATTTCCCAAATCCCGTCCAGCTGCCTACACCATCAATCTGACCATCTCCAACTCGATTCTGACATCGGCCACATCAAGTTTTGCCCTCCAAGCCGCCGACCACCAACTGCTGGCACCGCGAGGAGACTTTGGCCCATTCTGAAAACTAAAGCCACCGTTCGCTGCTTCACCAGGCTATGGATCGCCCTCCCGTGCATCGCCTTTGCCGTACGAGTAGATCATGGGAACCTCCTGCTCAGCGGCGCCGGTGAAAAAGAAATGCAAACGACACAAATTAATTGCATTGCCTGCAATACTTCACACGGGGTTTTCTCCCAAATTTATGTTCTTGCATTTTCTTTACAATTTGATATTAAATAAAAACGTATTTAACTTGAGATATGGTTGGTGATAGTTTTGTATCCTAATATTTCTGGATAGATGGTATTTTTAGATAATAAATAATTAGAATGATAAATAAGCAAAGTCTATAAAAAATAATCACAGCCAAAAGAATTTTTGGCGGCATAAACTTTTGTTTAGCGTTTAATATTTTCAACTTAATTGAGGCTTATAAATAAATAGATTCATTGTTATCTTGATTCTACCCATCTTTCCTTTTACTCTCATTCATATATGCCACTGATTAGGTTAAGAATATATCAAAGATATATCTTGCGCCCCTCTCTAGTTCGTCAAATTGTAGTCTCTAGTCACTGTCTTGGTAATATCTCATTTCTAAAAAATTTCTTCATGGAAACCACTCATATATTGGGTTTTGACAGGTATTGATACTTGCTTATGTGTAACGTATGTTGCTTGGTTTGAGAATGTTGTGTTATATGTTGCTTTAGATATAGAGTTTTATTAATATGAAAATTAAGAACATATGTGTGTATGTAAATGAGAGATGTGTGTGTTATTATGCGAAGTCCTGTGTCAATTAACTTTGGATTTTGGATGCTGAGTGTTTTGCATGCACAGTTTTTTGTGTTTCATATTCTATATGTTTTTGCAGAGTATTTTAAATGAAAAGTATATCAATATTTTGTTCATTTGCACAAACAAGAACATGTTATTTTGTTCATGCCCTAAGACTTAAATAAATTATCATCTACAAAAAATCAGACTGTACATGAAGGGAAATTCATTATATTTGCAGCTTTTACATGCCAAAGTCAAATAACATTTAAGTATCTGTGTGTTGTATTTGTCCATATTATGTTACATGACAAATAAGTATCATTCAAAAGTTAATAAAATAAGTATCTAAGTATCTGACTTAGGAAGAGTCCATTTTTCTTTGATTCTTTTGATTAACATCAATGTTGCTTTTTTCGGGTTGATTGAATGGTATTGATTTCTATTACTCCAGTAGGGAACATTGAATAATTTGGCATTCTCTCATGCTATTCATAGCATTAGACGTATGAAACCAAAAGCACTTGTATGATCCCAGGAATAGGGCACTGCACTGCAGAATATGTAGGTTGAGCTAGGGACTGGATCCCACCATATTTATATTTTTGATTATTGTTAGTATTTTCAATCACCTTATTTACTGATTAAATTATATGTTTACATGTGGAGTTTTAGAAATGGCTCAAGGACGCGTCGCAAAATGAAACCAAAAAGCATCTCAAATATTCTCAACAAAGTCTCATAAACCGCATGTATTAAGAACACACAAATTTATAAATTAATTTAATCTAAAAAAAAATATTATTAAGAACACACAAATTTATAAATTAAAGTAATCCCAATAATTATCAAAAAAAATTGATTGATAAATTTTAATTCTTAAGGGAAAAAAATATAATAATAATAATAATAATAATACATCTTCCAAATTAAAATATCCAACAATTTTTCCAAGCATAAACCAGAAAATTAAAGACATAAATCTAAAATTTAGTCCGATCATAATTATTTAAAATATAGCATGATTTATTCCACCATCCACAACATCGTATCTTCAGCCAGAGTCCTCAACCTGAAAGTCATGATAATAATAGGGGTGAGCTTCATCTCGCTCAGTAGGGATATATTTGTCAATATTAATATAATATGAAAAGCATTCACATAATTACAACAGTAAATTCATTTATTTCCTCTTTTTCCTCTGGCTGGCCAGTTCCTGCATATAGCATTGCGGGTTCACCCCGAAGATACGTTTGATCCCGGACCTTTTCCATGGCCCCTAGCTTATATGAATTTATTTCCTCCTGACATATATTGCAATCAATGAAGTACATTCATGAAACATTAAATAAAGACAAATACTATAGAAATCCCTACCTTAATAATCGCAGATATTCGATGTAGAAAATGAACAGTAAAAGTCCTAATCCTCGACCCCTTCGTTTTCTATATTAAATAAAATTATAATTAATATGTGATTTTAATAAATCAAACTAATTAATGAAAGAATTTGTGAAAAATATTGAAAGAAGCTTGTGAATTTTGAATATATATATATATAGATATATATGAAACTTGAATAATAAGTAGAGAGAAAATTTCATTACCTTAGTAATATGTAAATTTGGGTGTAAATTTGTATGAAAATTGAAAGAAGCTTGTGAATTTCGAAGTGTTTCTAGCACTATTCTTAAGTGCTCAGTGTATTGCTCTCTATTCTTTGAATATACAAGTATATCATCGATAAAGACTATGACGAATTGGTCTAGATACAGATGAAACACTTTATTCATCAAGTCCATGAATACTGCTGGTACATTACTTAACCCAAATGGCATTACTACAAACTCGTAATGTCCATATCGAGTTCTAAATGTCGTTTTTGGAATATCACTCTCTTTAATTTTTAATCGATGATATCCTGGATCTCAAGTCAATCTTAGAGAAAGTGCTTGGCACCTCTCAATTGATCGAACAAGTCTTCAATCCTCGTGAGCGGATACTTGTTCTTCACCGTGAGTCGATTAAATTCTCTATAATCGATACACATTCTAAGTGACCCGTCTTTTTTCTTTACAAACAGAACTGGTGCTCCCCACGGTGATACACTAGGTCTAATAAATCCCAAATCCAAAAGTTCTTGTATTTGCGCCTTTAACTCTTGTAACTCCTTTGGCGCCATCCTATAAGGTGCCTTAGATATAAAAAGTTTGCCCCACTACCAAATCTATTCCAAATTCAACCTTTGCGATCTGGAGGAATTCTCGGCAAGTCTTTTGGAAATACATCCAAAAATTCTTGCACAATTGGTACATCATTAGGTGTCACTTCGGTTGTCGAGGTATCTACTAAACTCACTAGATATCCTTGACAATTTTTCTTTTTCAACATTTTTCTTGCCTTCATTGCCGATATCACTTATGGTACTGCCTTAGACTTAATCCCATAGAATTTTATCTCATCATTTCCTGGCAGTTTGAATATTATCTCTTTCTCGTGACACTTAATGTATGCCTGATATCTAGTAAGCCAATTCATACCTAAGATTACGTCAAAATCCTTCATCTTAATTATGTATAGATCGGCTTTAAGATATTTTCCCCCTATACTCACTTCAACATCCTTATTTACTGAATCAGTTGTTATTGAATCTCCAGATGGCAAGACAGCCTCAAGGGGTTCACTTACTCTAACACTCTTATGTCCTAATATAGCATGAAATTTGGCGATAAAAACGAATGTGTGGCACCAAAGTCGAAAAGTACAAGAGCGGTATTCCGAGATGGTTAGCATACCTTAGGGGTGTTCAATTAATCGATTTTTTTTCGGTTAACCATTAACCGAATCAATTCGGTTAATTTGGTCGGTAACCGAATTATTTCGGTTCAGTGAATGATTAAAGGTTTTGAAGAATTTCGGTTATCGGTTAATTCGGTTCGGTTTGAAAATTAACAAATTAACCGATTTAACCGAAATATTATATTAAACATATATTTTATATATAATTATATTTATATATCATATATATTTATTTATTTATATCATATATTAAATATAAAAAATTATATTTTTTATTTTAAAGAAATTTCTGTGAATTATATTTATTTATTTATATTATATATTATATATACAACATATATTTTTGTATTTTAAAGAAATTTCGATTAATTCGGTTAACCGACCGAATTAACCAAAATATAATTTGGTTCGGTTAATTCGGTAGATATAATTTCGGTTCGGTTAATAGTTTTAACAATTAGCAAATTCAGTTAATTCGGTTTTCGACATTTCGGTTAATGGTTAACCGAATGAACAACCCTAACATACCTGACATTGTAATCGGGTTCTGATCAGCTTCTTCCTGAGTCATAGCATACATTCGAGCTCTACCTTCAGATGTTTGTTCTCTTCTTTCCCGCTCAGCTTTTAAAAGAGGACAATTAGAGACTTCATGTCCTGGCTTCTTACACTTGAAGCATTTTCCTTGACTTGAATAAACATTCTCCAAAATGATTCTTCTTGCATTTTGGGCAAGTTGGCTATCTCGCTTTGCGTAGTTGGACGTGCATTTCCATCGCCTTTATTTGTTTATTTTGATTTTCATTTTTATTATGTCTTGCCCGTCCCATTTTCTTTTCTCGTAAAAACGACCAACTTTTGCTCCTCTTCGTCCCAAAGAAACTTGCTTCCACCTCATGAGCTCTTCTCACCATCACCGAGTACTCCAAATCTCCTTGAGCGAGATAGTATTCCCCGATAGTTGTGCTCAAGTCCCCTTCAACCTCGTAGCCTTTTTCAAATCAAGATCCACCAGTGTGTGGAGCAAACCGACTTAATTGATTAAACTCTTGTCTCTCGTACTGTGATATATCTCCAGCCATGTTTCTTTGTTTAAAGTTAAGAAATTATGTCTCCTTCTTGTCCCGATATAATTGTGGGAAAAACTTTTCCATTACAATCACTTTGAACTCATCCCATGTTAAAGCATTCCGCTCTTCCTGGTCTTTAGTCCTCCAATACCCTTCCCACCAATGATCGTCTTGATGATTTGGTAGCAGCACATACGACTAAAGCTTTTCAACTTTGCGTCCAAAACCAGGCATCCAATAAGTCGAAAAATTCTCTCTAGCGATCGAAACCATTCTTCTATCTTTCAATTTGGCCATCACGTCCGTTGAATGTGGGTGGACGATAGTGGCGAAAATTGTTCCACAACTCGTGCATTGTTGTTGTTGTTGTCCCCGTTGTTCGCACACCTCTCGAGGAACTCAAAGTTGCAATTATATCTCCACAAAACGTAGACAGTTTGTTTGATTTCTTGTGTTAGTGGAGTTCTCACCATTGACTTGATTTCCACGACGGGAGCCATATTCCTAACGTCATACATAATGTATTATTATTATTATTATTTATCCCAATTTATTAATGGATTTTGCATGAAATATCTAACTTAAAATCTAAATATCATAATATAATGGTCAAATAAATTAAGATCAATTAAAGGACAACTAAGCTTTATATAATAAGGATTTATTTATCAATTATTGGAATTCATAGACCCATCTATCTCTACCGATCTATATCTTCATCTTCCTCCTGGATCTTCTTCCTGATCTTGTTCCAGGTTTTCTTTCGGTTCTTCATCTTCTCATCATAGCTTCATTGTTAAAAACTCAATCCATTTATGGTATAACCTAATTAATGCAAAAATGTCCCGTAGTTGATTTTGGGTCGATCATCATGCCCATCATACTCCAATAATGAGGCATAAAGCTTTTTATACACCCCTAAACCTAACTTTAACCCCTAATAATAAAAATCTAACCCCTAAAAAAGAAACTAACTTTGACGCTCCAAAACCAGGGTAAGCTATCAATCACTTACAAAACAAGGCAGGATCGCGTTCATTTGGAGCACCGATGACATTCCTCACATTATACCACAACCGATGAATTTTAACCATATATTCTCCAATGCTATCCCCCTCCTCAATTTGATAGTTGAAATAATGATTGTGTTTTCGGTTAATGGGATGATTCAACGTCGACCCGAATTATTATTATTATTGTTCTTTTTCTTGATATGCGGTTTACCACATCGGAATATGACTGTTCAGTTCTTTGCCATCTATATATACGTGCATTTGCAATTATAAGTCTATTTTTACAATTATTTTTTTTTTTTTAAATACAAGGTTTCTATTCATTTAACATATAAACCGATATTATATTTCTAAAGCGAGAATATAATAATATGGAATACATCATGACATAAATGAGCATACTGCTACAATTGTATAATGTAACTTGCATTAATAATTTTCATACTTCTGGGTTTGCATTTATTTTTTCCTTTTGAAACTTGAGGAGACCGCAAGATATGATGGAGGTGGATGTTATTACACCATTTTATCTTATACAAAAAAATATACATTGGACTTTTGTTTTAAAAAATATATACATTTTAATTTTAATTTTTTTAATAAGCCTACAAAAACGTAGACCGCTCATCGATACCACCTACATTATTTGTATTCCTAATTTTTGACATAGTCCAATTTTATGAAATTAATTTACTCTAAAAAATATTATTAAGAACACACAAATTTATAAATTAAAGTAATCCCAATAATTATCAAAAAAATTGATTGATAAATTTTAATTCTTAAGGAAAAAATATAATAATAATAATAATAATAATAATAATATTACATCTTCCAAATTAAAATATCCAACAATTTTTCCAAGCATAAACTCAGAAAAAATTAAAGACATAAATCTAAAATTTAGTCCGATCATAATTATTTAAAACATAGCATGATTTATTCCACCATCCACAACATCATATCTTCAAATGAGTCCTCAACCCGAAAGTCATGATAATAATAGGGTGAGCTTCATCTCGCTCGAGGGGATATATCTGTCACAATATTAATATAACATGAAAAGCATTCACATAATTACAACAAGAAATTCATTTATTTCCTCTTTTTCCTCTCGATAAAGCGCCAAAGTTCCTTTTAGCATATAGCATTGCGGGTTCACCCCAAGTCCAAGATACGTTTGATCCCTGACCTTTTTCATGTCCCCCTAGCTTATATGAATTTATTTCCTCTTGACATATATTGCAATCAATGAAGTACAATCATGAAACATTAAATAAAGACAAATACTATAGAAATCCCTACCTTAATAATCGTAGATATTCGATGTAGAAAATGAACACTAAAAGTCCTAATCCTCGACCCTTTCGTTTTCTATATTAAATAAAATTATAATTAATATGTGATTTTAATAAATCAAACTAATTAATGAAAGAATTTGTGAAAAATATTGAAAGAAGCTTGTGAATTTTGAATATATATATATATATATATATATATAGATATATATGAAACTTGAATAATAAGTAGAGAGAAAATTTCATTACCTTAATAATATGTAAATTTGGGTGTAAATTTGTATAAATTTATCTAACCTATTTAATTTATACTAAATAATCCTACCCCCTAAACCTAACTTTAACCCTTAATAATAAAACTAACCCCTAAAAAAAAAGAAACTAACCCTTAATTTGTCCCCTAAAAAGTTATACAACCCCTAGAATAGTTAATGGTTATTACACCGCACAACAAAGGATGCTTCATCTAGTTTGATACCTCGAAGAAGTATCAGACGATCTTTGGACAAAACAAATGTGGGATCCGATTGTGGAAATGAACATTGATAACAATTGGAATGCATAATGGTTCGTCCGAAAGAGGCTCAACTACTACAACAAATCACACCAATGAGAGTGAGAACGTACAAAACCTTGAAGTTCCACCAAGTCAAATCCCTGAAATTCAGTCTCATCCTGAGAGCATACAAAATTCATCACCTGATGTGAATGATGATGGAATGATATCAGTTCAGGTATATGTTATGCACGTTCATAATATTTTTTTTCTTACTAGTGTGTCCACTTTCGAAGTTGTTTATTCAACGTCGGGCTTGAATAATCTTTTTATATGTGGGAATTTTTGTTATGCTCGATGGCTAAATTTTCTTGATATGTGAATCTGGTTTACCACATCGATAAGAATATGACTGTTCATTATTTTCTTTGCATTCATGTGATAAGAAACATACACTATTTTGATAACAAAAATACCAAGTTGGTAGCATGAGTTATATATATCGTTTAAATATTTACATAGAATATTGTATTTTTGGTTTATTTTATTTTTTTGCTTGATGGGTATGTGCATTTATTTTTTCCTTTTGGAAAGGGTATGTACATTTACTTAAATGAGAATTCGAGGAGTAAAAACTTTTGTAGATCTAATTTTTCTTGTTTCCGCGTGATAGTGTTTAGTTTTTGCAATTCATATGATGTTACCAAAATAATGTACTTTAGCATTTTTATGAGCTCATTTACTTATGAAGTTAATTTTTTTCTTGTATTACAAATGTCTCCAGGAGCTCACAAACTAAAACTGAAAAGCATCCCAAGCAATTATGAACAATGTTTCGTAAATGAATCTAAAGGATGTTATATCTAATTCAACACCTTGTAGAAGTATTACACGACTTTTTGACAAAGTAAATGTGGTATCTGGTGGCGCAAATGAGGCATTGGTTACAACTGGAATGAATGATGGTTCCATTGAAAGAGATGAAACTACTACAACAAATCCCACCAATGAGAGTGACAATATGGAAGTTCAATTAACTTAATGTCGTGAAATTCAATCAACTCAATGTCCTGAAGTTCAATCAATTGAGGGCATTCAAGATCCATCATCCGAAGCAAATGATATCACCGGTATACATTATTTGTATTCCTAATTTTTTGTTGCTTGATCATACTGGTGAAGTTGAAATGCCACAGTCTGTAAACTTAGATTGTATATATAATTTGCTACTGTGATATTTTCATGAGTCTGAAATTGAGAAGAACAAGAACGGCATTCATTCAAATGCATTGTATATTTGATTATTGACTTTTACTGCTAGTTCCTTCTAAGTATCGATATAATCCCTATGAATATGATGTCGTTCAGGATCCATAATTGGCTAGTTTAATAAATTTCTTGATTATTTTATGTGGCAGTTGGGTTACACTGGCTCAGTTATAATTGGCCTGTTGATTTTTCTATTATGTTGTGAGAGAAATATTATGTTTGTTTATTTGGTGTGTTGTGGGGTAATCCTTCGAGATTAAAGAATGGGTGAAGAATATATATATATATATATATATATATATGTGTGTGTGTGTGTGTATTTCCTTAATTTGATTTTGTTGCTAAATTGGGAGCCTTTCTAAATTTCATGGCATCGACTGTGTTTTTGGAAATTTGTGTTGATTAAGTAATTGGGTTAACTCTTGATGTGGATAAGTTGCTACATTAGGTTCTCGGCGGATTCCCCTGCTACATTACAATACCTCGCTCCTTATACAGGAGCTGCTTTGGCTGAATATTTTATGTACCGTAAACAACACACAACTATTGGGCCCATGCATGACCACGTCATAATAGTAATCGGTAAGAAGGCTCGGGTTTTGAGCTGCTTCGTCTCCAATTACAAACCGAAGAAGGTCAGGTCAATGCGGCAGGCGCCAGTGCCTTGGCTAAATGCCTACCTTCGGGAGCAGGTAGGCTGCACTCTAGGCGGCTAGGAAGGCTCGCTAGACCAGCAGCCAGACCAAGAATGAATGTGTAATGATGGTGATTCCACACCGGGCTCAATAAATAATTGAATGTAAAAAGGGGCTAGGTCCGCCTAGGAATCATCCGGTGAAATAATCGAGAATCTCGAGTAACCGGCCAAGCCGCTAAAGTAGCTAAAGTAGTTATTGTTGAATTGTGCTTTGTTGCTACTTAATTGGTTCTAAATAGAGGGCATTAATTGGCTAGCTAATTAATGATCAAGCTTACATCTTCTTCATTTGTCCTTTATTTTCTGTCCATTTTTCGTTCTCCCTTTTCTATCTGTTTTCAATTTTATTACTAGATCAAATAAACATATAGATTCATATAGAATAGTTAACTTTGCAGTGTGAAGAGGTAATTGCATAGAATAGAGAAAGGGAAAAACAAAAATAAAAAATAAAAAATAGCAATGTATTTTAACTACTTTATCTGATGTTGTTCTTGATAATTTTTTTGTCTTCTCAGAACATTGTCCAACGCCGAAACTGAGGTTTGAAAGTGGTCACATGCTGCTTGACTAAAATTATTGATTATATATGTCATATGACTTGTTGATAAGAATTTCTAAAAGGATTATGAACTAGTATTCCTCTCCTTTTATGTATATGTGTTTCTTTGTTTTACAATTACCTTTTTAGTTTTTTACTAATATGTATGCACTAATTTAAATTTTTGAAATGTACAGGTGAATCCGGATGGTTATGGATTCAACAAGAAATTTCTGAATGTACCGAATGGAATATGGAAAAACTCAGCAACTTAGAAATAAGATATTTGGCGACATATGGTTTATATTTCTGAGTATTCTTTGAGTTTAGACGTCTAATGTTTCATTTTCGAATATTGTTCAAGTAGTTTTATAACTTTCATTTGAAAGTTGGATATTTCAGCATTGTCCTTATATTAAAAAATAATCACGTTCTATAAACATGTTGGTTCTTTTTATTTTTCATGCTTATTTGACTTTTTAAAGTCTGCAATGCCTCATTTCATGGACATTTATGTCGTCATATAAAACTCAATTGGTGATATTAAAATATTTTGTAACTGAAGCTATTATTTTCCACAACGAACTTAGACGTCACCATGCATATCCATTTAGTGACAATATACAATTGGTCATTAAAAATATTTTTTTCCTAACGAAATGTATCATCACATATAGATTTAAAATTTGCCACTCAAAATGAGTCATTTATGATGATTTGTGTGTCACCATATAAAACTATTTAGTGACGAAAATTTTTGTCACGACATACTTCTTTTGTGATGAATCGCCATCACAATTCCTACGTGGTTAGAGACACTAATCAACTTTGTCATGTAATATTAATTTTTCCGTAACAAACATGTCATCACGTTTAATAATTTTTTGGTTACAATGAATGTCGTGTCATTGAATATTAATTTTGTGACAAATTATTTAATTATTATATATAATCATTAAGTGACGACCATTATTTTATAACTATAAAGCATCTATTATATGACAAATAAAATAATATATGACGAATTAGTTAACGAAATTGTGACACTGAAGGCGTCATTAAAATTTGATTAATTTGATAATATAATCAGTTTCGTCACCAAAATTTAATGTTTGGATGACAAAGTATGTGTTCGTCGTTTAAAATGTTACCTTTTGGTGACAAAATAAAAATTTAAGTGACAAAAGTTTGATCATTGAAATGATGAGTTATGCGTAACCAAAAATGATATGAATGATGACACTGGTAGTTAGTGTTGTCAAATGTTAAATGTTTAGTGACAAGTCAAAAAACTTGTCATGTATACAGTGGCAGACGCAGGATTCCGGCTTTGGGGGGCGAAAAACGGTCCGAATTCAGATATTTAAACTATGAGAAAAAAAAATTTGGGGGCCAACTGTAAAACACAACTATTTGAAGTATTTTATCAAAGCTTTGGGGGGCAATTAGCAATAAAAAAATAATTTTAAAAACTTTTTTGGGGGAAAAAATAATTTTGAAAAATTTTGGGGGCAAATGCACCCCCTTGTCCCCCCCTCCGTCCACCACTGCATGTATACCTTTTACCACGGGGCTACGGTGACGATCATTATGACGCCTAAATATTGTCACCTAATAACTTTAGTGACGAAAAATTGTATTTATATGACGAATTTTATTGTCATGTTTCCTCTAATTTGTTGTAGTGTATATATACATACATTTTATTCAAAATTCGATAGCAATTGCGGAAGCAAATTATAAAGTGTAGAATATTTAAATATTTATTTATTTCTAACAGATTTTCATATTTACTAATTTATAAAAATATTATTTTTTAAGTCTATTTACATAATTAAAGCTTAAAAACATAATAGTAATTCAATATTTATTATCTCAAATCAAAAACTCGTAGAAGTTGAATATTTATTCTCAATACCAATCAATTAACCACACTAAGTCTAACAATGTAAATAGATTCATAGAAAAGTGTAATTTGTTTAACATTTTCTTATACATTAAAGAACATTTAAAAATATAAGCATAACTCCATTAGTTTCATAGGCCATCCGTTAACCACACTAAGTCTAGCATCGTAAATAAATACTTAGAAAACCATAAGTCGTATAACATTTATTTATTTAATTTAAGAACAACACTTATAAATAAAGTCAATACTCCAATAGTTTCATAGGCCATCCATTATCCACCGCCAATAATCTTCGCCAACTCCCTAAACTGAAAAGTTGGATTATAATTGGGGTGACTGAGTTGTTAACATTGTTCAAGTTAAATACAAAGTAATTCACAATAACATACAATAATAATACAATAAAACATAACAGTAGCATTTTAGAAAATCATAGACATAGATAGAGCTCGCACTGGGGCGGTTCCCCCGAGGCATACATCGATCCCGGACCTCTTGAGTCCCTGCGACAGTAGGCATCTTGAGAAATTGTACGACATCATGCAAAATACTAAGCATTTAGCAAGGACAGTAGAGAGTTTAGAAAACAAACCCCACCTTAAAATTTTACTTGAAAATAGTATAATGATTATGATGAAATATTCCTATTGAACTTCAGGGCTCGTTGTCCTCATCGCCTAACTTGGATATATATCATCTTAGTTCAGAGAAGTAAAAACTTACGTATTAACCTTGATCTCGAAAGCACTAAAATACATTCTTGGAAGCTCACGATATTTTCCTAAGGTTAGAGTTCAACTTGGTTGGTTTGAAAGATACTAAATCTCTGCGTACTTGGGATCAAATAATAATTTTTTTCTAAATTATAAAATTAAATTATTTGAAATTTTACAAAGAGTTAATAGATTAAAAATAGATATTATGTAAAAATTTCAGGAAGATTCAAAACATTTAGCTATGGGTATTGAATTTGTGAAACTGAAATTGTTGAAACATTAAATCATGCACAACTATGAAAGAAAAATCATATTTAAAAAAATACAAGACTAACGGATTTGAAAATTTAACAAATTATAATATACTTACCAAGTATAACATATACAAAAATCATATTATTTGGAGTTCGTTAACTTTAGGTTTTGAATTTAGTAAACTAAAACATTTGTTATAGCCAAAACTATAACGTTTTTGGAAACTAGTTAATATTTAAATAAATATATGTTGGAATGGTCTCGATAGTTTACCAAACGGTAGTATACATTATAATACATAAAAATATCTAAAATAAGATATTTTTTAGGTCTTAATCCATGGTTTCTTGAATTTATATATCAAAAATAGAGTATATTCAAGATTTGGAAAGCATGAAAGAAAATTCCATATAAAATAAAATAAAAATAAAAAATACATGAAGTTTTAACTTAAACTTACATACAAGTCTAACATAACATAGAAAATTTCATGAAATTTGAATATGCATAAGTAGGGTTCGGATTTTTGAAAACAAAAATAGGGAATAAAATAAATTTTGGCATCTTGTATTGAAAACTCAATAACTACAAACTAATCATCGGATTAATATGAAATTTTAACTATGTGATAAAACCTCATGAAGTACAACATATTAAAATTTCAAAAAAAAATTCAAATAAGATATCTTGGGTTTCAATTTTAGAATAAAATTGCCTTAGGAATTGAGAATGAAAAAGAGAAAACAATGGAGGGACCATGGCGTTGAAGAAACCTTCATCGTTGTTGTGTGGTTGGTGATGGACATTGTGATGGCGCATAGAGAAATAGATTTGGAACGTATTTTTTTCCCTCTCTAGTATAGGATAATAAAACCCTAATAATGTAAGACTCGTAATATAATTACTCCTACTAGTTTTCCAAGCGCCTTTGGATTCCTCATGGGCCATGGTATTAGATAATTAATCCAATAACAATAATATACTAATTGGCTATTTAGCTAATTAAATACACATTTTTTCCTTGGTGTTACAGTATCAAAATATAAGCAAATAAATTTGTCATTAACTGAACTGGAGTATTGGATATACCATTTTGATTTTGATGTGCCAAATTTGAGTATTAAAATTTCAGATTGATTTGGTACATGATTTGATGAAGAAAAAAAGTAGTGGTGTAAATGAGTAAAATCAAGTCAAACATCAAGCTATTATATTCGTATTCGGCTCAATTACAGAGTATTGTTATTTATATTCTTTTAATATTCAAATAGAAAAATTAATTTTTATTCTTATTTAAAAATACATTCGAATATATATGAATCTATTTGAATATTCATATTCGAAGTTCTAACCTATATTTATTATTGATTTCAACAATATCTAATTAGATTGCAATAATAATTAGAATTTGTTGGAATATAGTATTAAAGTGGCTCAATTATTCAAAATTGAATTACGAGTAGCTGCTACAATTCGGTATTATTGGTATGGAGGAGTCAATATAGGGACAGTTACAATTTTAGGAGTTGCAATTTTGTCATTAATGAGGGTTCTCTTTCCTTACCTATAAAAAGAATGTGATGCTCATTGATTCACATGCTTCAGAAAAAAAGGCTAAGGTTCGAAGATCTTCTATTTTTTCTCTATTCAACTGAGCTTTAAGTACTTGTTTCTTTAACTTGTAATAAAAATGGCTGCAAAAATGGCTGCAAGCAAGCGGAGGTAAGCGTTCGCACTAAATCTTTTATGAGTTTTCTATATTTATAAAAAAAAATCATATTTGCTCATATTTTGTATCAAGGACCAATGATCTATTAAATGAATATAATTTGATATTGGCAATAGAGGGAAAATTGTAAAATTGGTCTTGTATCTACAGTGGTATTGCAAAATTAGTCCTGTGACTTTTAAATATGCAATTTTAGTCCTATGACAATTTTGCCCCTAACAAAAATAACAATTTTAATTATATAATTTTTAGAAATTGGCAATTTTAGTCTTTTATTATTTTGTTGTGGTAACTACGGTCGTATTATTCAAAATGACAAATTTTGGCCTATTTTTATGTGTTTTTGTATTTTCATAATTATAAAATAATACATGTAGAACTCGTATTTGGATTCATAAATCTAAATTTATTCCATCATTAGGTAATCTACAGTGATAAATAAATTCTACTCAAGTAAATAAAATATAGGTTCTAATACTATTTTAAACTTGATCTTAGATATATTGATTTTTGGGCTATCAAGGGCATTTTGGGAATAATTAAAATACTGAAATAGCTCTTAGGACCAAATTTGCATCAACTTAAAACTTATAGGACCAGAATCGAAGAAATCTAAAACTTACAGGACGAAAATTGCAAAAAAAGCAAAACATACAGGACTAAAATCGCAACTTTAAAAATTACAGGACTAATATTGCAACACCCCTATAGATATGGGACTAATTTTGTATTTTTCCCTGGCAATAGATGTATATCAATTAGTATCAGAGTTATTTTGTAGCCTTGTCATTAACTTTTATTAATATTTTAGTAATTGTTTTTCAAGTAATATATTTTATTTCAATTGTTATATTTAATGGGTATTTCAATGTTAGTGGCTATTATTTGTTTTCAATTTCCACAAGTTTTTTGCTAATTCTTTTATTGACTATCAATTTTAAATTTATTTCCATTCACGTTCCATTAAGTGGGTTATACATATTCTGTCAAAATGTAGGAATTATATATTTGGATTATTGTATGTCTATAATTTATGGATTACGTGGGAGTAGCCACAACATCTTAAGCAATGTGATAAAAGAATTATATTTGGCCCCATAAGGAAGTAACAAATAATCAAGATCAAATATCATGATATTTCTATACGCATATGCATGATTTATTATGGTGTTTGTCATGAAGTTTGTAAATTATATGCATGTCTTGCAACTTTACCCATAGGAAGTTTTGAATTTATTTCTTAAATTTTATTTGTAGCATTGATATTGTGGTCTTTATATGCATATGTTTCTAGTAATTTGCTTAAGTCTCGTATTCCTTTGTTGATTGTCGATAACTATGTTGATTGAAAGAACATATCCTTTTGACCTGTGGTGTATGGAATTGGACTTATAACTTCGTGTAGATGGACCACCAATCCCCCAAAAGATAGCGCACAAGAAGCAAGGGCTAATTATGAGCAATGGGAGCGAGCAAATTGCTTAAGTTTGATGCTCATAAAGTCTCACTGAGCAAAACCATAAGGGGATATTGATGACACCCGAGAAATGTTAGAAAAAATTTTCCATGTGGCCATCCAAAGACACGTATACGCGGGGCCCACAGGATGACATGAACCGAGCCGGTGACGTCAGCTGCAGAACCTGGTGACGTGTCACAAGTTAGGCTCGGCGACCCCCGAGCCCAACTCCCGAGCCCGATTTCCGAGCCCAAGTCTTGGCGGGAAACGCATGCGCGGGAAATTCAAAGGATAAATATCCGTCCATGCTTAGTGCTCCATTAGCACCAGAGGCTGCCACGTGTCAGAATGTGGTTAAGATGAGTCACCGAGTGGCAAAAACTTGGCTAACATGCATGATTAGGAGAGGACATGTGTCCTTTTCAGGTTATTTTACTAATTAGTGCAAAGATGACTATTGAAAACCCACTTACTAGAGGGTATAAAAAGCCTCATTTAAGAGGAAAAAGACAAGAGAGAAAAATAAGAAGAAAAGCACTTGTAAACGTATTGTTTGTAAGAAAGACCGACCCCGATTTTCTACTCGGCATTATATCAAAAGCGTAATTAGCCATAAACAAACACTCATTTACATTCCCACGTGTTAAACTTTTCATATATTTTGCTTGTTGACAAAAATGCACGTCCACAAATAGGCGTTAGAAGGAGGGCTCGTATTGGTCCAGTCCGAATTCCAAGCTAAGTCGAGTTAAGTGAAATCAAGTAAAGTCCAACGTTAACCTTTTCGTAATAGACAAAATGAGTCAACAATCAAGAAATGCTCGTTAACCGAAGAACAACACCCAAACAACCAAACCGCCAAACCACTAATGGCCAAAATGTGCCTCCCCGAAGCAGGAGCACCACTTTATTCCCTTTCGCCCAGCTAATTGCTAACCCAACTTTTGTACAACAAATGAACCAACTTATTTCTCAAACGCTTGCTACCACAAACTCACAAGCACCTCCTCCACCTCCCGTAAATACTCACCCACTCAATCCCCCCGAATATTAATGTTAATCCACAAGCCCCCGCCTCCTCATAATGAAGGCCGGAGGCTAGTTCGTCATGAACAGCGTGGTCGCCGTGATAGGAGACGACGCGTGAAGACGATGAAGAGCAAAGTCGTGTAGCAGAGTCACAACCGGAGCCTACACGCCACCGTCGTGCTCACTCTGTGTTCGTCGGACGGCTGGGGGTTGATCCTATCCGTCCAGCCCGATCGATAAGTTCCTGGCTCCGGTTTCCCGATTAACGAGAGCCGGCTAGGGTCAACCAAACTCAGGGCCCTAGCTTGTGGCAGGAACGGGAGGTAGAAATTCAGCGCCTTTGTCGTTGTTTGAACGAGCTGGAGGGCGGTCCTGAAGGTTACCAGCTCCAGAGGCCACACCAAGTGATGAGCCAGCCTGCCGTTATATCTCCTTTCGCCTCTGGTATTTTGGCGACCCCATTGCCACCAAAGTTGAAAATCCCCCAGGTCGGTCTATACAATGGGGAGACTGACTCGACGACTCACATCCACAAATACTAAGCGTGGATGGAGCTCTACAGCCCTAGCGATGCCATTCTTTGCAGGGTGTTCCCATTGACGTTGGGCAACCGAGCCCACCACTGGTTCAGGACTCTGCCACAGGGGTCTATTCGAACATGGGGGGATTTGGCCTCCGCCTTCACGACGCACTTCCTGACCTCCAAGGTCCGAGCCACGCCGAAGGATTCCCTTGTGAACATTAAACAAGGGAAACACGAGCCCCTGAAGAGTTATATCGCTCGGTTCAACAAGCAAGTTCGAGAAATGGAACCGGTGTCGGACGACGCCATTTTGATTGCAGCCATGGCCGGTCTTGCCCCCGAGACTTGGTTTAATTATTCCATCCATGAATCAGGGGCGACTTCATATCAAGAATTCATAATCCGCGCGGAATGCCACTTCTGCGCGGAAGAAGCCATGGCGAGCCACCGCACCGAGCAGAAGGTGGGGGGCATGAAAAAGGATGGAAAGAAGGAACCCGCATCCGGGTCGGGGTCGGGATTCAGACCATTTTCGAAGAACCCAGCCAGTGGATTTAAGGCCCGCTAGGAAGCACGAGCCGAAGTTGCCGCGCCGAAGAGTGCCTTGACCCACACTCCTTCACCCATATGGAACGAAATACGTGGTCTAAATTTGCTACCACCGCTCGGCCTTTGAAGGTAGAGCCGCCAAATTAGACGACGACGATATTGAGCCTATCATAAATCGATAGGCCATGATACTTGATAAGTGCGGGACCTCATCGTGAGAGATTATGCGCATTGTTCGCGAGCGGTCTTAAAAGATACGTCCATGAATTATCGCCCCCACAGTACTGCTCCAGTGTTAACCTGGAGCGATTGATTTACCCGACCCCCTACCACTCGCCAAATGAAAATCAAGGTAGGAGATCCTCATGATGTCCGTGTGAATCGGATCAACACCAATGCGGTGAAGATAGCCGTTGAATCGGAAAAGAAAGGCCGACATTAGATAGGCCGCCCATGCAGAGAGGCAAGTCCGGGTGGCAGAGATTAAAGAAGGCCAACCCACGGACGTTTTGTCTTCTCGGACGTAGATGCCGACCAGGTGGTCCACCCACATTCTGACCCCCTGGTCATTACTGCACCGATCTTGGGTATCCCAGTCCACAGAATTTTAATCGACTCAGGGAGCTACTCGTTGGTGATCTATGTTTGAGCTTTTAGGAGGTTAAATGTTGATGATAGCTATATTCGTTCGTACAACGACAGTATTTTGGGCTTTGGAAGAGGAAGAATAATCCCGCTCGGGGAAGTTGACCTGCCCATCCAAATGGGACAGGGGCCGCACAAACGAACCGTCATCACCACATTCAAAATAATCAATGCTGATTCGGAGTATAATGCAATTATTGGAAGGTCGTTGCTTTATCATTTAAAAGCGGTTGTTTCAATATATCATTTTTGCGTGAAGTTCCCAACGCCTGACGGAGAGGCTATACATAAGGGGAATCAGAGGGAGTCGCGAGAGTGCTCTCTCAAACTCCGACTAGTGGAGATTAATGTGATAGAACGACGAGAAACCAGTGGGACGGTAAAAGACGATCCCCGAGAAGAGAACGAGCCCAAGGGAGGCAAGGGTTATTTCGGAAGATGATCCGTGGCGACCGAAAGGAACCAATGGTGGAAGACCGAGAGAAGAAAATGGAGCCGGAGACGAGCCAAGAATCGAAGACGAACCGCCCCTACGAGAAAAAAAAGGGCAAAGCAAAAAGAAAGCACGCGAACTAGTTGAACAAGTCGACACGGCGACGTTGGAAGGCATGATGGAGGACGCTAATTACGTATTGCCACGACCTCCAAGAGCCATTCCTGACAAAACGATCGAATTTTTGGGAAATAATCTTGATATCTTTGCATGGACTCACTCGACATGCCAGGATCGACCCCAAGAATGCCCGCCATCGCTTAACATCGACCGACGTTCCGCCCGGTTATCCAAAAGAGGTGCAAACTCAGCCCCGATAGGCAAGTCGCCCTGGAAGCCGAGGTCAATAAGTTGCTCGACAATCAATTTATCAGGGAGGCCATCTATCCCCGATGGGTAGCCAACCCTGTGCTAGTAAAGAAAAGCAACGGCCAATGGCGCCTTTGTGTGGATTTCACCGACCTCAATAAGGCGTGCCCCAAGGACAGTTATCAATTACCTAATATTGATTACATGGTAGATGCCACGGCCGGACATGAGTTGATGAGCTTTATGGACGCTGCACGTACTTTACAACCAAATACGAATGCATCCAGGCGACAAAGAAAATACGTCTTTCTTCTCTCGCCAGCGGTATCTACCGCTATAAGATGATGCTCTTTGGGTTGAAAAATGCTGGTGCGACCTACCAGAGGTTAGTTAATAGAATGTTTGAGAATGATAGGTCGCACTATGGAAGTTTATGTAGATGATATGTTGGTGAAATCTCTGTATATATCCGATCATCTTAAAGATCTTAATAAAATGTTTGCTGTTTTGAGAGAGTATAAGATGATGTTAAACCCGAGAAAGTGTACTTTTGGGGTCGGCTCGGGTAAATTTTTGGGATACATGGTTAGCCAAAGGGAGATCGAAGCCAACCCCGATAAAATAAAAGCTATCATTGATCTTGAACCCCTAATTCTGTCAAAAGAATACAAAGCCTAACAGGCCGATTAGCGGCCCTTAACCGGTTTGTTTCACGGTCCACGGACAAGTGCAAACCTTTCTTTGAAATCATAAAAAAAATAAGAATTTGTGTAGACCGAGCAAGCACAAAGTTGCTTTGAATCACTCAAGCAACACTTGTCCTCAATCCGTGTACTAGAAAAGCCCACCCAAGAGGAGGATTTATATTTATACTTGGTGGTATCCGAGTCGCCGCGCCTTAGTGTTAATCGACTAGATAACTCGTTTCAACATCCGATCTATTACACCAAAGATAAGCGCATGATGCCGAGCTACGATACCCACCAATGGAGAAGTTGGCCTACTCGCTAGTCATTGCGATGAAAACTCCGCCCGATTTCTTGGAGCATAGAATCGTGGTCCTTACTAACTACCCCTTGAAACAAGTGTTATACCAACCCGACACCTCCTGGATGATCAAGTTGGGCAGTCGAACTCGCCAATTTGATATTCTATACGAGCCACGCACAACAATCAAAGGACAAGCATCGGCCGACTTCGTGGTCGAGTTCACACCTTCCATCCAAAGAAGTAGTTGAAGATCAAGTGTGCGAGTTGTTCATTGATGGCTCTTCCACCGCAGCCGAGCGGGGCGGGATCGTGATAATCGATCCAACACACAAGTCTCTTTGCTCGGCCGTGCGGTTCCGATTCCCAGCAACAAACAACGAAGTTGAATATGAAGCACTACTAGCAGGACTGGAAATGGCAGCCTCGATGGGCCTTAAATGACTATCGGTACATAGTGACTCACAGCTGGTCGTCCATCAGATCAACAGCGAGTACGAGGCAAAGGAACAAAAGATTGCCCGGTATCTAGAATTGGTCCAGGAAAAACTTCCGCATTTTAATGCAGAAATCTTGCACGTGCCCCGAACCGAGAACATGCAAGCAGACGCTTTGGCTCGGCTCGCCTCCAGCCTAGGGACAGATGCCATTGTGGATGTAACTGTCACTCAAATGTCCGCCCCGTCGCTTAACGCAAAGAAGATACATGCTACCGAAGCCACCGAGCCGACCTGGATGACCCCTATCATCCAGTATTTAGAAAAAGGAGTTCAACCGGAAAACAAGAGCGAAGCCAGAACACTGCGCACTCAGGCGGCTCGGTTCACACCAATAGATGGCATCCTATACAAACGTGGATACTCCGTCCCACTCCTTCGGTGCTTGTCCGAAATAGGTGTGGATTATGCACTCCGGGAGGTACACGAGGGAATATGCGGGAACCACGCCGGGGGCCAAACGCTAGCTTACATGTTAATACGGCAAGGGTACTACTGGCCATCCCTAAAGAAGGACGCGACCGACCTTGTCAAAAAATGTGAAAGGTGCCAGAGATTTCCACCACAGGTCAAATACCATCCTGAGCAGCTTACCTCCATTTTCAATCCTTGGTCGTTTGCCAAATGGGGAATGGACCTCATCGGACCACTCCCCACCGGCAAAGGGGGCGTGAAGTATGCCATTGTGGCAGTAGATTATTTCACAAAATGGGCCGAGGCGGAACCTCTAGCGAAGATAGACGAGGAGAAGATTGTTAATTTTGTATGGAAGTTCATTATCTACAAATCTGGGATACCACACTCAATCGTCACGGATAATGGAAACAATTCGATAACCGGAGGTTTTGAAATTTTTGCGAAGGATTTCATATCAAAATCATTTCTCGACTCCGTACCACCCCCAGTCGAATGGGCAGGTTGAAGCAGTTAATAAAATACTCAAATATACGCTGAAGGCGAGATTGGAGGAATCTAAGGGTAATTGGCCTGAGGAGCTGCCCGACGTACTGTGGTCGTACAGAACGACACACCGAGCGGCCACAGGGGAGACACCTTTCTCTTTAGCTTACGAACCGAGGTAGTTATTCCTGTTGAAATCGGAGCCCCTACCTTCAGAATTGTAAATTTTTCTGAAGAGAATAATGAGGTTGCGCTCTGAGCCGAGCTGGATCCGCTAGAGGAAAAAGACGTAGTCTTGAGATAAGAAATGCCATATACAAACAAAGAAGTGAGAGGTACTACAACTCAAAAGTGAAGGAAAGAAAGTTCCGGGTCGGTGACCTTGTTCTAAAAAGAGTAACGGGGGCTGAACCCAACCCGTTAAAATCGACCTGGGAGGGCCCATTTCGGGTCAGCAATGTTTTATCTGGTGGAGCGTATGAGCTGGAATATTTGAGTGGAGAAATATTTGCACATCCATGGAATGTAGCATACCTTAAAAGGTACTATCAATAAAGATCTCAGTTTACGATTCAGACATGATTCTGAGGAAATATCCTTTCATCTAATATTTTGTGAGCTCTCTAAAGGAGAAATTTTTTACTCACCTCGGCTTGCTACGTGCCTAGCGCAAGAAAGATTCGCCTCGGCTACGTGCCGAGCGCCGAGAAATTCATCTCGCTACGTGCTTAGCGCGCAAAAATTGCCTCGGCCAAAAGCCGAGCGACAAGTCGTCTCCTGCACGTCCTTTGCATGCTAAAAAAGGGAGGCCCGCCCCAAAGGCGAACCTACCCTAAAAACAAAGACTCGGTTCAAACTCCGAGCAAAAAATAAGACTCGGTTCAAACTCCAAGCAAAATCCAAGACTCAGTTTAAGCTCCGAGCATAATCAAAGACTCGGCTCAAGTTCCGAGCACAGAAATCAAATTAGGCAGACAAAGCCCATTACTTATGCCACTCGAATGCTGGGAACCGAGCCCCATACTTGGGAAAACAAAAGAGGCAAGTAGCCAAACTACGAAAAGAAAGGAAGCACAAAAAATTTAAATGCATACACAGGTGACTAAGAAGAAATTTCATTCCAACATCAAAAATACTTACAGTGGGGGGCCGGAGCCCATTACATTCAAAAGCTCAAAGCCGACTAGCCTATCAACAAATAAGTACAAAAGCTTACAAAAGGAGAAAAGGAAGAAAATACTAAGCCCAGCAGGCGGCGGAATCTCAACAGCCCACTAGAGGCAACTTCTTCCTCGCTTTTGGAAGAGGTGAACCCTACAGTTCTGCGGCCCCTGCAAATTGAGGGCGAAGAGTATCGAGGTCGGCGTCAAAGGGCCAGGTCCTCCTCGAGTACGTGGCAATCCTCCTAGCCTTAAGATCCCCGAGGATTTCCTCGCAATGCTAGTTGCATGACCGCAGTCAACATAAAGGCGTTCTTGGAGTCCTTGTAAACTTGGACGGCATCTATCGAGCCCCTCAACTTTCTTACTGCGGCCTCCTCTTGCCTCTCTGCGTACCTCGGCCACGCACCTCTCCATTTCTTTATCCTGAACGGTAGTTGCACGCTCCAACTCGGCGACCTTCGCACGGAGTTCTTCCTCGCCTCATGGCCCATCCAGCTCGGCCTCGACCCTCG